>JAHLJT010000631.1:105059545-105659545 GCA_031308135.1 Acheta domesticus | reverse complement strand
TTAGGAATGTAATGGAAAACTTGTTTTCTCTGGGGAAAGACCCGAGAAAAATATGTAAGTCGTATTGCGTCGAAGTTAATGTAGGCTCTCGATGTATCCGAGATTTCTACCAAATTGATGGAACCATTTGATCGTTCTAGATGAGTAAGCCCTAATTAGTTCTGTAAAATAACGTCTCAGAATGAAGCAAAAGAAAATAACATGGTGTGGTAATTTTGGTTGCGGATGATATCACAAGAAAGACTGAACAATGATACTGGCAACAGACGATAACCCAAGAATTATAGGAATTGAAACACGACACGTAGTACTTTCTTTACATTCATAATCGTGTGGTGGTTTCTGTAGATTTACGTAGTAGTAAACAGTGGGAAATTTGTAGGATGTAATATTAGCATTAAGAGAGATCTTACATACAGTGGGGTAGCCAAAGCGTTTAATCTTAAATTTGTCGAAAAACATTTATATTTTATGGTTTTCGAAAACTGAATCTGATTTTAATTTTCTTACACGGTAGCTACAAAAAAACACGATACTCGTAGTGCCCAATTCACGTGTATTCCAATTTTGCATAGTACATTTTTATTGTTATTTTTTAAGGTGAAAATCGGATGTCTCGTAATATATTTATCTTTAATTCAACCTCGTAACAGATTTATAACAAAATAGTTGCAACCTGCAATGGTATGCTCTCTCCACATGCTTAACTTTTTATCACACACTGCAGAGCTATGGAACATCAAAAACGCGAACTACAAGTCGAGCGCATTAGGTTTGGAGCGAAATATTTTAACGACTGATCAGTTTCCGATAGTTGGGCTTATCTACGCGGTGAAATAGTTTCTAATATTATTTACATTTTCTCTTAAGTAAAAAAATGTGTACATTGTACAATTGTTACACATTGTAAATTGCATGTTGAATCGCAAAACAGAATCTAACATTCTTGGTCTAGATAAGCTGCAATGATAGTGAGGACATCCTTTATCGAATTCTTTAGTAATGAATGAGTTTGGATTGACGGATAAATGAACTCTGAAGAATTGGTGTACATTGTTGAAAATCAACTCGTTCTGTTCGGTTCTTAACAAAAGACAATGCGAAGACTGAAAGAAACAGCATAGTTCAGCAGTTAACCAAGATACTTAATGGATATGTTTACCCTTTTCGATTTATCATACTTAAACAGATACAAAATATTTCAATAGTTTTGTGTTTGGTCTTCTACACGTATAATTTTATACCTTTGCCTTTAATTCTATTGATATTCGAACATTGTTGGATAGCTCTAATAATGACCTTTTCCACTAATTTGATTTTGTTGAGATTGGTAGAGTGATGACTGTGTTCTCCGAGAGGATCACATTTTATTCAGAACCGAAGTTGGTTGCTAACTTCCCCGAAATGTAGGTGAGCGCAGTCGTGTTGGTGCCACTGCTACTAGCCCTGTCTGCCCCGAGGAGTGGCGCCAACACTGCCACAAGTGTGGGCTGTTCGGGCACCGGGACGCCCTGTTCTGCACCGCGTTGCACAGTAGTCCAGTGCCGTTCGAAAGAGGTCCGCAGAGATTATCTCGCGCGTTCGACATTGTTAAACTTTCTTAGAGAAATTTCAATGCATAGGTTTGGTTTGTAATGCGGTTGAAAGTGAATTTTTAACAGATGACAGCTGTCACTGTTAGGGGCAATGTTCAGTCAGTGGTTTTAAAGAACAGGTTCTGTAAAAATGTGTCTTCAAGAAGGTATGATGTACTGGCAATTCAAGTATTTTCAGTCATTTGTTTTTCTTCAAATTTGACTTTGATTTGAATGTTTACAGACGTTTTCATCGTTTAGCCACGCTTGCGTTCCTGATTGAAGTTTTACCGATTTTGGTTCGATCAAGGTGTTCATTTTGATTGAATAATCTTTATACTTTGCATAAAGAATAACATGATGTTATTTTAAACGTTCGAAATTGTAAGTAATATTTTACTATTAAACGTAATATTACAATTTCGTATTATGTTGACACATATGACGGTGTTTTACATGTCATTTAATCATATGTAAAGAGAAGAAATTGAAAGAATTAATATTAATATAATTATTAGGTTAGAGAATAATAATTAAATAGAAGAAATTGAACCTTTCTTTGTGTACGCACATAGTGGAGCGTTTCCTATAAATCGCAAAATAGATTGTAATTAGCAGATTTTAGTGCCTGTAAGACAATAATAAGATACTTTCATTGCATTCGTAACATGTACAGACAACTTCAGTTGTCGTAGTCCTGTGTTCTAAAACTGGACACCTACGGGCTAACCTCACTTCAAGAATCTGCCTCGCCTCGATTGTAAACTTGTCACCGCCTGCTAGCTACTTCGTTGTTCACACAAGGCGACGTCATCAATTTAAAACCAGTGCAAGCCAGGGTCACGAGGGCGGCTTGTGCGTGTATGGAGACCTTTAACAGAACGCTGTTAAATAAGTGTATGGAGCCATTCGCGCGTTTGTCCTGTCGTTGCGGCGCACAGTGTCCCGGGCCTGGCCTGGTCGGGCCGGGGCCGGAGCGTTCTGCTTCCGCACCCCCGCGAGAAGCTCCGCGTCCGCACTCGCCCGCCCTGCTCGCCCGTCGCGTCGCCCGCGTCCCTCTCTCTCTTCGCGCCACGTGAATTTATCGACCGCGCGAGAGCGGCAGCAGCAGCAGCGGCTGTGGCGGCGGCGAGCGCCTGCCACCCCCCGCGCCGCGGTCCGCTGCTGTTGCCGCCGCCGCAGCCGCTGGGCGCGCGCACGCGCCACGTGTGCTGCTGCGTGGGTGCGTGCGTGTGTGCGTGCGCGCTCGCTCGCGCCTGCCTGGCTGCCACCGTTGCCTGCGTGTGTGCGTGCTTTGGCCGGGCGCACCGCTCTCCGTACCGGCGCGTCGTCGGTCGCAGGACGCTCTCCCTTGGCAGTCCCGGTGGTGTACGCGTATAACAATAGAATGGAAGGATTGTGTCGGAAAATGGCGCCTTCCGTGTCGCGCGTTTGTTTGGGGGTTGCCGTGAAGTTAGCTCACAGTTCGGTGGCGATTCGATTGAATTGATGGGATGCTCAAATTGTGGAATAGTTGGGGATTTTCGGATGCTGTAGTTGCGCGATTGAATGGATATTGGGGAATGGATATTGTGTTCTGTA
Source organism: Acheta domesticus (assembly GCA_031308135.1). Taxonomy (NCBI): domain Eukaryota; kingdom Metazoa; phylum Arthropoda; class Insecta; order Orthoptera; family Gryllidae; genus Acheta; species Acheta domesticus. The sequence continues at coordinate 105,656,390 of JAHLJT010000631.1, read as the reverse complement.
AATATATGATGTATTGATTTGTCCAGTTTGAGAATTCAATAGCTAATAAAATAATCCATGTTTTTATCCCTTTTTAAAATTCATACTAATACTGTGCTGAGTCAGTATATTTACTGTAAATGTCTTAAAATACCCTTTTGAACTTAGGTTCCTAACTAATTATAAAATGTTCCTACAAGAAGCCCTGCAGACTAGCCTGTGTTTCTGAAGCCCTCCGAAGGCTCCCTCCCATGGATAAATCGCATCACTTACGTCGTGTACATAAATGAAAGGTTGGTGTGGGAGACAGGGGTGTCTTATGAATTGCGCAAACAGTCGCGCAAGGGCCGTGCTGGCGGAGCGTGGTGTGTGTGTGGAGGGTGGGGCGGAGCGGGGTAGGGACGGGGCGGGGCGGGGCTGCGTGCGCGCCTGCCGATGGCTTCGCCGGCCGCGCTCGCATGTCCCGTTCGTCAGGAATGCGGTTAGGTACGGGCGCGACACGCGATGCGACGAAGGCGGCAGGCGTAGGGGAGACCGTGCCCGTGTTATGTCCACGGACGCCCTTCTGAACGTTTCAGCGCAGAAAGACCACGGCCCTAAGCGAGTTGAATGTTTCAGAACGATCATTAGGTCATTGAATACGGGCATATGCATCCGAGTTCAGTTATTCAAACAAGCAACGTCAACAGACTCTTTCAAGAATAATAGCAGATATTGAAAACTTTCCAAAATTGATCAAGAAGGGAATGATTGTGCTAAATGTAGTATACGGTAGTGCTAAATGTCTGTAGTTCGTTTACCGATGCAAATAAGTTTTCTATTTCGGGAGCGAAAATTTCTCGTTTTTCCAATGTTGCTAACCTGGCTTTGTTAGTACTGTTGTTCATCATGCTACAATGAAGTGTATAATAAAAGACGTGAGAAGAGATTCTGGGGCTTGAGCTCTCTTTCTTGAGAAAACGTGCACAGATTATACTTGTCCGCCTTACCTCACTAACATTTTTTACTGATCTTTGATCAAAATAAATCTAATAAATCAAATGACAGAGCATTCGCTTACTCGTGCTGAAAGCGTTTTGAGTACACACGACATACATTTGTGTACTTGATTCAGGTAGCGATGTAGTAATCCGAATGCAGAGTACGTATCTGTTGAACATTTGAAATGTTCTTCCCGTTAATAAATAGAAGAAAAATCGTTTGAATATTCAAAACGTAATTCCAAGTGCGCACTTGACACGGACAACTTTTCCGTCTCATTTGAATCTTTGTTTACGTTCCTGCTATGCTGTCTGCGAAGTGCTTGTTGGAACGTTGTCGGTCCTACGTTTTCTTAACGCCATGGACTTGGTTGACTGCAGGAACCAGTCGGCTCGCGGGTCTGAAGTTGCTCACAAGGTCGGCCAGTTTGTTCCACATTGAAAGGACGGGCAAGATTCCCTCCAGTGCGGAGAAATTCCGACGACGGCGAATCTGGAAATGTCGCATTTGAATGTTAGTAGTTTTGCACCGCAGTGACCGCACTAGATGGGAGACACGTGACGACGATGCTGTGTTTACCTATCGTGAGAGGGGGACCTCTCGATGCCCTTGCCGAGCAAGTAGAATTTCTGGTTTGTTTTCTTAAGCTCTGGAATCGCGGACTTGTACCTCTCTTCAACTTCATGATACCATTCGGAGAGATCTTGTTCTCGTCCGAGAGTATCGAGACGGGCACCGTTTTGTTGTAAACCGTCGACACGAAGGTGCTTAGAGAGATACTCGGATCCGTGGTTTATACCGATGTCATAGCACCCTCGAGCATTTCTCTTCCACGCGTGAGGAAGCGGGTCGCGGCCGTTTATTTATCTGTCGTGTTTATGTACACGAACGAAGAACACTCGTTAAAGAACATTGTTAATTTCAGTCACTGTTCATCGGACTGTGACCCCGACGAAGCGGAGAAAGGAGGTTGACAAACGGTAAGCCCATCTCCGAGCGGGCACCGTTAAGGCGCCCACACCGCCCCCGCCCCCCGCCACCCTGAAGAAAGCCCTCCGCCCCGCACTCTAATCGTGACTCTTCAGGTTCCTCCCCTCCTCTCGGTGGGCGTGGAGGGAGTGGGAAGCCCTAATTCCTTCCGTGCCTTTTCCGCGTTGCTCCGCCACCCAGTCACCGCGTCACTCGCAGGTAGTAATGAGGTCGTTTGGAACTGCTTTCATCGTTCTTGGTCGCGCTCGGTTCAGGTCACGATGATGGACCATTATCGGGCTATCATTTGTGTCGGGCTTTGAAACGTACCGTGCCTTAAATATGAATAGAAGTACTGTGTTGTTGTTGTTGTTAGAAGTGCGACCTGCATTAGGCTGAAGGTAATGATTGAAGGAAAAGGTTCGATTGTTGGATGTGATCTACGTTTTTGTTGTCATAACCTTATTATTTTATTCAGTGTTTTCTGTAATAATTATGGGGAAAATATTTTTATTTACATAAGAGCTTGAAATGTTTTTTGTATCAATGCTTCTGAAGTATTAATGAAACAAACGTACGAATTCCTGAACTGTAGTTAAAGATGACAGTTCACTGTAAAACACAGTGCGAGAAAAATAACTGCGTTTGTTTTGGTACTCACGCCGTGTATTGCCCTGTAGGGCAACAGTTGTGTTATTTCAGGCTTTCAAGAAGAGACCCAATTTGGCGCGTAATTCTCGTAAATCTCGTAATACTTGGCACATAAAATTCAATTCTCGTTTTTTTTAAGAAGTAGCAGTTGCTGGAATTCTCTCTCTCGCTCTCCCTCTTCCCTCTTTTGCCCCTTCTACTCATATGGAGCTCACACCACACTATAATGGGAAGCGGCACACGGGTTGTGTGTAAATAACCCTCTGACGACATTTACTGGGCGGCGACTCTTACGACTTCCGAACTTGTAAATCTCGCCTCCTCCCTCCGCCCAGAAGGCCGTGCGAGGCCGCTCGCCGCCATTTTTAAATTTAGAAACGCGTCGTGCGATGCGGAAGCGCGTAGGACCGAGACAAACTGGAGGACGAGGAGGAGATAGGGCTGTGGCCCACGCGCAGGCACCCTTCCGGAGGCTGCGAGCGGCGACCCACCCTCGCGCGCGCGCCGTCGTGTGTCACCGAGCCGAAAGGTCGTAAATAAACCCTTCGCGGTCGGCCGCTGCCGCCTTCTTCCTATTTAAAAGCGTTGTTTTTGAGCAGGCCGTAAAAACCTGGCGAGGCCCGAAAGAATGCGGGGGTCTTCGGCTGCGGCGAACGCGGAAACAGCTCAGAGCGGTGCGGCGCGGAGCGGAGCGGCGGTTCGAAGCCATAAGAGAAATCGCGGGCCGCCTTTGTCAGCGGGGGCTGGGTGGTCGTCCGCCCGGCCCGCGCTGCAGGTAGACGGGAAAGTTCATAAATTGTGGAGTCATTTTCGAGGGTCGTAATCGGCGTGCGAACGCTGTCCCAGGCGATGAGCCGCCGCATGTACCCCCTCCCCCCTTGGCGGGAGTGTTCTAACGTAGTGGCCAGTGCTGACCACTGTTGCAGATGACGTTGCCACACCCACGCTGCGTAGTTAAAGGGCATACAGTGTTCGCGGATCTGCTCAGGCGCGCTAGTCAACTGTGGAATAATAAAATCAATACATTTTCTAAAATTAATGTTTACATTCGTTGTTTTGTCAATTCGCTTACATTTTCTAGAGATTGGGTAGTTATTGTCATTAAATGAAATCTTTGTGACCAGTGTAACTTCTAAAAGTGCCTCATTTATTTCTTTCTATTGTTATTAAAATCTCTCGGTAGTGTGCATGCCAATGTGTATAGCTACAATAGTATCCTTCATTAATTTTCAGCGGCCTTTTGAAACTTAATTTTGTTCTTTGCCATGTTCTACGAAATTTAAGTTAGTTAAGTTAATATCGTTTTTTGTCGAAAATTTGCTGAATTTAAATATCAAATTATGAAGCCAATTGATTCGATCAAGATTGTGAGCAGAAGTACTCTTCCAGTAATTGCTGATTTGGAGTGTTTTCAGTTATTTCAATTGAAAGTACATTTTGATAAGTCATTTGTGAATGATTAAATAAATTCTAAACGTAGTACCCAATGACGATCTACTCGCCCTCCACGTCCTGAATGAATTAAGTACGACCGTTCGCACTAAACAAGCGTCGACCGACCCTTATCTCCGTAAAAGGTTAAACTAACCCCCTACACCCAAGACCGCCCCCGACATCCCTAACCCTCGGATGTTTTTCCTCCGCGTTTGTTCTCTACAAGCTCCCCGAGAGCGAGTGTCGGTCCCGGAGTAACAACAGGAGAGAAAGAGGCTTCCTCGCCACCGAAACAGGTTTGGTTGATCTCCGCCGCTTCTGTTCCCCGCTCGCTTCCCGAGCATCCTGTATCCCGCGCGGCCGGCTGCGGCGCGGCGCGGTGCGGCGCCGAGCCGGGAGGGAACAGGTTTGGTCCAGCGCGAGGCGAGGTGGCGTGGGCATCCAGCTTCCCGGGCACCCTGTTGGGAAGCGCGGCGCTGTGCGGCGCGCGGCTCGCTTCGTCGCGCCGCGCCTCGCCGCCCCGTCCCCGTCCCTCGGCGCGGTCGTGCCCGCTCCGCCTCGCGCCGCGCACACTGGGCCGAAGACGCGTCTACCGGGCACGGAACGGGCGCCTTGGGAAAGCTTTTATTTTTTCGGGATAAGTCTTCGGTAATATTTGATTGTACTTGTTAAATTGTGCCTCTTTCAGCTGCAGTCATTCGGAGCTTAGAAAGATGTGTTAGACAAAAACATTATAGAAAAGTTGCATTTTTTAACGAGAATCGTAAAACAGGACAATATTTTACTAATACTGTATAAGTAAAAGAGAAACATTGCTAGGGTCCAGTAATTTTGCAACACCTCTCGACGTGACGAATACAACGATGGATAGAAATATATGAATACTTGTAAAGTACCATTTCACTCAAACTTGGAATACTTTTTTTGTTTGTTTATTCAAATTTCATATTCATTTAATTTGTATTCAAATTGATCTCTTGGTGAATCAGTTGACATGTTTGAATTTCTTTAAAATGAGGGAAATATTTGCTCCACGTGTTTTTGTGTGATTTCGCCCCATTGTGCGTGGGGAGGCCGGAGGGAGGAGGCGGTGCGGGTACGGCGGCGTGGCTGTGCGCCCGGCCGCGCAGCCAGCCGGCTTGCCGTCGCGTCGTCGGCTGCGGCGGCGCGGGAAGGCGCGAGCGGCGGAGAGAGCCCGTCCGCCCAGCTCTCCGCTCCGCCACGCCGCGCCGCGCCGCGCCACGCCACACCACGCGGCTCCGGCCGGCGCCTCGGGCCCGCATTCCACGCGGGCGGCGGCCGGCCGGCCGGCTGGCGCAGCGGACGCCGCGGTGGCGGAGACAGCGCTAGCACCAGCATCGGCGTCGTCAGCGCCGCCGCCGCCGCGGGGGCTGCTGGACCAGGCAGACGGAGGGCGGAGCGAGAGAAGCGAAGGCGAGGCGCTGTCTGCGGCGTCGGGCTGCTGCTTTGCAATCGGGTTGCTGTTCTAGGAAGTTTCGGAGGATCGTGCCGCTTCTCGGACTACTGTTTTCGAGGGATGTTGACCTTTCTAGTGTTTTAAGGCGTTATTGAGAGTCGAAGAAGTTGGTTGTTGTGTAACGTGGACGTAGGTATTTGCGATTAAAATTCTCATCAAAAATTTTGTTGACTGTGTGTCGTTTTCACCGCTTGCTCTAATTCACCCGTGTATAATTAAACTGATTTTCGTATACTACAATTTTCAGGGCTGCTAAGAATAGAAACGCCTCATCAGTGTAAAACTATCGTTTGCGCTGATGAACAATCTATCCGGAATATCGAGGCTGCGAATTCGAATTGTGTGTTTACGTGAACACACTTTCCCGTAATGTCGGGAGATCGAATAGGACGGAGAGGCATCATGGCAAATGGGATGCGGTGCCCCCACGATGCCAAGGGAAAACTGCGAAACTGGTAGAACATTTGTTTGATGGTTAGTAAACATCGTTGCTCTTGCAAATTAACTAAGCCCAATGAAATTAATAAATAAAAATTCCCCGTGGAACTTCACTTCAACACATCGGATTGATTCAATATGCATTGTGTCGTGGTGGAACACCTTGATTGCGAGTTGTTTCACAGAAGTGTTGGTTTGCTGAACGTTTTCGTTCGCCTACCTCTGATATCCGCTTATCTTGTCTTCCCATCCCTGCGCTTCGCAGTGAATGTGTTGCATCCTGAAACTGGCGGCTGGCGGGCTACGAGCCTCTTTGCTCGACAGGAGGACTCTCACCCGCTCTTTCCGACTTTTACTCACGCTCGTTCCATTCTCGTGGCGCGCGCTCCGTCGTGTTCACGCTCAGGTTTCCAGGTTCACTTTCTTTCTTGGGTGCAGTAAAAGACGCGCTCCTGTGGCGAGGATGGGTCATTAGCACACACGGAACTCCATTGGTGCGGTAAATGTTTTGCAGATTATTTGCCACTTCACAACTTAGGAATGAATGCCATGAAGATATGTTTGTGTTGTGTTTTTCTAAATTAATTATGTTATTAAATAGAGCATGGCAGTATTATTTCATTGAATTCAAAGAAAGGTGTCAAAACATTTATTTCTTATGGTACGGGGGTTTCTTATAAATTAATTAAACCAACCTCCGACCAGGTATCGAACCCTGCTCTGCTGGTATGTCCTGGACAATGTAGTAAAGGGGTGTCAACTCATTCAAGGTTTAATTTACTTCAGTTTCTGCTGAAAAAGCTTGTTATTTCGGAATTTGTAATTTTAATACGAAACTTAACATCTCAGAAAATATTCAGCGTAGTACGCATACAAGAAAGTAAAAATCAGGAAGTCGACCAGAATCATCCGCAGGGTTTAAAAAGAAACCGTACTCCTCCTTTTGGCGGAAGCCCTTGATGCTGGTTGCGGTGCCCTCGCGCGTACGAAAGAGATCCCGGCCGCCCGGCGGCGGTGGCGCGGTAATCCCGCCTCACCGCTCCGCGCCAGTCGCCCCCGCCTGCGCCGCCGCCTCCACCGCCGCCGCGGCGGCGGCGGCGGCCGGGAGTGTGTAATTTCCGCGCCCATTGTGCGTCGTGCGGCTGCCCGTTGCAGGCGAGGAATACATAAGGAAGAAACTCGCGCGATTCCGCGCTCAGCGGCGGCGGAGGAGGATGAGGAGGAGTAAGTGGAGTGGAAGAGCGGGAGGAGCACGAGGCGGCGGGGGCGGCGGCTGCTGCGGTCGGCGAGCCTGCCGCCCGCCCGGCGTGTGTTGACCCCCTCCTGCTGCCACTCCCTCCCTCCCTCTCTCCCTTCCACCCCACTTTGGCTCTGCGTTTCGGTCCGATGTTTATTAGGCGGCTTTTTGTACCGTACGTTTTCGAGTTTAATGTTCATAAGTTTTTGTTTTTTGCGTCGTTGACTCTAATGTTGGTGTCATCTGGCATTGAGTACTTGTGTGTTTTTAACTGGCCATGGAAGTTTGGGTGATAAGTGTCTCAGTTCATATCACTCCTTCCTGGTTTTCACCATTTTTATGTTCTTATCATTTTTGTACGTTCTCGATTGTCTTTTCTTCACGTCTGGTTCTCTCATCCTCTTTCTTGTTTCTTCTTTAACTTACCTATTGTTCTTTTTCTCATGTTTTTTGAAACTATTCAGTAATTTTATCTTGAAGATTGTTTTCTTTTTTCGTTGTTCTGTATTAACTTTCGCATTGAATTGCATCCGTAAGGGTTTGTTTATGTCTTTCTTGCGTTTGACACCATTTGTTTTTTGTCTCTCTTTGAATGTTGTTTTTAAAATTTTTTTATTAGTTCTTTTATTAGACCTCCTCTTGTTTTCCAAATGAAGCTTTCACTTCATCATCTTTGACCAGATGTTCCCAGCGGGGTGGGAATCGACTCCTTGGTAGTCCATGAAATTTGAAAGAGGATTCATGATGATCAAGGGGTTGATTGAGGGACGTTAGTTGAGTAAACACCGGAGTGATCGATATAAGCCGGATCTTATTGATTACAAACGTGTTAATGAAATTGATAATTGTCTTATATAAAGCTTGAAAACATTTCATTAACATTAAATTACAAATTCAGTCCTCTTTTTGAATTTCGTGTCATTTTCATGAATGAAAATCAAACTTTTGTTCAAATAAAATCTGTGAGTTTGTATCTGACAACTTGTTTGTATTCATAAAAACTGAAAATTGAAATAGTGCAAAAAATAATAAATCATTACTCCAATTAATCATTTTTTTCAAAATTTGTTCATATTCTTTCTTGAATGTTAATCTTTGTCCTTTATTTGTACTATTATTTTGTTTTATGGTGTATATTATGTAAAAATTGAAGTGGACGGTGAAGCGAATATATATTAAAGGGTCGATGTAGGAAAGAGGTTGGGAATCCGTCTTAGGCACTGAAGTAGACGAGTTGCACCTTGTAGCGCGAACCCGTAATCTTGGCGTGCGTCTCTATTACCCAGCCCGCATCGGCCGTCTTCACTCACGCGAAACGTTTTAAAGCCAAGGTCGCTCTATGGATATTGCAGACGAGCACTGATTAATAACCTGGAGAGATGTCGGCAAAAACCCTCACGGACTTTGGAAAGAATGAGCGCCTCTGCCTGCCACCCATCGGTGACTCCCGAGACGCACGCGTTCTTCCGCGTGAGCGAAACGCACGGAGTGCATCCCGCTTCCTTCCTGCCCGCAGGGAGATGAACACGTCATCGGAAAACGTCGCGCCGCCGAATCCGCGGTAATAAATGGGCTGTCAGTGGAAATCACGGCCCAGGGTCGCCCGCCCGCTCGCCCGCCCTCCCGCGTTTCCGCCCGTCACTCGCGCCGGTGCACGACTTCGCCTTGACGCCCGATAGCTCTCTGCGGATGGGATTTCCAAGTACTTTTTTTCTCTCGTGGCCTTCCTTTCGGGTTTGGAGGCGCAGTTTAAAAGAGTACGTCAGCACAATTGCGAAGTTTGATTCTGTTGGATGTGGAGAACATTTGTTCTTTGTGGACAAGTCGCGTGGTTTTATGTCGTTCTGCACATTGGTGATTTTTCACCTATGTGAAATTATAGAATATATTCCTCTTGTCGAAAGTTTGTAGTAAGCCTTGAATGTCAAATTCGGGAATGCAGGTATGATTTTTAGAAAGTCTTTTCAGAATATTTTTGAAAAATCAATAGTTTATTTTTCTTCGGGAGCTTCGGGGAGTCCCGAAGGATAGGTGGGTTTCCTTCGCTGCTATTGATGAATTGATTATTTCTGTATGTCAGTAGAGAGGGAAATTAATTGAATGTTGCAATTAATTGTCATTTATTCAAAAAGAATAGATCTCTCTAACAACGCCACAACAAAGGATTCATGGTTCCAAATGCTATAGTTAAGTAATATTGTTGCATTACCCTCCGTGCCAAAGCCGGAACGAATTAACTCCAATTGCTGCGTGCAGCAAATTATTGGAAGATGAAATTTATTTAAAGCGACCTGCGGTACATATTTCTGAGAACATTTGTTGTGAGTGATGCTTTTACACCATCTACTAGGTATAGGACCAAAATCACGAACAAGTATACCCGTAATAAAGCACCTCTATTTACGATACCGTTGGTGAATCAGTCAGTTTCACAGCCTGTAATTTTCAAACTTTGTTTTCGGGTGAAGAAACCCCAAACTTGGGAACGAAGGCGTGCCGGCGTCTGTCTGCCCGCTGCCGGGCCCCCGCGCGTGGCACGTGGCGGTGGGCGTTTCTGCGTACGGGCGGGCCGCGGGCGGTGCGTTTGGCGACGCGCCCGCACGTCGCCCAGCGCGGTCGTACACCTCGCACGGCGGCCGTGCACTAGGGGCCCTCTCGCGGGGAGGTACGCGATGGGGTTTGCCTGGAATCGCTCGCGTTGCGCTGAGAATACGAACGCAGAGAAATGAAAACCCGTGCTTCTTTCTGGCAACGTCTGAATCTGATTTATTGGGTTGTGGATAGATGTGAGAATGGGTTTGATATTGAAGCAAGAGGGAAAGGAATGTTTAGTATTATCTTACTTTAAATTAAGCGAACTGCATCTACGACAATGGATATCTTCAGTTTCCTTATTGACGAAGGTACTTCATGTTCAAATCACAATAAATCAAGGATTTCAGGTAGTAAAGTATGTTTCAACTGTGAAAAACGTTAGTTTGGAGTATTTGTAAGTTTGTCTAACTGCCATAATTCAGTGAAATTGTTTATTGTTGTGTAAATAAGCAGTAATTGTCAATTACCAATCTTCGTTTTTTACCTGTGAAACGAGACACATTTCGGACTGCGTGGATACACTAAAACCTTAAAATCAAAAATACACTAAAACATTAAATTCAAAATCCAGGAAATATACATTAAGTTCTTAATTAAATTAGAAATAAACTTATAAATTTCTCTAGACTAGCATATACCTTATCAGGGTTGAAAGACTTCCAGAAAATTATATTAGAGATGCCGACTGCTCTAATCCCACGCCTTGATAGCCTATGAAACTTCATGAACACTCAACTGTTGGAAGAAAGCCCGTCTTCTCCTGTTATTTTATAATTTAATTTTAACTCACGCAATGCTAAATCCGTACCTCCATTATAAGACTTCGTTCATGATGCTCAGAAGATGGAAATTCTGACGACCTCTTCTCTTTCCGTCCGCAATCATCGCAGACACGCACGTTCCTGTTCTCCGGCCGTGCGTGGCTTCAGCCGAAGCCCGTAGAAAAGGTGAAGCTGTTCCGCAACAGGTCTATTGGCTGTGGACGAGAGGAAACTCTGTAGTAGACTTAGACATTGAGAGTCACGTAACGCTAAGGTCACTTTAACCTGCAAATCTGTATATTCGCATAGTAAAAGTGTGGTTTTAGCTAGAAGTAAAACGTAATATTTTGATTGTGGGGGAATGAGATAACAAAAGTCATCCTCGTAAATGTTGGTATTCGTGTCTGTTGGTATAGCTTCCATTGTTGTAGTGTTATATTTTTTATAGCTACACAAAGGGACGTGTGGTTTTGTTTGTCGTCATGCAGTTTCTTAGTTTCTTCCTGCGCTGTTAAATTTTGAAGTAATCAATAGACTGTGATGATCGAAGAACCAAAAAACTTACTTTGTATGAGAATAATTATAGGTTACATAAAGTTACTTAAAATCAATACGGCGATCACTAACTGGATAAAAGCATTCAACGATTCAATGCCGAATTTTGAATTCTTAATTTTATTTAGGACAACTCGTATATAGCAGTCCTGATCATTGCTGAATTAAACGATAATTTCGTCCTGATCGTTTTTCTTTCTGGCTACACATTGATTTCGGCGTCTTCGAGACGGAACGGTGGCTCTCGTTGGCGTTCAACCTAGTTCAGGTGCTGTATAGTAGCGTTTATTTCCCGCTGCAATGCGTCGTTGGGCTTTTTTTTACGAGCGCGGCCTACCCCGGCGTGCAGCTTTCGTCTTTTACGTCCGCAGTGCTGCGTGCCGTATCGTGAGGGCTCGCCCTCGCCAGCGCCCACCGGATCGCGTCTCCGGGAACAATGAACGGCCGCGTCGCGTTCCACGACGCGCGGGGCGGCGGCGGCTCGTGAATCCACTTGCGGACATCGCCAACAAAACGGCGATGCCCAAAATTAAAACTGATGCTAATAAAACATCGATTCAAAGTCATCGATGTTATTAAACCATAATTTAGAAATAATGTAGACTTCTTTATTGACTAAAACTCTTATTTATTAATTTTCCACTCTTAGTCACTTGGGTCTAAAGAATATTCAATTTATGGCTACCTGAAAATTATTATAGGCTTTGTTATGACGGAATGTTTTCATTTAAAAAACATCGGTTTGAAAACTTCGATGTTAAATACATCGAAGATGTATAAAAAATCGATGTTTTGAAAACATTAGACATCGCCCGCATCCCTAGTTGTGGCTGGGCTGCTTTTGTTCTCCTGCGGGCCGTACCGTGTATTAGCGCGGTTCTTCAGCATTTTGAGTGGTAAGGATGCGTTGAATGTGTTTGGTGACGCGTTGAAATCATGTGGATTGTGATTGTGGTGATTGGGCGTTTTGTGAATAAACTAGACGTTTTCAGATTACTTAATTTGAAGCAACTTTTTACTAATAGCCAATGGTTTGTACTTAGGTATTGTCCGTTTGTTTTTAGTGTGCAAGCTCCATTGCGTGAAGTATTTCATTTTGGGCTTTAGTTATTTGTTTAGTGATGCGCCCCACATTCTCATCCGTCGTTTTATTCCTTCTGAGGTATATTTTTTTTCCTGGCTGGCTCAATCTTGTCTTTTTTGCAGCGTCTTATCGTTCCTCCGTCTTCACAATCTTCATAATACTTTGCACCAAAGTATTGTATTACTTCGCCCCCCCCCATACCCTACAATTTCCTTCCCCTTTTCTACTGCCCACTAGCGACACTAAAGCATAATTATTTCTGATTTGGTCTGAGAGCCGTATCGTCATCTAATGCTCTCCCCTCCCTGCGCCCTCGCAGTGCTTCCGCCAGAGCGTTTAGTAACGTGCGTTCAGCGTCTGTTTCTTGTTCTTTTTTTTTCGGTCTCTGGTAGGCACTCGGGCGAATGGCAATGCGTGCGTGCGCGCGTGAGGGCGAGCGACCGTTCGCCACGGCTGTGCTCCCGTGTCGCGGTTGTACTTCCGCGAGGAGTCAGATGACAGTTCCGCATGGCGCGAACCGTGGTCTCACCTCGCGGCTCTCTCGCGCTCGACCTTTCGCTCGCATTTCCTTGCGGGCAAGAAGGCGGAGCGAACGTTCATGGGCCTGTGCACGGATTTCATTTGCGACTCCTTGCAGGCTGGATTGTTTCAGAGGCATGGGGTGGGGTCGTAATTAGGCCATGGGCGTTTAAAGCGGATTGTTTTTGCTTGTCCGTTTCATTTTACCTTCGTAGGCGTCCGTGAATAGTTTACTGTCGTTATTTTTACTAGGGAAGTATTTTCAGTTTGCCAACTACTCCATGTCTACATTGAGTCAAGGTGTATAAATATAAATGTTATTATAAAAATATAAATATAAAATTATTTTGATTTAATGTCATGTCAGATCTAGGGATGTTCCTAGTGCTGCAAAAATCGTTCTTGAATATTCATCCCAAAAGGACAAATGGGACTGAATTGATTAATAACAATTTCGTACCCCAGAATGTTCTTTCAGTAGGAAAATATGCAATGCTATCCTGGTGTTGTGTTGTGCTCATGATTTCTCTCAAAAAGTAACATTCTTACTAAAATTAAATAGTACATTGGGCCAAACTAAATTAATATAATTACTTGAATAATGTTCATGAAAACTTTTGGCAGCGTGATTAAACTAAAATGTTTCTACTACTCAACTTAGATACGTTTCCTTTCTCAGTGAGTTCAAACGAGGCGTTTGTTTGGTTCTGCTGACCGGCATCCTGTGTACTACATTGCAAAGTAAAATTGCTGTGACTGCAATTTTTGATCTGCCACAAGTCATTGTCCCTTTAACTAAACCCCTCGCGCCATCTGACTTCATTTGGGAATGGTGGACCTCGGCGGTATTTGGCGTGAGATCCCAAGCGGACGCTAAGAGTCGAGAGGAATCGTGCACGTTTTCTTCCCAGCCGTAGTGGTTCTCCTAAGCAGTGGCTGGCGCTGCGCGGTGCGTGCCGCCGCGCCGCGCGGGGTCGGAGGGCCAGCAGCGCCCCGGCACGCCGCGCCGGGCCGCGCCGCGGCTCGCGCGCTCGGCGTCGAGGCTCTTTCTTCTTCCTGCGCGCGGGGCCTCGCGCGTTTCCGGTTTCAAGCGGCGTTCGCTCCCTCCGCGCACCTGCCCTCCGCTGCAGCTGGACGAAGGCGTCGGTGGCGACGGCGGCGGCGGCAGCCAGATTGCAGCACGTGTAGAGGCCCGCCAGTTGGAGCCTAAAAAAAAGAAGTTTCTAGAGAGGCTTGGATCGCGATGTTTTCTGAGGAACGGCTGGCTCCGGGTCGACGATGATCTGGTCATTGGAAGAGTTTGAAAACGCACGTTAAATATCTTATTGGGAGCACTGTAACGTGCTTTTAAATAAACTATAATGCAACATGCTAAAGGTAGAGAAGCGACGAATTTGAATAGGTTACAGTGTATGGCGAAGCACGGTCGACCAATGATCGAGATCTGAAGCATAAGGTATTTCCATGCAATGAGCATAATTCATTCCCATGAAATATACGTGCTAATCGGCGACTTATTGAGGGAATAGTTGTTACTGCTCATGCACTGCCAACGGATATGAACATTGTTACTTCAAGACATAACTCGTGAAAATTGTATAAGGAAACATTCACTCTTGCGAGTGAAGTCTCTTGACAATAAAAAATTCCTTTCCTTTTAGCAAAACAAACTTTTCAAATTTGTGTTGGGGTACATTTCGTGTATTTAAGTGACATTGAAAATGTACGAATGAGCATTTATACATATGCGGATTAACTTGTCATTGAGACGAATAATTAAGTAGAAAAGAGTTGCGTGTTTTGAGCGGAGGAATTTTTCCTTGGAAGTCCTGCAAGTTTATTCGTAGCAACCCATCGCTGGCTTCCCGAATGGAGGGGCCGTGGGACCCGTGGTCCGTGGGCCGATGTCCTCGTCCCCTGCGCGCGTCGCGGGAGATGTTATTTGCATACATTAATTTTTACATCGAATATGTTAATGCGCGCGCCTAGCGACGCGCGACGTTGATGCGAGCGGGCGGTGAAAGTATGGGTGTTTTTAATGGCTTCGAATTTCTTTGGAGTGCTTGATTATGAAGTTTATCTGCGTTGTAACCCGGAGCCTATTTATTAGCCGGAGCTGTATTCTGGTTTCTTCGCGTTCGTTCTTTTGTTGTTTTTTTACGCGACAAGGTGTTCCTCTTTCATCATTATGATGTAGCGATTCTGCTCGTTTATTCATGAGGCCGCCGCTTCCATCTTCTTATGAGGTCGGGGCGGGCTGTGGTTTTGTGAATGGCCCCTCTGAGGAATCACCCGTGGGGAAGTTGGCGTGTCATGGACTTCGACACAGGTGGTTTGCTTCTTTTGAGACAAATTGAAAACAAATATGTCTATTTGTCAGGTTGGGGGTCGCACAAAGCGGCTTGTCGTGACAGGCTGTTCCTGAAGTCTCTTTCATCCTGCTGCTCAGGCTGTTGAGTGAAGAGTCCGACCGGTTTCAATCATAATGGAAATTAGATGCGATGGTGATCAGTTCATCGTATAGCGGATGCGTCATGTGCAATTAAAAAGTTAAATCACAGACCGTTGTGGTGTACGTGTTGTGCCAAATGTTTCATTCAGTACTTGTGAAACCAGTATCCGTTATTTCTTAATCTATCATTGAATGAATCATACCGTTATTTGTAGTTATAACTGCATGCTTAATATCTTCTGACGACAAACCAAAATGACATGTAGAAAGAATGAATGAAATGTGATTTGTTTAAATTGTAGTCGTGTGACACGTCTTATATGATAGATATATCGCAGTGTTTTTGCAATATTTTCTGCAAGTCAAATTCATGTTTAAAGCAGCTGTACTTTAAGATTTATTGGTTTGAAAGGAGACATTTTTAAAGGAGGGTATTATCTGGAGGTCTACACATTCCAAAAGTAAATGCATACCTTGCGAAAATATCGAACAACAAAATCTAATGGGTGTTGAAATATTAAAAATCTGCAGAGCCCGAGAGTAAAATTGACGCATTAACCATAGTGCATTGCATGTGATTTCCAGATATTTTTATTCTTCTAAATTGATATCAACATGTACATCTAATCCAGATACATTTTCTTGTGAAAAAAATAATATAAAATCTTCTTACAGTTTAATTGCTCGGAGAAAAATCTTGCTTAGAAGCAGTCATGATTGAATAGCCTCAGCAAAAATGTCTGTATCCTCGTTGCTGAAGCAATAGGGAAGGTGCTTGTGATACGGAGTACTGGCATTCGTGGAGTAAAAGGTGTGATTCGTAGAGCCGGTTGATACTTCGGTATTTCCTGGCTGGGTAAGGAGAGCGATGGTAAGTTACCTGATTTCCAATTCCCTAGTCTTGCACAAATACCTTCATGACAGGTCCCCAAAATTGTTTCGAGCAGGTTGTAAATGGTTGTTCCACTGGTAGAGACAGATTCCCAACAGGCGTGCAGCACATATGCAACCCCCGCTTCGAACTGTTTGGAGCCCTTTAGTACTAATCTCGGGGGTGCTTTGAGGATCCATCCAGCCTTCTGGAGCAGTGGGAAACCTGCTACTACTAGCTGGCGGGGAGAGCACCCCGACGAGGCGAGAGGGGGGGGGGCGCGAGAACGAGCAAGCCAGCGAACGGGCTGGCGTCGCGTGTAGTGTGGAGCCTTGTCGTGTAGGGCCTTGTCGCGTAGCCTTGTCGCGCGCTGGCGGGCGCTCTGCGTGGCGGTGGTGGCGGCGGCGAGGCGGCGGCGTTCTGGCCCTCCGCCCCGGTGATTAAGGGCCCTCCTGCAGGGGCGCGCCCGCCTTTTCAGCGCGCCCGTCGAGACGGCTTTGTTTGCGCGCGCTTCCGTTGTGACTTCCAGACGGCAGTGATGAATGATTAAGAGCGGGGCCCGGGACCATGCCGCACCGCACCGCGCCGCGCTGCACCACGTCGCGCGCGCCCGCCCGCTGAAAAATGGGCCACGGGCGCGCGACTCCTGCGAGGCCTGCTTCCCCCGGCGGAGAACTGCTGGAGACGTGCGCTGCTCCGTTGAGCCTCTCCGGTGTCTTTGTCGAGTGGCGGAACGCGCGTTGCCGCGTATGAACTATTAAAAACTCTCCGGCCGACTTTTCTTTTCCCGCGGATTTAAATCTGGTGATGTATGATTCGTCTTCTTTGAAGATGTTCTGAAAGTAAACAATTGAGATATTATACGTTTTTTTACCTCTCTTGACATCGGAGAATACCAATTATTACATGTATCTTTTACTACTAATTTCGTGATTCGGGTGTGAACACAAGTGGGTCCCACGGAAGCGTTGTTGATCAATGAGTGAAACAGCGGACGTCCATTCGGGTGTGGGTGGTGATCCTTCGGGATCCTTATCTCGACAGCAACGAGCGCCTCGCGCCCCTCTTGTTGCCAAGCGGGGTGGGGTGGGGGACGCAGCTGACGGAGGAGAAACACTCAGCCACCGGGAGCGACTTAGATCGAGCGCGAGACAAGGAATGTAAACGGGGTCGTTGTACGGTCCATTCGTCTGGAGGAATCCCCGAACTGTTGTCGATTTATTTTCATCTCCCCCTCTCTCCCCCGGCGCCCGCCTGCTGGCTAGCCGTTGACTTATTTACTGCTGGGAGCCAATCCGTTACGCCCAATACATCGCGCGTGTTTCCGGCGCGGGCCTGAATACTCGGAGGCGCTGACCCCGCGCACGCCCCCATAGAGGGGTCTGTCGTAAAGAATTGCCTCGCCGCTGCTGCTGGAAGAAAGCGGCCGCTGCCGGTACCGCGCGGTCAAGCTCCGAAGGCGATGGCTTTCATGATTAGCGACTTACGAATGTGCGTTTTGAAGATGAAATTCTATTTCGGAGTGAAGGTTTCAATCGAAATTTTATGGAATTGCTTCATAAGGTTCATGGAAATGCCAAAGTTAATAGAACTTTGTGATTTATTTCTCTGAAGTTTTCGTCTCTGAACTCTTAAATCTTTGGACTATACGGCGTCTGTAGATTGGAATATGGAGGTAAATGGTTCTATATCTGTCTCTCGCACGTTGCTTGACCCAAATTACCCTCATTGTCTAACATAACCGTTTTTGCCAGTTTGACAAAATTAAACAGTGGCATTAAAAATATTTCAAACATTTACAATCTGTTTTTCACTTTCGTCACTGCTTATCACATCATATCTTTTAAACATTTCGGGTGGCAATGGTGATTTGGTGCTTGCTTCCTTAGAATATTAATTCTCGGCAAAATTTCAAATTAATAGGTTTATTAATTATCAATACAAATAATTAAATTTCAGTTAAGTACACGGAATTGAATCAATGAAACATGAAAAGGTCAACATGCGAGAAAAAATGTAGAAAGTTTGACGTGTTTGAACTTATTGATAATTGATGAAATATTGAAACACTGATTTCAAACGGACGTCAGGGATGGAGGAAAAAGGACGTACATAGACACTGACATGGCGAGAACTGGAAATTGTTTTAAATTCTTTTAGACTAACCCTAAAAAAAACATGAACAAAGCAGTGCAACGAAAGAAGCATTTCAAGTTGCTGGATGTTGCAAGATAACTACGTTTATCATTCTAAAAGAAAATGGACGGGGTCATGGGGCACTGCGAGTCGGCGCGATATCTTTGATATTTTGTACATCTTTCCACACATCATTTCTGGGCAATTAATATGTGACGGCGGTCTCATCTACATGTCTGATAATTGCCTTCTTCAGATATTTCTGCTAGCATTTGGCTGAGTGCAAACATAACGTATTCTTGAATAATTTGTTCGTGTGAGATTCCCAGCGTTTGCTGGCGTAAAGTTTTACATTTCTCCTTAATCTCTAATACAATTGAAATCATGTTCTAACGATGACTGGGGCCACTACTGTCATTGCAAAAGAAAATAATTTTGCAATTTGTGGATCCTACAACTCAACTCGGCACGTGCTGTCTTCAATCGCAAATTTATGTGAAGAGAGCGCTGTGAAATTGTTAGTCTAACGGAAATTTCATTTATTTATCGTATAGGTTATTTGCGGAGACAGTGGCCTTAGTTCCGCACGCGGTTTTCGACTGAAAGTGCCTTTGAAGCCTCCCCCTAGTGCGGGTCAAGAGAACCTTAATCGAGCAAGCGCGCCCCGTGGGCGTCCCCTTATACGCCGAGGCGTGATTCTTTCTCCGCCTGATCTCGGCCTCAGTTACCGAGTCCGAGCCCTTTGATTGGCAGAACGTTGGATCTCGTTACGATGAGAAATTGTCGGAGTGATTTATTTTTTTATGGGGCATTTGACAGAGTTCTTTTACATGCCATATGCATGACATGGCCACTGTGGGATTTTCCACCCTTCGAAAATCCGCGCGCAGGAATCGAACCCACGCACTGGGGGGTTCAGATGCCAGTAAGCCAACCACTCGCCGACCGAGGCGTGTCCGGCGACGAGGAGATGTAAGAAGGCCAGGGAGAGCGCTTGGGTCGTCGCTGCGCCAAGCAAAGCGAGCGAGCGAGCGGGCGGGCGGGCGCGCATGCGTCATTCGGGAGAGCTTCCCGAGGAGAACGCGCCGGCTGCTGTGCTCCAGGAGCCCCCGGGAAACCAGATCCAATCACAATCACGACGAGAGCGGTGTACCGTTGCCTGACCTTGGTCGCGCCAGGCTCTGGGCTCCGAGTGGGCCCGGGTCACGCCATGGGACGTACTGTACCGTGGCCGGGCGGGCGGGCGAGAACGGGAACGTCCCTCCCACAACTCACCGTGTCCGACAGGAGGACGAGGAGAGACAGGCGTGATTTGTAACAGAGGACTAGCCATGCGTTTTCGTGGTCTGTGGTTAACCTGAAAGAAGGCGTTGGTTGGTCGTCTAGCGAATAATTTGATTCTGTTGTACTATGAGATCCGGTATATGAGGAAACAAATGGTTTGTATTACGTAAATTCGTTTGTTTTTTCGTGCAATGTGTTGTCAAGTTGTATTTATTACAATTGTTTGAATTTTTCATTTCAGTTAATACGATAAAGAGTCACTTAGAGATAAATTTTATTTTGAAAATAAGATTAAATTCGCCCGCAACCAGAAAATTTATGAGGCGTACTTCTATTTGTATTTGAAATCGAAGTAAATTTTGTTAAAGAAGAAGCCTTTTTATTCAAGATCATTCGTAATTGCTGCTCTGAAGTGAATTGTAAGACAGACGTCCATTATTCTTCCTGCTGTCACTATCAGCATTTTAAATCAGAGTTGCACTTCCTTTGTATGGATGGCCGGTAAATTAAATACGCCGCATTTCGCTCGTCGGAGAGACTCGGAGCCGTAATGATGTTGTTTACAAGTGAATCTGACGCGGCGATCTCCGAGAAGGTCGGAATATGCAGGAAATTAATAGATTCCGTCGGAATGGTGACGCGTCTCGTTGACGGAACGATGTGTTTACTGCGCCGCACAGCACTGCTCTTTATTAGTTCGCTCTCTCTGCCGGAAGGCGCAGGCGCTGTTACGTAACGGTGCGACTCTCTGACTCACTGGAGAGGCCTGAGACTCTTCGAGATCGTAGGCCGTTCTTCTCGTGAACGGCCCCTGTTTCTTTCATTGCTGATTGTTCGACGAACATTAAAATGGTTAAGACGCAATTAGAGCATCTTGTTGTCCGTAAAGCTACTTTCTATTCGAGTTATTGCGTTTGGAAGCGCTGTCACTTTGTGGTAAAGTGAGTGGTCTTGTTTCGTAATATTGTACTGGTTGTGTGGCCAACTCCTACCTCTCAATTAAGAATTCCAGTTATAAAAGTAAATGTTATTTGTTCATTGTCCATTGAATAAAAATCATCTGTAATACACGATTTTTGACATGGCATTCAATTATTACAAAATTTGGATTTGAAGCACCTCTCTATCACATTTTATCATTGTATCGATACGTTAAAGTGGTAATCAGATGAATCGCAAGGTGTGGCTTGGTGTCCGACAGGAGGACGAGAAGAGACAGGCGTGATTTGTAACAGCGGACTAGCCTCTTTTGAAGATTTGTACTTTTCTGTCAATATTCTGTTTATATTTCCATTGACAGTATTCAGGATGAAAAGGGAAATAAGCATTGTTCGTTAGTCGATTTAGAAAAATTTTGGGTGTACTTTGGTATGGGAAGTGAGCATGAAAAATGAAAGTGATAACAAATGAGTTGCCTACAGCTACTCACCTTCGACTCCTCCAGCGAGCTCTTGCCCGTGCACCCATCTCTTTTGCTTCTCCTGTCCCCAGCCCTCCACCATTTCAGCCCTCCGCTCATTCGTCGTCCCCCTCCTTTCGCATTTCTCTTGCGTCGTCTTTGTGACGCCACGCCTTCCTCCGCGACGTCCCCGCTTCGACCCGCGACTCCGTCGCTTCCCCTCGGCCGTCGCTCGCTCTCCTCCTCGCCTCCGCCGCCGCCGCCTCCGCGATCGTCTCGAGTGTCCTTGGCGGCGTGCGAGGCGCCGGTAATGGCGGCAATTAGACCGGCGTTCGATGCTATCGCCCATCTCCCGCCCCAACCCCCTTGCCGCCGCCTTCGCCCTGTCGCCTCGCTTCACCGCCGCTCGCCCGTTTGTGCCGATACCTATTGTTTACTTCTTCCCGTGCGACTTCCTCCCCTCCCCCCGCCCGCCGGGGCGGTGGCGCCGGCGGCGCTGCCTCGAGGGGGAGGCGTAAGAAAGAGCCTTCGAGGAAGAGGACGGGCGGGCATTCGCTGGTAATGAGGGTCTCAGTCAACACACCCGCCTTTTTGCCGCAGCCTGCCGCGCCCGCGCGTGCGCGCGTCAGCGAACGCTTCCTCAATTTCGGGCGTTTGTCTGCGATCCAAATTTGCGGTCATGGCGCCGTTATTAACCGGAATGATGCACGCTCGAATCTGTATAATGGGGTCGGCGTAATGGGGTTGAGAGGAGTCGTGATTGCGTCGAGGATATGTGCGCGATGACGGGGCGAAAGGGGGGGGGGCGGCAGGCGGAGGGAACGTGTGCGTGTCGGCGAGATTGCTAGTGTGAGAGAGGTTCGATTCACGAAAGGTCGATGGTATGCGGTAGTGCTTAAAATACGTCTCGGTTGATTCGTTTCTAAAGGCGTTTTTTGTGCCTCCACGACTTCTCTTTCCAATGGCTTTAATATGACGTGCTTTGGCTTCTGTGGTAGGCAACATGTCGCTCTTCGTTCGAAAGTAATCGAGTTGTGAAAGGCAACCGACTTTTTATCTAATTTAGTCTTTTGTAGAGTTTCGTTTCATTTCTAAGCTTGCAAAAATTGCTCAACTAAACAGTCTTAGGAACACAGGGGTAATCCAAGCGACGAAAGACAAGCAGGTCTGTTCTTGAAACGTCGTTCCACATCCAGGTGTTTAGCACATTGTGTTGTAAGTCGTGATAAGCTGTGACGTAAGGTGTCACGCGAGTGTGCGCTAGTTCTGTATGCGTGTTGGTGTTGTGTTCACGTATGTTTGCTTGTTTCTGTAGCTGCATTCAAAAATAGCACAGGTCGGCTGTGTGGGATTGAGCAGTGCATGTAAAGACACGTCTTGAATTCGTTGTCACAGATTAGCAGTAAGATGGTTTATTGAAGTCCGCGAAGTATGTGTGTTTTTACATTATTTTATAGAAGAGGAAAAATATTAGGAAACAAAATGATAATCACGTAATGAAAACTTATCGGGTGGTTGATAGTCATGTGGTGTGCAGAATACTTCGTTCTGTATGCAAAACAATATTTCCGGTCTTTTGTGAGTGTTGGGGTTGTTGAAAATCAAAATATTAAGAGAAAAGCTAGTGAAGTCTTGTGGAGATAAAAGGTATAATAATCAGGTAATTCAATTTTCAAGACCAGAATGCCAGCTTAGGAATACCGAAATAAGTGAAAGGCGGTAGATTTAGAACTGGCGCGAGGCATTTTTGACAAGCCGCGCATTCTCGTACATGGGCCGCTTGCATGCAGGTCGGTTTGCGTTGCTTATTGCAATGTAAATCTGTCGCCTCAGATTTACGACCCCCATGAGGCCACGCTTTCGCCTCGCGATCGGTGGTGTATGGGCCGCTTAAGGACCAGCGGAGACGGCGGCCTTGGTGCGTCCCTGGGCGAGGGCGAAGGACAGGCGGCGTGGGCATCCTAAATCCTGCCACCGCGCCGGTGGGAGGCCGCCAACGAGCTAATTAGCGCTGCGGGGCGCCGGCGGGGCGGGGCGGGGCGGGGTGAGGCGGGGTGGGGCGGCGGGAGGGCAGGAGTGTGGGGGCAGCGACTCGGTGCGGCTGTGGCTCGGTGGCGAGAGCGTCGCGGATCGCCGGATCGCTCTCCGCTCTCCACCCTGCCCGTCCCTCTCGCTCGGAATAGAACGAGCCCTCACTGCTGCATGGCCGCGGTGCGGCGAGATCACGAATGGCCGTGCTGACGAGGTGAAACTATAGCAAGGTTTGCGAATCACACACGATGTTATTTAATCTATAATAGATTAATATTGTTTTTCAAGACTGAGTAGGTTTTATTGCTGCATGTGTATACGACCTATCGTTCAGCTCATTCGTCTGCGTGGACAATCTAGAACTCTTTCCATGTTCTGAGAAGACGTAATCTCTTCTTTCGAACGTGATCCAATGCTTAGAATAATTGTTTATCCAATCAAGTTTTCCTTATTTCCTATTTCACTGTGCGACCTTCTTATGCTTTGTAAACAAACGCTGAGTACTACTTTGTCATAAATTGTATGCGTGAAGTTTATTGCGACACATAAGAAAGAAAGATGAAGTTGAATCGAGAATGAGGTGAGAACTGTTTCATCTTTCTCAGAAGATAGAATGATAAGTCATTGTTTGGATTTTTTATTACATTTTTCCAGCGATGGCAGAAGGATTCGTGATGTGCTTTTAAATAGAAAGTAATTGAACTGTCGCAGCAAAACCATATGCCCACGTATGGGAATGTTTATATATGTTTCGTCAGTAGCTGACAATTTACCTTGATCTTTGATAAATGATACAATTTCTTCTACAGTACAATTGGCCTATTTTTGCAGAGAATTCGTGTGTCTTGTCACGCGTGAGAGGGCCGACTTGGTACCGTAGCCCCTAGGATGAGCCAGACGCAGGGCTGGCGCAGACGATGGCGATGGCGGTGGCTGTGGCGATGGCGATGGCTGTGGTGGTGATGGTGGTGGTGTGGGGGCGGTGGCGGTGGAGGTGTGGCGACGGCGGCGCCGCGGGCGGGCCCAGGCGTGTTAATGTCGTGTTGCGTGCGTCTCCTCCACAGGGACGCAGTGGCGCCGCCGCTGCTGGTGGCGGACGCGGCCTGGGCCTGGGCGTGGGGCGGGGCCGGGCCCGTGCCCGGGGTCGGGGCCGGCCGCGGGAGACGCGCCCGCGCCCGCCGCCCGCGCGTTCGCCGCTCGCGCGCCCGCGCCCGCTGCCGCGAGCCCCGCGTCCGCCGCCCGCCCGTCCGGCTCGCACCGAAAGATAGGTTGACACCTTCTTGTTGCGTCTCTCTTGCTGTGCAAATGTGTTGTTGCCGAAAAAAAAAAAGAAATAAAAAAAATATCCTACTCCCGCTCACCCTTTCCTCAGATGTTGTTTCTTTGGTGTCCTTATTTTGTTGGGCGCGATCGTTATTGATGTTGCTCCTCCCATGTTCGGTTGTGTGTTCGCATGCGCAAGACAGTCGTTGTTAAACGCTTTGATCAGATCGGTTCCGACTCAAAATTTTAGCTTCTGTTGAGATTTTGGTGCAAGCGGGTTTGCTTTTTTAAGTGCGGCTCTGAATGTTCTTTCTAATGCTCATGTGACCTGTATTCCTTAGTTGTGACGTTATGGAACATCGTTTGCGACGAGACAGCTTTTCATTTGTCTCTCTTTAATGTGTTGGTCAGGTTTCAATGCATGTATTGTGTGCTCGACGGCTAAATGTTTTCTGGAAATGGATGTGTACATCGATTTCGTGATTCACTCCGGATGTGCATTTTCTTTGTAGTTAGATTTCCAGTGTACTTTTTTCATTCGCTGTAAATAAGTGTTCGGCTCCCGAAAGGCTGTTGATGTTACCGTTGATGTTTGGACGTTGATGGAGCATGTGTGTTAAAACGAAAGCAACCGCTTACAATTTCAGAAAGTTGATGCAGATTTCTGAAATTGTTTCCATTCTAGTTGTTACATTTGTGTTATAATTTGGTGGATCATGCCTTGTTTATTAATGTTTATAGAACGAGGAGAAATCTACGTAACCTTTCACCCTGCTGAACTACGAAAATTTAAACTGCAACAATCAACTAACATTCAAAAGCGCCTCATTACGTTTTGGACGAGTTTCGTGAAATTCAGATCAGGAGTTCTGATAGGCTTATACGGAACTCAAATTTTGAGAAAACTCATTCAGAAGTATGGAATAGAAATCACTCTCGCATGAGACAGTATTAGAAAACTATTTGATGGAATCAAATGTTGTTTCCGGCGTCTACCTGTCTGGTCCTCCGCCTGACAGACACATCCGTAGCGGTTTTATGTCTCTACCGCGCCCGACTTCGTGACTGCGTTCACCCGTTGCTAAGCTATCGACTCTCCGCGCTCTGCCCGGTCTGGCTCGGTGGCATTCGCGCGAAATCTGCTCCCCCCCCTCCCCCTGATCTGGCGCAGTTTCCGCTATTACCGCCGTTCCCTCTTCCTCCGTCATCAACTCCATTGTGTAAGACCGTCTCCGCGGCCATTTCTGTTTCCCCCCTGTCTCCTGTTGTCTTCTTCGCGGTCCGCACTAGATTCCCCCGCACCCGCCGCTTCCCGGCTAGTTCCGCGTCGCCGCGGCCACAGTGACTTGGGCTAACGATGCGGCCCGAGGCGGCGGCGGCTGGCGGGAGCGGCTGCCCAGCGCAAGCGCCGGCCCTCGACTTGTCCGGCGCGGTAATGGAATCAACACACGCCGAGCCTCTCGCCGCGGCGCCGTGTTTGCTGAAATTAACTTCGCGGCGGCGTCCGCCGGATCTCGACGAACGCCCCGGAACCTCTGTAGCCCCGGCCGCGTCCCCAGCTCCCGACCCCGCCCCCTCCGCCTCTCCCGTCCCGGCCGCCAGGCCACCCGTCTCATCCGCTTACTGCAGCGGAGCCTTTCATTCGCTCTTCTGCGCCACCTATTCCCCGTTTCTTCCCTCGCAACCGGTGTTATCCTGTCTCGCCCCAGCGACCTTTATGTGACACATCCTCTTCACTCTGTTGCTCCCTGCTCCCAGGCTTACCATTTCCCTCCCCCCCCCCCCTCTTCGTCACATTTTAATCGTATTACTGTCTCTTCATTTCCCGTATTTCTTCGCCATAACAAAAGTTAACCTTTTCTAGTCTTCATATTTTTCTCGCGCTTTCATTACTTATTTTCCTCTGCCATTTCTCCGCGTCTTGCTTTCCCTTCTCCATTGTTGCGAGGTGGCTTAATCCTCGCCGGCGCCAGGGCTTCGATTTCCCCTGCCATTTCCACCGCCGTGTTCCAAGCTCCCTCATCTCGCCTCGGCTATTTGCGCTGGCGCCGCCGCCCCCGCCGCTCTAACTGCTGGAGCCCTCACCCTTGCCCTCGCCCCCGGCCCCGCACTCGCCGCCGCGACTCGAAACCTCTTGCTCCTCGCGGCCGGTTGCTTCTGCCCGCCGCCCGGAGACTCGGCGCTCAACCTCTCTCACCGGCTCCGGCGGCGCATTCGCAGGGAAACGGCCGGGGACGGTGTTGCGGAAAGCAGGGAGCGATGCGCAACTCGGCCGCCCAGTCAGGCGACAGGTTTCGGGCTTACTCCTGGGGGAACGGACCGTAATGCGAAGAGGTGGAGAGGTGGGTGTACAGTGCATCTCCTCCCCAGCAGAGCAGCCAGGAAGCCGTCGAGTACCTCGGAACGGACTCTTGAGTGATGCGGAAGATCAAAAGCGCTCGCAGGGCGCAGCTCTATTGTACTCTTGATTGAGGCGTCCACGTGTAAATATTGATATCTGAATTTTCACGTTTCGTAAGAAAATGCGAGGAGATGCCACTGTTCACTAGATACCCGGAAACGAGCTGCACCTACCGTAACCTAGGAGTGAATTATCATTGCCACTTGTGCTCTCATGTTGAATGCATTTGGAATATAGAGAGAGAGCAATTCCCTACCCTTCATAAAAATTAGTAATCTTAATTTCACCCAAAATTTCAGATACTATTTTACACACTTCCAAATGCCTCACCGGTTTCATTAAATTGCAAATTCCTGGACATCGTTTTGATATGGGATTTTCTTTGGCCAATTCATTATTTCATTTTAAAAATTGAATCTGGTACTTGCACAGAAGCTCTTACAGTCGTATCAAGTTGCCATTTCTGTCGCAAAAAAAAAATGTACCATGTCCGGCACGACCCAGAAAAAAAAATTCATCCACCTAATATAATATTTTGTGGTTTTTGTGGTGCGGAGCTAGTCATATTTCGAAGCGCCAATGTGACAAGTATTTCGCGGAATTATTTACTGTATAGTTTTTGCCAGCACTTATATTTTTTAACGCAGCCACGCTCTATTTTCATTATTTCATAGTGAAGACAAAATCAGGCTCGCGTTAGTGATAGATGATAGACTAGAAAAGAAAATGAGATTCCGACCCGAACGTAATAGAAGCAGCGGATAATGTTTGTTTTCAGGCCAGTGCTTTGTGGGATATGTATTGTATATATTCTGCTGAATGAGAATTCGATAACCCCGGTTCGTGGTATGTCGTTGTAATGGGCGTGTTGCATAATTAAGACAACCTATTGTAACGTGCGGTGAGTTGAATTAGTCCACAAAACTTCGAAAATGAGGAAACGAGCACTTTGTGAATGTGGATTGGTTGAATTGTGGGATTTTGTTGCGGGAATGTGTTTGGGTTGAATGGTACGCCGACTTTCGCCATCATGACTATGCAATTTTCCTTTTATTCAGGGATAATAATGAATTTGTGTAAGTAATGGAATTTAAATAGGGTGAGCATTTCAGTGTCAGTGTAGTGCGCGCTTACTGATGTTCGTTAATCGAACAACTCTCAACATTCAGTGAACAGAAAAGTGTGGATATTTTCTTGTGTTCATTAACAAGCAACAAAAATCCATTTCCGATCGAGTGGGGTTGGGGTTTGGCCTAATAGCTAGCGCCTTTATATACATCTATCGGTAGGAGCCGGTCTATTGCTACTTCTATCCCCAGCCAATCCAAGTGTAAGTTTGTAATGGGAAAATGCCCTCTCGGGTGGATTTCTCGCGATTCTCCCGTTTACCTCATCCCTCTTTTCACCACTTTTCCATAATCATGCTACTGATTATCATTATCGTGACATTGTCATGGGAGCTCCTCATGGAGATTCATTTACCTCAGCAGTTGAAGGGCCCCCAAACCCCGATTAATGAAACATATTCACGATCGCTCAAAATTGTACTTTGTTCGACAAAAGGATGAAGTGAAAGTTATAGTTTTTACTTTCTCGCCTTAGGAATACTTCGAATACTAACGAATAATACGAATACTTCGTAAGAAGAGAAAGTTATGTAATCGTCGGAAAACTGCGAATTTTCGCCAGAAAAAATATTATTTTCAATTTCTAAGACTAATATTTCTTCCATTTTCCACTAAGGTATACGCACCCTCTTTCATATCTAGTGAATTGGAAAAGCCATTCTACAAGATGAATAAAGCCGTGTTACACATTTATATCCTTCACATTCACTGGGTCAATGAAAATTGCTATAAACAATTGATGAGACTCATTGTTTATTAATATGTCACCTTAAGTATCCCTCCCGATTCCCACGGAAGCGTGAGAAATGGGCAGATGTTTGAAGTACGCAAACACGCGTGCATCTTTACGACGTCCTCTCACAGCGCACTTGACGTCAAGGGTCGCAGCCGAGCAGGCCTCGCCGCCCGTGCACACGCGTGTTTTTGCACGGCGCTCTCGTGTTGACGTCAGCAGCCCGGCGAGAGCTCGCCGCAATTTCGTATCATAAGAAAAACGGCGCCAAAGACGCCGCCCCCCCCTTGCTCCTCCTCGACCGCCCAGTCTCGTCCCATCCCGTCGCTTCGCGTCCCGTCTCGTCTGCATTGAGTGCTCGAAACGTTTGAATGGCGCGTTGATCCAAGAAGGCTCTACAATGGCGACGGCGGCAAAAAACGCACACGCCCGCTCGCCCGCCAGGAAAGCCAACTCTTACGTTGAATAGAGACGTCCTTTTTCTCGTGTGTCCGTCCGCGTGCGCGCGCGCGCCGAAGTCTCTTTTCCTTTCTTTCGGCGACCTTACGGTGATGAATTATGCAGCAGGGAGCCACCATCAAATAGGCAGGTCAAGAACCTCCCTAGTTAAGAATGTCCCGTAGCGGTAGTGTAGACATTTCGTTTGGACGGAGCCGGAGGTCGGCAAAAACCGCCGAGGGGGCAGCCTCTCTCGGAGCGGGTGATGAACCGCCTCGCCAGCGCCCGATCGCCGCTGTCACGTGCCGTTCTCGGGCCCGCTTTTCCATATCCATCGAGATGGCAGTGTTTAGGGCGGTCCTTAACACGGTCTGTGTTCTTTGCTTTGTTACTTGTTCCACCCCCGCCCTCCCCCGTCCTGCATTATTCATTGTCGAGACTTTTCGAACGGGCCGCGGGTTAAAAACGACGTGAATATTCTGGTTACGTTACGACTTGCATCTGCGTCAGACGTTCGTTATGTGCGCCCGGCGTCGAATGGCCTTTTTGTGGCCCCGTTACGCCTTTGTTCGCGGCGACACGAGGGGAGCGCGGGCGGCGGAGGTGCCCGTTCGCTTCTTTTGAGGAGCTGATGGCGCTCGCGGGCACCCGAATGTCATTACTTTGCATTCGTTTTCAGTATTTTTAGAATAGACGTGTTTAAAAATGTTCGTAGGTCGAATCTGTATAAAAAGGAATGCAACTGGATGAGGGGGAGGGAAGTGGCAGGAAGTCCCAAAGTGCAAAATATAAGGGAATTATTGCAGTTAATGGGAAAGGACCCAAATCAAAACTCTTGTTAGTGTTTGTTCTTAGTTTTGTTCTAAAATCGTGTTCAACATGAAATGGCATTTTGCCTTCCATTTCAGTTCTTATAAATATTAACATACTGTAACGGACAGTTACAGTTCCATACGAATGAAAAATGTATGAAGAAACGTCCTTTATGGAATACATGTGAGCAAACTAAAGGCGTGGCGTTTGGAGCTGAACATGTACACGTCATTAGTTCGTTCCCTTCAGAGGACCTCGTTGGTGTTTGAGCTTACATGCAAAGCAGTATGTCTAAATATAGTAAAGTAAAAATGTTGGAGCCTTTATTTATGTATTACACACTCTTCGGTACGACTAAGGATTTCTTCATAATAGAAATCAGTGACCCTGAATAAAATACATCATAGGCCACCGACTCATTCTTTTGATTCCCTTACCAAACCACCTCACCCGCTTCGAAAGCCAAGTTGCCTTTCTCAAGTGTTTCCCAATAAGCTTTCAAGTATCATTTGGGCGCCGAGAGAACAAAACAGCACGCGTTCCAGCGGGAGCCCAGATCGAGTCCCGCCCCGCCTCACCCCTTCCCTCTGCCGGGTCAAGGCCTACCTTAAGTCCGGCGTCGCGGGTCCCGTTATGCCCTCCCCGCCCCCGCCCGCTCGCCCCCGCGCCCGGTCCTCGCGACCGCAGCCGCATCGGCCCCGCAATTAGGCCGGGCTCGCGGCTCAAGGCCGCTCCCCAAGGCGGATGCGGGCCCCGCCTTCGCCCGACCCACCTGGGACGCCGCGCCGCCCCGCGCCGCGCTTCGGAAACGCTTCTCTGCCCGCGCGCCCGCCTTCACACGACCGCACCCCGCGGCTCGCCCCACGCAGATAATTACCCGGGCCAAGGTGAGAAAACCACGATTCCCGATGACGGGAGGACGAGAACTAGCGGTCGACGTGGACTGGCCGGGCATTCTGATGTTGGGATCTGGTAGTGTGAAAAGGTAACACGTGGTACATTCTACGGAATTGAATTGCTCTTGATTTGATCCTTTAGCGACAGTGCCCCGTTCACCCTTTCTTTGCAAAGATGTTTTTAATAATATTTATTGATGTATCCTTATTTTTAATGTATTAGGTAGGTTGTGTAGTTAAAAAATACAGATTCAAATGAGATGTTATTGGGACACCAACACCTTTTGTATTGTTCTTGTTTTGATAAAGAAATCCTGAAGAATTATATTTCCTAAATTGTTTTTCAAGTTAAAACGTTTTTGTGAATGTACTATGTGTTAAAACTCTTTGAAAATGTTTCACATAGTGAAGAATAGTCCCTTATAATCTAAATTTTCGGGTTTTCCTATATTTACCGCTTTTATAACCACCATACCATTAGTGTCTGTAAAATGAAAAATAGTGTTTTGGAAAACATCACAATTGAAGTGTCAATTTGGAGAGATAACGCGGAAATAGTAGATGCCTCGTTTAATCACACCGACAGTTCAAGTAGCCCACGAGTTGAATAACCTCTCTCACTTCACGCTCAGGTCACGTCTCCAGCAGTAAGCTGCTTTATGGCCTTGGTAGCTTCTTCAGTTTATTTTACTGGATTTATGAATTTCGTTTGAGAAGTATACAAGCAATAAGGAAAGTGAACTTCCAAGTGAATAGTATCTGCGCGTGCGTGGAGATCATCTTAATGTAGATAGGAATCCTGTGCAGTTTCTTTGTCTTATTGAAAATGAGAAAGTAGTTGTTCTTATGAGAAGACGTATGATGTGAACATACTACAAAGAATGTTGTGTCCGAAATTATATCGCGATTTCCGAAGCTAAGGACATTTTCCATATTTTTTCAATTCACCATTCTTTAGAAAAACCGCATTATTTTTCAGAATGTTGAAATCGCACCTGCATAACATTTTCGTAATTGTTTTTCGTAAACGACGATAATGTGCCATCACGCGGGAAGTTCCCATCTCATTGGAAGGAAGCACAATAATATCCATGTGAGCAGGATTTTCCGTCACTTCGTTTGTGTCTCGACTGCGCAGGTTCGTTCTGCTCCCGGCCCAGGCAGTAGCGGAGCTCGCCTCGCCCATCTCGGAGACAGTCGCGTTCCCAGCCGCTCTCTTCCGGGCCCGCCTTCTTCCGCGCTTTCTTCTCGGACGCAGCGACGGGCTGTCGCTTTTCCTGCAGTTGTATTCCTTTGCATTCTCCCGCGTCAGAATTGCAGGAGGTCCGTTCTACGATGAAACAGCGTTTCGGTTTTTCATCTACTTGAGATTTTGTTGTTTTTTATTTTTTATGCGTTTTGAATATCCCGCCAGGTTTTTACATGTTTAGAAGCATGAGTGGTAGCGATGCCGCTTCTGAAAATAAAAGCTTGTTTCTCTGAATGGACCAGAGAGAGTTAATTTAGTGTGAAATGCTAGAAAGAAAGGGTTGACAAACTATAAAATTGTAAACAAGTTAAAGCTAAAAAAATATATTTTAAATTTTGTTTTTGAAAATAATTTATTTATTGGTTATGAATATTTTCTGAAAAGATTTCTGAGCCTCGATTTGCGACAAGACGTTATGGAAAAATAAATTAATAAATATAATCGTAATTTAATTTCGATTTTCGTGAACTGTTCCTACCTCTGAAGTATCGAGCATCACTCCCCAACCTTGTATCGTCCCAAGTCCACCATCACCGGTGCTGAGCGGCTCCGCAGCTCGTCCTCATCACTCCTTGCCACCACTGCTCCATCTCCTCCTCCTCATTGTGTGTGTCATCTCCCGCCGCGCCGCTGCCCATCTCCGTCTTCCCCCCGCCCCCCACCGCTCGGCGTTCCACCATCTGCCGCCTCCGGCGTTCCTCGTCGCTTTGTGGGCGCCTGAGCGGTGCGCGTCGCTCGGAGAACGGGTCCTGCCTGATATGTTATTACACGCGTCTTCCTTTCCTGCGTTGGTTTTGTTGGCCCCCGCCGTGAATACACGTTTGGAAAGTCGACTTGCGTGAGGAGCAGCGTGTAAAGATTTGAGAGAAGAGGGCTGGTGGTGGACACGTATTTACTTAACGTATGCCGCTTTGAGATAGCCCAAGGTGTGTGTGCTTGTAAGCTTCTGTCTATTAACAGGCGACGGATGAATGGAGAAGTGTTTTCTTTTCATAGGGTATGCGGCCTGTCCTGATACACACATTGAAAGGGAATGCAAACGGTTGTATGATGGACGCTTATTGTTTCATTATAATTCATGATTTACAAATAGAAAAAATGAAACGTTATTGTTTTGGTGGTAGGGGCTCTTGGGGTCTCGTTCCTAGATTGTTCACATCATGACTTCAATAAACTTAACAAAAAAATATTAAGTCGAAAGGTAAAATAATTGAATGACTCAACAGGAAAACTTCAACCATGCAAATGTTGAAATGTAATTCACGTGGTTCATATAAATTAGTCGTATTGCATTACGAGTTGTACTCTTTAGTTAATGGAATGGATTTCTGCTATAATTTCAATATAAAATGCTTGATCCTCACGTATAATGATGAATCGTGCGTATAGAGCTCGAGCGTTCCAAGAACCTCGATTATTGGATCGCTAACTGGGAATAACGCAAAATAATGAACATAATTGTAGCTAATTTAATAATCCTGCGAAATGAATTTTTGGGTATTCTGTTTTTAATTTTGTCGCATGTGCCCAATAGAATTCCAATCTACGTAAGGCTCCCAAATGAACTTTTAATTGCCGGCTTCGCCGCGACCAAATTTCATATGCGTGCCCGCGTAATGAAGTGCGCATAGAACGCCTGCCCCGCCCCCACGTGTCCGCCGCCACCCACCCACCCCCGCCCTCCACCTCGCCCTGCCTCGCCACGCTTTCGAAGGGCTTCTGTCGTCGGCGCTGGTTCGTCTTCGTCGCAAACCGCTTGTTTTTCCACCTTTTGGGAAAGTAGACGCAGTTTTTATAATGCCTTTCTTTAACTTGCTCTGTGGGCGGTCAAAATGTACTTTTTTTCTGAGATTTCTGTTGTTAAGACATTGAGACTTGTGGGCGTAAGTAACTTCGATGTCGATATATCATTGTGCTTTAATGAATGTCGCCCACCCTCTTTACATGCAAGTGGTAAACATATGATCTGTATACATTTCTGTATTAGAATTTTAAAATATGGAACACTTGAAAGTTGCATTTATGTAACTGATTTTGGAAACGCCGCACTTGCGCCTCCCAGGCAAAGGAGGTTATATAGAATTTTATATTTTTTCTCAAAATTATCATACGACTTGGTAATCATACAAAACAACATTTAAAATAATTAAGGTATGGAATAATATAATAGAATGCTTCTCTAGCCTTATGTCGCGTGTGGGGCAAGAGTAAACAGAAGCATATTCTTTGGAATTTTAGTTCGAAATCTCGTTGAACGACGTTCTACTTTCTAAAATCTTATAGATGAGTCGTTTTCATTTTCTGACTTGTCTGTTTTATTATCGAACTGATTACAAATGTGCTGAAGAAATCTCCTAGTAGCCAGTTTTCTTTGGGGTTGGGGCAACTACTCCAATGTCTTGATGCACGAAGTCATCTTATTGAATTCCAAGATAAAACGTAAGAAATTGCTTTGCTGATACGTTTCAAAACAGCTGTAATTGAAATTTGAAATTTTAGATTACTATATCGGCTTCACCCATTATTGTGCAACAAGTAATCATCGAGGTCTCTTGAATACATTAGAACATTCGTGGCTATTTTTTTTCCATTTTAGAAGTGGAGCAGTAATCTACAGAAATTGTAGAAATCGCGTATTGAAAATAGCAGTAAAACGTAGTTTCTAAGTTGATAAATGCGGAGTTTGCTTCGCGGCTTATCACCCACGATACCGAAGCCGAGGAGATAGCCCGGAACAGGGTTCGTGAAGGCCGCCTGCTCTATTTGAGTTGTTACCAGGCGTTCAAGTGCTAGCGCCGGCGACGAAAATTCTGTTGGAACTGTTCACTATCGGCTCACATCTGATCACGATAGTGATGTTTCTTTTAGCTTGATTTCGATTTGTCATTTCCCAATTACCTCGATAGTCAGAGGAGAGTTAATCCAGTTGATTCTCGTAGAGGCCTATATATTAGTCACATTAGTGGACAAGTACGAAATTACAAGAGCTAGAGGAAGGTCCCTTGGAGTTGCTGCAGGGCGGAGTTGGAGATAATAGTATTTTGCTTATGTGAGCAAATATTCATCTTCTAAAGCCTTTGTTGGAATGTTTACGACGATCATGGAGCCGGTATTTGCCTCTATCTGGCAATTATAAATTGATGAATTTGGATGATGTAGGAGGAAAAGTGATTTGCTACTACATGCAACGACATATTCACCTAAAAACAACATCCGTTTTTAGGTGGCATCCTAACCCATCAGCGTAGTGAGATGATGTTGCCATTGCAGTAATCTAAATAAATTGTGGATATCGTGAATTAAACTAACAGCGGGCGTTGCACTGCATGTCTGCAACTTTGTAAATCGCTGCGAAGCTTGCCAGTGGTTTAAATATTTCTCCCCCTGCCGCCGTGGGTGAAATATCGCCGGGCGCGGCCCCCGCGTCGCTTTAAATTCCGTCTTTAAACTCATTGAGCGAGCGGGGCGCGGTGGCGTTGCCTGCCGGCTTATTACGCGGCGATCGGCGGCGCCGGCTGTTGGGCCGCTTCCGGGCGGCGGAAGGCTGAACGGCGAGCGGAAGCGAGGTCATTGGCAAACGCGTGGCCCGCGGCAGCGGCTGCATCCGCGGGACGGGTTTCGCTCCTAAACGTCAAAATTATTCAGTGCCGGAGGGGCGTGCCCCGCGATCGCGCGAATATTGCGATGGTCATATGATCATGTAAACGTTGAAGCTCTGGGAGTGTACGGTGACCTAGTAAGTAACGCAGAACGCTGTGGCAGCAAGTGTTCTGTGTTAGTGTTGTGGGTGTGAAAGTTTGAAACCAAAACCATCACGTACAAAGTATAATTATTTATTCTTTATAATTTCATATTAGTCCAGGAAAGCATTGTGTTACATGCTTGGTCGGCCACCTCCTGGTAGGAATACGGTGTTTGGGAGCATTATATTGGCAGTAGTTAAATTGGCCAAGTGTGATGTGTTTTATATTTATTATCTCGACTTATTATTATTATTATTATTTTAGGTTGCTTTTTAATTACTAGGTCATTTAGCGACCTCACAAACATCCATGCCCGAGGCGGGATTCGAACCCGCGACCCTTCGAGCCGAGGTAGCTACCGCTATGTCAGTTTCGAATAGCGATGATTATTATGGAATAGATGACTCGTTGTTGTGGGCCAGTAATCAATGATTAGGTTGCCTTGCTATTTTTTTCTTCTAAAAGTTGGCATAAGTAACGCGTAATTTCTGACAAAATGTGTGAGAGAAATCTTCAAAAAAAAAAAAAAAATACGAAATTCCCAAATCAAGACCTGCGAATTAGTAACCAAATACTGAGAGAACAAAGTCGCCAGGCAGCAGGCACAGATGATGTGCTGCTTTTTATTACGATGCGATTCGAGCTTTTCTCAGGATCATAGTCCACTAATGCATATGACCTGAATACGCTCGTCGCAACGAAGTGAACAATGAAGAATCGTCTGTTCGCTGAGTGCCTAGGGAAAACACAGCCGCGCGCTTATATAACTTCCCCGTGATGCCGGTTCGCTCGCCTGCCCGTCGCGTTTTCGTGCGGTGCCTTTCCGTCACGTTGCGGCGCGTTCGGTGTCCAGCCTCGCCGCCGATGCCTGCGCCTCATTCGGGCGGGCGTATTTGCGCGCCACCCGCTTCGCCGTCCTTGCTTTGCGTTTCGCTGAGTCACTGACATACGACCGGATTCGTTGCAATTTGTTGCCTTTGAGCTGTCCGAGATAATGTGGTGGCTCGGGATGGGATGACGGACAAGAGTCCGACTTTCGTGGGCTGAGGAAATGCCGGGGTCTTTCATAAGAGATAACGTAGTATTTCGTAAGGCACAAGGTTGCCGTGACTGCGTGTGTTTATGAAGCCGTACGCTTGAAAGAGGAGGACCAAACATATGATCTTATGAGAATGCAAATGTTAAACCAAAATTGCGTGTGTGTTTTCAATGAATAATTTTTCTTAACTTCATATCATTTTTGAAATTCGTGTCTCATTATTGCTGATAATAATTAGTATTCATTTTAGTGTTGAATAAACGATGTACATTATTTTGTTAATAAACTTCAATGGGATGTGAAATAAGAGCTTTATTGTCAACTTCCTGATCTCTGTAGCGTTTGAAAATTCCGAAGCAACACATAGTCTGATATATTTTAAATATAATAACCTGTTTTATTATCCTGCCACGCAGACTCTACACAAAGCCCCGCATCTAACATGCTTCTTTAACCTTCATAATAATTTAAATTATAAGTTTCCAGTTTAAGAATATAAGAAAAACATTCCTGAGTGTCACAATTTGGTAACATTCGCCAGCCATTTTCTCATCGAACACTCCACTTCATGAGCAATTGAGCTGCCTCAAGTCGGGAAAAGGAACCATAAAGGTTGTGCCATTCCTACCGTCCATCCGTCCGTCCGTCCGTCAGCCCGCCCGCCCGTCGGCCCATCCTTTCGGTTCACCTGTCCGTCCGTTAGTCTATCGGTCCGTCGACCGGTCTGCCAATCCGTCCTTCCATCTATCGGCCAGATATTCTGTCTGTCGGTCGGTCAGTCAGTCCGGCGGCGTGTCGATCCGTGGGTGCGCCTGTCTGTCGGTTCGTCCGACCGTCGGCCTGCCGGTCGACTGTCTGTCTTATGTCGATCCGTCCGTCCATCTGTAGGTTCATTCGTCTGTCCGTCTCTTGTCCGTCCGACGATCCGTCCATTGGAGTGCCTGTCCGTCTGTCGGCTGTCTTCACAAAGCGGCTGGTCGTGGCGCAGCGGTGCCGGTGGCGGTCGTGGGCCGCGCGCGCGCGCAGAGGAAGAACGCGCGCCCGCTCGGAGGTTACGTAAGTCACGAGGCTAGGGTCCGCGCCGCCCCCACCTCCGCCCGCGCCGCGCAGCGCCGCACGCCCTCCTGCCGCCAAGGACACACGCCGCGCCGCCGCTCAGAGCCCTGCCGCGTCCGTGTGAGCACGCCCCGCTGGGGAACGGGCAACGTCTCCGGCCAGATTTTGTTTGCGGTTGCGCACTCGCTGTTCCGATGATTTATTCGACCCGCTTTTGGGATTCGGTGTCTGGAAGGCGCGCGGTGTATGCTTTTTCTGAAGATGTGAGCTCGAAGTTTTGAAAGGTTAACAAATTTATAGTGTTCACGAAGATAAACATTGTGGTTAAAATCGTCGGAAGAATCACTTCAAGATGTTCCGATGAGATTGAAGGGATTACCATACGACATTGAGTGTCGTTTTGTGTGATTCATGTTCTCATTTTGATTACGTAAGTCATTGTTCTGAGGCATTTTGCAAGTGCCGTCTTACATAATTCGGGATGAGAGATGGCATTCTTCTTGATGTATAATTTATATTTCCGTTGATTTGAACTTCCTCTGCAATGACTGCGTAATCTAGAAGCATGGGTTGTCAGATTCCAAGCCGACAGGTGGACCACTGATTGGGGAGTATTTACATTGGTAGTTAGCCTTGTAAAAGTGTTTTTGCAGAATAAAATGTTAGATTGCATAACACACGGAAATCCCCAGTGCATGGGTCTTCGAGAGTTTAAGGTCCGATGTTACAACTGGAATTTGTTGTTGCCAGGTGTCCTTGTGAGATATAGCTTATTTATGAATGTGGGTGAATTTAGTATGCAAATAATGAGTACCAGCACGTTGCAAGAAAATTAACATAACAAATGAATCTGAAAATTTGTGTTGTGAATAAGTCATCTCGCCCTTAAAGGATGGTCAGTATTCAAATATATAGAGGAGCAACACCATGTGCTAAAGGAACAATATTTATGGGTTCAGAACGCTATAGTGTATTTCAAGAAAGTTCCTTTTCAACTGACTGCGTGAACGTCTTATTGGTTTCTGGGAAAATGCTTAGGGTTCTTTCTGATGTTATGTTAAGATAAAATTGTCTCGTCCTTCTTTGGCGTATAGGTGAGGCTTCACATTGGACTGGTTAAGCCATCATAAACACATTCCATGTTATTAGTCGTTATCGGTTCTTGCAGTCGTTCAGAAACGACGTAACACGTTCAGAAATCGACAATGCAATATTTTTTCTGCATAACATCGGGATTTGAACATCCGTCGCCTATTACACTGTATTACCCCCCACCGATGTTCGCGACAGTTGCCACCAACACCAATCCCTTCCTTATTCCATACGAAACAAAGGTTTGTGGCGCCCTCGATTACCTCGTGTAGCGTTGTGAACGCCTACCAAAAGACCGCCGTTCACATCCCCGCGGCAGCCGCTACGGACGGACACCGCGGCTGACCGGAGGGTGGTCAGCGAGCGGCCAGCGAGCGGCCAGCGGGCGGGTGGGCGGAAGCGCGGCCATTACTCATCGCGCGGCCCCGATACACGGGGACGCAGGGCGCGGCGGAGCGGAGCGGGTCGACACTACTGTGGCGCGTTGTGGTTCGCTGTAACCCCAGGCGAACGAAACTCTGCCGTACTCTGAGGAATGATCGGTGGAAGTGCACGGTCCATGTCCTGGTCCACCTTCCTGCAACACCTTGTGCGCGCGCCCTCGGAGGTTCACGCGGTGTGCTTTTCGAAAAGCGCGACGGAATGGAAATGCACTTGCTGAGGCCAGGGTATAATGTTATCGGGGGGCGTAAGCTATATTACCAGTGTGATTTATGCTTATATTGGTGTATTTTACTATATGTTGTAAGAGTGGGGAACAAGTAGGAGGTTTTGGCAATATTTGACAAGAAATATTCGCTCCTGTGCGATAAAAACTTTGTATCGGCAAACTATAGATTTTTGTCTCTTATACCTTGTCAACCTCCTTATCAAGGAATTGACTTTTTGTCGTGAGAACATTGAGAATGATTATTTGATGGTGTTGATGACGTAATGGCTAAATTCTACACGGACGTCCCCTAGAGCTAAGAAATCGTGCGCAGATGGACAAACTACATTTATGTCCAGGTGATCAAAAGGTTATCTCTGCATTTGTTCACTGTATCAAGGGATACTGGACGAAGAAACTGATCGAGATTGATTGTTTGAAATGTATATTCCGGTTGATAAGACAGTTTTTGCGAGATGATTTATGAAATTAATATTTAAGTGAAGGCATTTTAAAATCAATAATAAAAACTACAATTATAATAATAATAGTAATAATAATAATAATAATAATAATAATAATAATTACATCATTAGAATTTCTTGTAGCATAGTTCAACAATATTTAACATTTCTTAGCGGTATTGTTTATGTTTTTAAAAGTTGTGATAAAATATGGCTAAAGTTTATAATATATTAAAGAATAGTGAATATGTGAGGACATTATTCACTATACAATATAGCATGGCAGCTTGGAAATATTTTCGTGCATGCCGACCGCTTTGAAAATGCGGCACTTCCTTGGGGCGATGAACGGCGCGAATTGAAATGTTTTTAGGGATGGCATTTACCCTACTTCCAACTCTGCGGTCATAGTTTTTAGAAGTAATGTAATACGTTCGCGGGCTGCGCTGTAGGGGAAGATTCAATTTGTAAAACTTCCCAAACTTCTCGGAACTTGGGGGCCTTCTGCTTCGGAATTGCTTCCCTCTCTGTTCATCAAATTTCGCCGTAAGTTGTGGGACTTTCTGTGGACATTATTTTTCCTTGGGTTCCCGAGTTAAACTCCTTTTCTTCTTCCTCCTAAATTCTTTTCGCGGAAACTTGTGAATTTATGTGGGCTCCGTGTTTTCGAGCGTTTAATGGCCTTCAGGATAATGGAACGCGCTTAGATATCTGTAGATATTGTTTTGCGTTATTTCTTTGCCTTGCGTAATAGACGGTGAATTTACAAATGCAGTTTTGTTCATTTCTAAGTTTGCGTAGTTATTACGGAGGAAAGTGTAGTTCTTTATGTCTTGCAAGCATGACCTGACAGTTGTGTTGGGAACGTTCCAGACTTTAATTCAGTAGATAACTGCAAAGCAGTTTTAACCCCATTACGAGTCATACTAAGGGATTACTTCATTGCCCTTTGCGATGAGACATTTTAGAGTGTCGATTTCTTATGAAGAGAACGACGTGGATATAAACGGGAGAGTGGCATTTGTTGGAACGTTGAAATGTTCCTTGAAGTAAAAATCAAGCCATTTCCGTTGGTACTTGAATGTATTTTAGGGAATGTTACATTTTAATACCGCTTATACGTACATAAAGTATGTTCATTTGTTTTGCGTTTCTAGTTAATATTAATAGTAATAATAATAAAATTAGTATATGTTGTACGCTTTACAGTTAAGAACGGCTGAGTAATGTGCCGAGTAAAATGTGCGCCAGCTGTTGAGATTTGGGACAAAAATATGAAGCGTGGCGGTATTTCCTGGAAGCATCTGCTCGTCGTTTGTCGCCAAGGAATGTCGATTACTGCGCAGTGGAGACTCGTCCTTGAAATTGTTTGGCGAACGCGCTGGGAGTTCCTGGTATAAACATCATTTGTGTGGTCTACGTCCCGACTTCCTTGGTTTCCGCAGCTTCGTCGCCACTGTCCCCCCTTCCCCTCCGACTGTTCTGTAGATTATTCAGATCAGCAAAGATAACATTTTCGTAGGCATAAATCAAAGTGTCTGATCGTCTCATTTGGAA
This sequence comes from Acheta domesticus, assembly GCA_031308135.1. Classification (NCBI taxonomy): domain Eukaryota; kingdom Metazoa; phylum Arthropoda; class Insecta; order Orthoptera; family Gryllidae; genus Acheta; species Acheta domesticus. Next base: position 105,615,017 of record JAHLJT010000631.1, on the reverse strand, counting down.
TGGAATTCATATTTGGAACAAGAATTGGAAGCGATATGGTGGCTGGGGTGTATTTGCTAATGTGGCAGCTTTCGTGACATTCAGTTTAACTTGGATAGATGACATTGGTGCTGTAGTGGCAATGCGATTTTATAGTTTTATTTATTTACTGCCATCATCTCTGGCATTTCAGTGACCTTCAAGTAATAGCTACTATATTTGAATTTCATTTACCGTCCTTGCCGGCAGCAAGTAGTCACATTTATTGCTCATTACAGCTGCATTCACCGCCATGCTTAACGGATTTGCAGCAGGCAGTCTCTGCGTACATCTTCACATCAGCATGTCACTAAATGCTATTTCGGTGGATGCTGTTTTGCCGCGTCCACTAACTGAAAGAAGTGTTGAGCGGGACGCATTCGTCTCAATTAGAAAACTTGCGCAGCCCAACGTTGTGCTGCGTAAGGGATGTTTCTTGTGTTCACTTCGTGGTGGTGGTGGCAGCGGGGGGGCGGCTGCGCGAGCGTTCAGGCGAGCGACGGACGCGGACGCGAGAGTCGACGCTGCCGCCACTGATCGATACGCGCCGTTGGTATGGCAACGGCAGTGCGCGAGGCTCGAACCGCGTACCCTGCGTTCCTTTGTCCCTGCACGCGAGGGCGAGCGGCCTCCACCGCGTTCGCTCCCTGAACCCCGGCGGACGCTCGTGCGTGCCACCGGCGTCCGTTTTGTTTCTTTTCTCGGATTCTTTTGCCGGGTGTCGGGGTTATCATCTTTTGCTGAAATACGCACTCGGCGTTGCTCACACTCGTTACATATATCCACACCAGTGACAAAAGATACACATTCGCACCACACCTCTGCCAAACATTCACATAACACATCTTCGCACAGTGTATTACATATGCATTAATTATTACCTATGTAATTTGCATTTCTTCGTCTTGTTTTCCTCACTATTTACTAATTTCCTTCCGAAACTCACTCTCCTCAGCATTGACAAAAATCTTTGCCTTTTGGAGTGCATTTCACTTTCCTTTCTAGTCCACTCTTTTTTGGCTCTTTTTCTTATTTGGTTCCCTTCAACTCTTCCACGACTCTTTCACTTTTAGTTTTCTGAGCGTTGCGCAACCTTTGTACGCATTTTGATATCTTCTCGACCTTCTCTCGCGCACGGTCGCGCTTTTGTCTTTACTCCGTTCCAGGGCAGCTCGCTGTATTCCCGCGCCTCGCCCACCTCCTCCTCCCCCGCCCTGGCCTTTTTTACGCCGCGTGCATGTGGCTGTGGCGTGTTGCTGCCGCCGCCGGCGTCCACTGCGTGGGGCGGCGCGCCCCGCTCTGCGGTTGTGTGGCGTGACCCTCTTTCAGGTTAAATAGAAATTTTCATCTGGCAGCGCCCGGCGAGCCAGCGAGCGAGCAGGCGCGCGCTCGAGGTATTTTGTTTAGGTATTTTGGCTTCGTTTCGTTCTTTCGTTTTCTTCCAAAGCTTCGAATGTACTCGAGGGAGTCTGTTAGCCGTCTGTCCCAGACGCGAATGTAAATTTCGGTTGGATGATTCGTGCGTGTGCGTTTTCTGTGAGGTTTACTCGTGCTTCTGAAGTTCCATAATTTCGGGCAGAGCGTTATTGATTTATTTGTTTATATTACGATTCTCGAATGCACGCAACAATACTTTCGACGGAACTCTGCTTATTCAGAGCGGAGAATGATGTCGTGAAATAGATTTGGCGAACAGACCAAATGGGGGCGTGCTGCTTTGAAGTTTATGTAACACCAAAGCGTCCGGACTTCGTAATCGGCTGTCACGCCGCCAACTCCTGCTTTCATTTATTTTGTTAACTGTCATGTTTATCGCATCTATTCTCGCCTGCCTGGAGATACCTGTTGTTAGGACCTGAAATCGAGGGCGCCAGACTTTCAGATTTCCTAGGTAGTTTTATTTTTCTCGGCTTCTACGAACATTTGCCTGCGTATTTTCTAATATAATTGACGTTTTGTGAACTTCAAATGTCGTCCATGTTTTAGTTGTTTGAGAGGGTTTCCTTTACACAAAGCGACGCATTGAGTACGTCAAGCTGTACTGCCGCGTTTTTGTTTTCCTCAAAAGGTGTCAATGTTGTTAAGCGAGTGTGGTAAGCAAACCTATACATACCCTTCCGATAATTGCTTTTCACGTTTTGCTTGTGACAATCTAAATACTAAACACCTTTACGCGATTGAACTAATTTTCTAAACGAGTGCTTCAAAAAAGTCATTACCACTGGTAAAGCTATTTTTTATAGATCTGATGTCATTGAATTAGGTTGTTTTTTTTTGTGCAGTAATGTCTTTTTGTCCCATTTTGATTGATATAATTTGGATTACGTTTGGGCGCTTACTCGTAAACCATAGAGAACAAAGATGATGGGAGACAGTCTCCAAAATGCGAACACTCGATACGAGCAGTATTCATTACGTTGAAAAGCTCGTAATGTACGTAATATACAAAGATGACGTACTGAATTTCAAATGATCCGGTCGACCCCACAAACACAAGCGGGGCCCACGAGGCGAAAACGGACGCCCGAGCGCCGCGGCACGTAGGCCTCCGCCCCTTTGCTTTCTCAGTACGATGCGTCGCGCCGTGCCGTCCCGCGTGATTTACCGCCTGCCAGGCGGCGCGGGGGCGGCGGCGTTCGGACTCCCAGGCAGAGCGCGAAGTCTAGAGAACACGCCCCACAGCCAGCCGGCCGCCTCCGCCTCCTCCTCCTCCTCCGCCGCCGCCGACCTGCCCGCTGTCCGCCGCCGCCTCTTTGTGCGAGATGCACTGAATAGAATGGCCGGAGCGGCGAGGCGACGCGGCGACGGAGAAGCAGGACGGCCGGGGCCGCCCCGCTGTGCGGTTCGTGTGGACTCTGCTTTCCTCGCCCTCGCCCCCGTCGCTCCACGACCCTACCCGTGTTGGCGCGCTCGCGCTCGCCAGGCCCCATTGTGCGGGCGTGTCGCAACGCCGCGTCGCTCCTCGCCCTGCGCGCAAAGCCGCCGTCGATGCTGACGCCGCGCGGAGGGGGCGAACGGCGCGTGGCGGGGCGATGGAGGTTGTCGGCGGGCGGGCGAGTGGGCTGGATAGTGAGTGAACGCAGTAATACCGAAGGGGCAGTAGTACTCGAAATGGACGGTTTCGAGTTCCAGGCGAGCTATTTTCGACAAACGGAGCGGAACGGGTGAGCGGATAAACGGGAAGGGATGGGGCTACGGACATTAAAACGTACCTAGGAAGGTAGCGGACGGAAAGGGGATGGACGTGGGTGTGGATGGGTGGTTTGCCCACGTCGACGGGTGGCTTTGTGTGTGGTCGATAGAGTAGGCGCTCAGTCGAATAGGCAGGCAAGAAGGAATGTAACCGAGAGCCTGAATGAACAAGCAGACGGAGGGCAGAGAAGGAGTGGGGCGGGGAAGGGGTGGAGAGAGAGCTCTTTTCGGTGTTGGCGTGGGCGACCCGGGCAAGCAACACCTGGGTTGTCTTTTCGTTGCATCGCCAAATGAAAAGGGTTCTCTCCGCCTACACGCGCCTGCCTTTGACTGACGTCCAGTTGCGGGCAGATTTATAGACAGCTGCGACCCACTTGCGTCTTAAAGGATGAAATCTTCGCCGCGCTTGACGTGCGGAGGGCTGGCTCTTTTGTGCTGGGCTTACGGCTCGAGAATGCCGCGTGCTGAGGCCCTGCTTTGAAACTCTTGACAACTGCAGCTTTATGCGCCCTGACCTTTATTCGTGTTTGCATTTTGTGCACGGGATGCAAGTATGCTCGTATTTCTTTGGTCTCGCGTTCTGTGTGGCGTTGAAGACGCCAAGGTTATTTATTGTTTCTTTTGTTTTAAATGCGGCTTGCAGAGTGTTGTTGCTGTCACTGAATGCCGCCTATGTAGTGGAGAGAACGGAGGAGGGAATGACTTTTGTATTCTTTAAGCGTGGTTGTGTCATGCTGCACTCCGTGTTTCTGCGACATGATGATATCCTTGGTACTTTTTTTCTATTTGCTTCAGTTTGTGAATGTGTTACTGGGCCTTCGAATTTTGTAGGTTTTGAACACTGGTTGCACGGAAGTGATAATATTTAGAAAATTCAAATTAATGATTCTCGAAAGGTCAGTTTTCTACTACATTCCTGAAAAATTATTGTCGCATGTCATAACGACTTTAATAGGGACTCATTGTGCTCGGAAAAGATAGGCTGATAATCTAATATTACGTTACAAATGTAAGTACTGTTATTGATTAGTATTTTGGCTTCTGGAGTAGTTACGATGTTTTTGATGCCTCAACACATTACTAGTCGATCAGTGTGTATGTGCGTGTTGTTTTACTTAGAAATTATTATCCCGACCACGATAGGGCGTGTCTTGTGCCTCGTGTAGGAGTGTAGGAACCGTCTGTCTCTTTACCGTCGTAACGAATGTAGTGCTTGACGCTGTATCGTGAATCCTCGCTATCTAGTCGACCCGCCGCTTCAACGCCACCCAACCGCGCGCTTCAGTTACGCTTCGTTATTTAATCGCGCCGTGCGCGGGAATAATCGCGCCTTTATTTCCATTTGCGGTCACGTGGAGGCCTGCCGCGTCCAGCCGCGTAACTCCCTCACGCCCTAGCGACTCTGCCCGCCCCCGCCGCGTAGCAACCCGCCGCACACTACTCACGCCCATTGCTCATGTTTTTTTTTCTCGCTTGTTTTTGCACTGGTCAGGTTTTGGATCATTCCTGAACTTCCTTTTTCAGCATTCATTCTGCTCCGTTCGATTCATTTCTGTAGCTTCATTCTACAAATTCCGTCCCTCCCGATCGTTGTCATTCTTGAAATATTTGGCTTCGTTCCCTAGCGTCATTCTTTTATCCCGACTCCCGTCCTTTTCCTCCCCTTTCGCGGGATGTGGTTCAGGGCACCAACTGATGTCACTGCAGTGCCTCTGACTGAGGTCCTTGGGTTCGAGTTCCCACCGTGGCCAGATAGGTAGGTCGGGTTCTGTCGCCGTCTAGAGGAGTATTGTAGCGGCCGGCTGCTCTGATCGGTAGTTTTCTGTGAATTCGCCGGTTAATACCAGGCGAATGCCGGAGCAGTACCCTAACAAACAGGCCACGGTCGCGCGCGATCTTTCCTTCCCATTCCTGCCTATCCTGCTCCTTACACACACATGTACTACACTGCAATTCTGGAAGACCGATCGGGAGCGTAGAACTTGTCCCGGAGAGAGATACCTGATTGGGGAAAACCCCGCTAGCCGACTGTATCTCGCCATCCAGCGGGGCAAGATCACCGCCACCTCGCGAGCAAAAAAGAAGCCTGCTCTATACTTCCGGGTCGAATGACTTTTGTAGTTGACTCGCCCAGAATCACTATTAATCAATCAATACGCTTTTCTTCCGCCCTACTCGCCGCCGCCCTCTCTTCCACGATGTTGCCGCAACCCGCGCTCCCTTGCTGCGCTCCCGGCTCTCGTTCCCCGCGCCCGCGCTCGCGCCCGCGCTCGCGCCCGCGCTCGCGCCCGCCGTGATTTATCCGCGTGCGTAAGGCTGACTAATCGGCGGCCTCGGCGCGTGCAATGCGCGGTCGCACGACCCTCGTCCCCCGGTTCGCCTGACCGCATGGCGACGGCGGTGGCGGAAATAGTTCGGTTAACGAGGGCCCTCGGTCGCGTCGCGTCGCGTCGTTTCTGCGCTTGCACAGAAAGCCTCTTCCATGGCGCACTCGCTCGCCGCGCGCGTCGCCGGTAATTGCCTCCTCGGGCGCAGGCGCGCGAAGCGCCTCCTCTTACTGTGTGATGTGGGACTGGGCGGTGACGATTGTTGTTTGCATTACGTCGTAGTCGGTGGTATTCGTAACATGACAGTTGGTGCATAAACATAAATTGTGTAAATTGTAATAATCGCTCTTCCCATCTCGTGTGGAGTCATCCTTCCTTACATTGTTTTTTTTTCTTTATCACTCGCCGCACTGATTTGATTATTAAGATTCATATTGTATCAGAGGTAAATAATAACGATCTAAAATATCCAACTGGTAATTCCCGAAGGAAGCTGGCAATGCTGAGGAGATTAGGTGTTAGCGCTGTCTCCAATCATATGTGTAAACCCTGGTGTTATATCCGATCGATTCTGGGTTAGAATAGTTACTTATGCTGCGTTATGGGGCGTTTGTAAGGGTTCTAATGATCGAGCGGCGACAAAATGCCCGAAGGCCCTTGGCCCCAGAGCTTTTTGTCGCCCGAGATCAATAGAACTAGTTCACGCCAGTGGTGCATATATAATTTTATTTTTTACCTAATTTTATTGATACAGATTTACTTATTTACTAATTAATGAGATGTTAACTTGACTCGGTTCATCTTTTCATGTTTTCCTCCCATAATTCCGTAAGAGAACATGCAGTATCATTCAACTATTTTTATATTTCCCTCGTAACCACGATCCTTTCAATCCAGGTTAGTTATGCAATGTATGCTTCGTATCGAAGACAATAACGAACTATAACGTATCGGCAAAAAAATAAATATATTATGGTTCCTTTGTTTCCATTACCGTAAATTTCTCTCATTCACAATTTCATACTCCACCATTTAATCTGTTGTATGTCGTGCTTGCCTTTTACGACTTATTCAGAATCCGAGAATGCTGTCTATCGATAGGCACCGTATTGGACGTGATACCCCACTTCGCACGTACCGCTCTCTCAGGAGCTCAGCTACTGCGTTCCCATGGGCTCATTTCCGTGTACTTCTTCCTTCCATGTACCATCTCGTACCTTCGCCGAGGTAACACGGAAACGGGATAACCCGGGAGGGGAAATCATAAATGATTTGGCATTACATATCCGATTAACGGAATTTTGAAATGGTTACCAGCCACGCCACAAACATGAAATGAAATACATCCATGCCGTATGCCATTCGAGCCCGGCTCTGCCCTCAGCCACTACCATAAATATGGTGGTAGAATTAGTAAATCTGTACTAATGTGCGCTATTGCGTGTGGAAACGCGACTCCCGCCTCCCCCAAAATGTTTGTCAAACGTGTTTTAATATAAATTGAAACACGTAAATTGAAAATTGAAGTACGTCTGAATTCGAAAAAATACCAGTCGCACCTTACCATGGAGGATTGAGTATGGAGGTACCCAGAAAAGGAAATCTCATCATTTTTTCTTTTACAAAAATTGAATTATCATTTTGATTTTTTGTATATTATCTGGTAAGTATTTATTCTTCGAATACAAATCGCCTTTTGCGTAGTTACAAAGAGAAGACGATATATGATACAAGGGTTGAAAATTGAAGATTCGCTTCAGTTCCAATTAACTCAGTTTCGGAAAAAAATGATTGCTGGTTTGAAACTAGCCCCATTGTATAAGTGAATTTATAATTAATGAATATAAAGTATCATCCCTAAGAAAAATATGAAATATTAATTTGTATTTATATCAATTAATATATTTATTTTAATTAATATAATATGTATGATGATATATATATATATATATATATATATATATATATATATATCGTATGTTTTAAAAAACTTTACAATGTTGGAGCACTTTTGTTGTATTTACTTGGGATTAATGTTAAGAAATATGAGAAAAACATTATTATAAAAAAATTTCAGTAATTAGTATTATTTAAGAAATTCATATTCAATAATTAATTTTTACATTAAACACTATAACTTACGTTTTCCCTAATCACTATTTAATGACGTTTTTCGGCTGTAAATCTCACTATTCGACTATTTTTAACCTCATTGAACGCCGATAGCCCTGAGATTATGGGCCCTAGATCGAACCGTTTTCGTGTTACTTAAAACAATTAAGCGAGCCGGGATTGCATTTCTTTCTGCCTAAACGTTTCTACAAAAATATTATTTGTAAACTAAATACAGTTCGCCGCTTTCACAGTACTCTTTCTCTTGACGCTTCATTTTGAGTAAAGATTAATTGGGAATGAGCGCCACGAAACTGATCTGTGCTGCGAATATAGGTAATTTTGGGCATAGTCTCATATGACATTCCTGCTTGGTTATAGGCACCAGAAAACCAAATCATGATTTGCACAAATCATAATATTCTTTAATGGCATTTGTATGTCGTATTAGTCTGCTTTAAAAGCCTCTGTGCCAGTCGCCCCTCGCAGCTAGCGTGGAATTCGCCCCTGCTCCCCGCCCCTCCCCCAACCTCCGCGGACGCTGGCCAGAAACGTTACCGGGTGCGCGGCCAGTCACTATGGAAACGCCCTCGCTGTTTAAGTTTGGTTTTGTTGTAGTTGCGTTGTGCGCGAGAGCGACGCCTCTGGCACGAGCAGAGGCGGCGGCGGCGGCGGCTGCTGCTACTGCTGCGAACGGGGCGCGTGGCCGAGCTTGAAATAATGAAATCCGCTGGCGGAGGGCTGGGCCTGGCACGCGAAGTGTTTTCCTTGCTCGGGAAGAAGTGCGTTCGTCAGCAAAACGCAGATGCAATTTCTGGCCATTGGAGCACGTTTCATGATACGCGGCCGTTGCCTTTTGGCTGTGTTTGTAAACAGTCTAATGAACACAGTTACTGTGCGATGGAATGAGGACGAAAGACCGGCAGTGGTTTGTAACAGGAGAAGGCATATAAAGTACGCTTCATTTCGAACTTTCAATTTCAATAGTCTCTTCCACTGAGAATTGGCAACTTCTTGCAACGTAAACTTCATTTCAAGAGTTCTAATAAACGCTTCTAGATTATTAAGCTTTAGCAAATATTGAAGGGAAATTAATCAATGCGACTTCAACGTTGCTGCTTGAGGAGCGGTTGAGCATCATTAACGCGATATTAATTGGCAGTGCGGTGCCCACAGAAGACAAGACGATAATGTTTAGAGTAAATGCTCCTTTTTGACTTGCAAAGCCATTAATCTTACCTTCCTGACCTATCATTAATTTTATGTATTCATAGCCTCATTAAAGAAGCAAGAGAGCGATTATTTGCGGGGACTCGATACTTGAAAACATTTCCGCATTGTTTTTACTCTAGCAGTTTCCAGAGCAATTTTCTACGCGCATGGAAATCACATAAGAAAAAACCGCAAGCAGCACTCAAACCACGATCCCATTTTTTCGCGTCGCGGTTATGGTAATAAATCGTGTAATCTACATATCCTCTGGGGAGAGATAACGACATGAAAATTCAGGAATCCCAGAGACACGGTAATTACCGAAACAAAAAAAGTCCAAGACCTTCACCCAATCCCCTCTTTCCAGCTTTCCTAATCCCCCTCTTTCTCCCCCTCTTTACACTTTTTCATCCTCCACGTTCACCATCAGCTCGCCCGTTCACGGCTTTCATTCCCCTTTTGCCACCCCTCCACATTGACATTTTCTCACCCGTTCAACGCTCTCTCTCTCTCTCTCTCTCTCTCTCTCTCTCTCTCACACACACACACACACACACACACACACACACACTCACCCTCACCCTCACCCTCACCCTCACTCTCTCTACACCTACACTCGTGCGTTCTCCGCTGTCTCTTTCATTCCCCTTTTGCTACCCCGTCCACTTTCACCTGTTCTCGCCCGTTCACCGCTTTTTCTTTCTCTCTCTCTCTCTCTGCACTCGCCCATTCAGTGCTTGCCTTTTTCATTCCCCTTTTGCCACCCCCTCCATATCCCCTCCGCCCATTTGTTGTTCCCACTACTCACGCTCTTATCCACTTACTCCGTCTGCCTTCCCGCACCATGCAAACGCGCGAACGTCGCGCCCACTCGTCTTCCGGATGTCGAGCACCTGTCCGCCCGTCTTCAGCCCTTCCCCGTCTCCCATTGCGGCCACGCCCCCCTCACGGCACCCTCGCTCTCGAGTTCCCCATTCAGTCCCCAGCGGCGGCCTCCGCTCGCGCAGGTTTTTGCGGATCCGGCGCGGCGCCGAGGCTCAATCCCGGGGCTTCCGGCGGCGCGAAGGGGCCGGGCAGGGCGCGGTGCGCCAGCCTAGAGCTCTTCGCGTTATTTGCATATGGAAATGTAGCTTTTTCAGCCGCTGCGTCGCTCGGACTCGTGCAAATACGCCGCGCACCCGACGGGAGATGCCGACGACGGCGGCGGCGGCGGCGACGACTGCGAGAGCTACGGGGCTTCGCGGCCTCTGTCCTGGCGGTGAATTAGCTCCGTGTTTTAGCTGTAAACAGTCTGTCTCCGCACCCGTCCGTCCGTCCGCCGGACTTTTTCTTGCTCCCAGATTTGGATTCCGCTTTGATAAATCCGCCGCCCCCCGCGTTCAAATATTTACCCTTGCGTCGCCCTATGTACCTATCCGCGCGTACGGACGCGCGGGTGTAGTGGTGTGTGCGTGAATTTAATACAGTGGCGCGCGTTGTACGGCAGTGACTCTGTGTGTATTCTCATGCCGACAGGCCCTTTTGATGGGCGATCTTTGTCACCGGGTCGCTTTTTATAAAAATAAAATATGAAACTCCCCCGCCTCTTTGTCGTTCCCTGCGTCGCGTGTCAGCGTATAGCCCCACCCCTTGGCTTCCGGAAGTGCGAGCCGTGCGTTTTGTTTGCATTGCCGGTTGTTGGACCAATATACGAGGTGTGCATGTGTGCGTAGAGCGATGGCAGGAGTGGACGTTTTTGGACATTTTTGCTGGGGCATGATAGCCAACTAGAAAAAAATGTTTGGTTGTGCTTGTAATTATTTTCGTTGCTCGTATTACTTTAGAGGAAATAATGTTAATTTTATTGTTAAAATAATATTAATGCGTAGAATTTTAGCTCAGACATATTTAGAAGTAATATTTCAAAATCAAAATTTGTGCAGTTACGAAAATAAATTTTTGTCGTATTTTTTTCTTCCCAATTTACCGAATCTGTTTACGACGCGCCCTTTGCGTGGAATCTTTCAAGTATTTGTGGCGTCACGGTTCCTGCGCATGCGTCCGAGCACAAAAACGAGGATTTCCGCAGGTGACGGTGGGTATGACTGCTTCGTCGGTCTCCACCTCACCGTTGTACTCGAACAAAAAATCTGACCATTCTCAAGGGCAGCTAATGTCTGCGAAAACAGCTTTTCATGGTTTGTATTCCACGAATATGAGCGGGCAAAATTCGCGTTTACTTGTCTTTTCTTGAATGACATTACAGTTTGGTTTAATCTGGCTCAGTAGTTATGTGATTAGATCCTAAAAGTAATGAAACGATACCTACGAAATTCATGTGTCCCTTATCTCGCTCTCTATTCTGCAATTCTGCTATTCTTCTCGCTCTTCATTATATTAGGTCGTCTCCCTCGTCTCAATGGCTTACTCGTTGGCGCAACAAAGTAATTGGCTAGTAATTTTCAGTTGTTCTTTTTCTTTCTTTATTTTTCGTCAAAAAACAGTAAAAAACTGTGTATGACTTGCTGCGGGGAGAACTGAATTCCGTGCACGTTTTATAATTCTATGATCACAACCCTAAGCCATGTACAGTTGAATTTTGAATACAGAAAGAAATGAGGGTCTTTTGCAAGGATTATCAAAAAATATTCGCTCAGATGTAATAAAATTTATTTTCAAAGGCAAAGGGTTAGAGATTTGAGCTCTTATCCGTCAACATGTCTTTTGAGAAGGAATAATACTTTCTGCCGCGACAACATGGAAAGCGATAATTTGAATATCTATATTTCCCAAATTCTAGAAGACGTGCACAAATAATAAAGTTACATTTATGTTCAGAAGCAAAACAAGGGGCCATTTCAGCATTTGCTCCAAGTATCAGGGTAACAGGACGGAAAACGGAGATGCGCTTCATTGACACTGAAGCTGAGGTACAATTCTTGTTACAGGTTGTTTAAAATACAGTTGTTTTTCATACCGATGTTGTCTTAATCCTACTTCACCATCAAATTAGTTCATTAAAATGTCCGTAATTTTCTTTTACGCTTCTTCTCGACTCTTTTATCACTTCTATATATTGCATTATTCTTAATACCTTTCAATTCGTGCCGGGTATCTTTTTGTCAACGGTGTGTGTCTTATCACGTAACATGATTTTGATAATTTCCCCTCGTTTCCTTTCGGCCGTACTCCGCCGTTGTGCTTGCCTTTGTCGAGCTTACCCTCTTTCCTCGCCCCTCTCTTCCTCTCTATGTGATGCTCCGCCCCTTCGCCCCGCACCCTGTGTTAAATACGCCGGCGGGCGCGCCCGCGCAAGGTTCCAACCTATTAGGCGGCCGGTATCCGAGCGCGGACGTTAAATCGGAAATCCAATTGCTGCGCCGTTTCTCTCTACTCCCTCTGCGACTCGCCCGCAGCCCTCCATCTCGTCGTCCCTTCGCCGCCGCCGCCGCTATTGCTCCTCTCCACTTGACCGTCACTATCACTGTCTCCACTGGGAACATCGATTCTGCTGCCGATGGCACCCTTTGGTACGAATATTTCTGCAACAGCAACAGTCTGTGCTGCAAAACCAACTCCATTAAGAATAAACCACCACCATCTTCACCATGTCCGCCGTACCTGAATACACCGTTCATCATAATCCATCACCTTCACATTCGTCATCACCAGATTCATCATCACGACATTCATCATTACCCCATTCGTCATCATCTCCCCATTCGTCATCATCTCCCCATTCGTCATCATCTCCCCATTCGTCATCATCACCCCATTCGTCATCACCCCATTCGTCATCATCACCCCATTCGTCATCATCACCCCATTCGTCATCATCACACTATTCGTCATCGCCGCATTCGTCATTACCACATTCGTCATCGCCACATCCGCCATCATCACATTCGCCATCATCGCCACATTCGCCATCATCACCACATTCACCACCATCACCACATTCATCATCAACACCGCATTCACCATCAACACCGCATTCACCATCAACACCGCATTCACCATCAACACCGCATTCACCATCAACACCGCATTCACCATCAACACCACATTCACCATCAACACCACATTCACCATCAACACCACATTCACCATCAACACCACATTCACCATCAACACCACATTCACCATCAACACCACATTCACCATCAACACCACATTCACCATCAACACCACATCCACCATCAACACCACATCCACCATCAACACCACATTCACCATCAACACCACATTCACCATCAACACCACGACCGCCATCGTCGCCACGACCACCACCGCCACCGTCGCCACGACCACCACCGCCGCCACGACCACCACGACGACCGCCGCCACGACCACCGTCGCCACGACCACCACGACCACCGCCGCCGTCGCCACCAACAATAACAACAGCAACAACAACAACCTCAAGTATCACCATCATCATTAAACGTACCGCACGTTCGCCTCTTGTTTTTCACTTTGGTTCCGTCACAAGAGTCACTATAACCGCCACAGTCACCGCACCTCCCATTGGCATCGTTGCCGGCGCGGAGCGGCGTGGTGCGGCGCCCTCGCTTCTGCCGCAGCCGCTCGGCCCTTCCGCCTCCAGCGCCGTTGTCTGCGCATCCCTTTGTTCTCGTGGGCGCTGGCAGCAGGGCGGCGGGGCGCGCGGCCGCGAGGGGAGGCTCGCGCCGCCGCCACCGCCGCCGCCGCGGCTGTGCGTGTTTGGGCCGCGTCCGGACGATCCCTATCGATTGCCGTAATACCTTTCTCCCTCCGTTGTCCTCGCAGACGCTCCGCCACGCCGCGTTGCGTCGCGCCGACTGCGGTCTCGCACCCGAGCCAAAAACTGCTCGCCAGCTCCGCGCTGGGGATTATTTACGAACGTGATCATGCCGATAGATGCCATTCGGGAGCAATTTTTAATGTAAAAAAAAGGATTTTCAAATGTTTAAAAAAAATTAAAATTATGGAATGTTACCACCTAATGGCAGCAAATATAATTCATTTGTTTCCTGATGTTGCTGACGCGAATTTGCTTTCTTCCGCTCCTAAGATCCTTGCTCTTTAGGTTTCATGTGTGTATTATATCCCGTTCTTCACTTCTTCGGCAATGTGCCTAATTACGGACATTTGAATTCACATTTATTTTTCCCCATCAAAAACGTGATCATCTTCAGTATACGAAATGTTATGTATTGTTTTGGAATGTAGTGTTGTGTCGTCCCTTGTGTCACGGAACGAAGATATAATCCCTTTGTTAGAGTAGTAGGGATGCTGTGCGCCGTGTGGAGTATTGCCAGGTGCACCAAACGGCAGTTATCTCTGCAGCGATTCCGAGCCGTTGCGTTTACCACCGCCGCGTGAGAAACCGCGCTGGCGACCTTTAGGATCGGGAGAGGGGAGCGTGCAAGGCGCGGTTTATCTCCTTCGCTCTTCCAGAAGAAATATTTGATGCGGCGAGCCGGCTGGCAGGCGGGTGAAAGCGCGAGCGAGCAAAAATCGCATTTCCTTATCCGTCCGTCGGCGAGCATCGCCCCCCGCGTAGCTACCTCTCTCCCCCACCCGCCCCGCCCCCCGCCTCTTCCCGCGCCGCTGTCCCCGATCCGTCAAACGCGCCGCTGCCTATCTCCCCCGCGTGTGTCAACACGTGCGAGCGTGAGAGCGGGCGCGAGATAGCCCGCTGCGCCCGGCGGGTGGGCCCGCCCGCTCCGCCCCGCGCCGCCGCCCCGCGCCGCCGCCCCGATGCACTCGGCGCCGAACGCCACGTCTCCCAGGTATATTGTGTTCGAGATCATGGGAGATTGTTCAGGCACTTGGTGACGACAACCGTTGGGGAAAGGGTTCCCTGCGTTAAGCATACAAGCAACGGGAATGTTTGTTTTCAGTTCTAGAATAGGATCGTTCTGTGTATTCACATTCGGTATCATTCGTTTCGTGTCTGCCCTACGAGGTGTTAGGTAATATGTGTAATGTTCAAACAGGCTGAATTACTAAGTGACGTTTCAAATGTACATTTTTTTTAAATTCCTATTGAAATGTGAATGAGCGGGCAAATGTCCTTTAAAAATGCTATTACGCTGAAGTATGTATATCATTGGCTTATCTGCGTTCAATCATGGAACTTAGGGATATTTCCTGGCGTTGGAGCTCATTTCCTATTTGGCTTGTGTAAACTAATATTATATTTTGTTTTGGGTAACATGAAAATATACGAAACTTAACTACTACAAGTTTATTTTTGTTCATTATTGACTAATGCATTTAATTCCATTCACGTTCGGATTGTTTACAGAGTAAACTTCACACTTCCATTGAGAGAGAACTCATCGTGTTGTAACCGGAACCTAGTCGAACATTCTGAAAGTGAAAGAGGTACACGCGATAACTTCTCACATCGATCTGGGATGCTGAAAATTACAATTGTTGATGTATGGAGAGTTGGTTGTAAGATTCGTCGGAAAGGTTCCACCTCGCTGACAACGGAGCATATCTAACCTCCACACGATCGAGAGTCGCCACGTTTTGTTTCGGACGTTTCCTGTCCGCCCAGGGCGGGTCTCCGTCGACGCCGAAACAGGTGTTTCTTTTTATTGGGTGTTGGGGCGGATGTCGAGAATGCCGAGTCGATAGCATCTCGCGACGTCTGGCATCGGTTCGGGACTCCGAACACTGGAGGCCGGCCGCCTGTACGCCCGTCCGCCCCTCCCTCTATCCATCACCTTGCCGCGCCCGTCGGTCTCTGCTTTCGATAATGTTTTCCTGTGTTGTTCGCCCAGCACGAAACCCACGTAAACAACAGTCTTGACAATCCTCCGAGGGAGTGTATGAATAGGTTTGAAAGAATTTGTTAGAATGTTTTCGACCAACCATTTGTGTATTAAGATATTATTTTCCCCTTTATTTATATTAATTTATTGTAACTTATTTATCTGTATGTAGATGTTAAAACAAAATGTATATTATCGTAATTGGCATACCTGGCGTCAAAATGCTGGAGAATTTAAAGCCACAGTACTCCGCATCCTCTAACCCAAAGTGCTTTGTTTAATATGGCATGATAGATTTGACGACTACTACACGTGATAACCTTGTTTGTGCGGAGCATTTATGGAAGGCGGAATACGCCGTCGCTGTGAATTGAAAGGTAAGACGTTCGCTAGCTCGTTAGAATGACAAAGAAGTTCGTCGTGGCAGCATGGAAGATAGGATAATTTTAAGATAAAATAAGGAAGTTAGTGTAGACGCCGTCGCTAACAACGTCGTTAAGAGCCTACGACATTTTGCTAGTAGATAATCGTACAGTACTTCAGGAACCGTTAAATGGAATAAGTTGCTCATATTGTGTTCATGTGTGTGCTTTTAACTTTTCTACTACTTTCTCCTAGAAAAGTACTTGACCACTCTCGTATTATCTTGTGAACTATTGCCGTCCGCCTGTTGGGTAAGGTCGTCCTGGTGAATCATGTTGTTCTGACACAGTGGCTTGAAATCGGTTCTATTTGTTAGTTCATCTCCCTTAGATAGGTGGCAGAGTCTTGTGGTACATTTTCATCACATATTGTGCGAACAGATAATAGTTGGAATCTGGGCATCAAAATGGCAAGTAGAAGAGAATGAGCTGTAAAACTGTAAGTAAACGTCCACACTGAAAAACTAATACGTTTTAAATAACGTTTTCACAAGCACGGGGTGCAGTTAACGTTGTATTAGGTCAATCATCCAAAACTGCGACAGTAGTTGTTGGTAGAAATGTCACCTTTCACGAGTATGCACCACGGTCTAATCACGTGATGAACTCCGCTCGCACGCCGCCGTTCGTCGCTTCGCTGCCGCCGCCCCCCGCAGCCGCGCTCTGCTTTGAGAGGGCTCGAGTTCGCGTTCACCTCCGCGGCGATTGTCTCCAATCAAACCCTTGCGTTTGCCCGGTTGCCAGCCGCTGAAGTTGCGAGTAAGGCCCGGGGGCATTCAAGAACCTCCATTGGTGATATGTCTTAATTTGAAGCAAAACAATAAAGAAAAGTATTCCCTGATAGGCGAAGGTAAAAAAAAAATATTTCATTGACTGAGAAAATCGAAATATAATAAAACTTTAGTGATAAAAATAAATACTCCAGAATTAACATTATTTCCCAACATTGGGGATTTAAACCTTTTGAATTGTACTGAAAGGTACTTCGTAAACATCGGGATGTTATGCGTGTGTTGTTACAGGGGACTGGGTTAGTTTGGATATTGTAGATCTTACGACACCATGAAATCTATTTTCCAGAAGTAAAGCATTCGATAAATTAGTTCTGTATGTGTGTAAAGTCGTGTCGAATTGAATCTGGTAGGTAAGAGGCTTCGTAACTGACAGCGGCGGTGCCATTGACAACCGCACCGAGGAGAGGTGAAGAGAGCGTGAGCGGCTGTGACGACTACGGCGCGCCGGCGGCGGCGGCTGCGGGTGCCACTCGACTGGCGGGTGCCGCGCCGCCGCGTACGCCAATCGGCGCGTCATTGTTGTGGGCGCGCCGAGGGCCCAACGGCGCGCTGGCTGCGCACGGCCGCACTCGCGATAAAAAGCTGCGGCTCCCTTTTTGTTTCGCGGCGTCGCTTCCGAGTGCCCTCTCGCCGGCCCGCCAGCACTTCAGAAGCGGCTGCGGCTGCGCGGCGCGGCGCGGCCGGGACACGCGCGAGAGCGTCGTCCGTTCTCCGTTGCTCTGATGCACTTTCCGGACGAGGAAAGACGCTCTCTGGCGAAGTCGCTTTGAGGTGCCTGGAATTAGGCGAGGAGTAGTGAGTGAGTAAGAAATGCTTTAAAAGGTTGGAAGTGCTGACGCCACAATTAGGGGGATTATGTAACGTTTTCATTGTTACCAGCAGCGGATGGAAACTCAGGAAAGTATATGCGATGTAAATAATTTTGAGAAACATAAATGTTTTCTAAGATAATTTGGTAAATGGGTTGGCTTTAGTGTAATATGCATAGAGTGTCGTTTAAATCTCTTCAAATAAAATATTTGAGACAGACCATAATTTTTGCGAGGTCGATTTCTGCGCTTGTGTAAAATATATTTCACAGCACAGTTGTGTCATGTTTACCTCTCAGCTGTCACATTCATGTTTGTGTAAGCCCTAGTGAAGGAAGGAAGGATCAGTGGAATCGGTTGAGATTTGGTTGTTCTGCGGTGGTGCGTGCCCGTGTCCAAATTGATGGAGCAATTCGTGTGCTCCGTTGAGAGTCGTGTCTGCGCACCGGTTTCGTCGTCTGGCGTCTGAGCACGCGATACTTCTCCTTTTGTCACACGGCGGTTCGTGGGTACTCCAAAAACAATTTAAGCCACATTGAGCGCGGCGGGCTGGGAGGAGCCGATGGCAATCTATCACAGCTTGTGAGAGGGCCCCGCCCTGCCCACTCCACCCCGCCTGCCAGACCGCCCTAACGCCTGTCGACTGTCGACCGAATTTTCATTGAAAAGAAGTCAGGGCCCCGGAACTCCGCCGCCACCGCCACCGTTGTCGCCATCGCCGCCAACATCACCACCACCACGGTCATCGCTGCCGCCTTCGCCAGTCATCGCCACTGTCACCGTCGCCACTGCCGTGGTCGTATTGCCACCTCAGCCGTTACAGTCTTCATCGCCGTCATCCCGGCCGCTACCGCCACCTTCATCACCGCCAACACTGCTACCACTTCCAACGCCACCCCCGCAGCAACCGGCAGCTCGGACTCCATTGCCAACGCACTCACCGATGTCACCCCCGACATATCCGCCGCCTCCGTTAACGCCGTCACCTTTGCCACCACCCCTCGACGTCGCCACTGCCATCGACGTTCCAAGTCTTTTCTCGAGGGCTGTCGGTCTTTTGACCTTTCCCCCCCACCCCTCGCAATAGGCGTACGCGATCAGACGGAGCGCGGCCCTCGCGCTGCGTGCGTCTTGCCGTGCTCGATCGCCCGGCGCGCGCGTACACGAGAAAACGGGTGCTCCCGCCGCAGCAAGATTGAGCAGTTTATAATAGGGGCCGCGCGGCGGCGGTGTCGGCGGAGGGAGAGCGGCGAGCACGCGAGGGGGCCGGGGAGGCGAGGGATATTCACACAAGAGAGGGGGAGCCGGCCCGGGTTTATACACGCGCGCTTGTGTGCGTGTGCGTGTAGGCGCGCCGCGGTCAAGAGGGTGCTCGCCGCCGGTATCGGGGGGAGGGAGGGGGGGGGAATGACGGCGGAAGAGAACGATGTGGAACGAGTGAGAAAGGGGCATGACGCAAGGGGAGAACGGGGTGAATGAGAGAGGGAGGGCTAGACGGACGGAGTTGCCGGACGGCGGAGACGGTGGAGACTGTCTGGCTTTGGCGGAAGTGGGATACCGCTGTAGAAGGAGGGTAGGTTGAACATGCAAATGTACGGTTGTGGAGGAAGACGTAAGACTAGGGGATGTAATATTGGTAGAGGTCAGATGCAGCGATGTTCAGGTACTAGCGTAAGCAGTGGTGGTAATCATCCGGAATGGAAACGGGAGTAAACCGCAAGCAAATGTTGCGCTCGGGGTACGGTGGATGTGGAGGAGACTGGGGGCAGCGGTAGTGCCGATGCCCGAGATAGCAGCGTCGACGGCGTCGGCACAGCGCGCGAGACGCAGCGAATGCGTCGGGGTGGTGGGGCGAGAGGCGGGGGGGGTGCTGCGTAGGGTTTGAGCGGAAGGGTTGACCGCACGATCCCCGCGCGATGGGGGACGGGGGTTGGCGTAGCGCGGCCCGAGGGCGAGCAGGGGGGCGGCGCAGCGCGGCGCAGCGGGGCTGCGAGGGACGGGGCATTGATCGGGAGCTGCGTCCCCCCAGATTTCCCGCGCCTGGGAAGCGCGCGTCCGGAGGGGAGGCCGGCGGCGGCGGCGTCGCGTCGGTGGCTGGCGGCGCGCGCTGATGGCAGTCGATAGGTCGCTGGCTGGCGTCTCTCTGCTGGATGGACGTGCTGCTTTGCAGGCACTCGTGCTGTAGATGGACGAAGGCCTGGTGGATGCATTAGTAAATGAATGATTTCGAACAGTCGCGTTTGGCAATTTATTCGCGGTACTTCGCTTGTTTGCAGATTTTAAACGCAGTTCATTTTCTTTGGAACAATCTTATGCAGGAGCGGATGATACAATATTGGTTATTACTAACGGCAATGTATTTCAAATTTTAATTTTTTTCTTTAATTTTAAATTTTGACAAGAAAACTCGTTGCACAAAAAATGTAGAATGTTACCTTTGGTAGATTTTCGTTTTTTTAAATTTATCATTCACATTATATAACTATTCCCGTTCGATTTTCGCGGCGTGGCTGGGTCGAGTTTTGTTGTCAATCGAGTTGGATACAGTTTCCTGTCTTGTTGGCTGTCGTGTTCAAACAAACAAAACAGTAATTCTTTTTTCGATTAGGTTTTATAAGTCTTGCCTAATTCGGAATGCCAGATTGTATAAAAAGTTTCCAAAACTCCCTTTTAAAACCCGAGCGCCCTTTCACATTCTACGAGAAAGAACCCAAAACGTAGTAGATTGCCATAATGCGAGCTAATGGATTTGTTCTGGCCGTGTATCGCCTCCCGAACAAGCAGAGTGAATGGGTTGTGCTGCGCCCATCAAACAGGGCCCCGGCGCCAGTACCCAACTTTAAACCGTTCGTTTGTCCCGATCGTGCGCCGGAAAGTTATCGTGTTCACTTAATTTCGTTGAGTGCTTCTTTATATGAGGAGCGCCGGAATTGACGATCGCCGGTTTAATGTGGGCTGCATGGCTTTATCATAATTGCGCCGCGCGCTGAGCGTATTTAGCGTTTGGAAACCGGTTCGGTCGGATGCACTCTGGCGCTGCGCTGGCGTTACGAGCACTTGCGCCTGCTACTAAACGGCGCCGCCGGCGCCGCCGCCCGAACGAGTTACTATTTGGGCATTTCCCTGACGGTGATAGAAGACTCGCGTCTTGTAATTGCTTTGGATTTTACTGACTCGTGAGGAAGACTGTATTGTCTATTTTTAATGAAGGATAGATTGCGTAGAACATATTTTGGGATCTCTTTTATTGAATTATACCTCATGGAATACAGTTTTACGACATATAATGGAACGAATATTTGATTATTTAAATGGTAATTGTTTCTACTAGACATTTTAAAAAGTAAATATGGTGTGGAAGCTCCATGGGATCGAGAACTCTGTCCGGAAATCTAAATACGGATTCATTCAAACAGCTGCAGTAATTAAAAGGTTTTAAATGCATGATAATTTCAATATGACGTGAATTAACCCTTAATTTAAAACGGATTGCGCTCTCGAAGGACTGTTATTATTGTGAATAGCAGTCAATTTATGAAATAATACTCACGAATGATGAGGTGTGTTCATTCATTTACATTTTCCTGGATTTTTCGATTTCTCCGAAACGTAGGAAATGGAAAAATAAAATTACAGAGGCGCTTTATTGGAAACTGACAATTATTGCGATCCGCACATGCAAACCGTAGAATTGAAGTAATGCATTTTGACTAATTATATGTTACTTTCAGGAAAACACGGAGCTTTCGGGACTTATTGTCTGTCTAGGTCAGTTTCGAGTCCAGCGAAAAGCTGCTGGTGCTACAGAAGCGTCCACAAATTATTCAAAGCGAGGTATCAGGGTGGTGACAAGTAAAATCTGCTACGAATAAATGCTACGTTAGTATTTTTGGACGTGATCGGCATGTTTGGAAGCATAGTGACCCCAGCTGACGAGTTCCCGTGCTCGTCGTGTCGAATGGAGTTGACGTGGAAACTTACTGCCTGTCCGGTCGTTGCCAGAGGGCGGCGGGTGCGGCGGGGTGCGGCGGGGTGCGGCGGGGTGCGGCGCAGCGTCCGCGCTGTCGTCTGCGCGGCTGGGGCTGGTCCACGGCCGCACGACTCGCCGGCGCTGCGGGCGGCCTACCCTGCTGCGCCGCCGAGATTGGCTGCCAGCGCGTCGCCACGGCCGAGCGGCGGGGCGCGGCGCGCGCCTCCCAAATAGAATTGTTCGCATCAGGGTGGCCACTTTCTGGGAAACCGGAAAATATGAGGGAATATCATTATTCTGGAAAAGTCGCAAAAAATAGGGTATTTATGGAATAATCGATAAAAGTTAGGGAATTTTTGGACTGGGTTATAAAACTAGATATTATTCCTTAAAATATTACTACGGCAATATTTTTTGCTCCATTTTTATTCGTTGAGGAAATGTTCTTAATTTGTACTTTGTCTCACTGAAATGAGAGAAACTATCAATGACTAGGTATAGTTCATGGCAGATTTCATATTTTCTTTAAGTAGTGTGAAAATACAAATGTATCATCAGGACAAAAATCCTCTAGAAGAAAGGAAAGGTCGGAGAAATTGGTGGAGGTCATAAATTGTCACTGTTTTATACAACCGCCTTATCACTAGGAAAAACGTTGCCATCCTCCCGAAGAATGAAGAAACAGTGTAGCACCACTGAATGAAAAGCGGCGCTAGTAAAAAATTATCAGTTTTTAGTTAAATGAAGAAACATTATTACAAAAATACTCTAGTTTTACTAGTGGAAAAAGCATAAAGTCACGGGATATCTAGTGTGTAGAAGAAAACACCATGCTGATTTCGAAATAAAGGCCCACTTTTGATAAAACCATTTAATACAAATAATTGGTTTTACATTTTTCACTTTTCCATCAACAGCGATATCCCTAAGATGTGATGTTCCTCTCTTCTGTAACCACACTCCACAATCGTTCACCGTTAGATAATACCTGACTTTCACAAATACCAACGTGTTTTAAAATAAATTTGAGACTAAAAGTGGAACAGTGCCGTTGCCCAGCGAAAAGTTGGGTGGGTAGCAGAAGGAAGATGGGGTAGTAGAAGGTTACGTTATTACTTATGTTTTCCGTCAAAATTCTGTAGTACTGTAGAAAAAAATAAGAACATATTTTGCATATTATTATTATTATTATTATTATTATTTTGATTTTGTGTTTTTCACCTATTTTCCCTTTTTCAGTCACCGTAAAGATCGTGCCACTCTTGTAAAGATAGTAGGAATCGATAAGGAAAGAAAAGAATAGTATTTTATTACGCGTTGCATGCACCCGTGCTCTTTTGCATGTACTTATTATTTTTACGCAAGGCATAATTTTGGGTCGCATATTGCCTATTGTTTTCGGAGAGTACTCTGTCATTTACGAAATTACACCCACCATAAAGTTTCGTTGGTGCATATAATTTTTTCTACTTTTACTTTCTCGCCTCCCACGTAATTTATGGTCGTCATGTAGGATGAAGATCAATTATCGATTGCCCTTGCCAAGATGGAACGATAGTGTTGGTGAATAAGGTCGATTAATAGTCACCGTGGGGAAGCGATTGCGGCAGTGTGTCGTAGGTTTTTTGTTAGGAGCATTTTCTTTGCACTTAAATTTGACCTTAAACTGTTCTTGAGACACGTCAATAAACGAACGTTTTTTGTGATGTTTTTTTGTTCTGTTAATTATGGAACGTATTCTTGCCGGAGGTGTAATTAGAATTGATCGTATGTCGCCATAGACAATTGCTTTATGCAATATGGCCTCTTCAGTGTGCCAATGACATGGGAACGAGCATTAATTTACTTGGAGAATATATCCTGTTTAAAACTCAGCTTGTAAATCTAAAATAATTGTCTTCGCTGACAGACTTCTGTGTTAATGGACTATTTTACCATAAATTACTGAATGCATGATTGATCTGCCGTCACCGCAATGCAATCGGATTTTGTTGGATACTCATTGGAGGCCTTCGCGCAGGTGGTAATTATTACTGACGTGTGTAAATCCTTACGGATTTTCCTTATTTGCGTAACTCAGATCTAAGGAATGAACGTGGAATATTTCTTTGTTATAAAATTTGCTTGATTTAATTTTGAAAATGACAATTGGAGGGCGTAATGCCGCTTAGAACCAAGCAGTCGCATTTTTTTATTGTCACCTTACCACTTTTTAAATTCCATTTCGTATTTTTACAAATACGTATTAACTACGTTAAGACGTTGCATTTAAAGCATTCATTGGGGTTGGTATTAGGCTGTTTAAGTTTCAGGACCCAAAGTGTAGTACAAAATGAAAGTCAATAGTTGGAATTTATTAGCAAGTAGTGCTAATTTAAATATTTCTATTTAAAATGTTTTTTTTTTAATCCATTTAGATTGGTTTTACGTGTATTATTTGAGCTCTACATATGCCGTAGCCAGGGCGTGTATCTTGCTCAAATTTGCCCTGAGTGATCTCTGCGCCGATTTCCGTCTTACATGTCGGCATGAGCGGTGAGCAGCGCGAGCGGGATGCGTCCGACGGAGCGAAGGCCTCGCCTGCCAAGAGCAGCGCTTGTGTGTGTGTGGAAGGACGGGCGGGCGGGCGGAGGCAAGGCAAGGACGAGGGGCGGCGCGAGCGGGCGTGCTAGTTTATCGGCGGCGGGCGCGCCGGGAAGCAGCACCTGGCGCGTGATTGATTCACGCGCCTCTGCCCCGGCCCTCCGCCCGCCCCGCCCCCGCCCCGCCCCCGCCCCGCCCCTCCCACAGAGCCGTGCCGAGCACCTGTGCCCGCGCGCGCGGCTCCGGCCCGCGCAGCACCTGTTCGGCTCCGACACCTCGCAGCAGCAGCAGCGGCTCGCAGACGCGCACTCTGCTCGTGGTGGTGGAGGTGGACCAGTTCGATGGACGCTCTTTGCCGCAAGGCGGACGCGCGGGGGCGGGGGTAGAGCTACGAAACTTGCTCAGGCAAATGCAGCTGATTTGAGGGCTGAGTGAATACGGGGGATTCTGAAGGGCTTCCTGTTGGGTTTATCTCCGTGATCTTGATTTGGGTGATTTAGGAACTAACTGGCATTTAGTGAAGTGATGGTTCAAAAGGAACGAGAAGGACCTATGATAAATGACTGCCTCATCACTGGTTATTTATAATTTTGTCGGATAAGTGGGTTAGGTATTCCACAACGAAAAATGCTGGGAAGTATCCTTGCAATGTTAATTTCTTGCTGGCTGCTCTGAAGTTATGGAAACAATATTGTTGGTCTTGTTATTTTTGTCTTTAGTATCCATCCCCAATATTGATACCCGTCACCAAACTGGATGTCTGTCCGAGGCGAGCATACGGTGTACCTCGACAGTACTACGCACCAAGACGACGAATGAGGAGGACATAAGAGCCTCCTCCGACAGTCGAGCGGGTGAAATGTGCCATCTTGACTTATAGAGATGGAGAGGAAATAGTGACAAGAGACTTCTGAAGTGGTGGGATGGGCAGGTCAATGAGAGGGCCATAATGGTTGCAGAGTCGTGGTCCAAAGAAGTACAGCACAAAATTTGCCCCAATATTCAACATAGTTTCACTCACACTTCAGAAACTATCCGCGTCTTCTTTACTTTGATTATATTTTTTCCTCCATTGAGGAATAACGTCGGTGTCCAAGTGGTGACCTACCGAACAAGGGGAATCAATAATACGACAATGAGGGCTGGGTGGAGTTGACGGTTCCTCCCCGCCGCTCTGTCCCTCTCCCCCCTAATTGATCCAGAGCTCGGTGCAGTAAGCCCGGCATCACTGTCCCCGCATTACAACGCGCCGAGGGAGCTTGGCGGGGCGGGGCGGGGCGGGGCGGGGCGGGGCGGGGCGGGGAGAGGCGCGCGAAGGCCGACGCTCGGCGCTGGACTTCGAATGTCGATTGGGGTCGTAAAGCCTCCGCCCCGAGTCAGCGTCCTGCCTTCGGTGGGATCTCTCCCGCTTGTCCTGGCCAGCTTCAACATTCTTTTGAAACCCGTCGTGAGCATATTCATCATTGACGATTGTTAATGGTACACTTTATTGCTATTGATTGTAAATTAGCAAATTTAACCCTTTGGTACGATGTAGATTTTGTGCTGGTGACCTCGAAAACTGTATTGCTTCAGCGAGAGTTACCTTGTGAAAGACTTGTTGAAATATTAAGTTGTACTCCAAAAGGTGTTACAATCCTATTAAATTTTGGCCTCTATCACTCTCACAATCCGTGAGCTAATTTGTACTTTCTGCAACTGTGCAAATCGTCTATTGTACGAGTATATTCTGCACTCACGGAATGCCTGTTCCACAGAAACTGCACTATCTGCTCCCATTCACTTGTGTATGGGGCGCGTTTCTGTTTATGGCCGTGGGTTGCTCGCAATATCAGTCGCATGTTCCTGGAGCTCCTGACTGCGCTTGGGAGTGTGTGTGTGTGTGCATAGATGTGGCCAGGCGACTGCCAGGTGGAAGTAGGCGCGTGGTACAAGTCCCTGCGCTTGCGGACAGTAGTGCCAACGGACGAGCGGACTGTTGTGTGGGTGAAGGCGGTTAATTGCGTGTGTGGGTGTGCGCGACGGCCGCAACTGCGTCAGAATATGCAGTTTGTATGGCAGTTGATATACACTGGGAGATTCCGTTGTCGTGTGTATGTTCTCCGTGACACACGTGCGCCGTTCAGCCTTGCCGAGCGCGCACTCGTCCGTTTATTGCCGACATGCGTGTTGCATACCCCGTCCGAGCGCAGAAATGAAAGGGCGTGGAAAATAGTTGGAACGCCTTGACTACACGCGTCATTATTCGTCCAATTTATGTGGAATGTCCTAACAAGAGTATTACGCATTTAGAGTAGTGTCATAAAACAAATAAATTCTAATGGGTTTACCTTGTTGCTGTGATGTTATGACTTTTTGTTGTATTATTGCCCTTGGAATTTAATTGCTTCATTAACCTTTTTTTACACGGAAAGTTCTGGCGATTCAAGACTCCTGTATAGTTTTCTTACAGCCTTTGTGGTGTGAAGTTATTCATACATGTCTCAAATTGAATTGACCGTACCGTAAATGTTACGGGATTTTTTTTCTTTCCCCTGGACAGGTTTGTGAGGATGTATGTCCACAATTATGTAGTAGCATTTAATTAGTTTTTCAATCAACGTAAAAATGTATTAAATTAGTGTTACGATAAAGTATAAGTATACATTTTATTTGCATTTTTAATTTTGTGATTAAAGTATACAAATCTTCACGTTGTGTACCTCAAAATAACTCGTTCTTTTATTTTTGTTACAGGTAAGCAAATTCGGATATACTGCTTTGGACTTGTGGAACGTTGATCACCATTGGGAGAGGTAAGCGTATGATGGGTCAGCGTAATAATTAGTCAGATGTTAGGCATAGTTGCTCTTTTACTCGAGGTAATAAAATTCGCATGTTATTCTACTTAGAACTGTGAGAAAATAATTGAATAGGTCAAGTCAGTATGTGCTCTGGGTTTTCTAAAATTAACATTTCAGTTTATGGTGTAGAATATTAGTTTTGGAGTGAATTGTCGTTGGCATTTAAAATGAAATAATTATAAGTGTTGTTGGCAATGACACCTATAATTCTTTAATTATGATTTAGGTCCTAAACCTACGATCAACGCTTGTAAGACGAGCAATTCTATGAAAACCAATTAAAACATAGTATAAAGAATTAATTTGTGCGCTTGAGTCGTATTCGCGAATAAGGATCAATCTCGTGTTTCAATCGTGAAAGGTAGTTGTTCCCCGACAATATGTAAAAAAGTCAAGCGGTCGATAATCAGTATTTCAAATCAACGAAGCAACTCTGCGGAATGGAGGACGCGGCGAGAGAATCCCAGAGGGTAAAGTAATTGCAAGCGCTCGCGCGACGAGCGAACCGTTGTCAGATCGGGTCGGCGCTGGCAGTGGCTTGTCGATGTCGCGCGGATGCCTCCGCGCGCCGCCGCCGCGTGAAATGACGGTCGACTGCTGAGAGCGTCGCCTCTCGTTCTCGGCCCCGCCCCCCACCCCCGCGCTCGCACTCGTCCTCTCCAGCCTCAGGTGGAGAGGACAGGCGCGGCGGCCTCGAGCGACGCGCACGACGCGACGGGTGGCGCTCGCTTTGACAGGCGCTCGGACCGCCCCGCCCCCGCCTCTGCCCCGCGCTAGCGCGCCAGGCAACTTAATGCGAACGCCTCTCTTGTCACCGCACGCGGCTCTGGCGTTGGCGCTGCCCCAGCCCCACCCCTTCCAATCCGCACCGCCCCGGACAGCGCGACGCGCCGCCACCCTTACGCTCACCGTGTCTGTTCGCCTGCCCGCCCCACGGCCGGCCACTCTCCCCCCTTCCCCTCCCCCTTCCGCACGGCGCCCTGCGCCGGAAAGGAATCCAGGGAGGAGGGGTCGGCCGCGTATCCAACGGGGATATTAACGTTGGCGCTGCAGCGCGGCGCGCGGGGACAGCAGGTGGAAGAGGGAAGGGGCGGACAAGCACAGAGATGTCGAGAGGGCTGACGAGTGGAAAGCAAGCCAAGTTGGAAGAGCGAATGCCGACCGCCAGAGAGCGAGCAGGGAAAGACAGGTTTCCGAGGGCAGGTGAAAGGGAAGTACGATGGGCGAGGGTCATAATGAGTGTGGGAGGGTGTTGCGGATCAAATGTCTAGTTCGGAATAATCGAGTTAGAAAGACGCGAATGATTTGTGTAAAAAGCCATACGTGAATAAGAAAAAAAAAATAGTCGCATGGGGGATACGGCATATGTGACGGAAACTTCAATGCCCCAAGGCAAAAGAAACATACGGGGAACGAGTTTCAAAGATGAAGTAAGCTGGACGTACAGAGAGCGGCGAAATGATCAAGAACAGAAGTGCGGCAAACGTGAAAGCGAATGGAAATATCCGGCTGGCGTCCGATGAAGTTTCAACTCTAGCACATTGGCGATTTTAGCGTCGCAGCCATCCATTCGTTTGCGCGCCTCTGCGCGACGTTTTGACCTCTCGTGCAGCAAAAAAGGTCTTTCGCTGCCGCTCGTCGAAGTCTCTCTCTCCCCCTCTCGCAGTCGCAACCGGTGCGCGTCGCCCGCGCGCTCGCGCTCTTTCTCGCCGAGGGCGCCCTCGGCGTCTCCTCGCCCTTTTGTGCGCGTGCACGCGCGCGTGCGGATGGCCGCCGGGCGCCACCGCGTCCGGTTTTGTGTACCGTCGGCGCGGAAGATCCCTCCCTCCTCCTCGCTCCTCTCCCACGCTGCCTCTCTCTGTCCCGTTTTCCCTCGGCCACGCCACGCCGCGCGGCCCGACCCTCCGCTCCTGACAGAAGCCTTTGGAACCGGCGCAGCGGCCTCCCTCGCCCGGTCGCCGCCGCCGCCGCCGCCGCCGCCGCCTGTTTGCGTCAGTGCTAATAAGCCCGGCTGCCTCTGTCCGGTTCGCCGCCCCCGCCGCGCCGCGCCGCCTCCGCCGTCCCCAGCGGCCGTGGCGGCGCTCTGTGAAACCACGCGCCGACTCCTCCTCCTCTCTCCCTCTCTCCCCCCTCGCACCGCTCCCGTCCTCCCCTGCACCTTCCTCTTCCCGCCGCGCCCTCCCGAGTATTTAATTGACCTCCCGACTGCATTGAGCCGGGGTGGACTGACAGGCGCGCGGAGGTGGGCGGCAGGACGCGTCCGCCCCGTTGCTGCCGCCGCCGCCGCCGCCGTCGCCAATCAGAGCGGAGGTAACAAGCTGCGCGTCGACGCTCGTCTTCTCGCCGAATCGATACTACCTAACTCGTTTCCGCTTCGAGTCATGGGGCTTGCTCGCTCCCCTTTCGTTTCCTCCCACGTCGGCCACTGCGTGCCTTTTTTTCTCCTGCGTATTGTTGCGGTGCGGTATCGGAGCGAGAGGAATACGGGGTCGAGGCGGGGAGGGGCTGGGCGGGATCGCCGACGGCTTTTTCAAGGCTTTATAACGAGCTACGTGAGCTTCCTACCCTCATCCGTTCTTCGGCTCTAGACGTACCCATACGGTTCGTGGGGGCGCGAGAAGGTCACTTGGAGAACTAACGTGATGTGAATTTCTATTACCAGTCACTAACAGCGAACTGAAAGTACAGAAAATATAAAAATATTAGTGGTGTTTCGCACCTGTTAAAAAAGCAATAAACACATCCGCACATTCGTAAAATTCCTTTCAGCTTTTGAAACGCTATATACTCTCTGGCTCGTACTCTACTTCCAATCATACTACAATTGGAAGGTGTGGTGGTGGTTGTGGTTGTGATGTAGGCATACGTATGGTTCAGAATTTTTTGTTTTGTTTCGTATCACTTAGTTTTTAATTCATTCCCACAAGACTGCGGTATAATTGATAAAATGATTCTCATAAATGACCCCCTTGACTTCCTGGTAAAAGATATCAGTATCAAAATGTTCTTTTGAAATTAGTATTGCTGGGAAGTTTAGAAAGATCTAATCTGGTTGTCACTAAAGGCGAGAATAGTTCATCTGTTTGGTTGAAGTTGGTGCTAACTTTCAATTTGTAAAATTTTGTAAATGTTTGGCGAGTAAAGCTCGGGTATTCTCGTATAATGCCTGCCCGCTATTCTTTTTTTGGTATCTCATTTATAATAAGCCATACACAATAGCGAGGAAGCGCGGCTGATTTCAATTATCGCACAAAACCAATGTTTATTTTTCTATTGCTTTGCGTTTACAGTCGTGATACAAATAAAATAAAAAAGTGTGTGTATCATAACAGGAATGTTTTAATGTGAATCCTGTTAGTTGATATACTGTACATTAATTTACATTTCATTGCAAATAAAATATTTATTCGAAATGCGCTGTCGCGTCAAATGTCCGTCAATATTGTTAGTAAAAGAGTTCTGCTACTGTGCTATTGCTTTAGTAAGATATGTGAACATATTACTTGTATCGTTCGTTTGTTATTAGACATTTTACATCGTGACCTTCAGTATTAAAATGCCTCTTTCCTCATACTTCTTGCATTTAGAAATCACTTTTTGGACTTGTACTTAAAAATGTTGTCCAATTGTATTCGCTTACTTCATAAGGTATTTTTAATTGTCCTCTTTTCTCCGCTTTCTCTGTACATTGAAATCCTCATTTTTGTATGCGAGGTCGTGCCGCTGATTTGATGATGGATGACGTGTGCGATTAATATTTCCGAAGCCCTGCATATTTATTGATCCGATGATTTGTATGACCTGATAAAAATATTTTATTCGAATTTATTGGCTCATGTTTTATGATTCGAAAACGATGAACAAGATCATTTTTAACCCTCTAGATGATAAAAATGCTTGGCATGAATTAACATGATTTTATAATTTTAGATTAAATGTATTTTTTTAAATGTAATACATTGTCCAGGTACATTGTTAAAGCATTTTTATATTTTAATCATTAACTCGCGTGTGTTATCAACTACGAACAGTAGTTTAAAAACTGTTATATTTTACTAGCTATTCAACAAGTACGGTGATGTTTCTTGCTATTTACGTTTCAAGTAACGATACCTTCTTTACTGACCAGGTACTAAACCAGCGGTTACCTACATGTTGCGGTTGTCCTTGTGTTTACGTCGAATACGTCGTGTGGCACTTGTGGCCTCTGGCTAAGAATCGTAATAAAGCCGTTCTTTTTCATGTTTTCTAGCAGCTTTAGTGTGGCAACGAAGAACACACGTTCATGGTCTTATAATAAAAAAATGAGGAAAATGCTGCAGGCTGATTGTTGGAAAGAACTTTATAGAGTGAAAAACCTCTTGTGCTCTTGTCAACTTTTTAATGATTTGTTTCTTTTGGCTTGAAGGATGACTTCTTGTACCAAAACCACATCTTCCAAGGTGTAACCGGTCTTGTAGCAACATCGGTCGTAAGACTTTTTTCGTGTTAACAGGAGACAGTTTTCTTGTAAATCTGATAATTTCATACTTCACACACGTGATATGCTTTTGCAAATTCATCAGTATTCTTCTGCTTGCGCGTTTTTCACCTAACCGCTTACATTCATGTGTTGCATCAAACTGTTGCTTGTCAGAGGTCGTACAATATAACAGCACACTCTTGTGTTTTATTTTCCTTGTCAAATTTCTTCATCGTGGTTGCACTGCCGGCAAGTCTTCGTCTTATTTCTGGAGACCACATCACTCCGACACCTCTTCAGGTTTTTGGTCTGGAATATATTGTCGTCTAATTATGATTCACGGATCATAGTAAAGCATATTGTTTATTTTAATTTGGCTGTGAAATTGGAGTATCTTTTACAATGAAGATATCTTTTAAAGTTTTGTAATGTAGAATATAAATATAAACTATTATTAGAGATTGGAAGTTCTATTCTGTATTGATTCATTTAAAAGATTGACCAGAAATATTATTTTTAACGTGTCAGTTGCGCCCCGCATAGAAAATGGAGATATCAGAAGACTAACGTCAAGTTTGATTATTTTGAATAGACTTTTGATTGAACTATAGGATGTCTAGTCCAATGCCAGACATGTTAATGTACAATTTTGGCAGATGTAAATGCATGTTGCACACTTAAATTTCCCACAGGTAGCCTAGTTGGTCACGATAAACGTATTTAGTTTAACCAGTGGCAAGGCTCGGGGGTTACCGAAAGTGGCATGCTTTTCAACACACGGTCAGTGCTTGTAGAGCTTTTTGCCTGCAATAGCAGCACTCCGGGGCCGACCGCCGCGCCGCCGCGTGTGGGGAGCGAGGGCGTATGCGGCGGTTGCGGTGGCGCCGGCGACGCGCGGCTGGTGGCGTTGCGGGCGCTGCGGCCGGCGCCGCTTGCGCCTGCGGATTGCGGGCCCGCCGCGGAATGGCGCGCCCGCCGCCCCCAGCAACAGCAGCGCCCCGCTCCGCCCCGCCCCGCCCCGCCCCGCCCCGCCCCGCCCCGCCCGTGAGCCCCGTTGGGTGGCGCCGGCTTCCTCTGAAGGACCACTGGGCTGTGGGTTTCGTTCGGCCTCGTACGCTACCACGTGTTCAGGAGATCGGTTGGGCAGTGTCCCACTGAAGGAGAGATCCGCTGAAGAAAAAAAAATCTGCTACATGACTTGTAGGTCGGGGCCGGATCTAACGTTTCACCACGGAGGAATACCATACATCCTGGCATGTAACTAGCACTACAGTTACGGGATTATAGCAGTATTTAATTCTCTCTCGCTCGTTCGGGCTGCTCGGCCCGGAATGTCCCTGCCTTGGGAGGGTGGTCGCAGTCTCGGACGCGTACGGCTCTCATGATTCAGATTCCCCTCGGAAGTTAGATGGACGGGTTTCTGGATGCAATCCGTCGTTGTAGTCTGGATGTGAAGTCATTGCTTTGGTTCTGGTCCGAAAGGGGGAGTGGGAAAACTTATTTCAGAGTCTACTTGTGTTTCGTCTAGTACTAGAATGAACGTAACTTCACGGGTCTGACAGTCGACACTTCGGGAGAAAAAAGCGTCAGAAAGTATCTGAAAATAGGACTTGCACTGTTCAGTGTGTAATATCAAAAGAAAACTGACAAATTGTTATTTTTTTTCTCAGACACTACTGTTTACTTGGTTTATCTCAAAATGTAAAACTCTATGAGCAATCACTTGAAATGATAGGAGGAAAACCGCAGCGGTAAAACTGGCGTTTGGACACTCTCCCGGACTCCCAGGTTTCCTTGAATTGCGGCCTCCTTTTGGAGGAAAGAGATGAAGGAAACATTCCTTTAATTTACGTGAAAGTGCGGGAGGATCGTGGCCGGCCGGTCAAACGCGTCGAAGGGGGCGGGGCGGGCGACGCAGAGGCAGGCAGGAGGCAGCTAACCCGAGCGCAGCGAGGCGGCGCCACTGCCGATCCAGGAGGAGGAGGAGGAGGAGGAGTCGGTCGGTGGCGGAGGGAGTGGCCGCGGAGGCGGGTTACTCGAGCGTGGCGAAAGCCGCCGCCGCCTCATAATTTCAGCCCCAAAGCAGCCGCGGCTAAACGCGCCGCGCATGGGCAGCACCGATTCGGCGGAAGGAGGCCCCGAGCGGGGAGGCACGGCCCAGTGGGATGCAGCTTCGCGCACGGCTCGGACGAATCATGGAGCGCTGCCCGCGACCGGAGAGATCGGGAATGGGATCTCATATATCGGCGTTGATTCATTGGTTTAATTCTGTTCGGAGCTGGAGTTTCTGTAATTTTGTCTTCATTTGTTCCTGTTTTAAATTGCTCACGGCTAGTTTGATTGTTGCTGAATTTCTCTTATCCAGAACGATCTACTACTTTTTTGTACTTTCTTTTATTGAGGTGGAATTCTCGGAGTTGAGCATGATGTTAACTGGTGTCTTAATTTAGTGGTGGAGAGAACACAACATTGACTTATATTTTGAGAAATTAAACCTTTGTCTAGAAAAAAAATTAAAGATTATTATCTTTCACATTTGTAAATTACACAAGAGAACACGATTTTTTACCTCCAAGAAATAGAATGCACAACACATTCAATTTTATGCGTGGATTACGAATATCACAATAAAAAAGAGCCACATCACGTCATTTTTTAAAATATACCTACCGTATATTTTAAATGTGTAAAATGTACCGTATAAACTAAATAAGTAGAATTAATACCCGTACAATCTATTTAAAAATAAAATATTTGTTCGGATCATCTATGCCACTTTCATGAGAAAGAAACAAAATTAGACTTTCGTGTTTTTACCTTCTGTATTCGACGATTGCAGTCTTTATTTGCTCGTCTGGTAGTTGCGCTTAATTACGAATAAGCCTTAGTGGTCTTAGTAGGTCTTAGTGTATGTTTTGAAAACAAGTCACGTGCACCCTCATATTTCCTACTGCGCATGAGTCACCGAAAGGAATTATTTTAGCCCCTTACGTTATCGCAGGTATCCAACTGTTTGGGGTGGCAGATTTTGAGTCAATCGGTGTCATGCGGAACTGTATCCTGCAGTGCGCGTAAAGTTCATGTCTGGTTTGGTGTGCCTGAAATACAATAATGCATTGCAGTTCTGTGGTTTTTAGAAAGTGAAATTCGCCACATGATCTGTAGAAATGAATCGGTTCGATAAAATGCAAATCGACAGTGTGCAAATCAACCCGATAACTTGTGTGAAGCTTGGGAAAGATTTAATCCAAACTTCAAAAGGAAGAAAAAATGAAATTAAAAATAAACTTGCGTTTTCTTTATACTTTGGCTGTCGTGTTTGTGATCAGGACAAACTATGGGCTGTTCACCAGTGTTTTGTCGCCTGTACAACTAACCTTAGGATGTGGTTGTGTGGAAAACTCAAATCATTGTCATTCGCTCTACCAATGATGTGGAGAATACCAAACAGACAATTTCAATGTCTGCATATTATTGCACGAAGGTGCGTTTTTCATTTATAACTTGTTCTTATCTCCTATGAAGCATGCTCATTAAATTTTGTAATAATATAACCGGAGTGACAATGAGGAAATTAGGTTACGATTTTGTTTATTTCAGATTTTAAATATATTTGTATCTTTTGAACATTGCGTACTAGAAACTTTTTATAATAATTTTCGAAATCAGCATAATCGTTTCCTTTGAAATCACCTACTTGGATCCTGGAGGCATTAAAAATATTTTTTTTGTTCTCTTATGTTATATCCTGAATAATTTAGCCATGCTTTACCGAAATTGCCGTCATTCTGCGTAATGGTTTGCAATGCTACTTGTACTTTATTTGAGAAGTTTTATCCGTCAGTATTAGATTATTAATAGATTATAACAATACTTTTTGAGTGATAGTTTTGATGGAAGCAATCATACATGAAATTAATACTATCTATCTAAATAGCGGAAGTCTCATGAATGTTTTACAGGTAAGTTGGTTGTAATACTTCGGCAAATGAAAATCGAAATTAAAAGTAATTTGTTGGTAAAGAAGAAAGACCATTTTTGAGACGAATGCAAACGGATTAGTGAACCAAGTATCTACAGTTCAACCCTTCCTAGTAACAGATGGTAGTTAACTGGAACCGTTACTTTGACGATATACATTGAGTTTCTTCGCAAATAGTTGAGATAAACTCCGCTATAGGAAGAAAAGGTAATACCGCTTTTTATTATTTTCATTCAAAGAAGTGCCTAACGAAAAGCTACTTCATTGTGTTATGATAATTCTTAGCCACAAACTAAGGCGAGCAACGTTCGCGGCTTCACGTCACCAAAATTAGTTTACCTCCGCGCAAGTTACAAATGCAGAAGTACCTCCTTAACAAATGCATGCGAGCGCGGAGTTTTTGGCCGTTGTTTGCAAAGTAGAGTCGAAGAGGTATGCATAATGAACGCGCTTCGGCTTGCCGCTCGATTGTTGTTGGGAGGCCGCGTTACGTGCTGTGTTCGCGAGCCGGAGGAAGGAGACCCTCCCCGCCTTGCCCTGCCCCGCCGTGCTGTGAAGTTGCGAGGGAATTCATTATGGCTCCTCGAAGCAGAGTGCGACTTCTGAGAGGTCTTGTTCGTTTCCAAATGGAAACGTAAGTTCTTGCACTCTTCAGGAAATTTGCGTGGAACACAGGTGATAAATTGCTGTTCTACACTTTGCAAACATGATCACCTCTGTCCACGAAAATGATTGTGACGTGTCTGATTTCGGAACGTTGTAGTTTATTACATTTGATGACAATAGAAACAGTACACTAATAAATACACGAAACAATGGAGTAATATGAATACAACATTATGGCAAGTGAAAAACGAATTTAATTACAAATTATATTATACAAGATGTACAAATGTGCAGGTGGCAATAGCATTCAATTTTACACATTCATTTACACTCACATCCGCGCATGCATTGTCCGCGTGGCAGTTGTGTTGCATTGAACGAGAAGCATCGGAGCGGACTGGCATATTTCAGGTGTGAAGTAAATAATTAATTTTGTGGATGCACGTTGCACATTAGTTAGCCCATTATTTGTTACGTCCGTATTATGTTAGTTTTCCCATATTTATGTATTTTTCGTTTCAGTAGGCACAGCCTCATAAAATTTGATTGAAAAGCATTATGGAAATACATTTCGTATCTTGCTCGCATAAAAATACAAGACGATCCCCGAGCATACATTAGTAAAATATGTAATAAATCTTAGAAACGGGTCATAATGTCTTTTAAATTTAACTACGCGAGCCGCTCTTAGCCTTAAATCAGTTTTAATTTCCCATTAAGTTCATTTACTTCAAGTTTTCTTCCACCTATTCTGCTGGAAAAGCCGAATGGGAGGTGCGGCGCGCGCACGTGCATTGTCCCAAGAATAACTGAAGAAATGTGTCACATCCCCTCTCTAAAACTACAAGGAATCTCTAACAATTTTTGCTGTATTGCTCTATCATTTTTTGTGGAAATACAAGTTATAGAAACTGGAAGATCGTGTAGATGGTAATTCCCCCTCCCTTTTTTTTCTTTCTTCCAAAATTTGGCCTGATCACCTTCAAATACCTCCACCTACCAAGTACCAAACGCGCACCTTCAAATAAGTTCTTAATCCGTTTTTGTGTGTCTGCTCCTTGATTTATTAATATACATTATCACTGTGTGATAGATTAAAAGACTACTATCGTAGTGTGATAGTCTTCTAATTTAGGACAATTTTTTAATTTACAATAGTAAATGTGATAGTCTGCTAAATAAGGTCAAATTTGTGATGTATGCTATTACCTTCAAATGAAACCTGGGGTACTGGCGAGTGTAAATAGCAAAATCGCTGGAGGTGTGAGGCCCGTGCCCCTACGCGCGGTGTAGACAGGCGCCTCGCAGCGTCTCGACGGCGCGGCGGCGCGACGGCGCGGGCGCTCGAGGCAGCGGGAAGGCAAGGGCGGTGGCGGTCGCCTGGAATGCGGCTCGGCCGACCGACGCCGGGTGCGCAGATCCCTCGGCCATCGGCCCGTGCATCATCGCGGCGGTGACGAAGGGCGCGGGAAGGTGATGGGTGCCGCGGCACCACGCGAGCCCGACTCGTTGGAAAAACGAGGCGTGATGAGTGTTGAAAGGCGGATAAGGGAAGGGTGAAAGAGAAGGCCCAAAATGTGGATAATGGGAAGGAGCATGCCAATGAATGGCTTGACATCAGCGTAAAAGTAACCGGTGAGCATACGGTACCGGTGATTATTTGCTTGTTGTCTATGTACACGTCACGTCGAGGGTATTTTATTTAGTTGAACAGAACTGTGGGAAATATTCGTATCAAGACGCAGAAGACTGCTCATTCTTTTGTAATCGAGTAAAATAAAATGAGTGCCATGATCGATAATCCTGATGTCACAGAATTCTGACATTTGTGACATCAGATTTCAGCGGCATCCACGCCACATGATCAGTGATGGCAGCTGATGATGAGGATTATTTTTATTACTATTATTATTATTATTATTATTATTATTATTATTATTATTATTTGCTGTAACCTTGAAATTACTAGTTTTTTCGTCCGCTCATTCGAGATGGATACCGAAGTTTCGGTTACTTCTCTGAGATTTTGAATCGTGTGTATGCGGTTAAAGACTTAATTTCTTTAAACATGAAATGTTTCCGTTGGAAGAGTTTCGAAAGCCTACGTGTCATCTAGATGGTAGAGGTGGCTCTCTAGATGGTTCGGAAGACGGCAACGGACATAGCAAGCGATGGTACGTGTGTGTGTGTATGGGGGGGGGAGAGTGGTTGGAGCGCCGAGAGAAAGGCAAGAGCGATTTCCTGCTGCGGTGGCGTCTCCGGCGCCTAAACGACTTCTGCGGCGGAGGCAGTAGTTAAGCGGCACACCTTGTGATGATGAAGGCTCGCCCACTGAAACAATTCGCCATAATAAATTTTTATACTGCAACGGCCTCAAGAGATAGATTTTTTTTTTCCTCCTCCATCCGCGTCGCCTTTTTTTGTGCGTCGTGTCTTGCCCGGCGGCTCGCGCGCACAGGAAACCAAACAGGTCAGCAGCAACAGCCGCGGCGGCGGCGGTGGTAGCGAAAGCATCCTCTCGCTCTCGAAAGGAAGAAACAAGTCGCGGAGGATAGCAGGAGTAGATCGGAGGAAGGATGGGAAGGGGGAGAAAAACGACTGGCCACGAGGCTGGCCGATCGGCGTCGCCGCCGCCGCTGCAGCAGACGAATGTATCCTTGGGAAGGATCTCTCCCCCTACCATTCCGATCTTGTGTTACACGTCTTCATTGTGCACAGTGCGCACGGCCCGGACGGCCTGTCGCCGTGCCGCCGCGCCGCGCCGGCCGCGCTGCCCGCTCTGGATTTATTGGCACGCGCCGTGAATGGAGCAGAGCCCGGGAGTCTAGGAGGCGGAGGAGGAGGAGGATGGCGTGGTCCGCGCGCAGCCCTGCAGTGCTGGATTCCTGCTGGCTGGCGGATCCCACGACTGCGGTGTGCAAGGGAGAGGCCGGGAGGTGGAGAGGATTGGGCACTGCGGCAGAACTCGCTTACGTGGCGAGGATGGTGCGGGCGCTGGGTACCAGTACAGCCGTAGCAATGTCGGGTCGTAGTTCGTGTCTCTTCCACTTTCTTTGTGTTGTTGCCGCTTATGAATTGAGTTTTGCGTTGCCTTCCAAAAAGGAGTTAATATTTCGTGGCAGATCTTCTTTTGACCACTCTGAAAAGAAAGAAAACTCGTTTTAAACCGAGATGTAATAAATAGTGCGTTCCAGTGCGTTATCCCTTTTAATCAGCATGTTAATTACCCCCTCTTTGTATGTCGTAACCCACGTTATCGTTTATTTAAAATTATTATTTCCGGCCTATATTGAATAAAAGTACTCTTCATTCTACTTTCCCGTAATTTTTAATTTTTTGTTGTAAGTTTCATTTGAGTAATCGACCTTCGACATGTTTTCTTCTTTGAGATTATTCATCACCATTGTACTTCGGAATGTATTTCATAAACAAGTTTTACTTAATAGAACTTGATGATCATGATCGAGGGCAACGTCGTCCTATATCGTCTTGATTTATGACAGGAGTACGAGGACTGCCGTGTAATACTACGGACCACAAAGAGGAGATAACTGTAGAGCTGACTTGCGAACGGGTCGCGAACAAAGTAGGTCGGTTAACTTTGGAAGTCGGAAGAAGTTTGCAAGCTGGAAGTTGTGACCCCTTTACTTGAGGCTATGCACCAGGCGGTGGTTCGCGGAAGGTCGGCTCACATGAACACGAATTTCGTGTCGAGACTCAGAAACGTTTGGTTCGTGTTACCAATTTGTTTCCTCGTTGGGAAAGTGAATGGTGAATCGCAGAAATCATATTATTGATTTGGGTTCATTAAGTCTGTCAAGTCAATCGGTGAGTTTCCAAACTACCACTTAAGGTTTTTATTTCCATTCGGATCTAATTAAATGACAGACGAAATGTTATATTACCAATAAAGATAGTGAGAATTAAAGAGATAAGTTATCATCAAAGAGTTATACACTTGGGTCAACTTAACGTATCTCGACCACATTTAAGCATTCCAATTTTGTCTTATGGTCACTCGTTCCAATATTTGACTCACCCGAAATGATAATTTAGTTATCTGATTGATTTACTAATGGAACTGAGATACACCTCTTGGTAGGCCGTCCGCTCGAGGCCTAGTTTGTCATCTCCTGTGCTTTAGCATTGTGATTCCCAGGTAGCAACGCCAACCGCAGTACACGCGTAGCCTATTCTGTACTATGTGCTTTCTTGTAAACGCAAGAAAATTGTGATGCGATTAAAACTCACGAATCTTTATGAATTACACACAAAAGAATATAATGTAGCGCAAACACGCTTCAACCGGCACTAGCCCTCATCGCTTGCCCGTGATATGACTTGTTTGCTGGGTTCTTTTGATATGTATCGCAAGAAAATGAAAATGTTACGAGGATGTAACTTTGAAACTTTCTCTAAATCGAAAGTGTCCATAGCCGTCTGCTCGGAGGTCTTTGTGGCCTTTGTGTGACCGATGCACATGGAGGAGGCCCGAAACGAGAGCACACCCGCTGGCGCCACTTTCTCCCCTCCGACGGCCTCAAAGAACCTGCCGCTTCTCGGGTGACCGCCGCGCCGGACGACTTGCCGCTCGCAATCTGGACGCCGTCGGCCTCGTTCTGAATAATGGCTCCGCCTTTTACTTGATTTTGTTTGCTGGCCTTCCGATCGTGTGTCGAAATTAGAGGGGAAAATGCGAGACAAAGACTTGAAGTTCACTTTATACCTTTTTTGGGTACCGAAGAATGAAGGACGAACGAATGACGAAATGAGCGTGTTTGCTGTAATATTCAAAACTTGATGTTTCATAAATATCACTTTTATGCTATTTTGTAGGATCCCCCTCCGTGTAAGCGGTTTGGAAAATAATTGATAACAATAAGAATTAGTTGTCATTTGTGAATTAACTCGATACTAATACAGAAATCAACATTATCAGTATAATAGAATTAATTCTATTATACTGATAGAAAATTACTCGGAGAAAACATTGACGCAGTAAAAAAGAAAACAAATAGGTTCTGAAAAAGCTGCGAAAACGTCCTTCTCAGAAACCTCTTTCCAACTGCTCCGTGCTTCTCATAAAAACCCATGTAGACCACCAAAGAGATTAATACTTGACATTCAAGAGCGTGGTAACGACTTGCATCCGTACATCCACAAACGGGGAAAACAGCTTCTTGCGATCTGCGCCGACCGTAACGCACCCGTGCTCTCCTCCCAGCTCCGGCCATCCTCACAAGGGGGAGGCTCTCCACAATTTGTCCCGAGTTGAGTCACGGATATTCAAATGAGGTTCCCATGTTTGTAGAACAATGGGGGCCCAGCGCCGCGGTGGCGCTGCAAGGAACGCGGCGGCGCGGCGCAACGCGGTGGCGTTCTCCGGCGGACCGCAAGGGAAAGACCACCCGGCGCGGCCCGCAAGGCCGTCGCGCTTTGCGGCCCCGGCTCGCCGGATTTCAGGCCTGCCCGCTTAATTAGGGATAATTTCTGCCTCCTCCTCCCCCTCCTCTCTGTCCTGTGGCCGTCCTCCGCTCCCAGCGTCTGTTCGCCGTCGCTGCCGCGAGGCCGCGCGCGTGAATTATACACGTCAGCCGTCGTCGCGCGTGCGCGGGAAGCAGGTTTGCGCAACGCGAGGCGGATTGTCAGGCGTGGCGAAATGAGCTGTGCGTTGCGGCGTGGCGAGGCGGGACAATTCGTGGCGGGGAAACGCGTGGCGGGAAAACGCGTGACGTGGAAACGTGTGGAGGGGGAATGCGTGGCGGGGAAACGCGTGGGGTGGAAACGTGCGGAGGGAAAACGCGTGGCCAAGAAAGGCGTGCAGGGGAAACACGTGAAAGAGAAACAAGTGGCGAGGTAAAGCGTGGAGGGGGTAAACGTGGCGGGGAAACGCGTAGAGGGGAAACGAGGCCGGGGCGTGACGAGACGTGTGGTGTGGCGAGTGGAGACCGGAGTGGAATTATTGTGCTGAACGCTAGATGGTCACTCGAGCGGACAATGCGGCGACGTGACCGCGCGAATTTTGCCTCCCGTGCTAAATTGGTCGCGGTGGGAAATTTTGGGGAACACGACGGTTGAAACAACTGTTGGCGGCGTTCATCGAGTGGATAAATGAGTAGGCGTTGATGGTTGATAGGATATAATGGCTGCTGTGGTTGTTAAAAATACCTGGCTGTGCTTCAACTGAATCGCAATTTTTATCGAATGAAGCGATTTTGAAAAAATACGGACGTAAGTAATTGAAAGTGTCTGCATTAGGAAATTCGAAAAACTCTAGCCAATATTAATATCGCTCCATGTATCTTTTTATAACCGACTGAAAAAAAAACGACAATTGTATTATGAACCATTTGAATATAATGAGAGTTTTTTCGCCAGAAAATCGTAAATTTTATCTGTATATACGGGTAATAGCTTGTGCAAGTATTAGAAATGCGTGGAATGGACTTATGTAAACCTTTGGAAGTTTTTATGGCTCATGTTTTATCAATGTGCAAAAACATTAAAGTAGTTAATTCAGTAATTCGAATTGAACTCTTTCTTTTAAAGATCTTCGTGCCTATCTGGTATTACTTCTCTTTCAATTTACATGTAATTGCGAACATCTTCGCGAATGCTATTCTAAGTGAGTGTTACTAC
Organism: Acheta domesticus; assembly: GCA_031308135.1. NCBI lineage: Eukaryota > Metazoa > Arthropoda > Insecta > Orthoptera > Gryllidae > Acheta > Acheta domesticus. Next base: position 105,572,300 of record JAHLJT010000631.1, on the reverse strand, counting down.
CTCATTCAGGCGCTCAAGAAAATGCAAACACTTAAAAGTATTCACAATCACGCCATCGCCTCAAGGAACGATTCCTCCCACTCAATCACATCACCGCAGATAGAGCTTGAGTGGCATGGGAGCTAAACGATTGCTCATTACAGCATTCCAGCTTGCTTGAGGCTACACTTCACGTAGCGTGGACGGCCCGTTTACTACACAATGGACCGCGCGGTCGTCGCGTAAGTGCTAAGAGGATGACTGTGAATTGCCTTCCCGCCGCATGCGAAGACGCGCGGCTCGCACGTAGCACTTGCGGCGCGAGTGGAGATGCAGCCCTGAGATGGACGCAGAGGTCGCTCTCATCGCCTGGGTTTCCCACATGGCGCATGCGCTCGCGCTGTTGTGATGACTCTGCACGACGCCTGTAGCGTATTGTGACCGTGGCCCCGACCGGCGGCGACGGCGTTCTATCGCCCCCCCTCTATCTGCCGCGATGCTAGTGACTAATGCCGTAACCACTGGCGCAGCCTTGATTTCCTGACGGCGGCCGCGGCGGCCGTGATCCATTGTGTCCGGCGCGCTAGACGGTCGGCCGACCGGTGCGTGGCGGCCGGGCCTTGGGGCACCTGACCACCTCATCGCTTTATTACCTTCCGAGGCGCCGGACTTGAGACCGCCGCGCAGATGCAATCGCCCCCCCGGAGTCCCATTCACCACCTGTCGCCCCCTTATCACTCCGCGCTCAACTCGGCCCAGCGCCAGCCCCGCCGTGCGTCTCGCCCCGGCGCCGCTGCCGGCGGTGGCGGCGCTCCCAGTTGCGTCGTTCTCACCCCTCGCGCCCTCTCAACCCACTGCTCAACGTGTCGCGTTGCCAGTCCGTCCGTCTGGTAGGTAAATTCAGTCGCTTCGATGCCGATACATATTTCTTATTTAACATGCTTCTGTAGAGGTACCAGAGATAATAGACGTTCATTGCAAAAGACTTAAGACGAGGTCCTGGCATATTTCCTAGATTTTGAAGCGAAACGAAATCTGTTGTTAATTTTCTCTCAGAAAATTTGATCAAAATTATGTATTATATGAAAAACATATAAAGCACTTGAATGTTTATTAATGCGCAGTGTTCATAATTTTTTTCATGTACGTGATGTACATATTTCCCATTTTTGCAAGCTGTACAGAAGGCAGCTCCAGTATCAGTAGGATTTATAATCCAGGTCATTCGTGAAATATTCTCTCTTGAACGGAAACGTTAGATGAGTTCGGGAGGATTCGCAGTTAGAGGTGACTTTCATGACGTGAATGATACCTCTCGTTTCCTGTCCTCTCTGGGTGCGATGTGGATTCCATTGATCGTTGCATCTCGCCAGTGATCACCCGCGCGGCTGCGCGTTTAAAGGTTGAAAAATCGCATTCGGGGCGGAGCTGATGGGCAGAGCTGTAACTTCATAAGCTCCGACTCGACCTCCCGCTCACTCATTCGGTCGCTCGTCAGTGCCCATTCCCTTTTCTGCTGCTTTCTCTCTGCCTTGCGTACCACCAGCGCCGTGAGTCCAACTTGCCACCCGCTGCCCTTCATATTGTTATATCAAATCACCTTACGTCACTCAATACCAGATTCTTAACTATCACTGGACTCGGTCTCATTCGCTTTTCGCGGCTTTTTCGGGCATTGTGTATCTCTTTAATTTTCCACGTTCTTGTCCCCGTCAGTTTAGTCATTTCACTTCATTCTCCAGCTTTTTGTGGAATACTGACACCCTTTCCGTGTTTCATTCTTTGACGAGATTCGTCGCCATCCGCCCTTTTCTGTTTGTCTCCGCTTTCTCCGCCCCCTCCCTTCGCCGACGCCTCTCGCTCGGCCCCGCTCGTTTAAAACGGGTTCCGCGCGGGCGAAAAGCGACGGAGAGGCAGTCGCTTCAGCGCGGTTCGCCGCTGGAGGTCCGCAGATTACAGTCATTCAGATTTCGGTTGGCGCGCGACCGCACCAAAGGCCAGCCCGCGGCTCCCCGGGGTCGGGACTCACACCCACTCGCCGTAATCATCTGCCTCTCACCCGTCCTCCCACCTACTATCCTTTCACCTGCCTGCCCGCCCTCACTCCCACCCTCCATCACCCTCGTCGTTCCTTCCTTCTTTCCTTCTCACCTGGTCTCTCCCTCATCTCACCCGACTTTTTTCTCGTCTGCCCTTCCCTTCCACCCGCCCGCAACCATCTTGCTTCTCCCACCGCTCTCGTATCATCTTGCGTCGCCCACCCGCTTAACTCACCCTCCCTCCTACACTGTCGTCCATCCATCTACGTATAACCCACTAACCATCTTCCACCTACCTATTACACATTACGGCCGTCCACCACACACACACTCAACACCTCCGTTCACGTATACACACACACGCCTGTCCATCTACTCACACTCATCCGCCGATCGTCCTACCTACAGACAATCCCATTCTCCCTCTCACTCACCCACCCACCTACATATCGTCGTTTTCACTTGTTCACCATGCCCTCATCCACCTTTTCCACCTGAGATCACCTTCTCCCTTTCATCTTCCATCGTAATATCCATGCTCCCATCGTCCTCCCACCTGCACCTTTCCACCCTCTCACCCCTCCACGTTCTCCCATCCGCCTTCTCTCCGCCAGCTACATTCCGTCCTTCCACATGACCGTGTATCCAGAGCTCGTTGGATATTTCTCCTTCGCCGACCTCTGGCAGCATCCGCCTGTCTTTCTCAGCTGCGAAATCTTTCGTCCATGTGGCGCAGGAAGTGAGTATTTAATGGACGCTCTTTACGTGTACTTAAAATTGAGTCTCGCACATTATAATTTCTCGCATAGAAGGGAGAATTTTAGGGAATCAACTGAAAGAGCGACAAGGTGTGAAATATTGAATCGTTCAATGTACGTTAGATTATGTTCGTTGAAAGTGTGTGGCAGAAACATGCGTGTGCTTTATGTCCTTAAGAGTGCTAGTAAGGACTGCTTATTGGAAATCGAACTGAAGAGCTGGTTGTTTGGTTCTCTGCGTTGGAAGTTTTATACAGTGTTAAAATGTCATACTTTTTTATCCTTTAGTCCCATATTTGTTAAATTGTTCTTAGTGGACATTTATCTTCCTCTCACTGTTTCCTCGTGGATCCTGCGAACGTAAAAATAGTCAAGGTATTACTGCACTAATTCTATTTGAAAAAAAGAAAATAACAACCAACAACAACAAAAAACCCGAAAGCACGATTATTTTCGTCCCTTCCAGAATTTTTTTTTTTTTTTTTTTTTTTACCATTGCTATTTTTCATGATCGGTGACACTCTTGGTTTTGCGCAACAACTACTGTTTATCACCGCGCTCCTATACCATCCTCCCGTTTAAAAAGGCGTATTTCAAACCGCCCCTTTCACGTTACTCGGGGATTTTTCCGGCGCGCACTTTGTGTTCTGTTCCCTTTATCGGGGGCGCCCCAGTAAACGGCCGCTGATGGGGGAAAACAGCGTCCGCGGAATGAGTGTTACGGCATAATTCGGGCGCGGACGGCACTCGGCTCGTCGGCGCTGGGCGGCGCGGCGCGGTGCACGCGTCGCATTGAAGCGTCGCCCTCGTATACCTCGGCGCGCGGGGTGAGAGGGTCGGCCCCGCGGGCGGCGAGGGAAATTTGCGAACGCAATCGGCGCGCGTTTCAGGTCTACCGGCACCGGGCAATAGCCATCTATGTTGGATGCGTGCTCGTGTGGACAACCAACGCCTCCCGGCCGCTCGCTCCGCCCCCTGCCCGCCCCGCCTCCGACCCGTCTCGCTCTATCATGGAACTGCGGGCGTGCTGTGCACCACAGACTCCGGACACGTTCCCGTTCAACTTTGCCGTGCTTGCGTGATGGTGGTCTTCATGTGTATCCGATCGGATAATACTGGGCCTGTTCCTGCCCGGCGTGGAGAAGTCTGTTTCTGGTGCTTGAAAAAGGCCACCATCATATTTTTCTTACATTCACGCGCCTTCTAGCGCATATGCACACGTCGTATTGTTTCACAGAAAATTGCCTTTCCTCTTTCTAGATTCAGCATCATAGGCATATTTGCTTTCGCTGCTTGGATTTCGTGCTTTCTCCAGTGCTGAAGACTATTCAGTGTCTTCCTCTTACTCTCCTTGCATTTCTTCGTTTATGTCTTCGTTTATTCGCACTTCATTGCCTACTGCATTATTCCATTTAAGTTCTCAGATCTTAGGATCTAATACGTTTTCGTACACATCTTACTATACTTAGGATACATTAACACTATTACTCAGCGAAAAACTATCTTTTCGCAGGGCAACTTTTTTACAGGAGACTCTTTCACCTTGTTTAGGTTTATTTTCACATCAAAGCTGTCCCAATTCCTTTCTCAAAATAAATATTTTATTTTTAATTTTTCTTCAATGTATTGGCACTGTATGGTGTATTCCTCTTATACGACACTTTCAGTACCGGTTTGCTTTTCTCTCATTTTCTGCAGCTCATAATTATTTATGTGTCATGTCATTCGCACACATTCTTCACTTCACCATCTGCTCGGTATTGTTTGTCAGCATCCGACATAACACGCGGCGTGAAGTCAACCGCCGCGTCGGTTCAGCCACCCCGTTGGCGCCACCGCGCCGGCGGCCCGTTCCGAGAAGCTCTCTGGGCTTCTGCTCCTCTGGGACTAACGAGATCGCTCGTCGCGCGCGGGAGCGGAGCGTCACGACGCGAATGACCCGAAACAAAGCGCTCGCCCACACGCGCCCGCCCCCCGCCTCCGCCCCCGCGCCCCTTTTCGACGTCCGATTATGAGACTTCTGGGAACGGAGACATTGCGGCTTGCCACTCGGACAATGCGCGCTGCCCTCTATTTACTCGCTGCAAATTGGGCCACGCGCTCAAGAACAATGCGCCCTTGCCGACGGCCCCGGCGGCCCGCACGCGCGTGACCTGCGCCGGGCGCTTTCCGCGAATTGTTTCGAATGGCGAGGCGAAGGGATTTGAATCGGCGTCGCGTTGCGTCGGGGGTGTTGTTCATGCCGCGCGATGCGATGTGTTTGCCACTCGCGGAATACGGGAGTTGGTCCCGTAAACTGATCTTTGTGTTGTCAGTTATTGTGCGTGTGTGTTTATTTGTTGACGGAGCAGTGTTTTTGCTCGGTTGGTGAGCTAGCTCAATGCACCGGTAAGGCAGGCCTGTTTCCACCCAGCATCCCCCTCCAGAAGGAAAAATTATGCTGCATCTGACACAGAGACGTGTGAATGGTGAAAAGAATTTGTTTCAAGACATCTCGGGTTGTAGGGTTAATTTGTGTAGAGCGAATACTCTTGACCTTACTACGAAGCGCAATATTAGGCCAGAGCTCTGTATTAGCAGTAGTGCCATCGGAGGAATTTTTAGTATTTGGAATGTGCGACTCAATAGATAGCTTTTGCCGCTGCAGGTCACTAGTCGTTATGTAATTTCGCTCTGAGTCTTTCAATTAAAAACGTCAGTGACCTTTGATTTATCATTTATGATACTTGACATCAATTAACTTTTATATGAAAAAGTAATTTAGAAACATGAATTACTATCAGCTGCTCATGAACTCCAGTATTTTAATCATTGCCCTGCATAAATATTAATTTTATTTATGGCAGTACTGTTTGCTATCGCTGAGTTCAGAAATGGGTTTCAGTATTGCTACAAAGCGTAGATAATTGCACCTTTTCACAAAGCAGGTAAATGAACATCAAGCAACAAAACAGGGGAGCCGGCATTTTTGCAGTAATTAGTCTTTATACGTCAGATATTTAATTTATTAGTCTGTTGCAGTAATTAGTCTTTATACGTCAGGTATTTAATTTTTTTGTCCGTCCTGGGTGCGTCAAGCAACTGTTCAAAGTGTTCGGGGCTTTAGAGAGCGCGACGCCACCCCTCCGCCGGGGGCCTTTCCCAGGGTTCGTGCGCACCCACACACACACATACACGCACACCTCCGCGTCGCGTGGCGCCGCTCGCTGCTCCCCGCGTCCCTTCACGTCCTCCGCGCGCCCTCTGGCGTCGCATTCATCAGCCCTAATCAGGGCTAACTCGGTAATAAAATTGCCCCCTCCCCCCTCCGATCCCTCTCATTTTCTCCCGAATCCCGCTCTCGAAAACAAGGAACCCGACGGAGCGATAACAGAGCGAAAATCAAGCTGCGCCAACCCCGCCTACCGCACCCCACCCTACCCTTCTCCTTGCTTTCCCCCGAGGGCGAAAACAGCGTGTGGCTGTAACGCCGGTGACGGCAGAAAAAGAAGACAAATGGCGTAAAGACTTTACGAGAGGAGCAGCATCTGACGGCCGAGGCGGGGCGTAATTCCTGCCTTTGTGTCTGACGTCTCTAGGCGATTCGAGCGTAGCACAGCGAATTTTCTGTTAATTTAGCTGGATGAAAATCGCAGAATTTCTTGTAATCAAGGTGTTTAATTTTGTGCTAGTAAATAAAGATTGCTTTTAGGAATTGAGATTGTTTAAATAATTTACGTGTAAATTCTTAAGATGGAGTATAAGTAATGTCGTAGGGAACCTTTTACTTCACGACGCGAGTTAAACTAATGTTTTAGTAACATTTTTAAGAAAGTAATAAGTTTGCCCATTTGTGTGTTGATAACTGATAAATGCCCACTATAAGTATGCCTGAATAACAAGCTCCCCGCTATGATTCATTCCTTTACCTCGACTAAATAAAGAACTACCGTTTTCCTTCTGCACTTCCCATATCTGCCCAATGAATCACCGAGATGGCCCCACTGTGTCACCGGCGCGGCGACGTGTCGGGAGCGCTCGCGTTCCGAATTAAATTCAGAGTATCGGGCGGCAACGGGGCGGGGCCAGTGTCCTTGGGGACGCATAAAAGATGCATGCAGATCGACGCGGCGACGGGCGCTCGGCGCCAGCCAACACCACGCACTCACACACAGACACGTGCGTGTGGACACATGCGAGCGCGGGGAGGGTGGTGGTGCGAGCTTCATAATTAACTGCGTGTCCGGTACGCCGGCGCCTCGTAAACATGCATTCGTAATGCGCTGTCTCAGCCCTCGAGGCGGCAGCCCTGCAGCCACCGTGGACTCTCGTGCTGCCTATGCCCATCGTCCCCGTTTGGGTGGGTGACGCCCGCAATCGCGATTCGACCTGCAGTGCACGTCTCTCGATCGTTCTTCTCCGTGTGCACTGTACTCTAATTAGTTTACTTGCACGCGACTGTTGACGTTGGGATATCTTCGGGAAAGCCTGTTGTAGATGTTTCCTGGTACCTACGCAGCGTCCGCTACTAAAACACAGCGGCAGCGTGGTGTGCACAGCGGGTATCGTGGACACATGCAGTGAACACGTGTTGAATGCATCACGACAGGGCCGGAAGAAGCGGGACCGAAACCCCAGGGTGCGCGGGTCGGTCCGGACTTGCGCCAGATGCATCGCAGACCGGGCAGTCGCACCCGGGGGGTGGCGATGCGGTCCCAGCGAGGCTGTAACGGCGGGTGGGCTCTGAAAATGAGCCAGCATTGTTCCTCAAACTTTTTGTCGCGAGACCTTCACGGGATGCAGTTTGCGTGGGAGGCCGCAAGCTTGCGGGTATGAGCGCCAGGCTCAGGTGACAATGCGTTGGTAGTTAACGGATGCTAACGGGGAGCAAACGCTCCTGTAGTAAATGGTATGGCACCTATGTATGTGCTATATGTAAATAAACAATGTATAAACCGAAGCCATCTTTCCTGTGATTTGTCCAACCCACGACGCCACACTACCTTATGAGCTTAATATGTGTTTGTAATATCTCATCGGAACGTGTTGGTGCCGAACAATAAGGCAGAAAAATCGTTTGGTTACTAAATGCCAATGTTCCTTAATAGAAATTTATGACATCTGCAAATTCTTCTTCTACAACTTTCTTGAAGAACCCCTTGCGAAATGTAAGTTTTAGATGTTTTATATAGAAAATATCTAATTGATAACCATTTCCCTTCATTAACGGGAATGTAGGAGGTGAAAATCAAAAGCAATGTTTAAAGGTGTTCAAATAGAACATTTCTATTTGATAATCCTCTCCGTTCATTAACGGAATATGACTGATGATCAGAAGCAATGTTCTGAAAAGAGACATTGAAGATTGAAAAGGTTTTGTAATATATTGAAAGATCTTAGTATTACATTTCATTGGGAGAGTTTAATGAAATGAATCCGCAATTCGATGATTTTTTCTTTTTTCCTACAGTAAATACCTAAGACAAACTAATTAACATGAAAGCTCGAAAAAAAAAGTCCAGTTATATTCGTGAAGCATTGATGTGTAAAAACGGTGGAGAAATGAATAGTGAATAGAACCCATTGCAATCCAATTCTTTGTCTCGAAAAAATGTTGGAAATTCCTCGCGTTCGTTACATGCCCCCTGTAAAGTCTCATTAACTCGCAAAACAACGATCCTCGCGCGCGCGTCTGCAATACCGCGTTTTCTCATTTCCCCCGCGAAGCGAACGAATGAAAATTGAAAATATGGCGAGCATTTCCGAGCAAAGCAAGTCAGCGGCTGCCAATTTACGCCGCTCATGCTTAGTTTGCTGGCACCTAATAATAAACCTGTTTGCCGTCATGACAGGCGCGTATGACGCGGCGGCGGCGGGGCGCGGTGCTTCGTGCCCCTGATTGGCATCTAAACGAACTCGCGAGTTGGCCCCGTTACGTTGTAAACGTCAAAATTGGCGTCGATCCCGGGAATTACCCGGCATTATCAACATTATGCACTGTTTATTACTCTGCGCTAATACTTGGAACCGGGCCGCATCTCGTTGCTCGCGTCTGCCGCCACCGCATCGTGAACCGCAGAGGCGGGCGTGTACCTTTCGTGTACGCTTCATGACAGCTTGTTTGTTTTGTAGGCCCCCCGCTAATATTGGATTGACGGAAGGTGCCCATATGTGTTGCACGTATATAGTGCGAAAGTTTGTTATTTTTAGGCGCATGCCGGAGTTGTTAATATTTAACCTGAGGAAGACGAACATTCTGTATAAAGGTAAAATGGAACTACATATTACTTTTTTCACGTACTACTCAGAAGTATTCTCTAATTAACGAATTCGAAATTGATACGAAATTAATATTTGTTGATGTTTTTAACGGTCGTGTATGCAGAATATGGATTCGTGATTTTTTTTAGTATGTTCCCAGAATCGCGCAGAAAACCAATGTTAGTACAAACGTAACTTCGCAATCCGCGTGCGTGATGAGTGTGAGAGGGCTGTGTTGGTTGATTTCAGTTGAGCGCTTAGAGCAGAGAATAAGCAGTTGCGGAGTGTACCATTCTCGCATCGCCCGTCTCTCCAACTAACAAGCGCGCCGCGCTGGCCGCGCAATGCTCCACCCACCCACTCCGCTCGGAATCACCTCGCCCGACCGCCGGCCCGCCCCTCCCCCCCTCCCCGCTACGGCCACGCGCAATCACAGCGGCGGTGGCGAATCGGCGTACAAAACTGGGGGCAGCCCACCTTGACGCGACGAGCCTGGCGGGTCGGCCGGTGCGATGGCTCGGGTGGGTGGAGGGAGGCGGTGATGCGAGGGCGGGGCCGGCACGCTTCCGCTCCTGCTCTGGCCAGGGCCGGGGACGAACGGGCGGGCGCCGGGCGGGCATTCGCGCCGCCGTCGGTCGTTCACGCCGGCTTGTGTCGCATCGACCTTTATTACGCGCCCTCGGGACCGTCCGGAATCACGCCGGTTCAAATGGAACGTTCCATCTAATTTGTCGACGGAGGCTATATAGGGCGTCCCTCCACCTCCGCCGCTGCTGTCGCTGCTGCGCGGCGGGCCCTGTCGCGAGAATGGACGCCAGTGATGGGAGAGAGGCCGGAATATATAAACTCCTCCTCGCGGAACCGCGCTGACTGTCGCGGGTCCGACCGCGCTGCACCGGTGGGATGGGGGGATTATTTTGTTCCCCCGGACGGACATTTGACGCCTCCACCCCCTACCTGGACGGGTCGACCGTCGCCATCGCGTCCGAGCAACCCACCACCACGTTGTCAGCGAACGCGTAGTGACGTTGCCTCTTCCCCTTCTTTCTCTTTGTCTCCGCCCTGCTGATTACTTGTTTTCTCGTCCTCTGGGTCTCGCCATTCCCTGACTACCGAGAGAGATCTGGTATCAGCCTTTATCACTAACACTATTTCATTCATTAATCTCTTATTGCTATTTTCTCCTGTTATTTGCATTCGCATCTTTCCTCCTTGGTATCTTTTTGTGATCTTTGCTTCCCTATTGTAGTGTACTTCCCACTTCTATCGCGAGGTCCCCACCCTGCTAATGCGTGCCCGGGTTGTTGCTGCCCCCACGCCTGATGGGAGTCGCGAACGCTGTCCGTTCTCACCTCCCGCTCCTCGCAGCGACCGCCTGTGTGCTCTGACGCGTGTGCTTCTCTTTCTCTCATCTCCGCCGCTCTGTCCTCGCAATCCGCCCCCGTCCCCGTCCTCGCCCCCCTACCGCCGCCTGCCGGACCGCGCGGTGCCGATTGAATTGTTGGAGCGCGAGCGACAGAACCAACCCTGCTCTTCCCCCGCCCCGTGCCCGCCTCACCCCGCCTCTTCACTCCGCAAACTAGCGCCGGTGGAGAGGTGCTCGCTGTAATGGAGTCCTTTCAGTACTCATTGATTTCGATGTAAATATTTCTGTTTGATTTGGCCCGGCAAAGGGAAATCGACGACCACCGACCGCGCGCTGCGGCTCTTTCCACCTGCTCTCCGTCCTCGCCCACGTCGCTCGCCTGTGCGTTGCTGCGTCGTTGCCAAAAGATACGGCGAGAGCGCTGCGTTCTTTGTCAGGGCAGGCATGTGTGAAGTTATTTTTAATATCAGGCGCCGCATTCTCTCCTCGGGGCCTTTGGTTCAGCAATTCTTCTGGCGGCGGCGATGACGGCGTAGGCGGTGGCGGCGGGGGCGATGGTTTTTTTTGTTGTTGTTTTTTCGCCATGCAGACTGTGCTCCCTAGAGGAACGTGGAAAGAAACGGTTACGGCGATGGCAGCATTTGCGGAGAGAGATTCGTTAACGCCGTCGATGAAGGAAGCGCCAATGCAGTGTATCGCGTACACGTTTTCACATTTATTACATAATTTCGGAACGAAAATATTTGCGAGACTAGGAGTACATCCATTAGTGAGAATTTGAAATGAATGTCAAATAGGTGCGTAAGGGATAGCAAAACTCAGTGGCGGATCCAGGGGGAGCATGCCCTTCCCCCCAAAGACCTAGTTTTCGTTTTTTACTTTCTTTTATTTGGTCAAATTGATTTAAATGTTTATCTTAGAATTATGTACTTAATAAAAATAATATTGTATATTATCAGATATACACTACAAAAATAATATACAATATAATAAATATTATTATTTAACAAAAATCTATGACGGCCCCTCCAAAATGATCGGCTTGGATCCGCCCCTCAGAGATTGACTGTAGAGGCGACCGTACTTCCCCCCACCCCGTCACAAGGCGTGATATTTGTCGTCTTTTGCTAGATTTTCACCCCTTCCCTCGCCCTTTGTCCTTGTTCACGGCGCCTGTCTCGTCCCTCCGCCCTTCACGCACGAAATAACTAATTGCGAAGCCTTTGGCGCGTTCCTTTGCCCCGGCGGAATGCAGGGGGAATTGACTTCGGCTGGACGGTTTTTTAATACCGCTGGTAGCGCCGCCGGTGGCGAAGGGCGTAGGCTGCGAACGGGGAGTGGAGATAGGCTGCAGGCACTTGTGTGGAGGGTGGTATGTTCTGACGAGCAGATTGAAGCCCTTGACGTGTAGATGGATGATATTCTCTTTTTCACTCCTCTTGCCAGAGGTTTCGTTTCGAGGGAATCAGTGGCGGTCAATGGTCTGCTAGTCTTAATGGATGTTTGAAGTTTAAGAATGATAGAAGTCGAGGATGTGTATTTTACCGTGGAGATGGTTTATATTATTTTTTGCTGTTGCTCTTGTGGTGTCGTGAATGGTAATATAATTCACATTAACACGAAACGGATGTTTTTATGGTGTCGATTCTTGTATGTATTTGCGGATGGAGAGAAAGCTGTTAACGGGGTGATGCATCTCCTGGAAGATTTTAAAGACTTAATGCACGTGGACATTTCTTCCGAGTGCTTGTTACGTGGTGCTTGAATGAAATACGGCGCCATATAAACAGAGGTGGTTAAGTGCTTCCAAGAGCCGCGCTGGAGCGTCCTTCTGTTAAAGTGCAGCACCTTTTACATCCTGCCCGCCAGCGATTGCTAGGAACTGGTAACTCTCAGTGTTGCGTTATTTTTTTTCAATCGTGAAATCGATCTTGTCTTATGTCATCGATCACCTTGATTTCTATTGAATGATTGTTGGATATTCTTTTTTGCATTTATCTTTGAGAATTTTGTATTTTGAAACTTGAAAAGAGTGAATGTAATAGAATTACAGTATTTGACATTATCAACTCAGAATTCCAAGATCAGTGGTGACTCCTGCCTTTCGGTTTATTCGAAAGTGATGTCTTCAAAGTACTCCTCTGTTAATTTGATCATTACAATATCGCACATTGACTAGCATTGTTTATTTTATTTAGTCCGCTTTAACGTAAAAAAAAGTAGGGAAAGGAAACTTCACGGGAAAAAGAACGCAATGATTGAAGATGATGATGATGATGTATTAAAAAGAAATAACTATTGGAGGTTTAATTCCTTCTAACAGTAATCAAGTTGTGCCTCATGACTTCCTGAAATGGTGCTTGTACATGAAACACGCAGTATTGACAACGAAGATCTGATAAGCAGTTTAAAACTTACAATTTGCAATACAGTGGTTTTCATTGAAGTCATGGCGATGAGATGTTATTCTCCTGACACACATTTGTGCGCATTTGACTTGTATTATTGCCCCCACTCATTTCTTCCCACCCGTTGCTATCCTCTGCCTTGAGTTTCCATCTTTCTTCCTCGCATTCCTCGACATTATCGTTTGGATTATTTCCTCTCATCGCTTAACTAACATCCCACTGCATCATTCCTTCTCCCTCTGACCGGACATTCATCGTTTCAAGGAAGTTCTTGACTATCTATAACATGTGACGTTCTCTAGCGTAGCTGTAATATCGTGCCGAAAAAGAACGTCAGTATCAGACCAATTACGTAATGCATACTCTCTACATTTCACTACACTCACTATATTCTCTTTACTCATTTACATACATTTCTTTCGATACATTATCTCTCTTCCCCCCTCCCCCGTCTCCCATTTACACCACATCCATCGCGCCCACCCTAGTGTCCGCGAGGGGCGCATTACCACCGAAAAATAATGCCGTTTAGGATTATGTCGGCGCTCAGCTGCCTTGTCAATCTGTCCCGTTTTAGCCTAATGGCTATCGTTAGGATAAGCGCGAAAATATTCAAATATCGCCGGCTGCGCGACCATACGTACAAACAGGAAAGCGCGTTCGCCGAATTATCGGTTATTTACTGTGAGCGTCAGCGCGTGTTCGCATTCATCATCACGCGGGCCCCGGCCACCCGGGTGAGGGTGGGAGCGCGGGGGCGGGGGATGTTGACGCTATGGGACGCGATCAACAGGCACTGCACGCCCGCCCCGCAGTGTGCAGTCGGTTTGAAAAGGTTCGTCTTGTGTGGCGGTGTCGCTCCCAATGGATCGTGGGATGTTATCTTTAAAAGAACACGATCGTTAATGTAGTGCTGGCCTGGCGTTGCCTATTAATCAGTTTTGAGAGGACTCAAGGCGAGTGTGTTTCGACGTTTGCCGTGTCCCTTGCTGAAGTAGTTTAATACTACCCAGTGACAATGTGACATCTATTAATCGTAAAGTGCTTATTAATTTAATTTCACTCAGTATTTTTTTAAATTGGCTTTGTATCTGGATCAAAATAAAGAATAATTATTCATACAAATGGATACTACGATGTCATTTCTTCAATTAGTTTTCTGGGGGTTTATCCTCGATGCTTTCATTCACTTCAAGCAACCTTCTACCCGATTTTCACGCTTTCTTTTACGTACGATTCCGGGAGTTGTACGAACGCGCGCTTGTGCTCTGACGCCTTAGGGCAGTGTTGTGAAAGTCGATGCCACGAGCGGGAGTCCGTGGCAAGTGACGCCACGAAATCGCCCCTCCATGCAGTTCATCACCCCGCCACCAGACAACGCCATCACTATTGTAAAAGGGCGGGTTTACTAATGGTTTCCTTTCCCGCCGCTAGTTGCGCAGACAAACTCGTGGCATGCTGCGGTGCCACAGGGCGTGCCACTGCCACCAGTAGAAGACCTTTACACCACTGCTTTAGGAGCACCCCCACCCACCCGCGACTCCAGAAATCGTTCGGTAAAAGGAATGGTGTAAAACGGGTCGTCTTCGGGTGTTTCCTAACCACATTAGCGCCGATATCTTCCTCTGAACGTCCATCAGCACGTTCAGGCCATTGAGCGTCGCGCGACATTACGCGCCAGCTCCGTTCCCGCCTGCAGCAGCGTTGCGGCAGGCGCGGAAAGGAAAGCGACCGGGCGGGAGCTTCGCGTGCGCGACACGGCTGTTACGCGTGTGCGCGACGTCGCGCGTGGCTTGCGTCACGGCGGCGGCGGCCGTTGTGACCGTGGTGGGCTGTGACAGCGGCGGCGGGCTCCACGTGCGCGCGGCCCAAGCGTGTGCATTTGTGTGAGTGTGCGCGCGCGCCCGGGAGCATGCGGCGGAAGAGCAAATGACGGTTTTCCGTTTTTCGTCGAGGGGGCCACAGGGGGCTGCGCGCTAGCGGCGCGTTCCGTTTCCGCGCCTCCGTCGCTCTTGGCCAGTGTGCGGTACGGAAATGGAAATTATTTGGGAATTCCAAATCAGAAGATGGTTTTCAACTGAAATGTGGTCAGAGCGTTTCAATGACTTTCCTACTCAGAAATGTACATGTGATTTAACTTGGAATGTCAGCTAATAGAATGGTTATAGCACATTGATTGTTTCATAAGGAGAAAGGACTAATTTTAAGATTTTTTGTTTTGCTAATGAGATAGAAAATTGTAAAGCTTGAGCCTACATGTTGGCAGAATAACAAGAGTAACGCGACACGTATTGGATACATCCTCCAAAATTATGAATTTAATATTACTGTACTATTTATTGTGTTGTGAAAAATTTTAGAGGAAGTCATAATAGCTGCCACAATAAATAATCAAATTAAAAAAAATGATATCACGGATTTGTATGACGACCTGAGAATGTAAAAGTAATCGTAAAATTCCGTCTTATCCTACTACCAGAAATCACTTCTCGCGGATTTTATATCTCCTCTATCAATTTCTATTCTTTCCGGATCCTGCACTGTCGTTTATTTCAGAATAGAATGGCTGAAGCGGTCGTTGGTTTCCAAGCCTTATTCCTGCCCCGGCGTTGATGGGCTTCTTCATGCATTCGCGTCCGCCGCCCTAAGTTGGTTTTAGCGCCGGCGCCTGGCTCGGTGCGCGACTGCCAAGGCCGCGTGATGGCGCCGGTGACGGGGGGAGGGGGAAGCAGGGTCAGAGGCTGTGGAAGCAGTTAGCGTGACCGAGAGGACGAGTCGCGCGAGAATTTAGGGCCGCGCGCATCCTGTTATTACGAGGCGATGCAGTCTCTCTCTCGCTCTCCTCCTTCGCAGACAAAGCTGCGTACCGCCCCCCATCCCCCGTCCCCGCGCATTGTCTCGGCGCCGCACCGCCGCGATAAGATGGTTCCGCCGATGCTCAGGGCGATGTCGCCCGGTAATTTGTAGGCCATAAAAAGCGCGTTCGTCCTCCTCCCGACGTCTGCGCCGCGCTCGCTCGGGGACGGAGGGGAGGGGACGGCTGTGCGATCCGCGCGCTCGATGTTCTCGCGATAAAGCGCGAGGGCGTTGTGTTTTCGGCGCGACCCTCCGCGCCTCTTGTTTGCGTAATGGAAGCGAAGCGAGATCCGGTAGCTGCAGATAGCGCACGAGGAGGCGCTGCGCTGAGCGAGCGCTGGAGTTTGCGTCTCGCTTGTTGACTGTCGGGGGTCCTGTTTCACTTATCCACCTCCCGTCGTTCCGCCTTTCCGTCACGCTGATTTCCGGCTTGTCCACCTACCATCTCATCTTCATCGTACTTTTTTTATTTACTTTCTTACCTTGTCAGTGCCTTTTGATTTTCATGCTGTATTGTTTACAATTCATAGTTTTTTGGTTTTTTTTACTATCCTTGAGTTCATCCTGAGAGAACATTGGTTTGTGCTCACCGCGTCATTCTCTTTCTTGTTGTTTTTTTTCTTCGGATTCTTTCTTCCGTCGGATTTCGGTTGTTTACGGTGAACGGAAGCAGGCCCGAATGAGAAGACATGAAGAGGACGTCTGTCGTTTAGAGATGACGTGTCATCAAGATGTGAAAGTAAAATTGTTGCGTGGTAAGATTCGAGGTTGCTTGAGTATGTAAGATCTTCAGAGACTGTTATTTATTAACCTTGTCTTAAGCGATGTTTTCATTTTCTCACAGTATTGGTCAACTCTATGAGCATGTAGATAGTATAATTTCGAAAATGCGAGATTTCTATATCTGACGGCAATTTGTGTTGTATTATTGTGATATAATCTGTTAATTAAAGATTTAATTACTGTCGTAAAGAGATTGGTGTTTCTTGGTGAAATAAGAGAGAACAAGCCTACGTATGTACTGCAGTTCTGTACTGCATATGTTTAGTGTGGTTCTAATTGTCAATGAGTAGTCTATTCCCCTAACACACATGTGCAAACCGTAGAGTTGCTTGAATGTGGACTTGCGGCCCAAGCTAGTGCATTTCATTGCAACAATGCGACCAGCTTCGATGTGGCATCATACGGAATAGCCGATTGGATGGCGACCATAATCCCGTCGACAGTCTCGGCCGCTCCACTCATCTCCTGCGGCCGCAAAGGCGTGACCATCGAATCGCCCCGGACACGCAGCCCGCTACACGCAGCGCCGCGTGACCACAGACACAGGGCGCGCGCTGCGTGCACGCAATCACGCGGTTTGCTTGGACCTAACGTCACGCAGACGGAACTGTTGATGGTTCTACCTCGAGTCCGCAATACCGTTCGGGATTTTTGGTTGCTGGGTTTAATCTAAACTGTATTTTAAAGCATGTTTGTGAACTTGTGAATTTTGATTTTGATGGACATACCGAGGAAATGTTAAACATATTAGATTGTCTTCTTAAGTACATACAGTTCACAGGTTTGTGGATGACTTCTGCTTCTTTCGTTCCTATTGAAGTAACATACGATATTTAAATAGACTGTCATTGACTTTAGCCAATGAATTGTTCCTCCTAAATTTTTAGGGGTTCAAATTGTGAGCGTAAAACGCTCATTAATATCTTTGATTTTGCATTAAATTTGGAAAAATGAAGTACTGGGTAGTGTGAATTTCTTTTTTGATTCTGATAATTCGTGGCTTAATCGCCTTTTTTTTCGTTGTCGAAAGAATACATTCGAACACGGACACACTCATTATTGAATATATTGATTTTTAGCAAAAACCACATCTTTACCGAGAAAACGAATATCGTACCTGAAAATATTTTTCAAAATAGGTTTTTTCTAGTTCTTGGAAGTTCCTTCATTCCGTTCTCACACAAAGCACCAGCATACCACTTAACACCTGATCTATCTCACGCGTTTTTCCATACGTTTCACGCATGAAGCCGTGGCTTTGCGGCTCGTTCTCGCCTCTCGCGTGAGCCCGCCTCGGAGCGCGCCGCCGGCGGGGGTTGGGAGCGCAAGCGCGCGTTGAAAGCGCCTCTCAAACAGCAACCGCCGCGACGAACGACGGCCCACGGGGCAGATTTTTGGCGCAGCACGGCGCGGAGTGACGTACGCCACGCCACGCCACGCCTCACCACTCCGCGCCTTGGGGTAAGCGAGTACTTACTGAATCCGGGTGCATCAACAGTTCGCTTAGGTCATTCGTCCCATATGTGTTGTGTTGGTTATCCTGGAAGGTGGTGTGTTTCCGTGCTGACATGTGTGATACGGCTCCGACCTACACATTGGTTTGCGGAAGTTTTACCTCCTTTAGGTATCTCCCACATCGGAAAATCGCCCCCGCTTGTAAATAGGTGTGTTAAAGGAGATAGGGGCAAGATAGAAGAAGAAGAAAAAATCGCGCGCGGTCCATAACTTGTTTGTTAGAACAGTGCTCTGGCAATCGCCTGGCGTTGATCGGGGAAAACACGGAAAACTGCCGTTGAGCGCAGCCGGCCGCTAGAATGATCCTTTAGACCAGGGGTATCCAACTTGCAAGGCATCAAGGGCCAGAACCAAAACCTTGATATGGTTGCGGGTCATAATTTCATTACTCGGGCGACCCACACGTGACCCCGTATTTTTTGTCTAGGCTGTTATCCGGTTGATCTGAAGCAGTGGGGAGGGGATGAAACCATGCGTGATATCAGGCATGCATAACGCAGTGAAATACTTTGGGATGATTTTACTAGAAAAAAGTTAAATCTACACTTACTGCATTTTTACATTAAGGCAGTGTTGACCCCAACACGGCGCATGCACCAGGCGCAATATTCTCGCCCGATATGAATGCAAAGGACTTTCACAATTCGTCTAATAATCTTTCGCGGGCCTCAATAAATGGCACCGCGGGCCGCCAGTTGAACAGCCCTGCTTTAGACCGCGGGTGGATTTAGTCTCTCTACGTAACGAGTCAAAAATCCGCCACCATCGGGGCTTGTTGAACCCTAGGACCTCCCGATGAACGCTGCTGCGGAGGCCGCGGCGATGCCCGCGAGCGGAGCCACGCCGCCACGCGCCGCGCCGGGGGGAAAACAGACGTAAACAATGGACGTATTTTCGGCGCAGACAGACGCGCCTGCGCGGGCGGCGCGGCTTGTTTTAAACGAGCGAATCTCCCCGCAGGGGCCCGCACTCGCGGGCGCGGCCGGCCGCTGGGGGCACGATGAAGGCGGCAGCGCAGTGGGCCGCTGTGGCGCTCAAAGCATACTATCTGTTATTACCGAGAAACTTATTTGTACGTGCGCATGTATATCTCTAATAATTGGGAATTATTCTTGACAATTGGAATGTGTACATCCCAATTTTCAGTGTTCGTCTTTCAACGTAACTTTCGTGATTTACTTTCATGTGGCCCTCGTGTCACTTTACCCAAATTTCGTTTTTACCCTCAGAATGAAGATATTTTTATTCGTTTTGCAGACTTCATTTTTCCATTAGCTGTAGGTGCTGTAGTCGACTGCGGTTACTTGCTTACGCTATTAGTTAGAACTCGTACTGAATGATTAGTTGACCGAATACTAAATATATAAGCGTAGTGTTTAAGGAGACTCTTTTCTGACTGAGCGTCCCTTTGAACTTGCGTCGGCCCACTGTTCGCCGTTGCTGGGACATCGGTGCGTGCGGTGTGATGGAATGACAGCGGCGGCGGCTGCTGGAGAAACGGTGGCTGGTGGTAATGTCAACGGTGACGAGGACGACACGTGCGTGTAGGCCGCGGGTGAAAGTGTTGGGACGATGGCGGTTGACGTGATGTTGAAACGTTATGATCAAGTGTTATACGGCGGCGGAAGCTGTGTGCTCCGAATAGAGATGTTGATATCTTTACGATGTTTAACAGTCCCTGGGGATGTTGTGGTGTTGGTGATGGAAGGTGCGCAGTGGAGTGGGTCACAAGACATGTTTTAATAAACCACACATCGTATTTTTTTGTTGGATCACGTATAACAAGTTTAAGCAAAAATTATTTACGTGTTTTATTATGTTAACGATACGTCTGTCACTTTCTCTCTCTCTCTCTCTCTCTCTTCTCTCTCTCTCTCTCTCTCTATATATATATATATATATATATATATATATATATATATATGTAGTACTTTGAGAAGTGCTACCATTATTGCAACAGCGACAGAAAATAAAAACTTTTTATTTAAATTATGTAATATTTTGTGTATTCAATTATGTACGCTGAAAAGAAACACAATCTTGGTAGTTTCAAAGAAGATACGGTATGTAATCTCCTTGGATTCCTGATTGAATTGGAGGATTAGAAGTTACCTTGTTGGAGAGGAACTTGGACATCAAGAGAAATGCGTATTTTGCCCGTTAGATGAACAGCAGAAGTTTCAATAGTCAGGAAAAAAACCCAGTGAGATCGCGAGCGTGCCGCGAAGACATAGGTCGATCACAGGCGGGGGCTGTAGCGTGATGGCAAGAGTACACCGCATGCCCCCCGACCGCACTCACACACACGCCTCACGCGCACGCCTGCCCCCCGCGCGTGCGCGAGCACGCTCCCTCGCTCTGTCGCTTTCAGACCGCCCCGCGCGCCGTGCTGCGCGGCCACGCCACGCCACGCCACGCCTCGCGGGTAGTGCACGCCACGCGCGGGCGTGTAAATCACGGAGCGACAGCCGCGATCGTCCATCACGCGCGGCCCCTTCCCCTTTCTACCCTCCTCTCCCCCCTACCCCCTTGCCCGCTCGCCGGCGTGAGCTGCGTTTGTGGCGCGGGCGGGCGGGCGTGCTCGGGAGAACGCAAGAGGGCTCCTGCATAGACGAATGAGCGGTCGGGGGCGCAAACAGACGAGCGGACGAAGGAGCGGATGAGCGTGCGGGCGAGGGGCTGGGCGAGGTAGCACGAGTGAGTGGGTTGAGAGACGACGCAGATGATTTTGGTTGATAACTTCCTACAAATTGCCATTGAATTTGTTTTGATGTGGGCCCCGCCTGTTTTCGTTCTGTTGACGTGAACAGAGAAGGATCACTTCTCAAACACAATTCTTTAAATATGACTGTGAATATCTGGTAGTTGGAGCCTACAATGTTTGCTTAATATTGATTACAGATAAATTAAACGTTTGTGTTATTACAAGTAGTTGTAGAGACGATTGTGGTTAATTTGCGTAGTATTTGCTTATAACATTAAATAATCTAGAAAAATACAAATCTTGGGAAGAATTCATTGCATTGGAAACTACTTTTCTTAGATTTACATATATAATTGTATTCATTTTTTCAAGTCGTTATAATATTTGATCGATCGTGTCCTGTCAGGAACATACTTCGAACATCCGGGCATTCGACATAACATTGCGACTCTTTCCTTTGTGCCTATAGCTACACAGGAAGCGGGAAGGAAAAAGCAAAGCCGTTAGCGGAACGGGGGAAGCGAGGTACGTACGTAGTTGCGTATCGGCTGCACCGGAAGCGCCCCCACACACGTGTATCGGCGCCGATACCCTGCGCGGTTCCGGCTGTGGGCGCCGCCGCCGCCGTCGGGTGCGCGGGGGACGCGGTTCGTGAGACGCGCGGCGCGCTCTGTTCACACGATTCGCCTCAGTGACGGAGGCCGCCTTCGAACTAGTGACGCGATGTCAACAACAAAACATCGATGTTGTCAAACAACGATACTCAAAATTAAAACATCGATGTTAATAATTCATCGAACGAAAACCATCAATGTCTTAAAGCTTATTTAGTAATCTTCAACAGTAAATTCATGAGCAACAAAATTTAATTTGACAAAGGCCGTGTACATTAATTTCTAATTAAAATGAACTCAAAATAAAGTTAAAAACGCCTCTTCACGGGCAAAATACGATGAAAGACGATAGAAATACTAGGACATCAGAATCGTCTTGACGATGGATAGTGTGGTTGATGAAAGCAGTACAAACCCGTGTTTGTTTGGTTCGAACACATAGACAGGGGTTCCATCAGTTATTTCATATTTTAACCTTTACAAAATTGTGGATAGGAAAATTCTCATCCACGAACAAAACATTGAAAATAAGAACATCAATTTTCAAAAAACATTGAATTCAATGTCTCGATGTTTAAAACCTCGATGTTTTAATGGAACAAGAAGTGGAAGCGCAATTCCAAGAAGTGGAAGCGCACCGGCCTGAAGAGCATTCCACCATTAATGCTTGTTACATTGAGGTTTCGTGCATTTGGGTATAACGAAAATTAAACAAAGTAAATTAATCAAAAATGAAAATAATGGTAATCATAAATGTAATGAAACCAATAATGATGGTCATCAGTATATTGACCTAGTACCAACAATGTTTGCCATTGTCAGTTTTTCCATGTAAACATGTATTCTCTACCTCCAAAATTTCGTACTGTTCGTATTTTCTTCCGCCTTGCTATCAGACTCGTGGTTCTTTTACTTGTCTCGTTTCCTGCCATGATATTGTGTATCTACTCGATTTCTTTCTCACTGTATTTCCCTATTTGATCACACGTGTGGTCCTTTTTCTTATTCGATATTTCCACTTCCACGACTTTTCATGGCCTCATGTTTACGATATGTGCAGAATTATTTCTACGTATTCACCATATTGGAGGTATGGCGTTTTCTCTTAGTTACCTGATGCAATACTTTCCTCCTAAAAAGCAAATGAAAAGCGTGAACGTAAAATTGGCTTCTGGGATGCTATTTACTTGATTCATTCAGAATTATTTAGATCTTAAACATTTACATATCTTTCATTTATTCTGTTCCATCAAAATTTTTAAACTACACTTTCATATTCATGTTAACACAATTTAAAAAAAGGCACTCAATCAATTACTGCAAAAACAAATAAAAAAGTATTTGAATGGATTTATCGATGCAAAATTAATAAACTTGTTAACACACATTTTTATTTGCTCGAATCTCATTAGCAACATCGCTAGATTGCTCTTGTGTTGTTTTGCCTTTACGTTTATTTTAGCTGTAAATGATTCGTTCATTGTGCCATGTTTATGTTAATATCGTTCATTTATGTTTTCACGTCGTAACATTTTCATTGCGATGTCGTGGGAGAGGGGGGCGGATTTCGCGCGCCGCTTGCCTGTCCTGGAGCCTTTGGCGCGCCGTTCGCGTCGGGCGTCGCGGCGGGGGCGGGGCGGGGGCGGCGGCTTTGGCGCGAGACGCGTCGCGTGCAGTCGTCGCCTGACTCATTTCGAGGATTCGGAGCCGTGAAATCTCCGTTTTGTATCGTAAATTGTGCTCGGAGATTGTTGCTTGCTTGTTTGTTTGGGCAGGAAAAAGGGAACGTCGCGTGCGGTGCGCGTTTCGTTGAATGCCGTGGCGAGCTTCAGGAGGTCCAGAAACACTGTTTATGAGATAACGGACGAGTGTGTCGTGAGTGTAGCGGGTTAATTTTGAAGTCTGTGCCGCTTATAGATTGTAGAACTGGTTGGTTTTGGTACGTGAGTGATTACGTTCTTGCTGCGTAATAAAACACACGTCATTACGACCGGGTTCTATGAAATGTCTGCTGTAACGATTCTCAAAATAACAGTATTATTAAGGAGGTAAGTACTTGTTTGATGTGGCCATTAGCGAGATATTTTCGTGAGGGAATTTCCTCATTAATTCTTAGCAAACTGTAAACTGAAGTATTGAAACACAAATCGTCCTCTCAAAATAATTGAGATAGAGGACAAGCGATTTAACAGCGTTGACAATGCAACAGCAATACATGATTATACAGTTTTTCGTATTAATGTACAATTCACCAATTGTTGGTTGATAACTAACATTATGAACTTAAATGACTCTAAGCTGACTTGATCTTGTAGATTTACGTAACATTTCATTGTTTTAAATAAATATTTGATTTTGATACAAAGTTGTAGTACGGAATAATATAAGAATTAAATTGATCTGCAAAGAGCAATTGAAAACGTACGCTACATGGAAATTTGATGACATAATATGATGAAATTGAAAGAAACAGTTTGTTTCATAATCAGTGGTACTGAACAAAAACATATTTCTACGGTAATCGTGTTGAATAATAGCTTTTTCTCGTGCACGTATGAAGTTGATAAAAGGTAGTTATTGAATAATATAAAATCCTATAACACGTTGACCACTACACTAGATCATCGTATCATTGGCCAAACATATGTAGCAATAAATGACGATTGATGAATTCCATATCTTGCCAAAAGCACTTTATGCAGGAACTAGCAACATCGCAGACACTCATGAAGTCTTTAACAATAACTGATATATTTCCAAGAAATGCATTTGGGAAGAAAAGTAAAATTATTGAAATAAAACTAATTCCGGCTACTAGAGAAAATGTATGCAGGTATCCTAAACACGTTTTAAAGTTCCTTTCCAGAAGTTCTGAGAACAAGAGATCGACGTGTGATTCTAACATTGCCAATAACAATATTGTAAAAAGAAATTAGACAAAATGGATAGTTATATTCGAGCCATAAAGCAGTTAATTACATTGTAGTTACGTGAACAGGCTTTAAATGCCTCAAGGCCCATCACAGATATTTTTACCTTTCAGCAACCTACGCCGAAATGTAAGAAAGTTATTTCTGGACATTCCTTGCAATATGTTTAGGTGAGTGCGATAGTACTTAAAATTATTTAAAATTCTTATACTGTCTCCTACACATTTATTATTGACAGCTTCGTAGGAGGTGACGTGCTGAGGTGTTTAATAATGTATATGCTGCTCTGATCAGAAAAACCTACCAGGTTTTTGATGTCTTGCGAAGTTTTGCCAACAGTCCATTAGGGAAAATACATATGTGAAAGGAGGGTATGATTTTTTTTAAAAATTTTTAAACCTGATGGTGTACATGCAGTAGATACGAGGCGTTTTCTTTCGTTGTAGAATATCAAGTGCATCACGATACAATGAGAAATGACTTTTCACATCAGAGAATAGATATGCGAAATGTGCTCTGCAGAATTCTCAGGACATTCCACTTGATGTTTCCTCCTGGGCGATTTATTACTCCAGCGAAATGAAAATTCCTGACGCGTTCGACCTCTGACGTCCCCGAAAAGTTCCCAGCGAAAAAGCGGGAGCGAGCGCGGTTTACGGAGGGGACGCATGTCAGGCAGGCGAGGCGTGAAGCCGCACAACGCGAAGCGAACGGCCGGCGCGGTAGGCCGTCAACCCGGAGGGCGTTCTCCTGCCCGCCCCGCTCCCGGCGCTCCACTCCGCCCGTCCCGCCCCGCCCCGCCCCGCCCAGCTCCGCCCCGCCCCTCCCCTCCCTTCCCCTCCCCTCCCCCTCCGCATCCCGCCCCGCCCCGCTTCTCACCACTTTGCACCACCCCGCTCCACTTCACTTCGCCTCGCCTCATCCCACCCCACCCCGCCCCACTCCGCCCCAAGCTCCGCTCCCCTCCGTACCCGCTCGCCAAACTACACTCCGCCCCTCTCTATCCGCCACGCTCCTCCCCGCTTGCTCCGCCTCGCCCGCGGGGGCGGACGAGGGCGGGGAGGCGGGGCCGATGTGTACCCGCGCCGCCGGAACACGGCTCCTCGCCGCGCCGGGGACTTGTCCGCCACGCCACGCCACACCACACCGCGCCGCGCCGCCCCGATCCGAATAAAGACAAACAACCGCACGGCAAACAACGGCCGCCACGCCGCCCGATAGAGACCGCCAAGTGAGCGACCAAGGCTCCACGCGCGCCGGTATAAGGCCGCGCGTCGCCGTGGAGGACACCACCCACGATATGCCACTCGGCCGAGGAAAAAAGGAAGTTCTTGAAGGCTTGTGCATTGCTTGTTCAAGGTTTGCTTTTCCGAACACAGCATTTCGTTGAATCGCTCTGTACTCTTACACATTTCATGTATTTGTATATTTGTTTAATTAATTAGAGTTTATGAATCTTCTATTTTTGATCTTCAAGTTCCGTCTTCCTGTTACTTTAACGTTTTGCACGTAATTGCGTAAATTAATTCGCCAATTTGTGCATTACACGTGCATTTTATTAACGACAAGTGATGTAAGAAGACATTTGTTTTGTAAAGTTTACTTCTTGAATTCGACCGGAAAAATAATTCGTCAATAATGGATGATTAGTTAATGTTCAATAAAATACATCATGCAACCTGGTAAAAGTGGCAGTATTGGATATTCGTTCTGGGTGTGAAAGCAATGTTATCCGTGAGCTGAAGGAAGCTCGCGTGCATTCGCTTCTTGACGAGACGATCAGTGGGTGCTTGTGTGTCCAGAGATCGAGACAAGGGCCGCGCGCGCCGTACGCAGTGGGACGACGCGACCACGAGCGCCGGTGTGTGCGGGAGGCATCGGAAGGAGGCGGCAGGGAATGTACGCAGCGGACGGCAGATGAAGCGCCGCGTCACCCGCCGTGTGTGCTCTCTCCCGGCCAGGGAGCAACCGCCGCCCCCGCCGCCGCCGGGGAGACCCCCGTGAGACAGATGTAAAGGAGCCCAAACAGCGGCGCGGCGGCGCTCCGAGGCGTGCAAACAAGTCGTAATTGACGGGGAAGGTGCGCCCTGCGCGCGCCTCTGTCGCTCAAAGGAAGCTCTTTTCGGAGTGGGAATGGGTCACCGTCCGCGGGGGAGTTGGCAGGCTCCAGACCACGCGAGGCAGCGGGAGTGTTGTCTCGTAGGAATTGGCGTCTTCCCGTGGACTTCCAACTTCAGATTGACTTACATTCCCTCACTGCTCCTTGGATTTCCATTGGCATTCACTTCTCTCTTTGAATTTGGTCGAAAGCCTTTTTCCAGCACCTGTACATCTGTATTGCACATCATGGTTCCCGTTATTTCAGTTGTGTGGGTGTAGCCATCAGAACACTCAACGACATTCCATTAGAGGCCTTCCAAATATCTTGCTGTCTTTCTACTCTGCACTGTTTCAGTAGGCTTCGTTTCTGTCTTTCTTTCTTTTTTTCTTGTTAATTTTCGACGAATTCATTGTTTATTTTGTTTTCGTATCAAGCATCAGCGTTTGCTTTCTTCGCATCCGTCACGCTTTGTTTCTTGATTACTCTTCCTTATCGCCTGTTTATCAGTGTCCTTCCGTTCGCTGCGTTTTCCTTGTGTCAATTAATTAGGCGCGGACCATTGGGGGCTTGCGATAAAGTCGTGCTGTTGGCAGAGACGGCGCTTTTATTACTTCTCGCGGATCGTCCGGGCGTTCCGGGTGGCTCCTTTTTATTTGTTCTGCTCGGTCAGCCGACGAAGTGCCAGGGCGTCACAGCCTCTGATGGGTATCGCCGCCGCCTCCGTAACGCGCCATTGAGAAAATTGTCTCCGCTACCCGCTGTCGTTACGTAGGCACTACCATCGCTATTAGAGTCAGGAAGTGATTCCGCTAATGATAACGTCCGTATGTTCACTGCCCTAAAACCTTGTTTGTCTGTGCCATGATCGCTTCCGTCGTGGATAATAATAGTAGCACATCCTTTGAAACTTTAAACATCAAGATACCACGCGAATCTGCTACCACTTTTTAGGAATGGCTGCTACCACTTTTTAGGAATACAATCGTGCTTCAGTCGTGCAGTGAAGGATCTGGGGTTTCACGATACCACTTCACAAGATCTTACGTTTAAATGTGGGAGCCTTCAAATCAGACGATAAAAAAACGTTTATTCTACACTTTATAAGTAGTAGACCGACATAATTAGCTATGCGATACGTGTATAATTGAGTCATAGGAATTACAACACGTGTTATCATTGTAGGCTCAACCTCGATGACATTAGAAAGCCAATTTATGATCTTGCCATTTTGAAAACTTCACCAAGCCGGTAAGTAGCGTTTCTCACCTGACGTCTTTTGTTCTGAAGTACAAGAATACCAAGTCGCTCATATTGAACTCTGTCTCTTCCCTCGTTCCAATCCCTCGCGCCTGTCACCGCCCTCATATCTTCGCGGCCCCCTGCCAGGCGACATGGCCCCCTGAGACCGCGCGCTGTCTGCGGGGCGCCTGCAGCTGACGACAGGGGCCGCGGCCCGCGGCTGCCTCGTGTCGTCCACAAGGTCAGGAGGCCGTAAAGCCAACTTTAAAACCGCGCGGGCCGCCTCTCTGCACACTGGACGCCGCCGCCGTCGCTGCTTTGTGAGTCATTTTAGTGGGCCGTATGATGTGTCGTAACGTACTTAAACTCGCCGGCCCGGCAGTGGGATCGAAATGCATCTGGCTCGTAATGAGGATTTAACATCGGTAATAATTATGTCTGCGTTGTGATTATTTGTATATAATCGCCCGTGAGGGCCGAAGGTTAGTCGCAACGCAAATGCCCATAGAGGCCTCCGGCAGCTATTTCAAACAATATAAATGTCACTGGAGATTTTGGGCTGTTGTATTTTGTTTCCACTACCACTTTCCACTGCCACTGGGTGCCCAGAAGCAAGACGAACAGACGGAGATCTAGTAAAGCCTTCGGCGCAGACCTCCATTTATATAATTCTGCGCGGGTCGTTATGAGGCAGGAAGTAGGTCGACGTGAGGAGCTCCCTCGCACTTCCAGCCAGTCAGCCAACCATCCTCCTCCCATCCTACGCAGCGCTCACCCCTCAGTTCCATCACGCCCCCGTTCCCCGCACTGCACTGACAATGGTGCCGTCTCCGCCGCCGCCTCCCCAGCAACACCTGCTCGCGCAGCGGGTCGGCCTTATTCACGGCGTGTAAGGCACCTATGCCCGCCGCCCCCTCCCCATCTTCTCTCTCTCCCTCGTGCCAGGTCTCGGAGCGAGACGATTCGCGGCGCTACCGCCTTGACGTAATTCGCGCCTGTCGCGGGGGCGCGTCAGGCCGGGGCGGTCGGCCCGCTCGCTGGCTGCGCCTGCTGGCGGGCGGGGACGCGGCGGCTGGTCGGCGCTGGGGCCCGCCTGAACCTCGCCTGGCACCCGGCGCGCCCCGTCCCGTCGCGTCTCGACTCCGCCTAACACCCCCGCGCCGTGACGCGCGGAACTCGCGGTGGGAATGGCTGCGTGTTGTTAATCGACCGTGGAGAGGGGGCGCCGCAGTTGGGCTGACTGCGCAGGTCGTAAGAGTAGGTTTTGATTTTTTAGAATAATTCACTCTGCTAAGTGGCAAGACAATATTTTCATACTCCAGGTATCATGGAAATTATATTAGGTTAGCTAATATATATTTTGATACTAAGCTTTAATCAAATGAGAGATGTCTGACCGGAAAATGGCAGAAAAAAGTAAGAATTACACACAATGTCTCTAAAAATTCTCATTTGTCTCATTGACTAAATATTGTAAATTATGTATAGAAAACTGATCGGAAACGTGTCACAATATCAGAGTTTTGTCCTTGATAAATGATCAGAAAGGGTTCCTAAAAGAACATTGCCGAAAACTGAATGTGATAATACTCTGTACTGGCTTACAAAAGTGTTCTCGAGAAATGTAAACGGTTGCGGTTTCCTCTAGAATGCATTCCAATGGCAAGAGGCTGCATGAGCTGCCTGCGGTGACCGCGTGGACGACCAGCGCGAGGGGAGAGACTGAGAGTGGACCTGCAGCGCGCTCTCAGCCCCGGTCGGTCGTCGGGTCCGGCATGCCTGCCGGCGGGCAGGTCTCCCCCCCCCCGCACACTCATCTCCATTGTTGAGTCGTGAAAGGCGGGGGCGGCGGCGGCGGCGGCGGCGGCGGCGGCGCGCTTTGAGAACAATGCCATTCCAGGGCACATCTGCCTTTGCCCTGCGCCGCGCGCGCGTGAGCGAGAGGGCGGGCGCCGGCGGGGTGCTAGGGCGGGTGTGGGCTGCGTGGCATCTGCTCCAGGCAGCCATCGATCCCCCGCGCGCCCCCGCCGCTGCCCTCGACCGCCGTCCGGGTGTGGGCGGGGCCGCTGGCCCTGACCGACATCGGCGCCGCGCCGCCGCCCCCGCCCACTCCCCCTTCCCCCTCCCCCGCCCAGCCGCTTCCCGCTGCGGCGCCAACACCACGTGTTTCCACAGAGCGAGGAGGAAACTTGCGTCTGGCCATGTGACCTTTACGATCGCTTCTTCCTCCTGGGGACTGAATTTCCTTTAATATTTCTCGTGTGTGGATGTGCGTTTTAGCTTCGACGGCATCAAACTTAGATTTCTATAAGGGAAATTCTCCTTGGAATGCGTGTTTATAGTGTGACGTGAGGTGGACGCACATAATTATTGAATAACGTTTCTTGAAAAACATTTTGATTGCGTGCTTAATGCATCTTATGACCTAACTACGTTTTTGAGCCTTAAAATGCCCTAATTAGGCACCTAAAGTAGGCTATTGGCGAAAATAAGCGGTATAATTTATTAAATAAGCAGTTTGAATTTAAAAGAAAATTACGTCAGAATAATTTTTATTTAATTTCCAATAGCTTTATTTCATACTATATATTAGTATGAAATATTTTAAATTATTTTGATGTAAATGGTGAAACAAATACAAGAAATATTCATACACAAAGCTAGAGCAAAGTACATTTATCTAAAATCTCCGGAACAATATTATTTAAGAATTGAGTACGTCATTGAAGTGCAAAAAGATTTCATGCAGTCTGCCGCCTGGGGGTAAGAAGAGGGTTATGCCATAGAGAGTTTCTTGATATTCAAATGGAAATAAGGTTGGTAAAGTCGATATTAACTTGCATTTTATGAGTATTGAGTATTTAAATGACCACTACACATGACCTGCATGGCAACATTAAATTGTAATGAACTTCTGAAACTTTTAGAATTCGCCGCGAAACTCGTTTGGATCAAGAGCGATATTTGGGACTTGGTTGTTTTTGCTTTGACATGTAAGTGAATCATTAGTATTATGATAACGGTTTGTTTATAATCTTCTACGTGTTTTCACTGTGGCGACCAAGTCGTACGTTGATTTTCTACCGTGCCGCGGCAGCTCTCGCCAGCTTGTGTTGTGAAGCGTGGTGCTGGTCATCGCTTTTTTCGCCCAGTGCTCATCAGCGGCGTCGGCCGTCCGTCGCCTCCTGTCATACGACGTGTCGTGACACTTCCCGTCAAAGGGAAGGCCCTCGGCGCGCGGCTTCTCTTCATATTTCGTTTGAGCCGGACGCGGCGGGACAGCCCTCCTCCCACTCTCCCGTCCGCTCCTCTCCGCCCTCACGACGCGCGTCCCTTTTTACTTGTTTCCCCGCTCCTGACCTCTCCGGGCCTCCACGCTCCCCTGTCCTCCGCCAGCCCGCCCCCTCCGTCGTGCCCTGCTTTGAGCGGCTGTCCGAGGCGATCCGTGGCCGTTTGAATGTCCTCCCCCCCCGCACCCTTCACGTGTTTGTAGTTTCACGCCGCGCGCTGTGAGGAGGCAAGCAGGCAGCCCGGGGGGGGGGACGGTTGGGTGCGCGCTTGCGTGGGCGCGGGCAGGCCGCCGCCGCCGCCGCCCTCGCGTGCCTCGTTGCCCCAGCGACGCCGCCGCCGCCGCCGTCGAGCGCTCCTCAGCGACGAGCCCTCACCCCTGGCCACGAGGGCCCGGAGATGACTTGCTGCTCGAGACCGTCTTGGTTCCTCTCGACGCGTCGGCGGGGGCGGGGAGGCAGTGTCACGGTGCTCTGCCTCCCTCAATTCACCCGTCTTACAATGTCAGCCCCAATCGTTTCTCCATTTTGCAACCAAAATGGAAACACTTATTACAGAGTGTTGAACGTCGTGTTTCCATGGCTCTTGACGCGTTCTCGAGTTTTATTACTCGTTCGTTGGTCAGTTTTCAAAGTTGGTGTTTTGAGGTTTGTTAAATCATTGCATTAAGAAAAAGAAATGTTCCACGATATTTTCTTATGATGCGAACAAGTGTTCTTTCTGTGTTTTTATTTTGGGAAATAATATTTTATTTCGAACGCTGTTTTGAAGGGATTTTCTCCTTACTATTTAAGAAGTTGTATACAGTCTGTGTATCGAACTCTAGAAACCAAGTGTGTGTGTGTGTGTGTGTGTGTGTGTGTGTTTCATTTTAGAATATTTGTTGTAATTTAATCTGACGTGTATGTTTTTCAAGCGAGCGTACCATACTGTCCCGAGTATTATGGGAAGAGGAAGGAACAGGGAATTAGACTTCCACAGTTGACTCTAAGTGTAGTTCTCAAGTGTGTAACAGGGCATCCGGTAAGTGGTGTCTGGGAAGACGGCGCTCTTGTTCAGTTTCGCAGATCAGAACGCCGCGAACTGCGCGCAGCGCCGGACAAACTTGGAGAGGCAGTGAACTCCAAGCAGCGCTTCTTCAACCCACCCTCTCCACCCGCCTCCATTGCCGCGTTTAGCGTGTCTCGTTTCTCTTCACACCATGGTGCCGCCTCCAGGTCTGCGACAATCTTGCCATAATTCCGTGTCTCCTCCTTTTCCTCCCTGTCATCTCCCCCTCCTCCCGTTCTAGCCCTTCAACCCGCCTGCCACCCGCTGAATTGACGCTTCCCCGCGGGTGGCCTTAGCCGTCGCACCGGCGACGCAGTCAGGGTCGCTTTCTCCCCGCCCCTCGTCCTGCGTCGCCGCGCCGCGTAGACCGAGTTCAAGGAACCTCCCTCAAAGCGAGGCCGGGGCGCAGCGACCCTTCTCTTTGAAATATGACGCGTGAAACGCTCTCCCGGCCGCGCCGGCGAATTGAGCGCCTGGGGGCAGAGGAAGCTCATTGTGGCGGCGCGGGCCACCTGTGGTTCGGGGATAAAGTTCTCGAGGCCGCCCGTCGCAGCGCTGGGGCGGAGCGGAGCCAGGAGGGAGGGGTGGGAGGGGAGGGCGCAGGCGAAGAGCGGAGCGGAGCGCCCGGAAGACGCGCGACGCCGCGGTGACATTTTGTCGCGGGCCTCCACCCTTATCTCCTGTTCATTGTGCGCGCGCGCCGGGGCGAGCGTGAAATGCCTTCGTCCCCGCCCCCGCAGTTCTCTTCTGCTTCGCCCTCCCTCCCCCACCCCACCCCGCCCCACCCCCTCCGGCGTCGTCCGCGTAATCCAATTGTGTGGGAGTGCTGCCGCGTCTCCCCCTCCTCGGCAGTTGGAGCAGTAGAAGAAGAAGAAGCTCACTCGCCTGCCTTTCCCGGCCGTCGACGGCTGGTGCTCGCCCCCGCTTGGCCGCCCCCCGCTCGCGCGCGGATTTGGACAAAGGGCTGCGAATCGGCTATTGGCGTCACTGCGGAGGTCGCGGCCGTGCCGCGCTTATCGCTACGGCTTCCGCGAGGGCGCGCGCTCGCCCCCGCCCCCCTTCCAGTGGCCTTTGTTCGTTTTGACGGCCCGCCGAGGCGACACCAGCGGGTATTTACGGACTCGCTGAGGAAGGTTGGCAGCGTTGTGACGTCTAGATGAGTTCACTAGGCTTTGAGGAGATGCTTATTTAGCGGATTGCGTAAGAGGTTGAGCGACGTGGAACATTGTTACAGGATGTAGCGCTGGGGATGATTCATGGCAAAAGGAGCGTGATTTTTTTATCGCAATGCATTTGTTTTCAAAAGTATTTTGCATCTTATAGATAAGAAACTTAAGTGATTTTCGGTTATCTTACCCACTTCGGGTACAGGATTACGTACGGATCTGTTAGTTTTGTGATAGCGACTGCTCTTATCTGATATTGCATTGCTGGCGGTGAACTGGCGGAAAATCCGGCAGTGATCTCTTTACACTATCGCGATCAAGAATGAGCTTTTTCTGTCACTTTTTGCCTTCTCTTTAAGTCGACGAACCGGATCTACAAGCACCTTGCAATCCTCATTTCTCTTCATTTGCCTTGAAAACTGGAAATGTTTCTTTGAAAATTCATTGACCGTTCGACCGAAGTAAATCAACGTATAGCAGCAAGCTTTGATTAAATGCACGATCTCATTTCTACGTACTCGAGTTTCACTTAAAAATAAAAAAGTATAAAAAACACTAATTTGTTAAGCTTTACACTGAAGTGTTTTCGTTGTTTTCAGTTTTTGTAAGAACAGTTTTCTAACTGTGTATTGTTTCTATGGAGAAAATATTTTATCAAGTACCGTTTGGTTTTCATGCGCCATCATCTCGTATTCCCGGGCGACTGCGAAAGCAAAAATTCACTACCTCGCCTTGATAGCCACTGCGGAAACGCACTCGAGAATTTGATCGATCCGCGCTGATCGTCGATTATTTACGTGGCAACGGCGCGATAACGCGCCGACGATCGCGCGTACCGCGAGAAGGCCTGGGGCTTCCCGCCGCCACTCGCCGCGCGGGTTTATCGACGCCCCAGCGACCGCCGCGCCGCCCGCGCGCACACTACCTGGCTCGCCGTCGCGTTGTTTTTACAGCGCTGCGCCGCCGCTGCCGGGGCTCCGTCGGGGCCGATATTAGATTTACGAGGACGGCCTGCGGGGGTTTATCGGGCTTGAATATCGCGCCGTATCGCGTCTGGGAGCGGAGGCCGCCGCCGCCGCTGCTGTAGTCGAGTAGGAAACTGCCTCTCCCTCCGCCCCCTTCTCCCGGCGAGCGTCGCCCTCCTCCTCCGCCGCTGCCGTGAGTTGTGCTTCCGCCACCACAGCCACCACTGTGTTCACGAGGGCCATCGCCTTCATCCGTGCTGTAATTTTCCTCCATTGCTTTTGTCGTTTTCCTACTCATCTTTTCTCCTCTAAATCCATCTCTTTCTTTGCCAAGCATTTTTTTCTCTTGTTAATACACTATGCCACGTGAGGTAGTAACACAAAATGTAATTCGTCCACAAGATCCCAGTTTTCTCTTCGCCTTTCAGTCCGTTTTCTCTACTTGTGTTATTAAAACAACCATTGTTGTCTTAAGAGTCTTAGCACATCATCATTATCAGTGGTTAAACAGCCAGCGCCACTATGTTGCACCAGTGCAAGGATGTGTATTTTTGCTTTCGTAGGCATCGTCCTGTCGTGCGGGCATTGCCGAGCCGCCTCCATCTCTTGTCTGCTCCACCCGCTCCCCTCGCCGTCATGCGCAGCGGTCGCAGCCGCCCGAGACCTGACCGCCGCCGGACCACTGCAGGGTACTAAATCAAGCGGGATTGTTCTTCGGCCACCCGCTGCCGCCGCTTATGCACCTTTTTTGCGGTGCGCGCCGCGCCCGAAAGCTCCTTCCTCCTTATGAATAATTTGTCCGAACAGATTCGCTCGGTTGTGGCCCTCCCGCGCGCCGGCAACGCAGATGAGAGAGATCAGATAACGCGTACCTGTTGAAGGTAGTTAGGCATATTTGAATACGGCTGTGGCTGTAAAAAAAGATGATGAAACAGGCGCCACGTAAGAGGCTTAGCCAAACTTATTTAGAAGGATAACTTGTTTACTTCATTTCCTAAAAATGAGGGCTTATATTCCTATTTCCCGAAAGGATAAAGGACAGATTTGGTGGCGATTACTTTCGAGAAGGGAGCGGCGGGTTTTATTAACGAGGACAAAAAAGCGCAGTTACGTGGACAGGAGATGAAGTAGTATTTGTTCAGGAAATGTCTTTACCAAGTTGGCGCATTTGTCAAGCAGCTCATTACCAACTGAAAGGAACAGCGTCGGTGGATATCGTTGTTTGCAAGCAAGTCGCAGCGAGACGCGGCGTGGTGCGGCGCAGGAAAAACTAACCGGTCGGGCTAAGCCTCGTCTGAGCCGCTGGTGAAGCGGCCTGCGGCGGCGGAGGCGGCCGCGCCGCGCCGCACTGCGCTGCGCTGTTTTCTGCGATCGCTCGCTGGCTCGGTGACGTGCGTGCCTCGCGCCGATGACGTTCGGATTGCTCGATCGATGAACGATCGAGGGGGAGGGCCGGCCGACCGCCCCCGTCGGCTGTCCGTCCGTCCATCCGACCGACCGGCTAACCGGCTCCCCCGCCCGCCTCTCCGCTTGGCAGTTAGTCTCGTTCGCATTTTTACCGGCGAGAGGCCTCCCAGACGAGCACTTAGATAAATTGATCCGCTCCGGGGGTAAATCTCCCGCGCTGCTTCGGCGTTCGCCCGCGACGGCGGCGCTGCAGGAGGCGGAGTCGCGGCACCGCGCTTGTTTTTTGCCGCGGGCCACTTCCGTTGGAAACTGGTTCCACGTAAACTTCCTCCGAACGCCGAGGAGGCGGCGGCGGAGGCGGCGCGGGCGATAAATTTCGGCGAGACTCCGTCGCCCGGTCCTCCACCTCCTCCCCTGTTGGTATGCCCTCGCGCCCGGGGACCCGCCCGCCCACTCGCCGTGTCGCTCACCTCTCACCGAGCTCCTTTGCGCCTCTCGCACGCCCTGCCCCTTTTTCACCGTCTTCTTTGGTTGGACACGCGTCAGGGAAGGTGATTACGATCCACATTCTCTGCGTTCTCTTGGTTAAATATTGTAGGCTATAGTCTCATTTAACGTAAACGAGGAACTTATTGATGATGCTCATACACGAGAAACCCTCTTTCCAGCTTCTCTTCGTTCACCCTTTTTAATCGATTCCGCAATACACTCTGCTCTCTCAGCAAGAATCGCACGTTCTTCGCCCGTCCCACACCCGCCGCGTTCTCCCACAGAGTGCGTTACGCGTTTGAATTCATGTGCCCTGTTCACTCCGCGCGCAATGTCAAATCTATCTGCTCAATCTGCACAATTTCGTTTAGACCGCGGCACGGCGAAGCGGCGGCGACTGCGGCGGCCCCATCATAATCAAATCTGCCCCCCTGCACTCTTCCCTCAGCTGCGTTTTCCGCCTACGTCGGTCGCCCCCATCAACCTTTACTGCCTTTTCCTTCCCGGGCCTCGCCTTTTCATTTTACGAGCCGCCGTTTGGGCGATCGCGCAGCTGGCACTTCGTCTCCCTAAATCGGCGACTGTCCGCGCGGCGCGGAGGAGCGTAATATCTGCGGGCGGACGAGTGCGTAAATAATCCTCGTTTTATTGTCTTCCCTGGGAATGTGTTTGGGAAAGCGGCCCTGGGAGTAGTAGTTTTGTTTTACTTGTGAGAGAGGTCATGATTATGAATGCGGTGCTTCGTGATGATGGTAGCATTTAAAGCGTATTACGTCACGAATTATGGGTTTAGGTAAATTTTTATTTATGAAAGCAAAATCGCTGATGTAATGAGTGTTAAGTGTGCATTGCAAAATAATGATGAATGATTGTGATGTAATGTCTTGGAGATTTTTGAAGAAAAAGAGATTATTTTAATTTGAACTTCGTACTTAGTGAGGTAATCGAATGTTGTTGCAAGCTTTTTGACATGTTAAAATTTACTTTTATTTATTGTGTTGTCGAGTGTGCCTCGGCTTTCAGGACACACTTTAACTTAATGTTTAAATATTGTTTGTTCTCTGAGTAATTTATTAATAAATGCACTTTGTTCCTTTGTTGCAGGTGAGTGCCCCTTGTGGATTACACTCGGTTTCTTTTCTGCTCTATTAGGTAATGTACGAAATATATTTGAAATATTTCACCTCGTGAAAAAAAATCGAAATGTATTTTAATGCATGTGCTGCTGGAATTTTTAATATTTTAAAATGTTGAACTGCATAGAATTACCAGGTGTTAGTAACACGTTTTATTTTTGTGTTTAACAAAGTAGTTCGGTCTTCAAATCCCAGTCGTCTTTTTGCGCCAGCACTGCGCGCCCGTTCATGTATCTTTATCGCTCGCACAAAGAATGGCGAGGTGAACCGGTTGGAATCACGAAGCGAAGAAACGACTCCCATTCGCGGTGACTCTTGACCGACTGTTTCCCATTCATCGTCGATTGTGCGCCGGGCACCTCTGGCGGGCGGGTATTTGCGCCGCCGCCGCTGCCGCCGGCACCGGCTATCGCAAATCCATTCCATCGCGCACTCGGGCGCCCGCGTGCCCGAGTGTTCAGCGCATTCACCTGCTCCGCCCCCGAAGCGCGATTCCGCACACGCTCTTTTCCGCCTGCGGGGGGCTGTCTGGCTGGCTGCGGCGCGTTCGCGCGTTCATGACGTCTTTTCGTTCAATGCGAAATTGCGGCAATTTACTCCGCTCGCCCGTAAATCTCGCCGTCGACCGCCCGTAAGCGCTTAATAAATAAATACCGTTATCTGGGCGGCGTGCTCGGTGCTGGCGCTGGCTGCTGCTGCTGCTGCGACGGTGGGTCGGTCGCGCCGCCGTTCGCTCGCTGGGACGGACGCTGGGCGCTTTTTTTTTTCTCTCTGTGCGTCGACCCTTCCACTCCCTCCCCCGACTCCATCCCCCGCGTTGCGCCCTGCCGCCGCCGCTTCGTTTCGGCAGCGGCGTCGATGGCGGGACGCGTTTTATAATCCGACGCTATCGATTTCGGGGCGAGTGGGGCGGGGACGTGGGTGGCGGGGTGCTGGGAGGGGTGCGAGCTTCGATTTGCGGTTTTTAGCGCGGGAAGCGCACGACTCGTCCGGCCGCGGCCGCTCGTCCAGCGGTTGCTTTTTTTTCCGTCCCTCTGTTTCGCTCTCGTAGCGTTGGACGTGCTCCGGTCCCGCGTTTCGCACCTGCCACGGGCGCCCCGCGCGCGTGGGGGAGGTAGGAGGCGGGAGGGGTGATGGGGCGACCGGGACGCGCGGGATCATTACTCCTAATTTGAAAGATAACGCGCTCGGCCCCGGAGCGCAGTTGCTCCTGACACCGCGGGAAGTTAACTGCTGAAACTTCATTCCATTTGCGGTCGTAACTTTCGGCGCCGGCTCGATTTTTCTCGCCTCCGTTGAGCCACCCCTCGCCGCCTCGGAATCCTCTGCGCTGCTCTGCCCTGCCGTCCTCCCTCTCGCGTCTTTCTCGCCGCGCCGCGCCGGGCCTCGTCCCCCGCTATCTCTACGACCCCGACTTTCTCCTGCCGCGACCCGGAATCATTGAACGGTGTGGGGGCCGCTGTCCGCAGAAGGTTTCCAGGGGGTGGGGTGGAGTAGGGTGGGTCCCGATCGTTCTCCGATGAACGAGGGTGCGGTGCGGGAACTAAGAGGGAGGTTTCGTGCCCGGGAATTGGAACAGCGCGTCGCGACGCGCCGAGGCAAGGCGGAGGAGGCCCGTGAAACTGGGGCGGGCGCGAGTGATGAATCTCCTCGCGCTGGAAAACTGTGCACTAGGGATGCTCTGCAATTTCGCGATAGAAACTTAACGCGCGGCTCCATCGCGACCCTGCGCCATCTGATGTAGGTCGTGCCTTAAAAAGAAAAATAGTTGCCGCGGAGAGGATGAAAAATCGCTCGCAAAAAATGCTGATAGAAAATACCGGATTCCGTTCCCGGTAATAACATAGACACATCAGGGAGGTAAAAATGAAAAAGGCACCTCCTATCACTGTGCAATGGAGTTGGTTAACCCAGTGTCCGTGGTGACGACATTCAAAATAGACATTCATTTCATCATCACTTTGTACTATCCTACTCTCAAAAATGCTCCAACAGTATTTCATGAGTTAGAAAATGTAATTAGAAGTGATAGAAATGTGTGCTCAGATAATATTACTACGTTTTAGAAAGCATCTCATATACTCCTGTCCGTAACTTCATTGTAAACACGTAAAACGTTAAAGTCAGATTACCGATATCGTTTCCGTTTCGTTAGCGTTTGTTAGTAGATACCACAAAATCGGTAGATATCGGTGCTCATATGCGGAGCTACAATGTAGAGAAGTGAACCATTTGCGAAGTAATTTAATCTTTTGTTTGCCGGATAATGTGGTGTGAATCCGTTTCTCCAAGAGAAGCGGTTGCTTCCAATTGATTTCGTTTTAGGATCCGGCGCCGGCGCTTTTTAGCATTACGTTTAGCGGGTCGTTTCGCGCGGCCTGCTCGGTGCTCCCACTGGCGCAGCCTAGCAGCCTCCTCTTGCGCGAAGTCGCCGGCGCCGGTGGAAACACCTCCCGAGTTCTGTGGACGCCCGGCGCCGCGGCTGTAAACACGTTTGTTTCCCTGGCGTTCCGAGAACGCGCGGCTGGAAAAGCAGTTCGGGGAACGGCGGCCGTCCCAGACCGCGCGTTAAACGCCCTACCGGGAAACTCCGGATGATATCGCTGTAGGCGAGTTTAAAGGCCCGCCCGCCACCTCGTCTCTTTCGAATGAACCCTTTCCTCCTGTTACGGGCGTTCCATGAGGAGTTGGATTGAGACGTAAGTCGTGTGCTTTGACTATCCCATGTTCCGGGCTAGAGGAAGGATTGTGAAAGTTATATCGGTTAGGTGTAACTAACTTATAATCTATATCGCGATGTTGTGTAGTTACTGTACCCATTGCTAGAATAATTAAGATAATTGTCA
This sequence comes from Acheta domesticus, assembly GCA_031308135.1. Lineage (NCBI taxonomy): Eukaryota > Metazoa > Arthropoda > Insecta > Orthoptera > Gryllidae > Acheta > Acheta domesticus. Next base: position 105,532,421 of record JAHLJT010000631.1, on the reverse strand, counting down.
TTATAATGCTAGTACTTCTAATTGTGTTTATACTAATATTGAGCATAATAATGATCAATTTTTAATGTATTAATTGAATAAACTGTAGTTCGTTAAATTAAATTTTCCTCTTCTTCTTCTTCTTATTATTATTATAATAAACATTATAATTAGTTGTATTTCAAAAATTGCTTTCTACATAAAATGGCGTGTTTTTTAAATTCTGTAGAAAATGTCGACTACCGGCAGAAAGAATAGTTCTTAAAAATCTAAATAACATGTAATCAAAAGACATCTGCTTTTTAGGTATGCCGTTATAAAATTCTATCTTCGTATTTTCCCAAATATTATTTCTTCGTTAAATTAAAAAAAATGTTATTTTCTCTGACCTTGACTGTGCTGGGAAAACCCTTGAACTTGCAGTCCTTAAACGCTGTGTGAATCCGGCCTTAGCGCTGCGCCTCAGGGGAATCGAACTGCGAGCCACCAACGCCCTTCCGTGTGGCGCCGTAAAAAGCAAGCACTCCCTTTCGCCTCGTTTCTTCTTGCCTCACCGCACTTGCCTGGTTGCGCGTCACACATTTTATGTACGCCGTGTGCACAGCCCATGTCTTCGCGGCGGTGTGTACGTTACGTAGTTGTGAAGGGAAAAGAAGCTCTAACATCGATAGTTTCAGGACAAAAATAGAATTAGTGTAGCATAATCGTCTCCTGTATTATTTCAGTAGTATACCATACCTTTGAGGCTCTCACACACAACCAATCTTTATAAATCAGGTCTCTAAAGAAAGAATTTCACGAAGACGTGACTAATTGCACTTTGACTTTAAAAATATGAAGGATTTGTTTAAAAAATGCATCAAAATATTCATGAAAAATGCAACCCGCAACGCACGTCAGGTTCTTTGACTCTATATCGTTAAATAACTCCTAAACGAAGCGTTCTAGGGCCTTAAAAACTAAAAATAAGGAAGTGGAAAAATAAAGATGAGTGTGGGGTATTGCATGCGAGAGTTCTCCCACGGGTACACTAGTTAATTTTTCAGTGAGTAGTTTTTGGAAATCGAATTATTATGCATTTGTTTCATGGAATCAGTTTCCCTCGTAAAGTGGGTAAATTTGTAATTATCCCGATGTGGCCTGATCATTATAATTTAATGAGAAAAAAGACGTACTAATTTTTCTTACTTCACAAATTCACACTTAATTTTTCAGTTAACAAAGGCTTCAAGTCAAGAATGTGGATCAAAAGAATCAGTCGAAGTCGGTTCTTTAAACTTTTTTCCGAACACTAGCGTTTTGAAATGCCCGACGAATCATTCGTTGCTTTCTATTTTACACAGTGGCATGGAAAGAGATGGGATACTTAGCTAAAAGACACAGCAAACGAGTTCAGAATTTACTAGTTGTCCATCTTCCAGTCGTAAGTTTTGCTGTCTGACCCATGATGTAATCGTGACGTGACCGGAACGACATTTTGAAGAAACAAGCGGGATTTCTCTCCAATAGAGGCATTGCGGTTGCAGTTCCCTCTCCCCTAATCCCACCCTTTGCGCCTACGCCTCATTGCTAACCCTCGCGGCCACCGCAGGAATGCCTTAAGTGCCCGCACTTCGCCGAACGCTCGGCCCACAACTTCGCTACCTCTCTTCGCCCCCGCTTTTCTCCGAGAAGAGACTTACAATGCTTCGCGTTGCAATTCTCCATGGAGCCTTCCTGGAAAGGAAGCGGTCTCTACTTGCCCAAGGTCAAGGTGATAGCTCATATCGTAGAAGAAACTTAACTGCTTTTAGTAAGGGGGAGATACGGTACATATATCGAGCATAATGGAGCCACGTACCTGCCGTATCTTGTAATGCAATAAAGCCAAATCGCACAACTTGCAAAACATTAATAATGATGGAATTTCGCACTTACCGAGCAATTAGTTATTCTCTGCATACACGGTTATGAATTTGATCTGTTTTGTGTAATTTGTTATGTGATTACGGTCACAAAGCTCATCACATTCACTGCATATACGCTTATTTGTGAAAACTCTTTGTCTGACATCAGATAATGGAGCTCGTGCTTTGCCAGACGCATAATCACATGCTTTTGCTTGTATCCAGCGTCTGTCCACTCTATTAATATTCGCATCAGTACAGTAAATTCCTGTCATACTTCTGGCTGTTTCTTACTTCATTTGTCCAACACTACTACGTGTTGCACTTCACTTCATCGTATTTGTGTTGGGCAGCTGCAATTGGTCTTAAATCTTCCATTAGGAACATTTATTTTACCGGAACATACGCCGCAATCTTCCGCAAATTCTTGAAAACTCCTATTGCTCTTTTTACGAAAAGTGTTTTTAGAGTTTCTTGAATTTCCGTTTGTGAACTATATCGTTATTACTTTCCCGTATACGTACGTATTTACGGAGTATATACGCAGAATAAGGAACGTTATGCCCCCCCCCCCCAAAAGCGGATTTTCGGCAGAAAATAATTCCTTGCCGCGCCCTGATAACGACAAAGTGGATAAATCCAGTTGCTAAATTAAGGAAAAAAATCCTTTAACACGTGGTGCAGCCAGAATTCCTATTTTGTGGGTCCTTGATTCCAGAAAACCAATTGAAAGCAAAACGTCTGTCTGTCTGTCTGTCTGTCTGTCCGTCCGTCTGTGAACAACGCTAGCTACTAAACCGTTCAACCGGTTTTCTCCAAAATTGATGTTCCGTGATCGATCTGATTGATCTCATGGCCTCTTGAATTTGAAACCGATATTTTAATTTTTGAGAATACTTTACATCAAGCCCCTGGTACATTTTCAAAATTTTCAAATAATGGCGTCAACAATTTTGACTAAATGTTGTTGTTGGATAGTCTGAAGGTCGTTCAAGAGAATGGGGCATGTCGCATGTTGTTTGAAAACTGTGATTTTCCAAAAATTGAAAAATATCAAATTTTTTTCTGCGTCTTCCTACAACTACAATTATGAAGATACAATTTTGTCTTCATGAAATGTATCCATAGAAACTGATTATCAAATAAGGTCATGTTCAGTTTTTCAAAAACACGAGGCTGTTGTGGCATCACTAGTTTCTGTACTATCGCACCGGGGCAACTCTTTAAGGTCTCCCCTTGGAAAATATTTTTGGAATTGTGAAATACACTAAAAGCTTCATAACGAAATCCTGTATAACGAAAAACTCTTCAAAATGTAGAGATTGCTCGAGATGGGTTGGTTTACATTATTATCCAAACGTTAAAACTCTCTTTATAATGGCCATCACCTAAAATAAAACTTACTGTACAATAAATTCTTAAATCTTTGAAAACTCTGAAGAAAATCTAAAAGATGATGAAGACCAGGTGATGAACCTAAACCACTTCGTGGTATCCAACGAGCATGTGTCGCAGCAACTAGGAGAGATTTTAGTATTTCTTGAAGACGTTTCTACTGCATCTGAAAACATGACTAATATTTATTTTTAAAAAAATCAAGTTTTGAATTATCAAAAAACATCAGGCCAAAATAAAGGACTCTACAGAGTTTTGGAAATTTTGGAAGTTGACTTATGTCAACTTTCAATAAAAAATAAAAAGGTATATTTGTGCCCTTACATTGTCTGTTGTTTTTTAAACCTATGTATGGCGAAAACTCTTTTTTGCAAAAGGAAACTTTCGGTCCCTTGAGTTTCCGTATAGATAGTTTCCACTGTACCTACTTTAGTTTAATATTTCAGCATGTGATACAGCATGCCTTTTTTATGCTGACATTTGACGTTTCATGTTACAATATTACAGTGTGAGAGACCCGAATTGTAAATGCGTGTCTTATTTATTAACGAGAAATAGCAATCTTAAAATAAACACTGGCATTTACACGCTTATTTATTGGAAAATAAGTAAACTAAAAATATAGTACAGAAATATTGTTATTGAAAATAAGAATTTCTATACAATTTGCAATGATCCTCGCACATTGAAATCACATAAATGTAAGTGATTTAAGATATTTCAAGATTACCACCTTGGGAAGTTCTTGTCTGTAACTTCCTGCTCACTCTTTCACTCATTTAACGTCATTCACGTCAAATAAGCGACCCCCAAAGAATTTACCATTCCGGTGTCTGGTTTGCATGTGTTCTTTTGTCAAATTATAATTTTGACATGTTTTTGCACTTAGTTGCTTTTGTAACTTTTTCTGAAAGACTTCACTTGACCTTCAGAAACAGAATTTCTATTGCTTTCTGCTTTCGAGCGAGACGTGAAAGAAACTTTGAAACTCGTACGTCTCTTTCGCACTTCTCTCCTCTGAGTTTACAAGAACCTTTTATATCCCTTTCATGCCAGATTTCGCTTTCTCTCTTTCGTACATTTTTGTCGATCTAAGTAATTCAATTGTCGTGATGGGTAAAGCTCTTTATTTACCTTTGCATCGAAACGTACGTGTCTCCATCATTTCATGATTTGCGGTTCCTTGGACTCGCATCGTCTCTCAATCTTTATCGCTTCCCGGTTCTAAGAAGTTGGCGAACGTTTTATCGTCACCGAACTCGTCGGGGCGAAGTCTTTCCCGGAACACTTTCGTATTAAAACTTCCTAGATTTTTTATTGTCTTTTCTGGATCGTGATCGTGTTTCATTGAACGATTAATCCCTTCCATCGCCGAAGGATTAAAGCTCATTAGTTAAAATTATTGCCGGCCAATCTATTGTGGGCTACGTCGAAGCGTTCGTGTTGATTTCTCCGAAAACGTCTAGTAGGATCGTAATAACGTGGAATCGGCTTTTCCGGAAAGCAGGTGTGAGCTTACGCGTTCATTTGCGCATCCGCGAATTGGAGCTGAATGAAACCAATTTATTATTTTAAAATCAAACGTCGTTTAATACGTACCCGAAAATCGTTGGTGACTTGGTATGTGTAAGTGGATTTGGAAGTACATATAAAATGCCTGTATGAAATATAATGATTTTTTTAGTAATAAACTGTTTTTTACGGATGAGTAGGTCAGTTAAGTTATTTTTTTACAATGAACATCCATTAATCCTTTTCTGTAAAATTTGTTTCAAAAATAATTTTTATAAATTGGGAGATATTTTGAATATTTTTAATTTTCTTTTAAAACATATGAAACCTACTGAAGAGATAAAAGAGCTCCTTGTTTCTTGTTCTTCGTAGAATCTCATTGTATGGAAAGTGTAGATGGGAAGCTATTGCAAAAGAGATGTGCAGTAGCATTAGAAAATGTTAAGCCAGGTGAAAATTCAGAAATCTTGTCTACTCTCAGATCTTGGCATCTATTCAAAACACTGAGGCTCTTTACTCATAAAATCGATTTAGCTACAGATTTGTTTTGAACTCTTTATTGTATGTCACTTACGAATGATCGAATCACAGTTGCATTTCCTTGTATATGTTCTCTAATCGGGAAAAAAAGTCAACAACAAATGGTCATGGTGAATAAACCAGAAACATTGCATGACATTCATACATACACGTTCAGGAATTGCGGTTGATATTGTCAAATGTTGAAATACCAGTACATCTGCTCCAAGTGAACACCTCTGTGGCGTCGTGTCTAGTTATCTGAAGTAAGTGATGCGGAGGTGTGAGGACGGGCATATCGCGCCCTGTTTTGGCTCCCTACCGGCAGTTGCGGCACGCTCCGAAGTGCCTCCCCTACCCGCTCAGCCAGACCAAATCGCCACAAATTCAATGGACCACATAGCTACAAGCCCCGCCGCAGCTTCTGTCCCCGCCACTGCTACAGGCCTCGCCCTACTGCAGGCCCACCACGGCCTAGCACGGTCACCTCCAACTGCCACTGCCACCACTTCCTCCATCGCCATGTCCTTCGCCGCTGCCATTGCCTCCGTCGTTCTGAAAGAGGCGCACTGTTCGGCGCGGGCGATCAAATCCGTCGCTGCCTGCCGCCGCCGCCTCCGCTGCCTCCGCTGCCTTCGCCGCCGCCGCCGCCGCCGCCGCCGCCGCCGCCTGCGCCTCCGTCGCTGCCAGCCGCCGCCGCCTTCGCTGCCATCGCGCGCGCGCTGGGGCGCCGCCGCGCCGTGCCGTACGAAACGCGATACACTGCGCCATTATTAGCTGGCGGCGCGGCGCGATGCCCGCGAACAAGCGGCGCTCTTGTCGCGCGACCGCGATGACGAAGGCGGAGGCGGAGGCGCGTGCGAATGCGAATGCGGGTGCCAGGCTGGCCCGGCGCGGCGCGGTGCGGCGCCGCCGACTTCCCTTTTTCTCCCGTGGCCGGAGGCTGCGGGGGCGCAGCGACTGGGACGGTATGCCCCGGAATGTTCATGTGTATGTGTGTGTGTGGGGTGTTATTGGCATGCACAATTGACGGTGCAGTGTTGTTAAAAAATGATTTGGACAAAAAGGCAGTGATTATACGGAGTGATTTCAACACCAATTTCAGTTTGGACAAAGATAGCCGTAAATTAGATTTCAGTGTGAAAATGTAATTTAAAATAGAACACTGAGAAAGAGCAGCTAGATTTGCCAGTACCATTACGCAGTATTCTCGCATCACTAAAAAAAAATTGCGCTCTAAATTATTTGCATTATACTTCAAGTATAATAAACCAATAATTTATTTCTGGGTGGAAATCGATGAATGAATATTTTATTTTATTTAAAAGAGAATTTCTTGAATTAAACACCATCTACCCTTTTTATAGTAAAAAAAGCATAAAAATCGCCAACAAATGAAAAAAAGCAATGTGTAGAATGAATTTTTTGTAGGAATTAAGAAGTTTCACTTCTATCGCCCGTAAGTCAATATGTTTATTTTACGTCGTTACACTGAAGCATCCTTTTTTGCGAATGAATATATTCTTAAAACAACAAGAAGAAGAAAACGAAAAGTCCTCAGTCGGATCGCTTTTCGCTTATCTGCATGGTCCGGTTCTTTTGCTACGTATTCTTTCGATAGTTGATCATCTGCGTAAGAGGTCGACCACAACGGGTTAACGATGCGGAAATCTTACGAAAGCGTCTTTTGTAACGGGGATGCTCCACGTGAGGCTGTTGCCGGCTGCTCGATCAGCGTAACGTTCCGTAGCTAGATAAGTGTGCCATTGAGCGTAACCCACATGCGTTTAGCGTTGGTTTTCATGTTTTCTCTCTCTCTCTCTCTCTCTCTCTCTCGGGGGCAGCCGGCACCCGCAGCAGCTGTTCCAACAGCGCAGGCGAAACGGAGAGAACAGGAGCGGCGCGGTATGTACCGCCGGCCTCCGGTTTGCCGCCCAACCGCCAGGGCGGTGACTTTCCGGGGCTGCTGCCGCCGCAGGCGCGCACCGGTGGCGGAAGGTGGCAAAGGCAGCAGCCGAGCGGGACGGAACGGAGTTGGGGGTAAAGAAGGACGGAGCGTGGGATGGGATTGCGGAGCGAGCGGGGTGGTAGGGTAGAAGCGGAGCGGGGGCTCGAAGGGTGGCGGGCGGGGCGAGTGGAATCGGAATGCGGAGCGGAGAAGCGGGGAGATTGGTGGGGGCGAATGGAGATGGAGGTGGAGCGTGGGTGGACAGGGTGAGCAGGGCGGAAGGCGGGTCGTTGGGGGAGTAGGGAGGGGTGGGTAAGAAACGGGGGGGGTGGAGCGTCAAGGGGTGGAGAGGGGAGAAGCTGAACGGGACGGTTGATGCGAGGGAGAGGAGGACGGAGCGGAGCAGAGCGGAGTGGGAAGAAGCGGAGCGGGGCGGGGCGGGGCGGGGCGGGGCGGGGCGGTCGGTGCGAGGCAGAGAGAGGCAGCGTGCACAATTCATTATCGCGGTGCGCCGTCTCCCGCTTCGCCGCACGTCGCTCCGTCTGTCGTGTCGCTCCCGAGCGCCTCCCACGCCGCCCCCTTTGTCGCTCACCCGCGTCGTGGCGCGCCGGCTCCGTCCGTCGCGTCGCGGCTCGCGCACCTCACACTCGGTGCTCCGTGTGCGTCGGTCGTGATGGCGTCGTTTTTGTTGCGAGAGTATTAAACTGTACTTCTGTTCTCGGAATATAAGGGAGACTGGATATTCGAATGTTCTTTGGCGATTTTTTTAACAAATAAATTTTGGAACGTGTTTCTCTCCTATTGGTGCAGCATTTTACAGTACTTTGCTTGTTGTTTGGATCATCTCGCGTGGGTTATACTATTACAGATGTTCTAGTTTTACTTCCAAATGTGTGCTCCGCTTGCGTGTTCCTTTTTCGTATCTAGTACCCAGCTTGCTGAATTGTTTTTCTTGACGTTTCAATATGCATGTGTACATACTTTTTCTTTCTTTAGCATTCGTAGTGTTATTGAAATGTGCCATTCATTTTGAACGTGTCTTTATTGAAGCCCTGGTCAATGAGCGTTTGTGAAGAATTCAAAATGAACTGTAAGTGCGGATCCAACTGACGGTTTGTGTGGGCTTAACTTGCTGGGAGCACTGCATCGATCACTTGTGCTCCCGCTGCCTCTAGATGTACCGCTCTCGGTACATAGTTCTGCCGTCCCCGTTCGTCCGCGATCCTCCCAGCGCGATGTTCCTCGCCTCGTTCCGCCCCGTGTGTCGCCCCGGGCCCGCGCGCAGTAGTCCGCGGCCGCGGCCCGCTTCGCCGCCGTGCTTCCCTGCCTGTTCTCCTGCCGTTCGTCCCCGTCGCGCCGCGCCGTCGTCATCTGCGCTGCGCGCGCCGTCCCCCGTGCGGGCGGTGGAGCGTTACGGCGAGCGCCGGGGCGCTATCAGCCTCCGTCTGCTGCCATCTCGCCGCCCCCGCCCCCGCGCGCCGTTTGTGCTCGGCTGGCGCTCGCGCGAGCTGGCGCCCGTCGTATCTCCGCGGCGCTGCGTGGATGCGCCCTCGCCTGCGCTGGCTGGCGTCTGCAATTCCCATTATGCGAGCCACTCAATTAGGCGCCCCTGCTCCCTTTGTCGCTGGCGGAGCGGCACGGCGCGGCGCAGGGCGGCCGTCGCCGGTGTTGCTAAGGCCGGCGGCGGCGCTTGTGGCTGAGGTGGCTGCTGAGGTCAGAGACCGGCGGCCGGGCATGGAAACGGCGGCAGCTGGACGGTGGATGTGGAGGGCTCTGGTTCATACGCAGGGCATATGTGAACGAGCGAGTCATACTCGGCGAAAGCAGACAAACGTAGCGTTTGTAAGACTGCAAAAAAGAGATCCTGCGTGGAGTCTCGTGGATTACATTTGAAAGCGTGGGTGGGGCTGTGAGGTAAATAAAAGGACTCTCCACGACATAAGAGTGGGTTAGGAGAGGGAGCGTTGATTGTGCAGCATGACTGCTTCTGGGCGGTGGTCCATTAATGTGAGCAATGAAAACAGAAAGAGTCGTCTGTGGCTGAGAAGAGTTCGGAGCGCTTCCTGAGAAGCGGGCAGTGCCCAACACCATGTATATAGAGATGAATCATTCGTGTGGGGAGCGACGACTGAACCGTCTGTGGGATGAGGGGACGAGAGAGGCACCTCATTTTCCCGCGGATTAGGTAGTTTGTCACGACGGACGGAGCCGGCGCTTCGCCGGGCGACTGTTCCTGTGCGCGCTGTTCCGTCGACCGACAACATCTGAATGCTGATAACCGCACTGTCTGCGGGCGCGTTCCACCCGCGCTCTCTGCTCCTCGCTCGGAGCCCCGCGCCCGCCGCCCGCCTCTGCCAACGTCGCGTGACCCAGTTCCGCTTAGTGGCTGCGGAGTGGAGCTCCGAGAGTCAGCCCGGCTGAGTGTTTTCGGTGCGTTCTGCCAGGAATATGGATGAGAGGTTTCCTGCCTTTTCGCTTTACTGCTCCGCCCGTGAAACTTATTTTTGCACCTTTTTGGGGGTCGTGTATTACGTTTTCACAAAGTAAAATGCATTAACCGTGTTGCATCTTTTCTGTTACGGTGTGCTCCAGACTTCATTAAAATGTGTTTTCTGTCTCTTTTTGTTTTTGATTTAATACCCCTGCTTTAGTTGCAGTTCGTACAGGTGCACATTTAGAACAGTGAACGTACCTGGAGCAAAAGGAGAATTACAACCACGCTAATCAAATTCGCTTCGCGTATTTGGCGGTCATATACACGCCGCAGGAACTGGGTTTATGAGAACGTTACTCCGTTACTGCCTATACAGGGCGTCTGGAGCGGAGCCGGGCATTTCTTCTGGTTGGCTGCTTTGCATGCGCTTATTACACCTATTTGAGCGCGGTTGCGAACCGCCTCGACACCGTCATCGATCTGTGTGCGCGCCGCTCGTACGGAGTCTCCTTAATGCGCCTCTCCACGGGGCGGCTAGCGCGAAGAACGAGGCCAGTGAGAGGCCCTCGTGGCGATGCAAATTGCCTTCGAACGGCGAGATTCGCGTCTCGGGATCTGCTCTTCCATCTAAGCACTCTGTTGGGAGTTCCGGCAATTTTCTGACATCAGCGGTCTTCTCTTTTTTTTTCACTCGCCGCTTATTATCTATGACTGACGCATTTCGTGTTAATATTTCTTGAAGTGTTTTGTTATTCAGCAAGCGTGTATTTGAAAGAAATTGAGGAGCCAGTGGTGGACACTGCACCATTATTCTAATCTTTCTTTTCTACTAGTGTGTGCGTATCTGTGACAATCCCCGATCCTGAAAATTTAGAAGAGGGAATGCACTTTCGAGCTCTGGGTGATCTCCTCAGCCAGGAGATACAAGGAGTAACTCATTTGAGAGTTATTCTCATATGTAATTGTCTAATATCTGGTGCAATTAGAGCAAATCAATTCTTCCCTTTTCACACGCTCATTTGCACAGAAACAACCAAGATGGGATCCATGATTCTCGTGCTCAGATAGCAGGTTCGTTTGCTCGAGGGGTCCTGCATTCTGGGCCTGAATCGAACACTCCATCTCAAAGCCCGAGCGAGGCACCTCCTCGTTTGCCAACGGCCCCAAACATCGGCGCGGGGCGTGGGCGGAGGAGATTGGCTTTCGACCTTGCACCTACCGTCCCTCCCCACGCCCTCCCCCTCTTGCCTTCTGTGGCTGGCGGCGCGCGGGACCGCGGCCCGGCCGGCGCTGCGCTGCGCCGCGCCCGAGAACAATGCCAGGCGGCGCAGCGCGGCGTCCTGCTGCGCGCGGCGCGGAGCGAAGCGGCGGAAGCCCGGAATGCAGGGCGCGGGGGTGGAGGAGGAGGAGGAGGAGGTAGCGGAGGGCGCGCCTGGCGCCGACACGACGTGCCTGCCGGTCGCTGACCGCCCCGCCCCGCCCAGGCTGCTCCTCTTTTCGCCACGCCTCGCGCTGCAGGCGGCGACGCCCTCCGTGATGGCCGGCGGGAGCGCAAGGAGTAAACAAAGCTTTTGTAAAAACGAAGCACCGGCTATTTAGGTCGTTTTTATTGGATTTAATAGAATGTTGAGCATCGTGAATTTTCGTACTTACGTCATTTTTGGGGTACCTGTTTATCACGTGCTTCGAATGAAGTTTCCGATTACTTTGTTTTCTTTTTTTCGGATGAAGTGATTTATTATCTGGATTCTCTAATTTTTCTTTGTCACCTGTGGTAGCGGTGCGTGCTATTTCATTATTTTGCTTCTGCCTCTTCGTCGAATTGATGGCACCAGAGAAACTTTGTGACCTCTCATTATTGGCACACTTTCATCCATCCTTTGTCATACCATTCTTCAGTCATTTTGATTGTGAATAGTTTTGCCACGCTTCTTGTTTGCATTTTCCTTCTTGTTCGCCACATCTAACATTCTCCGACGTGGTGCCTCGTTGGCGGGAGCCCTCCGAACAGCCGTCGACGTAGCAGCCTCCCTTCGCGCCAACCTGCAGACCCTGGGAAAGCACGCGCGCGCCCAGCGCTCCCTCGTCTTGGGCGGCCGCTCCGCGCCGCCCCGCTCCGTTGCGTTCCGCTCGCGGCCCGCCCCCTAAACGCCGGCGGGGGCGGGGCGGGGCGGGGGCGGGGGCGGCGCGGTGGGGCCCGTGGTGATCCCACCCCGAAGATCCGCCGGAAGAGCGCCGGCCACTCGCTCCCTCTCTCGGACACAAAGCCGCGCCAAAGCGCTCCCAATTAGCCGCGTGAATCGCGGGGGCGGCCGGGGCGAGGACGAGAACGAGGACGAGGGCGGGGCGGCGCCTGCAGCAGACGCTTGCGCCGCCCCCCCCCCTCGGCCGGAGATGAAGGCGGCGGAGCGCGGGGAGGAGAGAGAGAGGCCTCCTGGCGTTGAGGGGAAGCGAAATTGGGATTATGAACAATGCTCCTGGTAATGAAATGATGTGATTGCCACTATTTACGCGTGGAAACACATGTGTAACACGTTGTCCCTGGAGGCCGATTTTGTGGTCGGGGTTGGGTGTAATCCAGGAACTCGCCGAATGAGCTTGTCACTCTGACGAGCATGTGATTAACGCAAGGCAACAGTGGCCCACTCGTATGGAAAAGTATGTGTTAATAATGCGTAATAGCGCAAGTGATGATGTTGCAAATTAATCGACAGTTCAATGAAGTTTTTTTGTTGTTGTTGAAAAAAAACTTGGTTTTTGATGGTTCTATGAGAATACAAATGCGTGTATTTATTGAAATATACATTACTTCAGAATTGAACTTAAATAATTACACTATTAACGTACGTACACAATATTTGTCTTCTTATTTAGTATCATTGTGTTACTCATTGCTCATGGCAGTGGGAGCCTGTTCTCTTTCCGTGAGCTTGGCTTTGGAAGATTCGCTTCCGAGAAGCCCGCGAGGCGCCCCGTCCCTATTATGCGCGCGCGGGTGGACGGCCGGAGACGCGGTCGGCGATGAGTTGGAAATTATCCGCGCAAATATTTGCGTTCGTTCAGGTGGTTTCGCGCTCGTGTGCGCTTCTCTTTCTCGCCCCCGCTCTCTTGTTTATTATGAGCGCCGCTGCCACCGGCCGCGGCGGGGCGTCCGCCTCGCTCGCTCTCTTTTTTCCTTTCTCTCCGTGCGAAGCGGACGCTAGCGTTTGCGACGACGCCTCTCTGGCGCGTCTTTGTGGGGAGGGCTCCGCAGAAGCTGTTGTCGGTGGCGAAGACCTGTGCGCGGGTGTAGAGTGGGCGTTGTGCGTTGCGCTCGATGGACCGTCGCCCACCCCGATCCGCTCTGACTCGCTTCACCTCGCCTTCGTCCATTAGGGATGCAACGACACCAACAAAAAATTCGATGTTTAAAATACATCGACCCAAAATTATCGAAGATTTTAAAACTATTTTAGTAACCTCTAACGTTAGTGTTCACATGCGAGGGGGGTCGTTTTCATGTCACGGTGCTCATGTTTATAAATTTATAATTGAGATTTAGCTGTTAAAACAAAGTCAAACAATTCTCTGGATAATTAATAAAAATTTTATTGTTGTATACAAAAGTAGTAAACTACATTTATCAACAAAAAGGCGACTAACTTATTTTTCACTCTTGGTGACTTCGGTCTAAAGCATTTGAAATTAGAGATAACCATATCTGAAAATTATCGCCTTTTTTATTATTACATTTTGCATTCAAAAATATATCAACCAAGTAAAAAATCAAGCTCAAAATATCGATATGAAAAAATATTGGCTTTCATTAAATCGATGTTAAAGACGTCGATATTTATTGATGTTGCATCCCTACTATCCTCCTCTCGCTCCCTCCCGCTCACTCCACTGCACCATCGCCCACTCCGCTCCGTACCGGTTGCTCCGCTCGACACACTCTGCTTTGTCCCCGCCCATCTTCATCCCACTCCATATCGCTCCCGTCGCCTAGCCACGTCATACCCTCTCTGCCCCTCTCACCTTTCGCCTGCTCGCCCATCCGTCAATTCCGCGTCGCGCACTCAAGCTTGCTGTTTACCGTCTATTAATTCTTCTTCCACTACCCATTGCTACAAAAGACAACTCGTTTTGGAGCGTGAAAGAGGGCGGGGGGTACTAGTGTCATTTCTTTCCGCGTTCATCTCCGCCGTACCATTCCTTGTCCTCCCCTTTGCATCCGCGCGCGCTCTTCAGCAGTTAATCAACGAGGGGCCTGTGGAGAGGCACCTTATCGGCGTCGGCCGTGAAGGGCGCCCGCCGTGTGTTTCGGATGCCCGAGATTAGATTAAAGCGACTGCCCGTGTTGTATGCGGAATTAACGCGCGCCCCGACCGCGCCCAGGGCGGCGCTGCTTCTTTCAAGAGGGGAAGAGTTCGCGGAACCAGTTGGAGCGCTGCCGAGTGCAACGGCGCCGTCGAGGACGCGCGGCTAGTCACTCGGAACGAATGGGCTCCCGAGTGCCACGCCGTCGCCACGCCCGCGCCCGCCCTTCGTAACGCTGCCAGCTCGCCCCGCCCACCTCACCCACCTTATCCATTCCGTTCACCTCACCTTCCTCACTCACCCTCCTCACATCACCATCTCGTTCAACACGCCCACCCAACTCGCCATTTCGTTCACCTCACTCACCCACTCCATCCACCTCACCCACCCACTCCATCCACCTCACCCACCCATTCCATCCACCTCACCCACCCACTCCATCCAACTCACCCACCTACTCCAACCACCTCGCCCACCCACTCCATCCACCTCACCCACCTACTCCATCCACCTCACCCACCCACTCCATCCACCTCTTCCACCCACTCCATCCACCTCACCCACCTACTCCAACCACCTCGCCCACCCACTCCATCCACCTCACCCACCTACTCCATCCACCTCACCCACCCACTCCATCCACCTCTTTCACCCCATCCACCTCACTTACCTCAACCACCCACCTCTCCATCTCGTTCGCCTCACCCATCTACCTTACTTGCCTCATCCTGCCCATATGTGCCATCTCGCCATCCCGCCCATCCTGCCTCCCCCTCACCCATCTTGCTTCGTCCCTCGTTTTGGCCCTACCGTAACCATCCTATTTGCCCACCACACCCCCAGTCCATCCTTGTCGTTGGCCAAGCACCTCTTTGTATCTTATTCTCCGCTTCGCCCCTCTTCTGACTGCCTTGTCGTTCCCTCTCAACAACACATTTACCGAAACTGCACCGTTCCGTCGTTCCTTCCTCGCTTCCAAACAGTCCGCCACCCCGCCCGTCCCACACCACTGCCCCGTCACGCCGTGCTCCTCCGGCCCTGCCCGCCCTCCGCCCCCCTGCGCGCCAGGCGGCCGGGTGAGAACGAGCGCGCGGGATGTGTCCGCGGCGTCTGCGCGCCTGACGCCCGTGTCTTTGTTGCGCGCGAGCCCTCGCCCTTCCCTCGAGTTCGGCCTTTGTTTTTCGGTCTGCTGACGACTCCCCTGCAGATGATGGCTAATTAGAACGTCTGGCTTCTCTTCGGTCGCATAGCTGAGGGGCGTCGAGAGGAGAACGCCCGCGGAATGTTTTAGAAGTAGTTTTATTCGCGGTCGCTTTTAGTCGTGAGAGAAAAGAGATTACGTAGTTCCGCTGCCGACGAGGAGAGCATTTCGAAACAAAAAGAAATTATTCAATGCGATGGAATCTTAGCAACAATATTGAAAATGTAAAGAACACTGGAGTTTAATGGATCTGGGAAAATGTTTTAGTACCAGTTTTGAACGCTTTCTCGTTTTAATGTCTTCGCTTGCTACGTACTACATCCATTGTCAGGTTTCTTCAAACAGAATATCTGCCATATATGCTATTGTCTTCAGTTAAAGATTTGTAATAAGTATGGATGTTTTATTTAATGAAAAGATTCATACCTTCATTTTATTGGACGATCTGGAATGTCACTTTTGGAAATAATAATGTGGACAGTTACGATTACGCGTGAAGTATTTTCCTTCATTATCGTGGACAGAAAATACGGAGGGACGGTATTACGTTGGATTTGCTTTTTTAATTTCGGAGACGCGTCCGCGGGTCTCGAAAGTCATTGTTCCGAGACCCCTACTGCCGCGGCGCGCCGGACAGAGAAGGATCTCTGCACCGCGACATCGCTCCATCCCGCACTTGTTTATTCGCAGGGCGAGCGACGGGTGGGGGTGGGGCAGGGCGGCGGACGCTCTCGCACCGGGAATTTAATTTCCGCGAGCAGAGCGGAACCCCCGCACCTCCGCGTCATCCTCCTCTGCCTCCGCCCCCGCACTCGCTCCCGCCCTCGCCCTTGCCGCGTTATTGGCCGCGGGATCCTGCCTCCCTTCACCCACCCCCCCAGACGGACGGAAGGCGGGCGGGCCGACGAGCGGTTTGTGCGGAAATGGGTCGGAGTGAACGCGCGAAGCGGCTGTCTTCCTGGAAGCCTCTTGTCTGGGCTGAGATGGTCTCTCGGCTCGGGAGGGCGGAGGAAGATTCGATTTAAGGCGGAGCTCAACCCGCCCAAGGTTGGGCTAACGCGCTGCAAGGATACGGCACGCCCACGTCGCCGACTCGGAACACTGGATCACGCTGCGAGACAATGGTGGGGCGTTCGGAGAATTTTGTTCAATGGAGATATTTCGGTTCAAGTTCACCAAAGAGGGTTTCTCGATTCTTTTTAGTCGGGGTTTTCAGCTTTTATGTTGAAGATGAAAAATATTTCAAGCGATTCGTATTCTGAAGTGTTGTAAAATGTCTGCTGTTTTCACATGAATAAGTAACTCTTGAATATTTATTATATTTTTGAAAGGGGAGAAATGTTTGACTGAAAACGTGAATATCCCCTTAAGGAACAAATATTTTACGTGTATGCAAATAAAGATTTTTAATTGTAAATATGTTGTATGTAATGTATTATTTGCAGAAAATTAACGTTACGAAGATGTAAAGTTACCGTCAAAATTCATTAATTTTTGCATATTTATTATTCCTGTACTAACAATGGCTGCTACGTATTGGTTTTCTTCATGTTGAAGGCGTAGAATGAAGATAATGCTTACCTTAACAGTTTTTCATTCACAGACACAAAAAATATAATTATCATTACGATAGTCTTGGAAAATGAAAGCTTTCTGAAATCGTTTCACGGTGACCGTTGTGTATTTAATGTTCTGCAAACAAATACGGTTCTTTAAGTAACTTTACCTACATTGGTGCAATTTGTGGGCACTCATGCACAATTACCTAATAGCTCCTTAGCATGAACTACATTTTTATTAGTCGTATTTCGTCATGAGATTAAAACATTCGCGAAGTAGGATTGCACACGGTTTGAAAATTGAAGATGGAATTGAACGCGCCGTATTACAGACCGGTTATGATGAGTGTCCCGAATAGCGAAAATGAAAAGAAAGAAAAGAGAAAGAAAGATAAAGCAGTTTGACCGGAGGTTGAGAGGCGTGAGCCGCTAACCGTATGGTCCTCACCGTGATGACGGTCGTGACTCGAATTTGCCA
The DNA here is from genome assembly GCA_031308135.1 of Acheta domesticus. NCBI lineage: Eukaryota > Metazoa > Arthropoda > Insecta > Orthoptera > Gryllidae > Acheta > Acheta domesticus. The sequence goes on along the minus strand of JAHLJT010000631.1, from coordinate 105,515,211 downwards.
TTTAAGAAGGAAGGCGGAGGCCAAGTAGGCAGGCGCGGGTCGTGGCACGGGCGAGGGCAGCAGTGTCGGACGGTATACCGCTGGTCGTTTGCGTCCGCGGAGCGAGGCGTTACGGCGGCGGGAGAGCCTTATTTCCCGAGGCGACGGGGCTCGTAAAGGAGGGGACACGTCGTCCCCCGTCCCTCCCCCTCTGAAAGCTCTCGCTTTCTTGGAAGCGTCTCTCGCCACGCGGCGTAAAGCTGCGAACATGCTACGCTGCTTATCGATTATGCGCTGATTACGATGTCTTGGGATAGTGGAGCCCCCGCCAGCGCACGCAACATGCGTCGTCTTTAGTGTTTTCATAGACCTCTTCCATCTCTCGCGTGTTTTATGCTGCATTCTTATATTTAGAGCCGCCTTGACTCTTACAATTATGTGATTGACACGCTCCATTTATATATTCAGCCGGAGATATTGACCAATTAGTACATAGAACTCATTCTTAGCCACCATGGGCTATTTGGATTTCAAGATTTAAATTAATATATTGTATTCGTGTTCATTAACCATTGCCTTCCATGCCCTTATCACATGTAAAGCCCATTTGCCTTACGGGATGGGCGCAGTGACCTACGATCCACGATCGTAGCGAAGAATGGTGACCACCGTAGGCACCAATTCGTTATGCTTAATATTCGTATGGCTAATGATATTTGTTTTTAGTTGTTGTTGTATTTTTAATTTTTAAAATGACTCGAGTGGAAATAAGTTAACTTGAGAATACATTTTAGAAACGACTTGCATATTCAATCATATTATACTCGTGTGTACTGAAGATTTGTGACCTCATTTTGTTCCGAAGCACCTTGCATAAGTTTGGGCATGGCCAAGCAGGAGGGAGTAATGTAGAGGACGTGTCCGTGAAGCGCCCGCCCTTTATGCCGTCGCCGCCAGGGCCACCTGCGCTGGGCACCGTCCGCGCTCCTCCCCCTCCTCCTCTCCCACCCTCCCGTGCGCGCGCTTCCTGCGCCGGTTTTCCGTCGCGGCGGCGGCTGCCCGAGGGGCGGGTCGAGACGCGGCCACCAAAACGAAGCAGCTCGCCGGAGGTCCGGGGGAGGGTGGCCCAGGCCCGGCGTGCAGTGCCGTGGGGAGGGGGCGCCGTGGACCGGTTATTAACCCGGGTGCGAGCGGCTCTAGAGAGCGCTGGCGCGGGCAGGCCCGGCGGCCGGGCGGGCGGCGGCCGGGGGCTTCGGCCAGTGCTCGGGGTAATTAGGGGGGAGGCGACGCCACCGCCGACGCTGCCACGGCGGCAGCCGCCCGCCCGCCCGCGTGGCCACCGGCCCAGCCGACCGGCCGCTCGCTCGCTGGCTCGCACGCTCCCCGACGCCAGACAGCCGGGAAATTAATAAAAACGGGAAGAATGGGCGTTGTTCGTTCCACGCAGACGTGGCCAGGCGGAATTGACGGGAAGGGCAGCTGTCTCTGCGCCCAAGGGTGGTTCCCAGTGCGCGCCGGCGCGGCGCTGCAGGGCCGCACGGCCGCTTACCGCGTGTGGCTGCTGCCTTCGACGTTTTCTCCCTTTCTCTGTGAGATGCCTTCTTAAACGGACGGTGAAAGTTTCATTTTTGTTCAGGCCTCCTCGGTGTCGTCGGCCGAGAAATTGCCCAAGTGCCGTCGCTTTAGAAATCTTAAGATTTATTTTCTCCGCTCGCCATAAATGTACTAACTAGCGGTTGTTTAAGGCAAATTATTATTCATTTGGCCTGGACGATAGAGAACGAGCCTCACTCACCTTAAGCAATCTTGTTCTTTGTAAGTACCTGAATGATTTGCTTTCTTCAGTGCTAAGACAGGTTGACGTTATTGACAATACATACTTTCAAGAGAACCGTGACTGAGTCGGATGTTTTTCCCTTCACCTTCAGTAACCAAAAGAAGCCCTGAAGAAGTCCTGTCGCCTATTCCCTGGTTGTTTCTAAAGATATCCTTCCTATTAAAATCTCGATGATAAAACTAATGAACCTTCAAATTGAAGTTTTTCTGTGACAATGGATGGCTCGAAACTGTATATTCCATTGCCTCTTCCCGTTTGACGTATTGCTTATTCTCCTCCTTCAAACTTCATAAGTGTAGGCGGCGAAGACTAGAAAAGTTATGGTAAGGGTCATCTCTTGTATATTGAAACATCAATGTCATATTCACGACTTTCCAATTTGATTTTGTCGTCATGTGGCAAATGCTAAAACAATTACTAGCATTTACATTTTGAATATTGTTTATATGAACACCAGGGTTAACTTGAGTGAAAAGTGATTACTGAATTTCACTGCATAGTAGAAACTGAACGTCTTGACAAATTTTGTGTATCTTTACATTCATTTTTCCAGTAGTATCCTTATGTACGCCAGTTCCTCGTCATGATAGCTGGGTTGCTTGTTTCCCCTCCACAGTTTCCCTGTTGGAGGCGGGAATTTATTTTTACAGGTCGGGTACATTAAGAAAGAAACTATTAGTGGAAATATCGGCTTATCACCGTGGAAATACTCAGTACAGATGTTGGTAGTATGGAAACAATACTCCACAAACATTTACAGCTGAGGAAAATTTGTGCAAATGGGTTCCTCATTATCTTGCGGAGGAGCAGAAGATGAGAAGGAAGGATTGTGCTGCGAAATTGCTCGCTATGTTTCCTACAAATGGACCAAAACGACTGATGCCAATCAAAACCCAAAACTGTGTCTGAGTGTCTGAAAATGAACGAAGACCAGTCGTTCTTCGACCAGATTTCAGATCTCGGAAACGACGTTTCACTATTTTCTTCAGCTACGAAGAGCCATTGCTGGTTGATTGCCGGAAGGTCTGACCATGAATGGACCAATACGATGGTATTGTTGTTTTGGACGCTCTATTCAAAGAATTTAAAAAAAGACGTCCGAAGACAGAAAACTTGAGAGTGCTGCTTCTGCGTGACAATGCATCGGCTCATAGAACATGTGTAATTGAGCAGAAACTAAAAGAAGAAAATGTCCCCGTTCTTGAGCATCCATCATACAGTCCTGACCTCGCACCTTGAGATTTCTGGTTGTTTCCTCTGGTGAAGTCTGTCATCGCTGGAAAGCCCTTTAAACGTGTACAGGCCTTTGATAAATGGTTGCAGCGTCTCCAACGATATGTGCAGTACAGTGGGGATTACTTTGAACGATTATGGTGGTTAGTACTCCAATACATGTTACAACGTATATTTTAGCAGGTCACTTGCAGAAGGTTTTGAATCCCCCGTGCACTTTGGGATGCCTAACTTGGAGTAAATAAGAATTCTTAACTAATTACTAAGGAATGTTTACTTTTTTGATTGGTTGATTTTTTTCTACATTCACGCGTCGCTCACACTTGTTTAACATAGCGCGTCAATACCCTGCATTGTGGCCACTTTTTAGAACGCATCACCATCGTTTGCAAGTACGAATGCGTGGCGGCGGAGGTGTTAACCATCGCCATGTCCAATATCTCCTCCGTGGCCGCCCTTGCCCGCGCGAGGCGCTCCGCGTAGGGCGCGAGCCGGCGGCGGCGCCGCGTCCCGCCCGCCGCCCCCGCGCCGCGGGGCGCTACGCCATGCGCGGTGTGAAAGTTCCCTCGGCGGCGGGGAGGCGCTCGTTTTGTGAAGGTCCGGGACGCGCCCCACCCCCCTCCCGCCCGTGAGAACTGGCGTGCTCTCTCTCCGCTGCGTCCGACTAGCGAGTCCTTTCCCTGCCCCGCCGCGCGTCTCGGCCTGCCTTTGTTCCTCGCATCCGCCCCGCGACGGGCGGCGCGCCGTGCGAGATGTGAAGTAACGCCGTTTTGCCGCCTCACGCGCCACGCAACTCGTTTCTTTGGGGGTGCGTTTCGGCTCAGTGGTCGATAACATCTATGTTGTGCAACGATGTGATTGTGGGAACATCGATGGAACGATATGTTTCTCTATTATTAACTGAATCACGTTATTAAGTAGTTTCTTGTTCAAGGGCGGTTTAAACGATATTTTGATATAAAGTGACACTTCGTGATAAGTAACATAAGTTGGCGTTTGGTTTATTCTTTCTACAACCCGTGACCGGTGAAAATGCAGTGAGCTAATTAGTCTGTTATGATTTTTTTTCTCTATTTTGGTTCATTCGATGAAAAAATAGCTTCCAATCCGGTGAAATTCCTACACTCTTCTTCCCAACGATGTTTTGCTCTCTTGCAGCACTATAACCTACAATTAAGCAATTTTGTATTGAACATACACAACAAATTGTACGATATTTATTCTGGTCTGGATATTGATTTCTGGCTAATAAATAGCTTTATTCGTTTCGTTGTTCATTTTCTGATCTCTCGAATGATTGGCGCGCCCAGTGAAAACACAATGGCAATAAGTGGGCTTGTTTCTCGCCCATTATTGAATTTCCTCCGCGGCTTCTTACCGTGGGTTCGGAGAGAGAAATCCTCATTCTTTCGGATAACGCGCGGCGCCGCGGTTTGCAGGCGTGAAGGAAATCGTGCCCGCGACTTGCGCCGCCTCTTTGCCCGATGCATTGTAGTAGACGTACAGTCGCCGCCCGCCGCTGCCGCCGCCGGAATCTCCATTGTAGCGCCGGGAAAGCGCGTCGTGAAATCGATTTGATGAGCTTCCTGGAACGGCTCTTGGGTTCTCGCGCGCGCGCTTCACGCCGTAAAGTGGTAGTTGGTTGCTGTCACAAGCGACGTTGACTTGGCGTTTGAGGCCCTTGGTCTCCTTGAATACTGGCGTGCCGGTGTTTGTACGACTGATTTGTTGCAGTAAACTCGTGTGTAGCATTTACTTTGGCGGGTTTAATTGAACTAATGCATTGTTTGTGGACATCCTCCGGTATTTCTTTCGTGTACATTTAGGCGCAACGTAGTTATAAAATAGAGTACAATTTTGAAACAGGTGAAATAATTTTATATATACTATTGTGAAAATGTATCATCCTCAGTTTTTGCGATTGTGTGTCAGGTGCATTATTCGTTGCAGAAAGAAACGTTAAAATGTTAATGGATTATATAAATAATTGCTGAAATTATGTTATTTTTTTTGGATTCCAGAAAAAAAAGGCTTTCGTATGTGTCATGAAAGATGTAAGGTGAAATGGAAATTTTAGAGCCAGCCACGCAAAGGAGAAGAGTATTTTCTCACCAATACAAAAAATGAATAGAGAAGAATTATCTGAAATGAATATCCAAGTCCTTAATGTGTTTTAAGAAATTGGATATTCACTTGAGGTTAAGACGGTTATCGCTTTTCGTCATGCAGTGTTCCGAAATCCAATAAGCGGGCTCTTGTTCTCGAAAGCGGGAAAGCGCCTCTTAGGTGGCAGTGCGAGTGACAGTGCGCTGCCTGAAAAGCGGCCAGAAGAGGCGTGTGTCGAGGCCAGCGACCGCCACGCGTCGACCACAGCCTCTACCCGGCCCCCGCCCCTTCCTCCACGCCGCTATTGTGCGCCGCGCCGCGGAGAGAGCGGAGAAAGCGAGCGCGGAGACGCCGGCGACCGCAGCGACAGTCGGGCGCCACCGCCGCCGCCGCCCTCGCCACCGCTCCCCCGGACGGAAGAGCTGGCCACGACAAAATAACGTCCAACGGGCGGTGGTCTGTAAATCAACACTTGATGTATTAGTACTTAGGTGTACTTGGAACTAAGCTGTACTTGGACTCCCGCAGCGGGTGCGGTTGAAGACTAGCGCCTAGGTGCTCAACCTGGGGGAGTAAAATCCTTCTGGTAAAATAAGTTGTTTGCAGTAGTAGCCCGCGTAAATCGACACTTGTGCACACTGGCAAAGAAATATCACCTACAATCTCGTTCATTCAATGCAAATTCTAGTACAGGGAGGTATTCTCAATATCATCACGGTCTCGGTAACAATTTCTAGTATTTTAGCTCATTGGCAGATAAAGTTTTATCTGGTAATTTTGGCCAAAAGTAATGTTTTGACATGTTCGAACTCTGTAATGTTAGATCTGAATCTCACTACTAGAGGTTTCAAATCAGGCTTGTAGAAAACCTTATATAAGTAAAATAGCGTAGCATTTTAGGTAACATTCTTAGAATACGAAACTTCTCCAAACTCAGTGCTCTCCTGAAACATTTTCTGCGTGTCGGATAGAACCTTGTATCGTGATATATTAATAATGACGCTATTAAGCTAACAAATATTACAAATTTTGTGTAAACAACACTTACATTATTTACGAGTTTAATGCTTTGCGGAGTTGAAATATTGTTCGCTGAATAAACGAAAACTCATTTCTGTTTTTGTTTGTTTTTTGTGATGCCTGGACTTTTGTTATATTTTTGCCGTCTGTAATTAAAAAAACTGAAGGTTATATTTACACAGATATGTCAATAGATGTTTGAACTGCCATTTGATATTTTTGGCTTTGAGGTTGCATGGTGTATGTTTTGCCAGGAACTCATTCGGAATGCAGTAAACTTAAACAAGGCTTTGCATGAAGATATCTTTTTTCATTTCCATTGCTATAATGTATTGAAAACGGTTCCCTGCTCGTCTACTGATTACGTTGGTGTGCAATCACATCGTGTCTATTCAGAACAATGTTTTGGCGAATCGTTACACGGCTCTGGGAGGTTGAATATGGTAATTAGAAATTACGAAACTCAAAACTACAGATGAAAAATGTGTCACAAAGAACTGCGAGTTTGTAATGTGCATTCAAATGAAACACACGAGCTCATGGATCATGTTTAGAATGGAAACGTAGTACTTCGTCGTATTGAAGTGCAGTACAAGTTGAAAGGAACAAAATGAGGTCACTCCTCGGTACCCGTGAAAATGGCGTCTGTTGTAGAAGATAAAATTGTAGTGGAAGTCTCCTACCACACGTGTTGGGCGTGTCTTGGAACCTTTTCGTTGTGGGCCGACCAAAGAAGAATCCGACAGCCTTTGCCTTCGCCCTGGGAGGACCCGCCCTATGGGCTGCCAATCGGAGAGGACGCGAACCCGTTCCCAGGACAGTGGCCGACCGTCGTGTAAACAGCGGGGCGGCAGGTGCGTGACAGCGAGCGACCGGGTTGCCTTACCTTGCCTTGCCACGACGCGCCACGCCCGAGGGCTGTCGCCGCGACGGACCGGCCTAGTGAGCCCCTTATAGCCCGTGTGTGTTTAATGACTTCCTTCGAGATTTGTGATGCTACAATAAAGAGACGACATGGAAATGGGCGAGGGGTTGACCTTCTTCGTGTGGATTCTCCGAGATAGTCGTGGAGTGGTGAGGAGATAGTGCCCAGATTGAAATAAATTCCGGAAGGCTATAAATTTGTATTTTTAAGGTAGTTACTACGTAGTGTGTGAAATGATGTGAAGGAAGGGAATTTTCCATACCAGAGAACTGAGATGGAATCATTTGGGACTTCATTGCATTTTGGTATTCTATATAAAACGTCGGGCGACGTCCACAGTATCGTAGGAATGGGTAAGTGCAAAATGTCAGTAAGTGAATTGATACAGAGTTTTCGTGAAATTAAATTCGTCATTTACATTCATTTCAATCCCAAAACTACTGCCGTAGCCTCGTCCTGCCATCGAGTCCTGCTTTTGTGTAGTTGTGTTCCAGTTTCTTCGAAATAACCCGGTCAAGCGCAATCGTTCTCCCGGCCACGTACTGCACCTCTTCATGCGTTACGGAACGAATTCCTGGCCGCGCGCCAGGCGCAGTGTTCCAGTGTTCGCCTCCGCCGGCAGGGAACTGTTCACGCCACGGAATAACGAGTGGCAGCGGGCGGGCGGGCGACTCGGCTCTCGATACGGGCTTTAACTCAGGCAGATGCGCCGCGACATGCGGCTAGGGAGCGGGGCGGGAGGGCGAGGATTACAGCAGCCAGTGGTTCCAGTTAGCGCAACCTGTTTTCGTCTCCGTCGACACTTTCTCGCCGCGTATAACCCGCGCGTATTATTCCGTTTCCCCGACGAGTTAATTATCGCCGGAGAAATAACTCTGAACGACCAAATAAACGTCTCCCTAGTTAGGGGGCTATTCTTCCAGCCTTTGCGCCCCTCTCCGGAGGCGTTTCCCGAGTCAAAGAGCCAGCCAGACGGCGGCGGCGGCGTTCGGACGGCGGCGGCGGCGTTCGGGGAGGAACGTTTGGGAGTTAATGGGGCATTGCGGCGACTTGGCGTGTCTCGACGCGACGTCGCCCGCGACGAAAGAGCTCGCGAAACGTGGCGCAACGCTCCCTCGAAAACCGTAACCGAAACCGTTAAGTAATCGGAGGGGATTCGGCGGAGCACTCGAACGATTCGTGAACACTCGGCGGCGGCGCGGCAAGAAGGCAGCCACGCCCGTGGCACAAGGGCGGGCGGGTGGCGGCGCTTCAGCGGCAGGCGGAGGAAATAAAAAATATAATAACAATAAAAAAGGAACTACTCATCGTGAGAGCTATTAGTGCAAGGAGAGGAGGAGTTCGTGAGGAGAAAAAGACGAGAGCGGGTTACTCGCGCACGGGGACCAAAAAGACCAAGTAATAAAGTTGGTGGTTCGGAGCACGCCCGCCGCGCTCGTGAGCTCGGCCCGGCCCACCCGCCGCCGCCGCCGCCGCCGCCGCCGCCCCCCGGCTCCACCCGCCTGCCCCCCCCCCCCCCGCGGTCGGACCTCCCTGCTCACGATCGGCTACGCGCGCCACGTTTTTCTTTCTCGCCGGTGCCGAACATGTCAGAGCGTTTCATTGCTTCTCGCGTCATTCCGCGGAGTTGTTGATTTCGTATTCATTTGGTGAAATGTCTTTGTCGATCGGATTACTTGACGTTTGCAATCTTTGCTGAATATCAACATTCTTTTTGTTGTTTTTTAATAAATTGTATTCTTCAGAAACATTTTCATGAAATACTAAGGAAAGAGTAATGTATGGAGTAAATCATCAATTGAATTTGTAAAGGCAACTTATTGTTGGCGAAAAGATGCAGAAATGTTTATTCGAAGCATCATTGTGAACCGAATTTAGTAGAAAAAGGGCGTTTCTGAAGTCGAGAGAAGATTGTGGATTACCTAAGTTGAGAGTTACAACATAACTAGTGTTGCTTTTATGAGTGAATGTAATTCGTCTTTTTCTAAAACATTTTTTTGTTGTTTTCTGTGTTTTAAATTTATTACAATTTATATTATTCAAAGGCAGTGTAAACTGGATCATAACAAATGCATCATGTGCCCGATTGCCCAAGTCTCATGTTTTTTAATATTAATTCATCCTCCCGACCCCCTAAGTTTCGTTCTTTCTCCATTTAGTTCGGTTATCGGACGGCCGTCCGGTTGCGTGCATGGCGCAGATCGTTTACGAAGTCCTGGGCTTTTCATGGCGGAGCTCCAAGTGGAAAAGAGGGAGCCCGCGGGACAGAGAGGGGCGAAGGCCCGGGAGGGGGAGCGTAGGCATCCGAGGCGCGCGGCCGCCGCGAGTCCTTTGCGGTCGGCGTCGTTCATTTTCGCGCACCGCCATGCGAGAAGTTATGCAAACGACGACACGGGCCGCGGCCGGAACTGCGGGTTTTGTGCCGGCCAGTCACCGACCGGCCGAAGGGGTTGCGGCGCGGTGGTGGAGGTGGCGGCGGCGGCGGCTGAGTCGTTTTGCGGGCAGGGACCGCGACGGAGAGCTGTCCCCGCCGCAGAATAAACGGCTTGCGGTCGTCGTCGTTTACCGGCGCCGGTGATCGCGCGAGGGAGCAGCGAGAGCTGCCACACGTGTTTGCGCACGCACGCGTTTCTTCCGCGTGGCTGATTAGCGTGGGGTTGACGTCGGAACTCGTGCGTTCTCTCGTGGCGACTTATTTCTGAATTACGAATGATACTTCAGAAATGAATGCATTATTTCTCTTAAATGTTCTTCGTGCATGATAGCGGCACAATCCTTTAGGTAACGGAAATGGAAGGCTATTTGACTACCAAATTGGCTAAACTGATCAGACTGAATGAGTCCTTTAAGTGAATTTTAAAAACTTTTCAAATATATGGTAAAGAACCGAAGTTGTGAGAACAAGGGGTCGTTTTACAAATAAATACACAAAAATGTCATTTTTGTCTCCCAACTTCCCTTCTATTTCGTAACAAAAATAGTCAACGCCCTAACCTGTGTGTACACATCGCTTACAATTGATAGAATACTGCAGCATTACTGCATTTTCATTTATTAGTGCATTTGCACTTATATTGCAATAGAAATGCACTTGCTTTAGAATTACCAAATACAAGTATAAAAAATAGTGAAGCAGAGTACATGGAAAGATATAATTAACCGAGTGCAATGTTTTTTAAGGCTAAAAGATGCTTTACGAGATATTATTCATCTCTGTTGAATCAAAATGTCTTCAAACATACCACCAGTTTTTATAGTGTACGTTCACTTTTCTATTATTCCTCTCACCCCATCGTACACTTGCGTTTCAAGCTGCTATCTTCCACCTCAGAGTGTATAATTATCTTCATACCATTAATAATAATAATAATAATAATAATAATAATAATAATAATAATAATAACTGATAATGCAATACACTCACGGAAAAGGTGTTGCCACTGTAGTGTCGTTTGCGAATAAACTTTTTCTATCCTCCTGTGTTCTCTCTCAATTCACCAACTCTGAAAGAATGATCAGTAAGGTTCAGGTTTCTATGATTTTGTATGTTTGTGTCCGTTGATTCAAGGCATAGCTAAATGAAATTTCTTGACATTTGGTTAGAATTGGATGCTATGTAGATCGTTATGTTAGTGCATTTTTGGCCGATTTTTTCGATTGGTGCATATTCGTGTTATCGTAGGAACATATTTTGCATATTTTGTTAAATAGAGACTTATCTCTAAAACGTTTCATGTTTTCATAGAATTTATTTGTAAGCGTTCATTGATTAGAAAGAACTCGTCACAGTTTGCATCCCCCCCTTTCTATTGATGATAACATACTTGTGAAAATGTAGGATATTCCTTGACATCGTATATGTTTTAAACCAGCAAAAAATGAATCATGACGTACAATGTTCACTAAGGTGCATATTTGCTTACATTATTTCTCTCGCGAAGTAAGGTAGATTATATTCTATTTGCAAAAAAATACGGCTTTTCATTCCAAGCACGCTTATGAATTTTATCAAGTAAGGTTAATGCGGGAAACTGTATACTGTTCATTTTAATTCCGTATTAAAGTGCATATTTCAGAATTTTTAGGTTCATAAATGCATATTTATACAAGTATATTTCAAGGTGTTATAAGACATAAAAATCCTCCCCCTAATGATCAGTTAGTTACAACTAATCTAAATCGTAATGAACTGTTCAGATGTATCAACGTACGTTGCCAATGAATAGAGAAATCACGTGTTTCTCTTTTCTCCGACCGATTATCGCGGATAGCGCGAATTACTTTAGAAACCCCGCAGTAAAACGAGCCAGGACGAGCGTCACCTGCGACATAGAGACGAGCGTGAATTTGTTCTTCGTAGTTCTCACTTTCATGAGTCGTCGTTGATGTTAGCCACATCGCCAGACGATGCGGCGAGGCAAAAACGCGGCATTCCTTCTGGGAATTGGACGGAGACCATCTCCAACACATGTGTTAGAATTTCTTTAAAGGTTTCGTGGATGACAAAATGGTTACGGGCGAACGTATTTTAAGACTCAAGTGCCACTTTCGAAGATTTCTGACTTTTTGTGTGTGAATTAAAGAATGCGGTAGCAGTTTTATTACCCGACCCAAGGCGTGTAAGTAAGCATGATACAGCGCGGATCACATTACCAGCTCGTTCAGTGAGCACTTTTCTCTCGTTATACGGGCGCCTGTGGAGAGATAGCAGGATATGCCTCCCTCGACGAAACCGGTCGCCAGGATCGTTGATGATGATTATTACTACCGCTCATGCTTATTAGGTTTTTCCTCCGCGAGGTGCTCATTCGGACGTATTAGGAGAGAAAATATCGTTGTTACCATCTTAAGCCGACAGGTATAAGCTCTATAAACGATGCTTTTCCTTTGACCGGCAGACTTGTTTCTTGCCATGCAGGATGGCAATACTCATAACAGGAATTATCCACTACCTTGACCAGAATATCAGTTCCCATTTCCTCTCTTCGGGAGAAGAACTAATGCACTCGTATAATAAATTTCCAGTCTGGTTTCAGATGCAAGATGTGTTAGTAGGAAGTGAAAAAAGAGTCCATTTAGAAATACACCGAGAAAATCGCACTCAAATCTACATGTAATTATGAGATAATAATTTACTCTTACTACATTTTTATACAATGTACGTTAATGCAAAGAAAAATAATGTATGGCTGTTACTATTTGCTAAAGAGTTATTCCTATTCATGTGTTAAGAGAAGACAATTCTGTACAACATTGTTCTTATTAAAATTCTAATCGTGATTTTCTTTTCTCTAAAATCTATTAGATTCGCGTGATATTACGCATTATTAGTTTTTCAGGGCAAGAATCAGTGCAGCGCCTCATGAAATGAAAGACAAACCTGTCTCATTCAATGTGTGACGTATGGTGATCAAAAAATTGTTCCGGAGGAAATATATATCTCATAATGTTTGAAGTGCGGTCTGGCGAAACGGAATTGCAGCGAGAAACATGGTCGTACTTGCGGATCCGCGCCTCATCGGAGTGTATTCGCCTGGACGGGTGCGGCGCCTGCGGCCAGCGATGCCAACGCTCCGGCGCCGCCGCCGCCGCCATAGCCACTGGCCCGCGCGGCCCGTTTGCCCATAGAAGGCCAGAGCCGGTCGCCGCCGCCGCCGCCTCCATCCGAGTCGCAGGGAAGGAGCCGCCCGCACTGCGCTCGGAGAGGGCATCAGCCAGCGACCCTCGCTCGCAGGACATGTTCACGTGTGTTGTATGTGCGAACCTTACGCGCTTTGCTCTGTTCTCCGATTCAAATAAGATTATTCTTCGTTAAAGAAAGAAAGAAAGAAGAAAGCTCTACTGCTCTGAAGAACATTTTTACGCGACTCGACGGCAAGTCGGAGTTTTATGAGCGCCCCATTATAATGGTTTTTATAAGCTTTATTGCAATACAAAAGCTTGACCACTTTCACTGATGCTGTTGAAGGAACTCTTTATTACAGTGCGTTAATTCGTTTCGAACGAAATGATATTGCTCTTACAAAAAAGTGTTACTCGCAAATTTTTAGAAGTGCGAGTCGTTGACGTTTCCGTCTGTCATTCAGTGTTTATTTTCGAAGTGTTCCCTCAATTTCTGAAAGCCTTCATTACGTAAGATTTCGGAAAGTGAACTGACGTTTACTGGTACGCTCAAGGATTTCAATTTATTCTTTCGGTCTAATGATTTATCAATAATCTGTGAGTCCATTAACCTTTATCTCAGCTATGAAAAGATCATACAAAGTGTTGAATTAGCGAAAAGTGCTTAAGCATGCATTTCACTCTATAACCATCAATAACGTTTTTATTTATTTAGTGCCAAAACAGTTGAAAACTATATGGCGTTTTATGAGGAGAAGGGTATTCTGTGCACGTAATCTTCAATTATAGGATCCCTAATTCATATACGGGTTGAATTCTGAACGTAGAATACAAGTATGTTTCTTTTAATGCATTTCTCCGATTAGCAGTGTGCAATTCTGTCTCCTATTTCTTAAAGACATAACACTCTCCAACTGCAGGTAAATTACGTACCAGATAGGTGCAAATTTTTATCGTTACAGTTAATGGAATTAGTGTGTCATTGCTTCAGAGCCACAACCACCGCAGGTGAACCCAGGCTCAAGTTGACTTAGCTTCGGTCAACCTCAGCCGTGAGTTGTCACAACATGCGTGTTTGAAGCACTTGCGACGTAGTTCCAGGCGTTAATGCAAACTGTACGCCGGGTCGCAGCAAATGTGTGACTGCCGGGGGCTGCGCACAGTGGGACATCTGGTGAATCGACGCGGTCAAACATCCGGGATTGTGTCTTTGGAAAACTCTTTTCTTTGTGAAGAGAGTTATAAAAGAAGGTGAATTGCATTGAGTAAGATAAAATACTACATAAGTAAAAAAATCAAAAGTAAATGATATGAACGGTCTAAAGTGGGCATGTGCCTTGAAACGAACACTTGTGAAGAATTCCTTAAATTCCCAATTAAATCAATTAAAATAGAATAATACATTTTTTCAAACAGTATATGGATGTATTGACGGTTATTACACTTTTATATTGAATTGCAGGTGTTCGGTTGAACTTCAGACTCCAAGGATTGTGCACTGTAAGGTAGCAATCAATCGCGATCGATCCTTCTCAGCGAAGACAGGGGTGTCAATGCTGCTGGGGAGGGACATCCCAGCGATTTGGAACAAGGACACGATTACTTATATTTGGACTTGAAACTACCGTTTGAGGCTGTGACGAAGTTGTCGCCAGTTCCAGTCTCCTGTTAGTTCTGGGGATTTTGGACCTTTTCCGTCCGGCGAGGGACCAGTTCCCCATCAAACGTTTGTCTCCGCGCCCGTCGTCCGTTGGCGTTGGGCAACGTGTCTCTTTGTGCGGAGGCCGCCGCACCAACTCCCAAGTGCCACGAGCGCCGCGCCGCGCCCCGCCTCGCTCACTCGTAAAATCCCTTGCGCGAGGACGCGCATCGCAAGTAACGCGCGTTGCTTTACGAGGCGCCTTTCTCCCTTCCCCTGCCCCTGCTGCAGGTGGGCCCGTTCGAGTCACGAGAGCGACCGAACGAGCGTTTGGCCGCTGCCTGTCGATTTGTTGAGGCAGTCGGTCGCAGGTGGTCGTGTGGATGGTGGTCCGCTGTTGGGCGCCGGAATGAATGTTTTTTTACTGCACGACGCAGAAGGCGAAATGATACAGTTTCTACTAACTAATTTCGGTGAAACCTTCTAGAAGTGGCCGATGATTTTAATCATGCTATTAAGAAACACGTTATCAACTACTTCGTGTTCCATCTGCATTCGTTTACCGGTGGGGCCTGCACCTTTCTTGTTCTTGGATTGGATTAAGAATGAAAAGGCAATTGTGAAGGGATCAGAATTTATTTGTCGCGAAAATGGAAGTGAAGTTCGTACGTGTGCTGATGGCACTAGTTTTTTACCACACGATTCATTGCAAAAAGTCCCATGTGACAGTTGGCGATAATTTACTGTTTATTATAATTGCAGTTGTGCTAGAGATAACATCGCGTTGCACCAAATCATTGCCTATGTATTGCATACCAGTTTTTTTCTGAGGTTCATGGTTGAGAATACATTCTCTCATTAATTTAAATTTTATGAAGCTAGTTGTATTATATTAAGAGTTGTTCTGTAAAACCATTTCGATAAGCTTATAATAAGATACACGTCGTCATGTGAGCGTTACTTCGACTAACGTGCGCTTTCACCGATTTTATATCAAAATAGTGAAACTCCCCTTCACCTCTAACGACCGCACGGGGGTTGCTTTATCACTTTCATTTCTGACATCGATTGGCACGGGGAAGACGAGCTGGGCGGATAACGAGTAGGCGACGAGTGCGAAACGCCGATGTAAGGTCAGAGCGGGCACGTCCGCATGGGAAGCGAGCGAGTGTATCGCGTTTCTTCGCTCGTTAGATCGCGGGTCACGGTCGGCACGCGCGGACGCGGGCGCGGGCGCGGAGGGGGCAGCGGGGGCGAACAACAGGCGCGGCGCGTGTGTGCGTAACAGCAGGAAGATCTTCGCCGCGTGAAGGTCCCGATGGGAACCTTGGATACGGCGCCTGGCGCGGAGCGGAGCGTCCGCCCCGCGTGCTCGCTTGCGTTCACAGGGGGAAGGCTGGGGAAGAGGCGTGCTAGATTACAAGTGACGTGTTAGATGTTGCGCGCACACTTCGCCGCGCTTTGAATATATTAGTACCCCTGTCTGTAGCGGAATGTCTCGTCGTTTGGCGTTTTAATTGGGTTCGTTAAAAGTCGCTTGAATTTGCACGGTAATACGAATATTTTATTAATAATTACCGAAAATTAACAGAAGTGCATTCGAGCGTTTCGTGGAAAATCCAATGATTGAATATTATTGTTAGGAAATTATTAATCTTCATTAGGATTACATTTCAAATCTCTATTTAGGATTATATTAAATTTTACTCCTCGATGATCATCCTTCTTTTATATCCCTTGTGTTAATCCATTTTAATCCTTTACTCTAGGTACGTACAAAACTCCTGATCATGTTTGTACGTCTCTCATTTCACCTATTGGCGCATATTTTGTACTTCCATACTGACATCCTTGGATTCCAGCTGATGGTTGTTTAAAAAACATATATGGATGTGCAATTCGAACTATTAGCACCTGGTAAGTGGAGTTCAAACTATTGGAAAATTGTATGTGCCAGTAAGGGAGAAGACGGAAGTTAACGGGTTTTAAAACCTGCTACCCTACTTTTGAAAAAATGCATACCTCACGTGATGCCTTTTGACCATTATGTTTTTCTATGTATTTCGTATTTTGAGCGTTTGGAACAATAGTTATTATTTATTGTGGGACAAATGATGAAACATTTTACTTATTATTATTATTATTTTAATGTTTGTAATTAGCTGGAGACATTGAGAGAGAAATTTACTATACCCGATTGAATAGTCCTAATCGATAGAACTGTTGATGTTTATCCTTCAAATTTCTTGAACATTTAACCCTGGAAGATACTATATTGATTTAATTAGCGTCTATAATCGAGAGGGATATGAGAGTTTCTTTTGAGATTGTGTGAATATAGTTGTCGTAATCTTTATTTGAATAGCATATTTTTACGCCCACCATGCATAACATTCGATGAAAGGCTCGTTTGCAGCGCGGAAGATCGACTTGACCTGTAACGTCGCGTGACAACACTTGCTTTGCCTGCTTGCACGCTTAGACTACTGGAAGTAATTGCATAGACAGTACACGCCGGCCGCACATGCGATATTGTCGTGAATGCTTTACGCAAGCCACTGCTGCGTGCTGCGCGGCACGGAGCAGCTATGGGCTCCCACGTTAGTTGCAACACTGTTGACGCGCGCGCGCGCCCGCCCGCCCGTCGTGTTCTCCGCCCATTCCTTCGCCGCGCCGGCCACCATGACCCTGCGTTAATGTGCAACGCATTCACACTGAGCGGAAATGGACCCGAAGGCGTGGATAAACGCGACTCTCCACCCATCCACTTCAAATCAATAAAAAAAAAAAAGTTTCGAACATCGAACTGAAGTGTGATATGACGCTTGCTGTGATCTGTTAATTTTGCAACAGTGTTATTGAAGCCATCTGCAATTCTTGGGATGACGATACAGACTAGTGATCTTCAGCCATTTTTTATTTTTTTGTTTTTGGTGAAACACTCGTGGATCTTTGATTTATTAATAACGAAATACCTTTATACTTCCGTAACACAAATATATCATTAGTAATATTACAATAACTGTAGGAAAGACTTCGCATTAAAGGGCCTGTAGACGTTTTTTTATATATTTTGTCTTCCATTTTGCAATGTTAATGAATAACACAAAACACTGTCACATTCTTGAATTTAATGTGAGATCTGACGCTGTTGCTTGGACAGCAAGTAATCAATATTGGTTTTAAATGTTGCAAGAAATTCTGAATAGTATGTGTATTAGAAAAATGAAATACTTGAGAAACTGGATAAAGGAATTGTAGAAATAAAGAACTGGAAGTGCTACATACTATGGAAAGGAATTTCATTATATGTGGAAGCGAGTGTGAAAAACAGTTAACGAAGTATTATTCATTTTATGTACACTTATTTTTATATCAGTTGAAACTTCCGATTCGAATTACCTGCCAAAGACTATGAAATGCGCTCCTTTGGATTCGTTTCGTCCCACTGTGCGCTGTGCTGCTCTGTGTGTATCGCCCCGCCAGAGTGCGCGCGGCGCAGATATAATGCCGGCGCGGCGTGCGCGAGGGTTCGCCATTAGGCCGCCGTGCCACCATGCGGGGAGGCGATGTAACGTCGCATTGAGGTCGACTTCTCGGGGCGCTCGCAGATTGCTTGCGCGCACCGCGACTTCGCTTGCCCACGTCCTATTGCGCGCCGTCGCCATCGCCACCCGTCCGCGCTCGTCATATCGCCACGGTCCCTTTCGCCGCCCTCTTCGGTCATATCTCTCGAAGGTTTTTGGGCGGGTGTGACCGAACTGAGTTTTCGTTTCTTTGCGTCTGTGGCGATCCACCATTACTCCACACCGGGCCGGGGTGTTATACAATGGGGGGTGTTCTTACATTGTAACGGGGGTGTTATACATTGTAACTCGGGCTATCATTCCCATTGCCACCATTCTTTCGTTCTCGACTTCTCGGACACCTCGCCTCGTCGTGGGTCGTCTTTCTGGCACCCCCTCCCCATTCGCTTACCCTCATCCGCTACCTCCATTTTATTTTCCCATTGTCTATGCCCTTGACCGCGCAGTCTCCGGGATTCCGCATGCAGTATTTTCTGCTTGAATTACACGGTCATCATACATCCCAAATACATCATAAATCCCAGATAAATGGAAAGGAAGGGAAGCAAACGGATATCAGTAAGAAAAGCGCAGTTGTGAATAATAAATTTACATCGGGTTTTAAGTCGGTGATCGAAAGTTTTGTTTCTGTCGGCGAGTGTAGCATTAAGGCCGTAACATTTGTACTGGAAATTATGTGGAGTGCTCCGCTGTATTCCGCCTCCGGAGGCAGAGGAGATTCAGACCGCCTGGCGAACGGTCGCGCGTCTGAGTTGGGGTGGAGGGGATGTGTGTGATGACGAAGGATATTGAATGGGGTTGGGCCGCTGGCGACGCAATGGTGGGTGGACAGGGCGCGGCGGGAGCGAGGCCGGGGCCGGGGGCTGCTCTCCAGCAACTGGTCTGTTTACCCAGGACGCTCCCTGCGCGCGCTCTCGCGTGGCCCACATGCGCCGCCGCCGCCGCCGTCGGGCTGGGCGCTGCCCTGCGCTGGTCGGGCGGCGTGTGAACCGAGTATTTGACTTGGCTCTTACCTCCGCACGCCGCACCACACTGGGACCTGTGCTGTGTCGGCCCGCGTCCGCTCCAGCTGCCGCGCTCCGCACTCCGAAATTCCGTTCAGCCGTGGCTGTGTGCTTCATTGCTGTGTTTGGGAGGCTTGCTTGCCTATTTCTCTCCGAGATCGGACGTTAGGGACAGTCGTGTTTCAGCTTTGCTCGGATCTCAAGTTGATGCAATGGAGGGTTGCTATTGGAACGTCTCGTGTGTGAAATTGATTTCAATGTATGAAAACATTCTGAGAAATCGCGATAAAAACTGATTTTTCATATTTCTTCGGATAGTAATGCTTGATTCTTTAGCTACACTTTCGTTGTTCCTCTTGAAGGCGAAAATGTTAATACATAATACGCAGTACTAGTAAAATTCAAATACAAACCTGAGTCTGATGTAACGGTTTTCGGGACTCCTACCATTGTGCATCGTGAAGCATTTTCCTGTGTTCTCCGACTAAATATGCGCGCGAGATACTGTTGGAATATAATAATAGCACCATTCACATTTTTGTCAGCCTGGAACGAAACTTGGTGACCATTTTAATGGCCAAATAGCTGACGATTGATTTATTTTAATTCCTCGCTGGATATCCGGTAAAACGCAACGGATTTGATGTCGAAATCCTTAAAATTGATGTTAAATTTCGATGATCAAAAATACATTTGAAATGAAGTTCTGTGTGCATCTAATGTCGTACACTTTCCTTGTGAATAAAGCACATCCAGTTTTCGTATTCTAGTGTAGCAAAAAAGATCTGTCCAGTTTCATTTTCTTTGTTTCGCAATTCTCGTTAAAGATAATTGTTACTCTTATCACATCCACTTGGCAGCATTACCCAACATACTTGCAATGTTTTCCCAATTCATGTTTGTCTTCTTTCTAGCCTATTAGCTTTTTATTGGAGTGGGTTCACATCAGCAGCCAGTCCTGTAGTCGAGGTGCCTTCAGCGGGGTGTTTCTACGGGAGGACGATTGTAAACACGGCGGGGCAGTTGCGTCGCATGTCCTTAAGTTTTTGTCACGTGGCGGGGAGGCGAAGCCTCTGGTCGGCAGCAGAGGCGCAGGTAGGATAGGCCTCGGGGTACGAACGACCTTTGGATCAGTTTCTTTATGTATTCGGGAGACGGGGTAGAGGCCTCATAGTCGTTACGAAGCCATGTTACACGGCAGTTAACGGCAAAGGATAGCATCAGTGGCTCCAGCTGTGTGGACTCTGTGGCTCGTCGTTTGATATGAGTTGTTTGGTTCGTTTTTGGTCCCTGGTGTTGGCGGTCTGTTTAAGAAAGCGGTTCTTTTCTTCAGTTAGGTCATACCGTGCTCATAAACATGAAGAAAATATTTGAAAATAAGTAATTAAAAACGTGAATTTTTATGGTAGGTATGGTAGTTCTAAAGAATTACAACGATGTGGGCATTTGTAGATTTAAATTCTCACCATCGACTGTGTCGGAAGAATTTAGTTTCTTCCACACTTACGTTTTGCCTCTTTTTCTCCAGACTCCTGCAGACTTCGCTGAGAGGGCGGATGTAGTTGCGTGTTTGCGGTGATTCTCGGCATTAATAATGGGGCGGGGCTGCCATTTCGTTTGTATTTGGCCGGCGGCGGATGGGGGCGGAAGCGGCGAAGGGGAGGCAACCGCACCGGCCGCGGCCTTGGCATTGCGTAAGGCCCGCGGCGCTCGAGCGGAAGGCGCGGAGGCCGGACTTGGCGCCGCCTCGGCCTTGCCCCAGGCCGTTCCCCCGCCGACGCGCCCGCTCGCTTCAGTTCGCACGTGGCGTAGGAAGTGTTGAGGGGAAGGAGCTCATCTCCCGACCCCTCCTTTTATACGCTTACCCCGTCTGGATTAATGCGGCAAAAACTAACATTAACAAATAACATTTTTTTTCAAAACCAGTACCTTAGTATAATCTCCGATGCCCCGCGGTTTATTACCAACGAGTGACTCCACAAGGAAACTATCCATCGAACCCATAGTCAACCATATCAGTTACCTTTCCTCCAACTTCCATTTCTCAGTACCACAAGTCCCCGTATTAAGTACACTCAACTTCGGCCAAAATACTATATAAACAACCCAAATTAAAAATTCAATTAATTACTCTTCCACGTGTTTATATAAAAAACCCACTGAAATTGTAAATAAATGGAGGTGCCTATTTGGCTTCTTCATCCTTTTATTAGATTACGTATGTTAGTAGTAAATTATCAAAAACGTATGTATGGAACAACGTTTTACGTATCTGTGTATTGACCTACAAGAAAATACGTTAAGAAGAAAGAGGGAGAAGTAAGGAGTAACTAGGATATTGATGGAAGAAGATGTAGGTAACATTAAAAGTTATCGGGTAATTCACTCAATGCTATTGTATTGAGTCTCGTTTGAAATCGTATTTGACTTACACCTCAGAACAATAGAGATTAAGAACTTTAATGTGTGTATAGTTTTACCATTATCTCATTTCGTTTTGTATGCACACCAGCTCCATTTGACACATCAGAATACATGTTTTGCAATTTGTAACTTTAATTCTAAAAATAGCGTAGTTACTACACCGATTCAACTGTGTTCTTTTGGGGCTGGGGAGGGAGTTTCACTAAGGACGAATATTAAGCATGCCTCCATCTTCATAATGCGTTGTTGTGATGTAACAGTTAATTATTTCTGCACAAAAGTGAAAGAAAATTGTGAGAAAAAGGCGACCATTAAAATTCCGAACAAAACCAGTAGTGTGGCAACGCAATGTTATCACAAGTGTTTATTCGCTCAGTAAACTACCTTACGTATACATTAAGTAAATGTAGCTACAATACTTACGATGTGTTTACGCTGTGAATTTGATTGGCATTAAAATTGTGATTACAAATTGAATGTAGATTTTTTATGACCCTTCGCATTCTATGTGACGTAGAGTCATAAACATGAGAACCGAGTTCAACGTGTATTTATTGTAATCAACTGGACAACAGTGCAATTTAATATAACTACACGGTAGTTTCGTTTGCGTAATTTTTATCGATATTATTAACATACCTATAACTAGAGATGGAAATACGTGACATTTACATAGTTAACTAATCGCCAATGGAAGCGACATATGTCAAATCTTCGAAACACGAAAGGAAAATTTACTTCGGAGAGAATGTGGACATGAAGCCATTCCACTACAAAATTTTAATTGTACAGATATAAGACTGGAACTCGTTTTTTTTTTCACAGCTCCTTTTCAATCTGGCGGATGGTGGATAGATCGCTTGTTGCACTAAATAGCCCATTACTCGTTGATCGAGACTCAACGCGTTAATCGTACGAGGTCGTTTTGCTTGCTCTTGCTCGGTTGTCAGATAGGATACGACTGGTTAGCGAACATCTTTTCCTCAAGAGCTGGGCCAGTTGGTTCCTTTTTTTCCCCCCTTTTGCGAAACACGTTGCATGGAGAGGCGGAGCGTCCATCGCGAAACCGCGCCGATTGAGCGTGTGGGAGTGGAAATCTGCGGTGCTGTGAGTCAACCGTGGCCTTCCCCATTTCGCAGCGCCGATGCGCGTCGCGGCGGATACTGAGAGCTTTACGAGCGCCGCGTTAGCGCGTGCGGGGCGGGAGGAGGTCGGGAGGGTAGTGGGCGTCCACGAGCTGGCGTTTACGCTCACGCAGTCATTGCTGGTTGCAATAGACAGCCGTTGTCCTGGAGCCTGGTAGACTTTTCCTCTCTCTCCGCTGTCCCTTTATTTCCCTCGTCCTCTCTTTCTCTCGCCCTCTTTCTCTCTCCCTCGCCCTCTCCCTCTCCTCGCCCTCTCCCTCTCCCTCGCCCTCTCCCTCTCTCTCTCCCTCGCCCTCTCTCTCTCCCTCGCCCTCTCTCTCTCCCTCGCTCTCTCTCTCTCCTCGCCCTCTCTCTCCCTCGCCCTCTCTCTCCCTCGCCCTCTCTCTCCCCTCTCCCTCCCCCTCTCTCTCTCCCTCGCCCTCTCTCTCTCCCTCGCCCTCTCTCTCCCTCTCTCTCTCTCTCGCCCACTCCTCTCTCCCACCCCTCTCTCTCTCTCTCTCTCTCTCGTGAGTCTTTCTTCCCCCCTTTTATAATTCCATGTTACTCGCATAGTGGTGCTTTTCAACATTATCTCCATCATTGCATGCATGCGCCGCAGGTCGTTAGCAGCCACTCGTTAGCGAATTCGCGTAATGTTCGCTTGATTGTTTAATCAAGAGCGACTTACTTATGCCGCGTGTGACCCCTGTACTTTGCTGTTGGGTAAACAGAAAAAAAATGGTTGTACTGGTTTCACAACTGCTGCTAATCTGTTCCCTAATAACTGCAGGTTAAACACGAAACGGCATATCCAGTTCAAGTAAACTGGAACAACCATTTCCAAATCGTCTTCAGTCGTACGAACACTCTGATCTCTGCCCTGTTCCTTGATGCCTTCTAGCTTCATTAGGTGCTCCTTCTTCCTTTTCTGTTTCTCCGTAGTCGTTTTACGCTACCATCCATTTTCTTGTGTGTTCGCTGTCGCCTGGAGACTAACGATTTGTTAACATAAGCGACTCGTGAGAGTAGAAGCAATCTTCGCCGCCTCCATCTCGAACTCCATTTCCATCTCGGTCGTTCTTCTCCTACTCGCGCGTACATGTGGAAGCCATTCGCGGCTCGCTCCTGCGGGCTATCAGATTCGTCGCCGGTTTTTACTGCGCCTCATCTTTTTCTCCGTCGTCTGCTGCGGCGCTGGCGGCGGCAGCGGCTACGAGGGACATTATCGCCGTATCTTCGCAGTGTCTGCCATCGCCGCCGTTGCCGCACACTGGTCCGCAAGCGGCCGAAAGGTGCTTTTATAGTAGAGAAAAGCAAAGTGAGAAAAAGTTGTTGGGGAAATTGATGTTTGAAATGGACTCAGTTTGTGTGATTTTTAAGATAAAAGCGTGAAGTAATTGGTAATTCACGAAATGGAGTAGTGAATAAATAACTAAACAGTTGATTACCCAACAGCGCTCATGAAACACGCGTATGTAAGACAACAAGACCGTTAAAGAAATATTGCAATTATTCGTGAGACTTCGCAAAGTGTTCCCAATAAATGGAGGAAACGTTTTGAAATGTATTTTTCGTGTATATATGGCCAATATCGTAAGTGTCCTCTCGAACATCCATTCATGGAAAGGAGAAAGAAAGTTATGACAAAACTCAAAAGATTTAAAACGCCTGTAACGTACGTAGGTGCTGTTATTTAATTTCATTTTTTTTTCTATTGTGGACGTTATTATTTGGCAGGCGTGCCACTGCGTCGCGCGCGTGTGACGTGGATCGGGCCCCACTGCATGCCGGCGTAGACCGTCGCGCGTGACGCTCGCCTCGAGGCAACTTCGCCGTTTGCAAAAAGCGAAGCCGCCAATTTGTTTCGGTGACACGAGCGACGGCGCCGTCGCCGCCGCCGCCGCGACAATAACTTGACTGACGGACGGGATGGACGCTCTTTTCGCGCGGGGCATTGTTTTCTGAAATGACGAAGGCTTTATGAAAGTGTTTTTTTCCCACATTGGTAGAAGGTACGATTGCTTGTCTTGGGAAGGAGTATTGTGTTCACTGGCATATCGTTGAACTTCATCTCTTAGAAGAAGCGCTTGTGATGATTTTAGTGCCTGTAACAACTGGGTTTGTGAAATACACTGCACGTTTCTCGCACTTGTGTTCTTTGAGAAGATCAAGATGCCAGAAGTGTTTCCCGAAGAAATTGTTCGTTACTATTCTTCCGTGTGCTTACATTTTGATATTTTATTGGCATATTTCTGTTTAATTATTATTTTTAATATTCCGGGATTAACGTACTGGTGTTAATTCAGCTGCTTCTCTCCGCCTTGGAAATTTACGTTGCACTGATTGCAGCTCGCTTGTCACTGCACTCGCAGCTGAAGATAATTTATTCAAACGTAATTTCCTGTACTAGATTGACGTGAGCCTCTGTTAATATTACTGCAGTTTGCGCTGCAGTAAATTGATTTACCCTTTGCCCTAGTACTTCGTGAGTGTATTCATACTCATAGTGAATGCTTTAGGTCGAGTCTAGAGCTAGTGCTTATGTGTTACATGGAGAACTATAGCAAATTAAAGTCTCAAATGTAAACGTGTTGATGTAAACAACTTCATTAACTCAAAAATAACAGTTAAATCTCAGGAACAGACTGCCGAGTAAAATCTGACACCCACATTGCATTAAAAGATACAGTATTGGAAGAAATTATACTCTGATTTATTTTTCCTGATTTGCTATTAGTTCAAATACTCCTAAGAAGCATTGTGAACTAACACGACTTCGCAGTGAGGTAATTATTATTTTGTGTATCCGCGAAAATAATGTTTTGAGGAACAGTTAGCAGCACAGCAAAGCCGAAGTAATTACTTCTGTTTATTGCTGTATCATTTCGCTTCAAAAGTTTGTGTGGAATCGTCAAAGTGATCTTTATTCTACCACCGGATTGAAGTGAAGATAATCCTTACGATGTGTCCAGAGTACGGCGTGCGGGTTAAGATATGATGATTATGATGTCATGCCTTCAAATACAAGAATAATTATAAGAAGTGTAGTGAAATGAGAGTAAGTGAAACCGATGGATCTGTCGTGAACAGCTTTGCCCATCACAATGATTTTGACCAGGATATAAACCCCGTTATCCAGAGGTGAAAAGCTAACGTAGTGACTGGCGCGGTTAACGGGCAGTGTCTGTTACTTCAGAAAGGGTTGAAGGGAGTGTTTTTCCACCATATACACTCCTTGATCGCCTTGGCTCCCTACTCGTGCATGTGAACGCGTTCCTTTGTGCCCCCCTCTTTGCTCCGTCGGGTACCCGCCTCGCTCTGCCCGCCGGCGATCAAGAAAGCGACACGCCCCATGCGCGGCGCGGCGTGGCTAGGTACGGCGGTTTCACCCTTTGGAGGTCGGCCCTGGCCCCCGGTGCCCAGTGACTTGCCCGCGACCGCACGTTACCTTCCACCCCGAGGGCGGCCCTCGGCCCCCCGACCGCGCCGCCAGCCGCGCCCCAGACGCGCCCCGGCTAATGGAGCGCGGAGCAGCGCCACAGCGAATGCATTGCGCCCCGAATGAGCGCACGCGGAGGAGCTCCGGCCACGAACGCGCCAGAGCAACGGTGAGACGTTTCTTCTCATTTCTTCTTAGTTTTATTCCTTCGTTTGTGATTGACGCTTCCGAGCGCTTCAACTGCTATGGTCACTAGTCCCGTTAGTGTAGTGCATGTTTGTCATCACGGAAGATGGCGGTGATCTCTCGCTTATCTGGCGCCGATCTACACGTCGGCTTGCGGGGTTTTCTCCGACCACTAACTCCCACCAGCGGGGTACCTCCCTAGTCGAGTCAGTCTCTAAGCTCCGGACATATATGGTAGTGTACTGCATGTTAGTGAAAGTGGGTGTACATAAGGGGTGAAGAAAAGACAAGGAAGAGGAAGGAAAAATCGCACGCGGACCGTGGCCAGTTTGTAAGGGTACTCCTCCGACATTCGCCTGGTGTTGATTGGAGAAACCATGGAAAACTACCGATCAGAGTAGCCGGCCGCTAGAATTTCTCCTCCAGACAGCGGCTAAGTTCGACATAGCTAGCTAAAAAGTGGCGAAAATCCTGGCACCGTCAGGACTCGAACCATAGGATCTCCCGGACAGAGGCACAGCTGTGACATCAGTTGATGCCCTGAGTCACCCCTTCGTGTGTGAAATTCGACGGAAATCAAATTTAACTTATTTTTTACTTTGCTCTTTAATCTCTCTACAACCCCTAGAGATCGTCTGGTTTGATGATACAATTACGCGGATGTCACTGAGCGCAGTCTTCGTGAGTAAATGCAATGGATATGTAGAGAATGAGTGCGCACATTGTTAGTTTATTTATTTTCTCGATTGTAATGCTGTCTGTCATTGTTCTTTATCATACCCTGTTTCCAATCAGCTTGCAGTTACTCCTGTATTTACTTTCCTTTTCTCGTGTGTTTTGTTTAAAAATATTAAATGGCTTTGTTATTCTGTTGTGCGAGTTTTTTAGAATACTATGATGCAGATGCCTTTCTATGTGCGCCGTGTTGTTCTTATTTCATATTTTCCTCTTGCTTTCATAAAGTGATGACTGTGGCTCCACCATGCATGTTCTTCTTGTGTGGTAACCATGTTGCTGAAATATTGTAGTCTTCGTCGTTGCATTTTGTGCGTTATACCCTCAACTGTTATTTCTTACCAAAAGTATTGTAAGGCGGCTCCACACATTCGCTATTCGACGAACAGCGAGCAACCGGTCGCCGAACCCGAGTCGTGTGGATGGGTCGCTTGCTATTTGCCGCTTGCCCTACCTGCCGTGTGTCGGTCATTGGACACATCAAAGGGAGCGAACATTCGCCGAAACATCAGCTGGCCGGGATCTGGCGAGCAGTAGCTCGCTGCTCTGCGAATGCCCAATGTGTGGAGCCACCTTAACGGATATCTGCACATGTCACTAGCATGTTTCATTGACATTCTCTATCTTTTTAGTTATCGTATAAAGGTATATTATAAATTGTGTTGTTTAGCAATGGCTCTTTTTCACAGAATATGTAATTAATATATTTTAGTTAGAATTACATCCAATATATTTTGTGGTTGATAGAAACATTTCCAAACACAGAGACATTTTATACTAGTTAACGTTATTATTGTCAATGGAAATGATAAAATGGAAACGATAAATATAATTACATAATTATTGGGATCATACGTATCGATAATTGCGTTCACTAAAATGTCACAAATTCAATTTGTTCTCTGAAAACAGTATGTTTTGACTTTATCTCTAATGCTTCACACAATTTTCTTGTCAACGTAATAATGTTAAATAAATATGAACTAGACGCCGCTGAAATTTTGTGACACATGTTTTGCAGTATTGGCTTTAATTACGCGGAACGAAATATGTGGAAAAATATGTTCTTTGATCGTCTTTTTTAGTTATTTCTCATGAAAACTTCAACTATGAAAAGTACAGCGTTACTGTCAGTGCGACAGCAACCATTGAACCATTAAAACATACATGTGTCAGTGCGCCATAATCTCCATTTGAATTTCTTGAAATTTGAATTGAGTTACTTTATCTGAGCTGTTACATTCTTTGGAAATTTCGGTCTTCAGGAAGAACTTCAAAAGAGCTAAATGAGGACGTCTTCAGTTTCGTCGTTTACCACATAATCGCACGTCGAATTTAAGTTCTACCTACCCGTTTCTCCACGTAACAGCCCCTATTGGTTAACGAGCCATAGTACAACGAGCGCCGTCTTTTGTTTCGAAAAAAATACATGACATGGAGTTGTTGCTCAGAGCCAATTAATTTGTGCTTGACGGGGTAATGAGGGATAAGAGATCTAAGCGCCAGAGGAGCAACCGACGTAGCAAACGTTGCAACAGTGCCGAAGGTGGTCTGCGAACGCGCCTCGCCGAAATACGTCCAACAACCACCACCTCGAGAGGCGGAGTGGAGGTGGCGGTTGAGCGGGCCGAGCGTTGATATTGACAGGACTTCAGGGAGAGGAATGGCGCGGAGATGGAGGTTGAGCAACGCGCTTATGGAGGTTGAGCAGGGCAGTGGTGAAAGTTGAGCAGGGGGAGATGGGGGTTGAGCAGGGCGGAGATGGAGATTGAGCAGGGCGGCGATGGAGGTGCAGCAGGGCCAGTAGCGGGTCTTCCCAGCGCGCTCGGGAGGGGCGTGGCAGCGGAGTGGAGGAGTGCTTCGTAAAGCCCGACGCGCAGAGCGGATTAAAGAGCGACGCGCAGGCGGGTGGGTGCCCTGTCGGAAGAGGAGAGCCGGGGCCGGGGAAGAGAGGCAGCAGAGTGTTATTTTTTTAGGACCGGCTCCACTGGACGCCGCGCCGGCGGTCGCGATGGTGAACGGCCTCGCCTCGCCTCTCCTCTCCTCGCCTCGCGCTCCAAATCCCCGCCCGAGGTTTCCGCCCTTTTTTCTGCGAACGTCGCCCGCTTCTCGTTCCTTTCGTCTACATCTCCTGTCTTCATGGATTTTTCTTTCGTTTCTACGACTTGGCCTCCATCTACTTTTCGGTTTCGACTTATATTTTGATCACCACCGTCGTCACCGTTTCTATTCTGATTTTACGTACATCTATACCCTCTTTGGTTCTGCTACCCCTTGTTAATTAACGATCTTCTTTTGTTTCTGCCTTCGTCCTCTTTAATTCGGGAAAATTAGTACTCAACCTTTTGAGTGCTAATCAAATGTTGCTTCCCTCTGAAAACGATTTACTTTCTGATGTGCTCTAAATAATTTAATATTACCCGTATAAAGCTATAATCAAATTTTGTTAATATATAATACGGGTATCTTATATTCGTCTCGCCACTTGCTTTCCCCTTTTGTTCCCTTTCTATTTTACTTATTGTCATTGCTTTTTTGCGTCTTTTCTCTGAAGTCATTAATACCATATGTCCTCATTAGTGTTCTGGGACTCCCTCTCGTTTGATCTTTATTTCTATTTGCATTTCCTTTATCCTTACCCCTCGAACCATTTCAGCCGCCCTTCGGTCTCCTGCTCCCTCTATCTCCTGCGATATCTTCCATTCCCACCCCGCCGTCCTTGTTACCGCACTCGCGAGTGAGCCC
The DNA here is from genome assembly GCA_031308135.1 of Acheta domesticus. Taxonomy (NCBI): domain Eukaryota; kingdom Metazoa; phylum Arthropoda; class Insecta; order Orthoptera; family Gryllidae; genus Acheta; species Acheta domesticus. Next base: position 105,485,606 of record JAHLJT010000631.1, on the reverse strand, counting down.
TGGCTCTGCGGCCGAGGTGAGTCTGGCGGGTGCGTGGACTCAGCCACACCCCTTTGGCTGACGCGTCGCGACGTTTCGATTGCTGTGGTGGTGGGGGAGGGCGAAAGGCTCGTTGACGTCATCTCGACCGCGCCACCCTCTCTCGCCCGCCCGTTGGCGCGGTCGCCGGCTGATCGCCCTGGAATTGAAAGGCATCGGAGCGCTTTCGTTTCGCCGGAACGCCCACCTCCGGCTGCTCCGCCGAGCGGCTGAATGAATTCTGGGCCGGTCTCCGTCGATATTTCCCTTTTCTTTTCTTGATTTTTTTTTCATCGGGTTGTTGTGTTCAGCAATATTTTTGTTGCTCGACCGTATCAAATAAGTATAGTTGAATTAAAAATATTGATACTAGAATGTTTTTTATTAGTGTTTTTCGAAATGCACAAACCAATGTGTTTTTTACTTTTTAATGGAGATTACAAAGCTAGTCTGAGGGTTACTATATAAGATAAATAATGAGTTCTGATTTCAAATTATGATTCACTAGAATTTCGTGTGGTAGTTGTTGCGGTATACCAAGGCTATTCCGCCAAATTTCTGTTTTATGTTACCTAACACTCGCGGAAATTGTAACATAGAGGGATGGAATTAAGTTGTGGGTAAGGGACCAATTTATTAATGAGATAACAAAAATAAAAGCGTGGACAACCATAGGAAAATAAAAGCGCAGAAAATGTGTGGCAGGAAACAACAAACAAACAGGAAATGCGTTCTGACGTCCAAAAAGTACGCGTTGAACTTGAGAATGTAACCCGGAGGGAAGGAAAAAAATATGTGTTGATGTGGTTTGGGCGGATTTCCGTCGTAAGTAGTAAGGAAGTAAGTGGCGGGTCTTTTGAAAATCCGCGTGTAAAATCCTTGTTCTGCGCCCCGATACGCTTAAATGCCAATTGTTGAAAGTAGCCCAACCATCAGGATTTCTTTTCACTGTTATGACATGGTCCAATATACGAATGTGTTATTGTTATGTAAAACTATTTTTTGTGGTAATCGTTATTTAGTCGTGCTGACAGTTAAATGTAAGAAAGAGAAAACTGCAAAACCACTGAGAAAACTAATACAGGCCACCGATTGGCACACTATTGTGTCGGTATCAGCTGATTGACTTAAATTTTTGCATATATAGCAATCCAGTCAGTGTCATCCAGGTTTCCCGCGAAAGGAAAAAATCTCCTGGTGATCTCGCGATATGTGCCGCTTGCCACCAGGACTATGGTCCGATTAAAATAAGTTGGTGATTGATCGTTGTGTTTCTGAAGCTGTTGCTTCACACAATATGATATATGAATAGTTACTTTTATAATGCATTTACTTGAAGTGTATTTTTTTCTTGTCCCGGGAACGCGAGCTGAGTGGTACGCAACCTGTCAACGTCGCTCCTTTACGTTTGCAACTGTCGATCACCAACTTAATTTTAATCGGACCATAGTGAGGCGAGGTCGCTCGCCACCGCGTGCAGGAAGTGCCTGTGGCGCTGAATGGCGGCCGGCGGCGCGTGCCCCTTTTTCCCGGCCGTTGTATCTTTCTGTCTTTCCGCGAATCCAGCCCCCGCCGCCCTCGCCCGCACCGCCCCGCGTTCTTCTCCCGCGCTGCAGCCGCGGCAAAGCACTTCGCAAAAACGCGCTCGGCGTTTTCCTCGTAAGCGCTCGTTTGGTCAACCGCGGTGTCATTGCGGTTGCGCCCGGAGCGCAGCGGGGCGACGGCAGAGGAGGAAGAGGTGGAGGCGGGGCACTGTGACATGCAGGGGAGGATGGCGGGAGAGGGGGCGGGACGATGGCAGAGGAAGAAGAAATGGAGGTGGGGACACGACGGCGTGCAGGGGAGGATGGCGGGACGTTGGCAGAAGAGGAAAAGGTGGCGGCAGGGACACGGAGACGTGCAAGGAGGATGGCGGGAGAGGGCGGGACGATGGCAGAGAAAGAAAATGGAGGCGGGTTCACGACGGCGTGCAGGGAGGATGGCGGGACGTTGACAGAAGAGGAAAAGGTGGAGGCAGGGACACGGTGATGTGCCGGGAGGATGGCGGGAGAGGGTGGGACGATGCAGAGGAGGAAGAGATAGAGGCGGGGACACGATGGCGTGCAGGGTAGGATGGCGGGATGCTGGCAGAAGAGGAAAAGTTAGAGTGTAGGACACGGTGACCGCGCAGGGGAGGATGGCGGGACGTTGACAGAGATGGAGGGGGGGGACACGATGGCGAAGAGGGTGGCGGGCGAGGGCTGAACGATGGGGAACACCCGGGAGTGACGGGGGCGGACGGGCACCCGGATAACACTGCACTTTCCTCTTGCTTCGTATACGGATGTATGTTTCTGGAATTAGATGTTTGCGCTTTGTAATGGAAAGGTCAAATGCGCATGTTTTTGCAAAGCTGCAATCAGAGTTATTTATATCTGTTGATCATATGTCGTTCAATCAAACCATCTTTTAAGTGGATCTACTATGACGAGTTTTCCTGATATAGTTTACAGAACTTAGATCTTGGGTTCCTTTCAAGAGTGAGAAAAATAAAGTTCTATGTAATGTGCATTACTTGCTCTTACAATACCTTGACTCCTTCACTACAACTTTGACTACTCACTTCCCCATGTCCTTTTGTCATGTGAATCAAGCTTATTGTTCCGCTTACTTGGTACTGAACTATTTTTTTTTTATTTTTGCAGGTAAGCATCTGCTGACTCCTGTTTGCGAGTGCCGTATTCTGCTGCATTCATGGTAAGCTGGACGTATATTAGTGGAAGTGAGGTAGAAAATGCAGTTTTTCTGTGTGTCACATGTATAGTTTTACAGAATTTTTCCATCTAGCGAAATAACTATTCTGAGCCATATGCTTAATGACATTTTGCACATGCAATCCTGTCTGTAAATCAGTTTATTACTTTATTGATTACCACTAGTTTTGTATGTTGCAACGGTTCCGAATTGCATAACGGTTTCTGCATTTCCTCATTTCAACGTTACGTTCTGATAGGAATATGCCCGCCGGTGGCAGCTGCCGTTCTGGCAACAGACACGAACACACACCTGCGCGGCATGCATCAACGCAAAGCCAGGGAGGCCACTTGTGAATCGGAAGCGTCCTGAAAAGCAAGCACCCTTGCGGTGTCGTTCGTCTTGGCCCTGCGGAGCTCCTCGTTACCTGGGCCGCCCCGCGCCCGCAGCCTGCGAGCTTCTGCTGGAGATGCGTTGCGTGCGAGGGCAGCGTTCCGTTTTGGTTATTCTGCGACCCCGCCGGAACCCGCCGCAACACTTTCCTGGCGCGTCTTCTTCAGTCACCCAAGTTCCAGGGGATCGGCTTAGTTTCTCACATTTGAGTCTTTGAAGGCGAACGGAGTTGGGACACGTGGCTAATATATTTTTTTCGTATTTGGTTTCATACTTGAAGCATTGATTTGCTTGCATTTTCCGAATGTTGGAGCACTGAATTTTTCGCTGAAAATATACTAATTTTACTTTCAGTAGAACAATAATTTCGCGATAAAAGGAAATTTAATTCCACGTGTAAAATGAAAATATTTCATCTATACGGTTGTTGAATAACTGTGCTGCTTTCGCTGATAATCTTTAAAAAAAATAAACAAATGATCTTCCAGCGAACAGATTACGCAGATACTCTGATTCAGTCGGTTTTTGATGTGCTTTTTCATTTCATAAGGCTAAATCTGCTGATCAAAAATTGAATATTGGCTTTCGTATCAAGCATTTTATTCACTTAATCAAAATCTCAATTTATATAACATAACTCATGATCTCCGTGACTGAAAAATTTACAAAAATAGTTTGTGATATACAAATGAAATGTTGAATTTTGAAGACTTCATACACTTTCCTCGAAACAGCACATTGGCAACACACGAAAGAGGACACATAGGTGTTACTGATATTGAGGACTTTTCTCATTAATAAGTATCCTCATATTCAGCGTTGGAAATCAAAGGGGCGTCGATGTTTTACGTGGAAATTGGTCGTGCGATTAGACCTGACCGTGGAGGCGGTCCGGGCGGTGACGGCGACAATCTGTTGCTCGGGAGCTCCCTCCCCGAAGGATGGGAAGGGGTGGGATGGAGGGCGCGACCGCAGCGGCGGAGGGGTGATCCGCGGCCCTTTCTTCGCCCGGCGCCGAGGGGATGGGGCGGAGGAGGGGCGCACTAGTCCACGTGGAGACGCCGCCGCCGGCCGCCGCCAGGGTGGGGGCGCACGTGGGACCCTAGTCGCGGCCCCCCCGCCGCCCTAGGGCGGAACGCAGGAGATGCGACGGGCTGGGGTGGCGTGCGGGAGGAGGAGAGAGGGCGGGTCGACCCTGTTGTGATAGCCTCGCATACTTACGTGCTGCCGCCGGATCGCCAGGGGTGTGAGCGGCCCGGAGGGGTCTGGCGACGTGGCAGATGAGGCGCGCAGTTGCGGAGAGATGTTAGGGAATAGACACTAGTATTGCGCCCGTTGATTAATTTCTGAAACTAGTGGAAGTTGTTGGTGCCTTTATACATAGCTATTGATTGATGCCACACTCTTAAAGAAATGTGTTCCACATTATTAATCTGCGTCAATTTTCTGGAATTCCAGTTGGAAAATATAAAGGATTTATTACGTAGAATACTGCCAAAAAATTATATACTATTATGTTCCTGTGGCAGAAGTGGTATGATAATCGTCTCTTTTACAGGAGTTGCGCGTAGAAATATCTTACTCAATCGACCCAAACTAAGTTTCTAGTCGTATCTAAAACATATCCGTATCATGCCCGGTTATCATATATTATGGTAACTGGCACCTTCAGTTTTGTCCTCCAGCCTTGGCTAGTTAGCAATATTCCGCTCTTCATTTGTTTTATCTCAAATAATCCTGGAATAGTGCTTAACAGATAAAGAAACAAAACGCTGGAGTAATATTTCTTACGGGAATAGCCAAAAGATGCTACCATGATTCAATCTTAAAGTTTAAGGTGAAAATAAAATATAAACTTGAAATTGACTGTGTGAAATTAAATTTCAATAATACATTTAAAAATGTGTCGGAACCACATGTCTGATTATTTAGAACTTTGCATTTTGACTGTGAATAATTGATTGACTTTTAAATTCAGCTACATACAATACTCTTGCAGCGTCCATTCAAATTTTAAAATTTGTTTAATACGAGCGTTTCTGCAAAAATGCTGTAGTAACGCATCATGAAAATGCACATTTTTTTGTGGAAAGTGTGACCGTCATTGCCGCGTTCACCACAGATAAAAGTCAAACCAGTGAGAGAGAGCTAGTTGTGCGGTAATTATATCAAACTTCATTCATCACAATTGGATTTTGGAACGTCCGAACGCTCTGTGTTCACTCCCGCTCGAAATGTGCTAGCAACTCAAACAATATCAATATGCCAGCGCTGGCAAGTGCATACACAGGCGTGGAATTGCGCAGAGATCGCGTCATGGTTATCGGTGGTAATTTTGCACACAACCGGTGTGCTCTTGAAGAGTCTATGTTGTCACGTCTGCGTTAATTAGAATTTTTTAGTGATAAAGTGAGAAGTTTTTAACTAGATGATTTTGAGAAGCGCACTGTCATCTCTATCTCTGGCGTGAATGCGCACCTATTAGAATTATCACATTGATTCGTTCTTAAAATAATTTGGAATTTTGCAGATAAAGCATCATGCAGTTATTGTCCCGATGTGACATTGTAATAATATTTTCGCATGTACTTTGACGCATGTATCTATAATATGTCCATTTTAATAGTAAAAAAAAAAATTAAAACATGCAAAATCCCATATATCCCCTTGTGCAGTTCAATACACGAATTAGTTCGTCCCCTTTATATATCAGCATACAAACAAAGCGGAAGCTTCGTGAATTTAAGCCTCTTATTTTTAGCTTTTGTTTCTGTATTGTACTTAGCAATGAATAAGATTTTTCAAATATACGCTGATGACGACGGAGTAATCCAAGAATTCTAGGGTAAGGAATAAAGAAGTGAAAGATGCGGGTCGGTCGTTTTTGTCACGTGCTTGCTGAAAAACAAAAGCTAGATGTTTCTTGCGAATGTAAACTAGAATCTTATATATTAGCGGCGGAATAGTTTACATCCTCAATTTTGTGAAGGTACACGAAGTGTGACAGTTTTTGTACCGGTCGGGTTCCGCCACCTTGCAGAGGTCATGAAGTGCTGTGATACCATTACGCTCGAGGACACCCCCTGCTGCCTCCGGATGTGGGGGAATCTCGTCGCACAATGGGGTCGGAGGCGCAAGGCCGGGTCGTGGGGGTGGGGCTAGACGACCTCAGTGGCGCATCTATTCTCCTCGCTCCGGTTTCTATTAATTGTTGCGACATCGTGGATCACGTTGCTCGCGGTCCCCGACCTTACCTGTGGCCAAGGCCTCGAAAGGGCACGTTAAAAAATGAGTGGACGAAAAAAAAAGGAACGTTTTAACCGGATACATTGTGTCGAGCGAAACCCCCCTCGAAATGCGGAGCATCTGGCGGGAACGCTCCCGCCCCTCCGCGCGGAGGTCTGGTCGGCGCTGGGCGGCGCCTCGGCGGTCAGGCCAGGGGAGCGGAGACGAGACGGCTTTTTGCGCGAAGAGCTAGGGGGCGCTGGCGGCGAGCGGCAGGGGCGAGGGCCCCAAGACGGCGTGGCTCGGCCCGGGGGCGGCGGCGGCGGCGGTCCATCAGCGTGTGTAACGCGAGTAGCGTGGAGCGACGAGGGCGAGGGCGGCGGCCGTCGAGTGGAGAGAGGTCTTTAAAAACGGCTTCTGCCCTGACAGCCGCCGCCGCCTTGACGTTGCGCGGCGCCTGGCGACGCGCCCCCTTCCTCCACCCAGCACTTGAAGGCGCCTTCCCCTGAGAGGAGCCTGTGCGGGCGTTTGCTGGGGCAGCCGCTGGAGCTTCCTGGGGAACGTGGTTTCGGTGTGGGTGGTTGCTTGAACGCCTGCGGTTGTAGAGCTTCGGCGTCGGATTTGTTTGAATTTTGGGTTTCGTGGACGAAGGGGTGGCATAACTATTTTTACTAGGCTGGCCTAGGTTTGTATTTCACAGTTTGCTCCACACGGCATTGATTTGTGAAGAAATTTTATATGTATGAGTTGTTTTTGGAAACTTGGGAAAGAATTTTAAGAATGTATTATCAAGTGCCTTACTTGTATTATTGATGCTCATATTATCGTTCGAGTAGTTACTCGAAACTAATCTTAGATGCGGTTCACTTACTAGAATCTTGAATAATTTGATAACCAAGCAATTTATCACGGCACAATGGGATTTTGTCTTCAGAATTTATTGGCAGGAAAGTGAAATCGTTCACCGACTGAGTGAGCAGGTGCGAGTCTCAAGGCAGGCGAGTGGTCAGATTTATAGCTGTGGTTATTGCAAACAGGACTGCCGTATGCTGCCCACACGTCAATTCCACAAGGCCGGCCTCCGAAAGTTGGACAACTTCAGCAGCGATCTCTTTCTGCTCAGCCCCTATCAGACAAGAAATGAGAGTCGTTCTCAACGGCGACTAAAGACTTTCGTCAGAGGAAATCTCTGCTCTCTCTTCTTGCTTTGATTTCGAAAATTTTATTTCCTCCAGCGTGCTGTAATTTTTTAATGCCCGGAGTCCGCGCCTCTGTCGTGCGCCGTCCTGTGCATCGGCGAATCACCGCTGTCGAAACGTCCTCATTCGTAAAATGTTGTGACGTATGTCCGGTAATGAAATGCCACGCGGAATGTCGATGCACGGCTTCACGGCGATGCTTCCGCCCTCCGCCGCCAACACTTCCACGAATTGCTTCCCACCCTCCTCCCTGTCCACACGCCGCGCCGCGTCGCGTCGCGTTGTGTCGCGTCGCGCACCGCAACGAAGACCTTTCTATCTGACATCCTGACATTTTCCGCTGTACTAGGGGCAACAAATTTAGGCTGCTCAAGAACACTTTCAACCCCCCACTTCTCATTTTTGTGTCGCCCGTCCTCATCCGTTGTGTTCACTCTGGTATACAGCAACCGGCCAATTTCACTATCCCTCCTCGTAAATTAATATTCTCCACTATAGTTCACTTATGCCTACAGTTGCCTATAAAGCTCTCGACGCCCCGTTGCATATTCGGTCATGGTGTTGGCCACACTTTTTGTTTGCGAAGTATCTAGCTCGGAAGTCTCTGGAGTTGGATTTTACATTCTCGTGCAAAGTTTTCTTGGTAATACGTGTAATTCTGTGATATTGAAACCGACCACAAATATATTACTATTGCCGTTACAGTTTGCAAGCAACAGAACCATCCGCAAAATGTGAGATCGTACTTGAAAGTCTCTCTATTTAAAAGCTAATGCGACATATCTTTTCCGTCCATCTCACCTCCAACATTGTATTGCTCCTATTGCTCTACCCGTAGAAGCACACTGTCCCTTTATCGTAGGTTCCAGTCTCCAAACAACTTCATACAATGGAAGGTTGGCTTCCTCCAAACATACCCTGCTAGTAGCTGCAATCCGCTAATTTCAGAGCAGGTTCTCTTACGACCCCATCTCTCGTCAACGGCTGTCACGACCTCCCTCTCGCGCCTTGTCGCCCCTCAACGCCCTCCCACGGAGCCCTCGCTCGGGGCGAGCGCGACGCGCAAGGTGGGATATTAATGACGATTAATGCGGCCGCGCTAATGAAGCGCGATGACATAAAGTTAATTAAGGGCAACTACGTGGCGGCCGCGAGCATTTTTATGCTTACCCGTCGCGTCGATGCCGTAATTACACCCGGCGAATCGCCACTCGGGGCGTTATTATCCCGCGGTGGAAATTGGAAAGAGAAATATGTTTGTGGAAATCATGGGGGACTGTCATACGTTGTCGTTGATGAAATTATGACGCCCAGATGGAGATAACTCAAAGATGGTTGCTTGCCGTATATATTTGCCATATTTCACTGATGGCTAAATTTCACGTAACTGTCTCGCTAAATCAAAACTTTATTTCGACAGTAGGAAGTAAACTATTGGGCGGCTATTATTAGTTCGTATGTAAAGACTGGTGTACGAAATGCAAAATCTCTGTTCTAACAGACTGATGATTATCCTAACAATGACTGTTGCGATGAATTATGCTCGGAAAGGGCATCCAAAGTCATTTGCACATTAAGTTGCACTAATAACGATTCGTTTTCAACGTTTCCAACTTGATATTATGTTGGTCGAGCACATAAATTTCCCCCTGAAACGTTTTAAATAATATTAATCTAATTTGATTATTAATATTTAGCACGATCTTCTTTTTGTCACTTCTCGAATATTTCCTTTGTTAGATCAAGAAAATCAGAAGAAAAAAACAACAACATAGCAATCGCTAAATGTTGAGAGATCTCTTACGAGAGTTCTCTTGTATTTGTATCCCGTCGGAGCACTTTCAAAATGTATATCTTTCGTGATTCGAAAGCGAACCGTTGATCCGAAGCAAATGAAGCTACCCAGTAACCTGCTTCGGTTTATTGGCACCCGTAAATGAGAGGTTCAGCCGGGCGGATTCCGGAGAGCAAGTGACGGATCGTGGCACGTCGGGACTGTGGGCGGCGCCGGCGGGGGCGGCTGATTGCGCGGTGGCAGCCGGGGTTTCCTCGTTATAGGAAGGCTCACACAGCTGACGCAGAAATTAAATTACAAAAACTCGGCGCGGCGCCCGGATTCAGGGAACGCGCGGGAATGCAGGGCGCTGCCTGCCAGGGGACCCCCTTCCCCTCCTTTCCGCTGACCCCCGCTCGACCCCACTCCATGCCCTCCCCCATCCCCGCCCCCTTCCCCTGTCATGCCAACGCGCCTAACCGCAGTCCCACGCACGCACCGCCCGGCCTTTTGCGTTCTGCTGCCGCGGCGGCAACACGCGTTACGCTTTTTTATTTGTTGCATGACACGATCGGCGATCGTTTTTCACGCGTAAATGAGGCGTGTGACATCCAGAATATTCTGTGGTTCTTCTGGGAATCCGGTTGTTTTAATTTATTTATTTTTTTCGAGACCGCGGACCGACAGTACTTGTTATTCCGGGGTCGCGCATAACGGATTGGGTTTCTGGTTAAGGTGGCTTCGATGAAAGATGGCTGGAAATAATGTGAATGATAGATGTCATTAAGTGATTATGTTCTTCAATTGTATAATAATGAAGTGTTTTGCATTTAATAATCTTGTCCCCAGAATTTTTGTGATTTATATGTATTGGTTCGTGGCGTAATCTGCGGCGCGTAGTTTGTGTGTAATTGGTATGGATCAAGAAAACCAATTTTCTTTGTGTAACAAGTTTAGGGTTGCCACCCCGGGATGTCATATTTCTCATGAGTGAACTGAGTTGATGTATATGTGTTTATTCCTTGACAGCGCTTTCCATCTTTTTTGTATGGTCCAATCGCAGAGATACCTTTTGAGATATAAGATACGCGTTGTAGTGGTACGCCAAACACAGCCTTTATGGCACGCTTGCATGCCGTTTCGTGCAGTGTTATAGACATGTTTTTCACGAAGCGAGTCGTATGTGAGGGTGTTTCCACCGCTTCTGGAAGCGGGCGCGTAAATAACCCGAGCCCCAGGGTGCACTATCGTCTGAGCGAGCCCGAGGAGGCTCACGCCACGCCACTCCACGCCACGCCTGTGTTGTTCCTCGCGTTTGTTGTCCTCGGCGACTAAGTTCCCTCCTCGGCCGCCCTCCGGAGCGCCTAGCGCCTCCCGCGCCGCCCCAATCTTTTTCCTCCCGTAAAGTTGTTTTCCCGGCCAGTCGGCCGCGGGCCCGCGCCCCGCCCCCTTCTTCCTCTTCCCACCATACACTATGCAGGCGGTAACACGCCAGGAGCGTGCTGTTTATGTATTTATTAGCTAGCGGTGGCGGCGTCGGCGGCCGTGTTCCTTGGCGTGCGTGTGAGCGGGCACCCGCACGTCGGCGCGTCCGCGGCGCGGTCAGACCGTCCGCCCGCCCGCGTCCGCCCCGCCCGTCCGTCCGCCCGTTTGCCCGTCGGGCGCTGGGCGAAGTGGGGGCGGGCGCGGGTGCAGGAGGAAGGGTTGCGTGTGCGGTCGGCGGTGGCGGTGGTCGCCGTTGCCGCCCCCCGCGCCCGCCGCTGCGCTGCTTTACTATTGATCAAACCACCCGCCCCGGGTCGCCCCCTACCGCTTGCCCCCAGCCGCCCCCTCAGCCCTTCGCGTCGTCTTCAGCGAGGCGAGTACTGCCGTCTCTAAGGCTCGTTACGACCCGAGTGCTCGTGCAGAATGGGGCCCTGATTGTTGTGAGGGATTTTTTTAGAAGCGTTCGTTTGAGAACCAAGTAATTAACATAGTTTTAGATCTAGCTTATTACGGTCACATCAACGAAGATATTCTAAACAAAATAAAATGAAGGCAGCCAGGTTATTAGAGCTTTACATCCTATGTCATTGGAATCCCGTTCTATTAAGGTATTTAATTTTTGTTATTGGCAATCCTAAGCGGTATAGTCAACATTCCTCAAATTTCTATAGTAAAGAAAACCTGCCATGTATACCAATAAATGCAATCCAAGCTTGCATTATCGAGTACACTTCTAATTTATTTTATATCGGATTGGAGTATTTTTTAAAAATGTTTTCCGTGATACTTCCAATAAGATCTTTGCCTGTCTGGTTTCTCAATTACGGTCCCTGAAGGTGATGACCTGCCATCGTGGGGTTGAAGTTCTCCGTCGTTTGCGGAGAGATTGTTCCTTTAACGCACTTCCGACAAGTTTCCAATTGTCCCACGACTCGAGGCAGCGAGGTGTAATTTCGTTGGCGGGTTGCTTCTGGAAACGCGTTTTGTGTGTTAATGTAATTCCCCCTTTCGAATTACGCTGAGATTGTATGCGTTTTAAGCGCGCTGGCAGGAATAACATATAGTTCTGAACAATAGGTCTCGAAGCTAGTTGGGGGAGTTGTAGGTAATGCGACATTGATGTGGATCTGACGAACAAGAGATAGTAGAAATAATTAATGGAGTTGGGAGTTAGTTTGAATAATGAAATCTAGCCGTTAGACTTTTAGTGGAAACAAAAACACTCGACACTACAGTAAGCAATGGTAGTGAATTTCTGAATGAGAAGTTGTAACTCCAGTGCAGTAGTTCCATAAATTCATGAGATTTATGGAAGCTTTAGAATGATGTGTAGTGGAAACATTAAATTTTATTGGTTCTTGCTATTATGAGCATGGAGAATTGCAAATTGCATCGTGCCGAGACTGAAGGTACTTATCTGAGAACACGTTCTGATGAGACGGGCAGACCGAGGCACGTGGCAGGCGAGTATCTTGTCTCATAAATCTTCGTTATCTCGCGACGCCGTGTTCGCATGTAGCATTTTGAAGCAGCTTTCGGGCCCCGAAATGTTGAAACCTAGTTCTTCGCATAAATGTGTCCTTAGGTGCTTTGGGGACAGTTATCCCCGATCTTTACAATTATGGTTAAGCTAATGTATACAATTCTAAAGGATGAGTCGAGACACCTGTAATAAAGAAAAATCCTCTTAGATTATAAAGTTAAGAAATTTTCTTTTCTATGTGGCAATTCGTCTTTGAATTTTCAATGCAGTATTTATTGAGAAAAATATAATAAATGTCTTTAATATGATATTAATCTATCTGCAATTGTTAAAATCTCTGATGGTCTTAGTATTTTTCTCCGCATTTCTCATTTCGGTTAAATTGTGAATCATTGTTTAATCGGTTTTCTGGTACAATACGTGGACAAATTTTACCGAAAGGAAATCAAATGACTGCAGCAAAATGCCAAAATGAGCGTAAGATAACTTACACGAATCTTCATCGTAGACTTCGGAATAAGTGTACGATTAGGTGGAGTTTCTTTGGAGTATGGTTTTCTACTATACAATAAGCTACTTTTTCATTCTGATTATATGCAGATTATGGTTTTCTTAAACGGAATTCGATTGCCTTTGGATTTAAATCGTTATGAGGTAGACAGTATCCGTGTTGTCAGTCAAGAGCCGCAAAACCAAAATTCGCTACCAAAATATGCACCTGGCGTCGTTCCTCACATAAGAGTAAATGCCAGCGAGTTCACTGTCTTAGTATGTAACTTAAAAATATAGGAAGCCTTGTGACTTGTGTAGATAAATAAATCTGGTGTCTGGTCGTAAGGAAACACTTGTATTTATATACGTAATGTGTTCCTTAATTCATATATTGCCATTCAGCTAGAAAGAACACGAAGCGATGGCAGGTCGGCGAGCACCGTTCGCTAGGAGCGGGAGCGTGTCGCGGGCGGACCTCGGCGCCAGCCGCGCCGCGGTGGACGTAATGGGGCTCGTTAGCCCCGGCGCGGCGAGGTTAAGTGTGACTGACGGACGAATCTGCCAGCCGTACCGCACCGCAACGCCCCGCGCCCCGCCCCGTCCCGCCAGCCGCGCCGCGCCACGCCTGCGCGCGACCCACGCGACTCGCGGGGCCACGCGTACCAGGCGGCTCGCGGAGGCGGTGGCGACGGCGCGGAGACAGGTGCTGCTGCAACTGCCTGTTGTCGCACGACGCACTGCTCGGGTTGTGCGGGAGACTACAGAACCGGCAAGCGTATAAGCTACTCTGACGGTTCAGTGCGCTGGTGCCCACATTACTACGCACAAGGCACCTCCTACATCACAGATAAATTAAATCTCAGAACACTTACTAACAGGCTATGACACATGTTGGTATCATGTTCGGCTGTTGCGAAAGTAATGAACTTTATCATCTCCGCGACTTCATGCGAGTCAGATGAGCGGCAACGCTCAACCGTGGATGTAAGAAAGTAAACAAATCATCGCAAGCTGATTACTTCAGAGCAGGTCACATGACATACCATAGCACATAACTTGGCGAAAGAACTATGAGAGTCCGCTTATTACGCTGCCGGTACTGTAGGAGACGCGCGTCACGTCACGGCTTCTGGACAAGATTCCGGGTTGTTTCAAGTGGAATACGAAGAAAAACGGAGATGATGTTCGTATTCACGCGATCGTCTGGTATATTTAGGTAGTAATTTTACAATCTCATTTGCTGCGAGTTCAAATCTCATTTTTTTCATCTACCCAGTCATTTATTGTGAAATATGAAGTTGTTACGGCAATATGATGTATTTTATCGCTATCGTCTTGTTTCTTTAACAAATCGATTTATCTTTCCTCATTCATGTCACATATTCTAATTTCAATTTTTTCCGTTTCTTGTACCAACTATAAAACCGCTGGAAACTTGACATTTACTTGTTCGGAGATCTGTTTCTGATACCTACTGCGTTCAAGTGTATGCCCGACCGTCACTTGACTTCTGAAGAGCAAACGGCTACCATGGGTCTGCAATCCGTCAACTCTCTACTTGTCACTACTCATCACTTATCAATGGTATTATGGATTGAGCCGAAAAGTGTTTTATGAGGATGTCAGTCGAACATATGTCTTTTAACGAGATATTTTGTTGATCTGTACTTATAAATGATTTAAATTCATTATTTTCCATCCACTTTTTTGTAGCAGAATACTACGTTTAAATTCATTATCCCCTTCAACTTTTCGGCAGTGTTACAGAGGCAATAAATTCATTATTAATTTTGTTATAGAGTTCCTAATTTCATGTACTGTAATAATTGTAAATGAATGTATAATTCAACCGGTTGGTACAACGATAAAATTTACATTATTTCGCTCCATTAAAAACCTTGTATTTATTATTATGAAATAGTAGTACTCATAATAAAACGCTTTCAAATTAATGTCCGCAGTACCTATTAATGCGTTATAATGCATTCCATGGGATGTGATGCGGTTTCGGAGTTTGAACCTGGAATGCCTGCGCTGCTACTTTCGGTTCTCGGAGGATCTTCGATCCGCAGCGGATCTTTCTCATAGGGAAGGGGAAGGGAAAGGGGTGGGAAAGAGTAAGAACTCCCTTCTGGCTGCGTAACGAGGTACCATTTCGGCGGCGGCATCGATCTGATTGCTGCGAATCCGGGCGGCTCGGGCGGGGGCGTGTCGCCCCGGGGCGCGCTGTTTGCGATGTAAACCCTCCCCGCGGGATTTGGGCCGCAGATCTCTCTCCGGCGCCGACTGCCGAAGCTCGTTCTTTCCGCTTGGTGGCATCCCTCCTCCCTCGCCCCCCGCCCACACCTTCGCCTCCTCCGGCGCCCTGCCGCCCCGCCCCGTCCCTCATTTGCCCCGCCCCCCAACACCGCTCTCTCGGTCTTCGTCCGCCTCAGTGGCGATGAGACGATCAGGAGCATTTCTACTCCCGCCCTCGTTCTGTCCTTTGCCACCTTTTATTGGCTTCAGCTTCACCCTGGGCTTACGTTTTGATTCTTTCCTTACTCTGCTCTTCCACTTATTAGTCTTTTACTACTCCTCCGTTTCTCTTTCTTCTTCCTTCAAATATGTTGTCTTATCAGTGTTCAACCGTCGTCGTGCGCTGTGCCTCCTTTCTTTCTCTTCATTCCTCTTTATTCCTGTTCCTGATCCATCGCCTTGCATCTACTTCCCGCCTCCGTCTGCGCTCGTCCACGTCCACCCACGCCCGCGTGCTCCGCCAGATCTATCCACCCACCGCCTGCGGGCTGTAGCTCCAGAGCCTCGCATCTCTTCTTGCCCCCTCCCCCGCCCGCCCCGCCCCGTCCTCGCGGGCAGGCGTTCCCCGGAGCCGATTAGGGCACTAATCCCCGCTCGCCACCCCGAGGCGTTTGCCCTCGATTCCTCCAGGGAGCGCAGCGCTCCCCCTCTCTCTCTTTCCGCCTCCCCTCCCCCCACCGACTCCCTTTCTCACCACCCACCCGTCCTCCCGAGCGCGCTCGTGGCGGCGGGAGCACCCTGTTCGCCCATTGCGCGCGGGTTAAGCCTTCTTTGTGATTGCCGCCGCCAACGCGGCGTTTCTCTCCGAGCCGGAGACGCTTTCGCGATTTTCTCCGCCCTTCTAATTGAAACGTGGACTCTTCAATATTGACTGCTCTGTGTGCAAATAGTTCCCAATGAAGTTTGCCTTCCCCTTTAGCGCGCCGTGTTCTGTGACATCCTTTTCCCGAAGGATTAGTTCGTGGAATCCGAAGGAGGTTACTTGTGTTTTGATGAATGCTTTTAATCAGTTAAAGTAGTGGGATATTCGTAGGAGGACCCAATAAGGGAAGATGCAGTAAGATTAATTCAAATGGAGAATGAGGTTGCTATTTTAGTACGGTTGGTGTCTTCGTACGTTTATGCAGTCAGTAAATATCGCATTACGTTTTATGTTTTACCGCTTCCGGAAAACTAGAAAACTTTCTCAACTAAGCAGTGTTGAAAACTGTTCACTCATAAAATACTCTGCCAGATTTTCAAGAAGAATAGTATTGTTTGCGGTAATGGAATAGGTTGAGTTTTCCAATATAGCTTCCGATATGCACATTTGTCGCCGATGTGTGAAAAAAAAAAAATCCGGTGCCGCGCGATCGACCGGGCGGGGACGCGAGGTCGCCGTGCTTCGCCCGGTCGTATTTTTCATCATCCCCGTGACAGCGACATCGATGCATTAGCCCCGGCCGGCCGTGCGGCCGCAGCTCATGACGCCGGCCGCATCCTCACTACAGGCGCGCTCCTAGCCGCCTTCGCCACGTCTCCCTCCTCGCGCACGCCCTCCCTCCGCGCGCGGGCGAGAATCCAGCCCATCATTCGGGGGGGGGGGACATGGCCTCCACCCATCGTAGGTTTTTTTTAAAATAATAAACATATTTGTTATTATATTGTATATTATTTATGTGCTGTAGATATACTATACAATATTATCGTTTAAATAAAAACATAATTCGTAGATATTTAAATCAACAAAAACATAAAATATAGATATTTAAATCAATTTTGCCAAATAAAGGAAGGCAACAAACGAAAACTCCAGGCCTTCTGGGGGCATGGGGGCCATGCCCCCACCCCTGGATACGTCCGTGCCGCGCACGGCCGCACGCGTTCTTTGAGTTTATTACCCTTTTCGTTAGGAGACCGTTCCCGCTTCGGTCGCAAACTGTAATTTATTCCGCTATCGATCCCAGTTGTTGATGTCTTCGTTTTACTGCATGGCGCGTCGTACAGTTCCCTTATGGCCTGTGGTCTGTCACTTGCTTCTTAGCTCCTCATTCCTTAGTACCCATCATTATTAGTCCTTTTTTGATTTGAATTACTACTATTGTTTTGAAGAAATTATTGTACCAATATATTAGTCGGATTTGTTGAAAATTGAATGTTGAATGATGACAATAATAATAAACTGTAAATGTTGATTTTATAATGCCAAGTGTTACATGAAAATAATTGGCGGATGACATTTAGCTCACTTTCCAGTGTCGTTTCAATACGTAGCACAGTACATTTGTTAATATTGAAGCACGCCACGAAAAAATCTAAATTTAAACAAGTGATTAAATTCATCAAATTGCAACCCTTACAGTAGCTGGCTCTTTTACATTCCCCACTTCATTTCCCATTTTCATTCCCAACCAGCGGCTGTATCTTCATAAAAACACTAACCACGTCACTCTAACTCCTGCACGCAACTTGCCCAGCGCTGAGGGTAGTCCGCGGCGTCCACAGGTTCTTGCTATCGCTTATGTAAAGTATGTGTGTGTGCGCGCTGGTGGGAGATAGAGTGAGGAAAAGGAATAAGAGAAAAAGAAACCAGGAAAGAAAGGAAGAATGAGGAGATAAGATAGAAAGAGGAGGCGGAGGAAGAGAGAAGGAAAGAAGAAGTGGAGCTGGATAGAAAGAAAGAGAGAGCTAAAAAGTGAGTGAAGAAGAAAAAGAGAATTGACTGAGAGATTGGGTGAGTGGGTGGATGTGTGCGTGCTTGAGCAGTCCGAAAGACGAAGGCTTTCAACACGGGGCCGATCGCCTCGTGAGCCCACGGAACAGGCAATGTCAGCGCGATTCGCCGCGCGGGCGAATGCGTTTGTACATGGAGCTCGGCGCGACCCGCGCGGCGCTGCTCGCTTTTAATAAATGACGGCGTTACAATGCGCACGCACGCCCGCCGCCGTGTGAGGCAGTCCCAAGGCGGCGACCGCGATCGGAAAAAAACGGAACGCC
This sequence comes from Acheta domesticus, assembly GCA_031308135.1. Taxonomy (NCBI): domain Eukaryota; kingdom Metazoa; phylum Arthropoda; class Insecta; order Orthoptera; family Gryllidae; genus Acheta; species Acheta domesticus. Next base: position 105,467,530 of record JAHLJT010000631.1, on the reverse strand, counting down.
GGGCGATAATGCTCCACCGTGGATAGGGGTGTGGGAGATTTATGCGGTCTTTGTGCTTCCTCCGTAAAGCGAGCAATTGCTTCTGCGGTTGCAGATTGGTGATGTGTTGGCAGCAAGATTGCTGGAAATGAGTGGGTGTCGCAGTTGAAATTGAAATATGGTAATAGCTTGTCATTAAACAAAGTATCGTACAAGCCGTGTGGAAATAAAATAAGTGACTTTACGTGAGGGAGGTATAGCGGTAGAAAATAAATCAGCGGAAATTATATAGCATGATATGGGCATCGTTGAAATTGCGTCGTTATGTACATTTAATCTTTTTTTACTGATTTTAATTTTCTTTGTGGTGTATTTGAAAATATTTGAAGCATAGTCAGAAATAAACATAACCAAACTATGTTAATAATCTTTTCGTAATTCAACGTTGAGGATGAATACATCTGAATATGCTCTACTCTCTACTTCTGTGAGATTTTCTTACATTCAAATTCAATAATTATATATCATCATTCATATCACTCATTTTTCACATCCGTATGAAATAAAATTGCAATATCAAATTCATTACCATCCAAATGGTGTCTTAATTCGCGTGTCTATTTTTTATGTGAATTTGTGCGTGTGACATACGTTATATAACTTTCAGTGGATACATATTTCTTATTCGCCCTTTATTGCAATACTTTCCGCAGGCTTCACGATTTAAATTGAAACCTCTCCATAATCCTGTGAAGACGGCAATATTTTGTTACTTGTGAGTATATATACAACACTATCAGTACGCATGACGCCTGATTTATCGTATTCTTTCAGAGCGTACTACGAAAGCTGGGTGATAATGAATGTAGCGGTGGCAGCGCCGGCGACAAGAGTTGGTAGGTGTCGTTAGGCGGCAGCGACGACGCGGGGCGTGTCCCCACCGTCCAACCCCGCCTCTCCCCCTCGCCATTCACCCCTCGCTCCCCAGCCCCGCTGTTGCCGCCGCAGCCCGAGCGATCACGCAAGCCGCTTTCACTTTATTGTGTTTTTTCCGTGTCGCGCGTTCGCGGCAGCACACTCCCGCACCCTCCCCCCACCCACGTCCGTTTCCGCCCCCGCCCTGTCTCGGCCTAACGCCGCCGGCGCCCCACCGTTTTAGTCGTTTGGTTTTCGTAAGGATGCTATCACCGTTTTATAGCCATTTGCGTGCGTCGATATGGAATGGTTCTTGGTTCGCCCGCTTTTTCTCCTCCGTCTCCCGCCCCCGCGCGCCCGACTCTCCGCCCTCTTGATTTTCCCGACGCATGTAATATGTCGCGAGCCCCGCCCCTCCGTGTGTGCGGTTGGTGAGTGTTTATCGAGAAACTAGGGGATCGCTTAAAAAGGGCAGACACCGTCTACATAACATATACTTCTCCACTCAAAACAAGTTAATTTTCTTCTTTAGCATGCACATCGTAGAACCTGGAACGAGTTGGGCGATGCGTTTACTTTGCAGTCATTTTTTGTTGCGGTGCTGACCTATTCATTGTGTGTTACCGCGATTTCTTTTCTGGAAGATGGAAAAAGCTTCCTTACCTATTTGAGCCACACCTGCTTTGGACATGTTTACTGGATGTCGACTCTTTTGTCCTACAAAAATGAATCGTATTAACACAATGACAAAGTTAATTATTAAAATCATCACTATCAGAGCAAAACCTATATCGTGTTCCTTGCATATGTATTCTTTTTTTGTAAACGACTTACTACTTTTCAAAATATTGCAATAAACATTCGTTTCATAAGCGATTTTTCCGAGGTTAAACTCTCATAATTCTCCGTTAGAAACATCTGAGTTTTCGACTTGCGTGTGGTTCGCAGTTTTTATTGTCGCTTGCTTGTGGGTGCGCGCACCATTAAAAACACGTAAGACATTTCCAAGCCAGAGACGTAAAGCTCATGTTTATATCTGTAGCTTGCAGTTGAAGGGAAGAAATAATGTCGGGGCCCTTTTGTAGTTCCTGAGTCGGAGCAATTCAATTCAACGTCCGTCTGTTTTCGCCTTGCTGAGTCGTTACGCGAGATAAACTGTCGTCCTCATACGGCAAATTCGCTTTGCCCGGCTGCCTTTTATTAGCTAATCGACCGTGAGCGTGCGCCTCCCGGCGAGTCACCCGCCGCCGTCACCACCACCACCGCCGCCGCCGCCGCCGCCGCCACCACCGCCGCCGCCGCCGCCACCTCCGCCGCCACCGCCGACAGCGAGCGGGGAGATCCTGTGCGTGGGTGCTCTCGCGCGCTCCCTCCCCGCCTTCCACCCCCGCGCGCCCTTCTTGGGGCGGGCGGAGGTGGGTCGGTTCGTTGGTTTTCCGTCGGCGTAATCGGGCGATCTGTTTTACCCGTTCCATTTTATATTCCGCGCAGCCGGCCATGAAGCGGGGGCGGAGGCGACGGTGACACATGCGCGCGCACGCGGCGACACGCCACGCGCCCTGCCCACCCTCCCTCCCTCCCTCTCCCGCTCGCCCCCGCCCATCGCCGTGGGCCGCCCCCTACGCCCACGCCGCTGCACGCGACCGCCGTCGCTGCCCGGGCGCCGGGCGCCGCGTCGAGGCGGCCCGCTCGTAGCTGGCGTGCGTGCTCGCTGTGTGTTTTATGAGCGAGGGGCGGGCGCGGCCGGGCGCGGGCGCGCTCCCAGAGGCCGTGGTCGCTGTGCCCAGAGCGCGCGCCGGGGTGACTCGCCGCCGCGAACGCATGCGCTATTTATCCGTGCTATCGCCTTGTTTTTACATTACCACGTCGCTCGCCTGCGGAGCGGGCACGTAACTCGAGCAGAACGTAAGCCGTGCGGCGAACGACGTAACATCTAATTGAATTTGACTGAGATCCCGCGTGCGCTGATCGCTTTCGAGTCGATGTGCCCGTGATGTTGTTTCCTAAGGCGACTGTTATGGTGGATGGAAATGTCAAGATAACGGAGTTTGCATTTAAGTTTTAAAGATTTTGATTCGGATTCCCCGAACGAAATATTTGTGTGGTCTTTGGTATGGAATGAAACAAACGAAAGAAAAAGGGCAATCTGTCCGTAATACCTTCATTTATTGCAGCGTTTGAGATTTTGTAGTATACGCCATTTTTATTTTGCTCCCTTCTGCGTCACAAGATCTGAAGATACTTCCTTGAACAGACGCTGTGGCTTGCACCGTCAGCCAGATCTGTTTGTTTATCTCCATGGAGTTCCCTTTATTTCAGACTGTGGTCTTTCTCTGTTCTTGCTGCTTCGCTTGAGATATGCAGCAGCGCGCACCTGTCTTCCCGCGGTGTCTCGTCCCTCATCGGCGCGCGCGCGCACGCCCTGCTCGTCTGCCACCCACCCCTTCGCCCGCTGCCTGCGCCCTCCGAATCAATGTTGCTGCCCGATTGCGCCTCGAGCACGCGCCCGCCGCCGCTCGTTTCGGTTGAGAAACAGATGTCGGAGGGAGATTAAGGGAATAAATAATATTTGACAGTTGTAAATAAAAACCGAGCGCATAAGCTCTTTTCTCAGGGAGCACCGCTTCATTGCTGTATATCATAGTAATCCGATTTCCCTCCCTTCGCCGTCCTGTGAGCGCCGCGCCGCGCCTCGCCTCGCCTCATTCTCCGAAGCCCGAAGCCTCTGCGCGCGGAGCTTAACGACGCGGGATTCGCCCCGCCAGGAGACGCGAGCGGAGCGGGCCGGGCGGGGCGGGGCGGAGCGGAGAACGGAGGAGGAGCGGTGAGCCGAGGTTCGCCGCCGCCGCCGGAAATCCAGAGTGGACCAGGAAACAGGATTGTTTTCTTCTGTTCTTCCCGGGCGGTTTTTGTGTCCCTCCTCGCAATCAGCGAGATGATTTAGGCCCCAAGACTTTTAGCGCGAGGCGGGCGGGCGGGGGGTGGGGCGGGGAGAGGATGAGGAATCTGCGGGCGGAGGCGAGTGCGGGAGAAAAAGGACGAGCGGGCATCCGTCGGGTGATGGCCGGTTGCACTGGCCGGCGAACGTTCTGGGAGCTGCGACCCCCGCGGCGACCGGGAGTGCTCCGCCCGGATGGACGCCATTGTCTTCAGTTCTGCATGTCAGCAATGGCCCTACGGTGCACATGGCCGCAGGCGACGATGCCAACTTTGAAAGAAATGCCTGAAGGGGACGCATTTAACTTCAATGGAGTTCCTTTCTTGAATATTATTTTGAGCCTTTGTGTTGGCGATTTTTAAATTGTTAGCTCCAGTACTAGTTTTTAATAAAATGAACTTCATTCTTTTAAGGTCTTGTAAGTTATGACATACTTGTATCAAGCTTTGTAAAGTCTTTCCTGTGAGTTCCTCAATATTTTCAATTATCTTTCCGTTCGACACAATTTCGTGTCCTCCAATTTTTAATTTCATTCGCAGAAAAAATATTAAAAATACTTTCTTTTTTAGCCCAGGTCTCCTTGGGGAAAAGAATGGTTGAATATTCATTCTGTTACTGATGAAATCAGGAGCGCTGTGATTACGAATGCGAGAAAATTATATAGTAGTGTGAAGAGATGGCACTCATTTGGGAACTCGTTTCAGGTTGGAGGGAGAGGAACACGTGAAAGTCGAGGGGTTCGAATCCCGCCAACAGGCGAACGGTTTCGTGCCGTCTAGCCATTCGCGGCTCCGCGCCTGCCAGGCTATCACTGGCAAAAACGACCATTACGACATGAACCATACCGCCGCGCCGGGAGAGTTCGTCCACCCTTGCCTATACCCGTCGCGTGAGGCTGCAAGAGAGACTTAAGCTGCCCGGATTGCAAGTGTGCATTTAGTTCGTCGTTCAAATTATCTCTTCGTCTTATCTGTTGGCTTGTTGATGTTAATACGAAACAAATGATTGCTTCTATTTAACATACTGTTCTATTTATTGTTCAGAAATATGAACTTATGTTTGACTAAGAGATTTGATTAAGTTAAAATGTTTTCTCGAACGTGCAGATATTTGATGCGAGAAATATCACTTTCTACGTTGCAGAAAACTGTTTTAAGTAAACGTTCCTAAAAGAATCATAGCCGTTTAAGGACTTATTTTCGAGCTTCATTCACAAACTGATTTCAGTTTCTTTCATATGACTATAATTTTCCTAATTCAAGATTTATTGCCCAATGAAGTTAATAATCTTGTTTGTTGAAATGTCTCACTTCTGAATCACGATGACTTCAACATCGCCGTGATAAATGCGCAGTAAAGAATATTATATTTTGCATGGGTGTAGTTTTTTCTCATCGTCAGTCATAGATGTGGGAAGATAATTTCTGAGCTTCCGGCAATTAAATGGCTGTGATTGAGAGATCGTATGCGTGAAGGTCAGTTCAATTAGCGAGTCTTGCAAAACACCTGCGTCTTAAGAAGGTGAGAATGGTTTCAAGGAGTTATGGCGGCGTTTCTTGCTGCCAGTAATGCATCTCGTGTAAAGTGAGTGCGTGCTTTTTCGAGAAGGACGATTTTAGTCAATGCCACACTATTTGTAAAACATAATGCAATAACGTTTAGGGATTTCGTCTGCTGTTCAATTCCTTTTTTGAAGTGATCATTGTAATGCTCACTCAGGGGCGTGTGCTGGTTGTTCAATTGATTCGACGTTTGGAGTTTTATTTCGTTCCTTTTAGGATGTACATATTCTTATTTCAATAAGTTAGTGAGTTTCATTCAAGACAAACGTAAGTGTAAGTCATGAAAATAAAATCATTGAAGTTGTTCTTCAATTCGAAGAAACTATTTCCCCAATTTATGCACGAATTCATATTCCAAAGTTTCTCCAGATTGGGTTTTCATATATAGTATTTTGTTTGAGAGTGCTAATGGAAAGGTGCAAGACGTTCTAAATCCCTTCAGATGATTGCGTGGGTGCGTTCCATAGGCGCGCCAAAGGCGAGAACCCCGCCCGGCCAAGCGGCCTCCCCCCGCGCGCGGGCCTCCTCGCGCCGGGCGGTCGCGTCAGGCGCTCGCGTGGGCGCCGGAAGGCGCGCGCCGCAAATAGCAGCGCGACACTTGCCCCTCCCCAATCCTCCCGGCTCGTTCGCCCGCCCGGCCGCCCGGCAGCGCCGCTGCAGCCGCCCCGCCTCGTCACCACGCACTCCGTCTTCTGGGTCCTGCTGCACTGCCTTCCTAGCGCCGCTCCGTTTCTCTGCCCTCCCGCACCGGCACGCCCATCGTCTAGCATTTGGAAGGGTGGCCTCTTCTCGAAGACATGCAAAACCGTGGGAAAAAATCAGGGAATTTCATTGCTTTCGAAAAGTTACGGGAAAATAAGGGAACTTGTAAAAGGCACATTAGAAGTCAAGGAAAATGTTGGGAGGGTTGAACATCTAGATTTTATTCCGTAAAAAATAATAGCAAGTAAATAGTGATTCAATGTTTATTTGTTAAGATTCTTTTAAAATTTATACTTTAATCACGGTGAAATCAAAGAGCTGAAAAATCACATGATGATAACTTCAATATTTTTTTTAAAAAAAGTAAAATACTCTACAAATAACAACAGTGAAATTTTTTTTAAAAAATGCTCTGGAAAACCACAAAAAGTCAGGGACATTTGTTCCAGGAAATGAGTGTTTGTTTCACCTAAGCTGCTCTTTCCCCTAGTTTTCAGTGTTCTGTGTGCCTCATTTTCGACACTTCCACGTCGTTGAAAGCCCTAGATTTTTTGGATTTTGTTTGTTTGTAAGATGAATGTGTTTTTATTTTTTGATTTTTCGAATTTTTGTAAAATACCCAAAAAATAAAATACGACAGTAACTAAACGGTGCAAAAACTGGGCAAAGCCACGTCGACTGTTGGATTTATTATACCACTAATATATTTTAATTATCGGAACATTTTCTGTTAGGCAAAAATTTCTTTCTGTGTTTCTACAAAAATCGCAGAATACACTGAACTGGAGCCCGGAGGAGGGGTGCGACTCTACGCAAGGGGACTACTGGAGGGATGTACCTGCTCGACTACGCAATTTTCCAACCTTCAACAGTAGTGTTCACCCAGAACTCGCCTCCGTCTACGTTTCCCCTTCGTGGGAAGCCGCCGCCGCGTTTGTATTTTTATTGCGGTAATTTTGCGTCGTAAAGCGCGGTCTTACGCGATCAATTCTTTGACGGCCGCCAATCCCGGCGGTGACGACGCCACCGGCCTGGCGGGTGGACGGGCACCGCGCACTCGTATGCCGCTTGTCAACCTTGGTCGCGCCGCTCCGGCACGGGTCGGCGCGCAGCGAGCGGGCAGGAGCGCGGTGGCGCGATCTGCGCGTGGGCCGCCCGCGCGCGCGCGCGGGGCGACGGCCGTTGCCGCCTGCCCACGGAGCGGGACGCCGACGACGGCGACGGGTGGAGGCCTGTCAACGGCCCCGCCGCGCCACGCCCCTCCCAGCCACGAGCGTCCGTTGCGCTCCGCTGGAGTTATGACGCGCTGCGTAAGGAGAGTGCGCTGGTGGAAGCTAATCGGTGAGGTTGTTCGAAGGCGTAGGCTTCTGGAAAGGGTGCGAGGTAATCGTTTCAGTTTACTCATTCAATCTGATGCACATTTTTTAATGAATTTATTTCTGGGTGAATGGACACACCCACTTTACGTGTTTGGGAGAGAGTACATTTGGAAATTACATTCACAACCACAACAGCAGGAAAAAGGGAGAGAATGAAAGAATGAACGCTACAGTCGTGAACTAATTCGTCTTTAAGTATATGCATTTTTATGTCCAGCGTTTTGGTTCGGATCATAATATTTATTTATTCCTCTCGAAACAAGACGTATTTACGTACCATTTACAATAAAAAAGATATAATTTAAGTACTTTTCTTAAAAAACGCTCATCATCATTGTCTTTTCTGCCACATTTAAAAACAGTTTTCTGAAATTAGTATTTTTGCAACCTTCAATTGAATTTCAATTGAACATTGAAAAATGAATCGTAATGAGCGAAAAATTATTATTGTTGTACGTTTCAAATATTACTTCTGTGCCCGTGATAATAATTAATTTTTTAGGGTCAATTTGTGTGGGTTGCGTCGGTGAGAAAGTGGTCTCCGAAAAGCCGCTGGGCCTCTGGGAATTGTTTCTCCCACTCGCGCCCTCTGCTCGTCCTCTCCCCCTCCCCCTTCTCCACCCGAGGGAAACATATGCTATAGCCCTTCCTCAATTCCCCCTTGGGAACCGTGGTTGCCTGTGCACCGAGCGACCTACTTCTCTGACTCCCGTGGCGTTACTTTCCGGGCGAATGCCGTTGGTGGCCGCCCGCCCCGATGTTATCCCGCCGAACGTCTTGGTCCGCTGGCTCCCAAACTCCAGATGTCTCCGCTCGCGCCGCCTACCTTCGTGCCAGGTCGACGCGCCACGTTAAAACGCCAGCCGTATTCCAAATGCCGCCTTCGCTCCACTGCTCAAGAGCCACTCCGTTCCTTTCTAACTGTAAGTTGATGACGTCACGCCGTGTCCAAATATTTGCTCCTTCTTCAATCGACGTTCTTTTTTTCCCCCTCGCTCTCTTCTCCCGCGTTCACTCTATCCTTTTTCCGTGTTCCCTTGTCACTGACCATGACTCCCGAAAAAAGTTCATGATGAATGAATCCCAGGGCAAGGAGCTCCGGAAGATCAACGCGGTTTGTATGGACCGCTCGGAGGCTGGTCGTTTCAGGAAGACGGTCTCGGCGAGAGGACAAGCGGCGCAGTGGTTGTCGCTTGGAGCGGTGAAGGCAGTGTCGTGATAGTGGAGGGGGGAGCAGCGGTGGCCGCGTGGCCAGGCGGCTTGTGTTGACTTTTCCGCTGGCTCCTTCCCCGCTCCCCTGTTTCTTCTTTTTTTTTTTTTTTTCCCCGCGGGCCGTCCGTCCATCGAGGGAACCGGAGAGCGGCTTGGTGACACGTGCTGTAGCGTGGCGAAGACGACGAGCCTACAGACGAGGAGGCGGGGGAGGGGCTTGTGCGTAGGCGGAGCGCGAGACGCATTTCGCTTCGCTGGCCAAACAGAGGGGAAGAGCCCTAAGTGCCGGCAAATAGCCTTCAGGCACTCGAGATGAGATCATTGGCTATCCGCCCGAGGTTGGCGGAGGCGGCGCGGCGAGCATGAAACTCCCGATCGCAGGCGTTTTATTTCGCCACGTAGGCGGGTGCTTGTGCTCAAAGGCCTCCGTTGCCTTGTTAATGTGTATTTATACGGATCAATCCTTTCTGTTCTTCGAATATTACTTCGGGGCTCTTATTCGTTAAAAGAAGTTAACGAATGTGCATTTTTTTAAAGGTTTGTCATATCATTAACATCCATTCGTGCTTGTGCGTGTGCAAGAGGGCAAGCGCGTGTATCTATGTATATATATATATATATATATATATATATATATATATGTGTGTGTGTGTGTGTGTGTGTATGTATATATATATGTGTGTATGTATATATATATATGTGTATATATATATATATATATATATATATATATATATATATAGCTTCGTACATTCTGTACAAATACAGAAACATATTGCTTCTTTTAATTCTCCCACTCCATTATCTTCCTCTAGGAAGGACACGTAGGTGTAAATCCAGCATCTTAATTTAGAAATTGTATTGCGTAATACGAATGAGAAACTACACTAATAGATTGGGAAATTTTATTTTTTATTAGTATCAACGGTCTATTCAGTTGAGAATATCCGATATGTTAATTAATTGACGTTGGCCAAATTTAGAAGATATCCAAGTTCGATTCGTAACGAATGAACGACCGCTAATTGGCGGAAGACACGTGAGGCGGGTGTAGGATCTTGTGATATTGTTCGCGCGCCCCTCTGTTGGCGCGGGCCAGCGTCAGCTGGCAGCCCGAGGTCATTCATTGTGATTCAAGAGCGCTTCGCAGGTACCATTGCCTAATGAGCGAATGTAATATTCATTCCAGTGCTGTGTGATAATGTGTACACTGCGCTGCATAAAATGACGCATGAATAGTGACAACTTCCTTGAATTAACCCTAGCAGGTGAGGATGAAGAGAAAGCCGGCGTTGTTTTTGAAGCTTCCGTACATTTCCGGCCTAATTTGTACGTATCTCACGCCGTGACCCTGTCAACTTGCTGAACGTAAGCAGTACGTTAAGGTTGCGAGGGTTGTGTGTATTCAGTAAGAAGATTGCTATAAGAAAGTTAAAATTCTCAAGTGTGACGAGTTAATATTCTGAAGTGAAATATCTTTCCTTACACTTGAGTTACGATAATGTGCTTTAGCGTCCTTTTGACTTTCGGAATATTTAAATCAACGCATTTCAGAATACTAAATGAAATCAAACACCTTCCAAGAAGTCGTATTTTTTCCCTCTTCATGTGATTTATGTACTTAATTTGTTTACATGATTTGATGTGTGGTCGTGAGTCATAAATAGACAATGAAGAAAATGCATGAAACCTATAGATCCATCTGCTACTCTTTCGGGAGAGAGAATTCAGACACAGATGTCAGGAGGCTTGCGAACGAATTAATGAAGACGAATGTATACCATAGAATAAATTCGTTGTTTATCTCTTACGCCAGTTTTTGTAGGAGTCTCGCCCACATTACCCTCTGAGCAAAATGTGCATAATCTATTAAAATATTTTATACGATCTATCATCATCATCATCGTCATATCATAATTGTAATGTTTTCGCGAAATCGTCCACCTCGTATTTCTGCAAATGTTGCAACAATATGTAATTTCCAAGTCTCATCCGCATTGTTTTCGCGTTGTGACCTTTTACTGCGTGAGTATACGTACGGGCTATCTGGAAATCCTGTCGCTCCCGGGCTTCGGCCCTCTCCTACTGCCAATGACGGTGCCAATGGACAACCAGCAGATGCCTGGTAAGTAGGCGGTCGACGCCAAGGTGCCGCTTCTAATGCCTTCCCCTTCAATTTGCCACGAAGAGCTCTCCCAGCCGAATGGGGAATCGCGTTGACGCCCTAACCGCATCGCTCTTGCTTAATGTTTATCCCACTGTACGTTGTGGACGTGAAGCCCAAAAGTAGTGATGGCGTAACGGGGCCACGTGTTGCTTTACTGTTGTATTTGCATGAAATTTTTTATTAGTGTCAATTGTATGAATTTATTATCATGTTAACATTCGCATCTGTTACACTGTGTCTCTACTTCGACTTTGTCACTGTCAAAGCTGGCAGTGAAAAAAAAACAACATACTATATATGTTCTTTCTTGCATGTTTTGTGTGTATGGCGTATGCGTGCGCGTGCGTGAGTCATTAATGATTTATAAAGTGAGGGTCCACTGCTTTCCCTCGTTCTCAGAAATGATTATGCTGTTGTAGATGCGGAGAAATCAGAATTCTAAAGTATCCTGACCTAGAACAGTACTACCGCGCTGAGTAATTTTATCTAATAAAGCCAGTCACACCAACGAAGCTGATTTAGTTAATCACTCATATATTTTTACGAAAATATTAATTGAATAAACAACGCAAGTCATATTTCAGTGATTATCTTTAGGAAATGAAAAATTAGATCATGATAGAAATTTCTGTCAGTAGTAAAGCGTTAAATTTCCGTGAATATTTCGTCTGAGATATCAAGAGATCTAATTTTGTACTCTAGCGGAAATCACAAATCAGAATCAGAACAGAATCAGTTCCGAGAGAAGATCAAACAAATCTAGGGAAATGAAATCTCTCATCTTTCGTATTTTCTCTGTATTCGAAGTCGAAACGTATGTGGAGAATTTTAGAAAACTGATGCTTTCTGGCAAGGCTGATGGAAAATGATTCTAAGATTTGCAGAGTTTTGTTCTGACATTTTTGCTTTTGAACTTTTACGAAAAGATTTGTCATGCGTTATTTAGAACCTGTACAATTAATTTCCTTAGTTAATTTCGAACTTTTGTAATGGTGATTGATGCGCTGTTTAAATGCGGAGCGTGGAACTGCCACACAATATACAAAATAAGTTGGCATTAAAACCAGGTTCTCCTATCATTATGAAAATGATAGTAACGTAGTATCATAATTGAATTATTACCTTGCGTATAACGGATGCTGGTTTCATAACTCTTATAATGCAGCAGTTATTTTCAAAGTAATTACTGTGTCAATTTTCTGTCAACATTGTAACTACATTAGACTAAAATACACCGATTCATACATAATTAATGGCATACAATAATAGTATCGTGATCGGTCTCCTCCCAATGACGTGTTATTGGAACTAGGCATTCGGTATTTTCTCTCTGCGGGCCGACGGTTTTATTTTCGTGCTTCCGGAGCTCCATAGCGGGGCTACCGCGTTCACAGTACAGCACGTGCTTCAGGAGCGGACCAGGCCCACCTCGTGCAAATGGCTCGCGAGGAGCCTTGCCTCCCCGCGCCGTGCGAGCGAGGCCCTCCGTTCCTCTCGGAGGGTCGCCCCTCGCGAGGTCGCCGGCGGAAGAGCGCGAGGGCCTCGGGGGCCCGCGCCGTGTGGGCGGGTGCTCGGCAAGCACGGCGTTGAGTCACACCTGCAGGCGGCGAGCGCCGGCTAATGCGAAGGGTTGCGTCATGGGTGAACAAACAGGGGACAGGTGGGCGGTCGATACGCACGGGCTTTAAGAACATTGCACGGGAGGTTGTGGGTTTTAATGTGGTGTTTTCTGAGGATAACGGTCGTGTTAATTTGTTGTTTGAAATATTTTAATGTTTGTAATGGCGAGTTGTCAATACGCCTCTTCTGATGGAGATGTATTACTGAGTTTAGGTCAATTCAGCAAAGTTTCCTGCATTTTTTGAATGACACATTTTCCTCCGTTTTGTCTAATTTTGGTTAGCCTTCATTTAATATTTTTGATTTCGTCTTGTATTATCTCTCTTCAAAGTAATCTCTGTTTGCCACAGTCAAATTTAAAAAGGCGTTGTGCATTTTTTCCGTCGCAAATTAATGGATTTAATAGAATAATCACTGTTCTGTGATGACTTTTTCTTGTGACAAGTTTCGAGGAAAACCTGTGTCTTCGTGTGGCGCAGAGGTTAGAGAAATATAAAAATACTCCAGCCGTTCTGGGAATATTAGAAAATGTTTCGTTTCAGAATCTACGCCATTATTTACTCTGGAAATTGGCTCTCGTCTGAACAGTATTATTGAAGTGCAAGAAACAAACACTCGTTGTAGGGGTGAACATGGTTGCCTTTCCTTGGTAAATGCAGTTTTTGTTCAAACACACCTTCACATCTTTTCCTTGGGAGAATTCCAATATTTGCCAAACGTTAGTGAAGTCAGAAGATCAGAAGGTAGTATTTGCGCCAGCAGTTATATTTTTATTGCTAGAACGACATTTATGGTTAAAGAACTCTAATGATGCAGATTAAGCACTGGTTGCACTGTTAGTCTGTTCCTGGAACAGACATAGTCAGTTTGTAAAGCTCTTGCGCAAATATTGAAATGCTTCAAAGCTGGTTAAGGCAAAATACGCACAAAGAAATCAGTGTGTATAACATTTTGTAGATAACGCCTTTTTTACAGTGTATGCACAAAGTTTCTGCTTCGTTATGGAGCTCGAGGACCGAATGTATGTGGACTTGTTTAAAAGGCAAATCCGTGGTTCCTTAAAAACGTGCAAATAACAAAGCACGTCCGTTTGCGCATTGAAGAATGTCGCCACAATGCAGTCTTCAGAGTGCAGAAGCTCACAAGGAAGAGTTAACCTGATTTGTGAATATTTCACCACAACTTGTCCACAAACGTTTCATCCCTCACCGCCCAGAAATTACGATTGCTCACCCCTGGGGACGAGCATCCAACGAGCGGGAGGCGGGGGCCCAATCCCCTTCAGGAAATAGAATGACGTAAACGCGTTTTTGCTTGTTCGATACGTTTCCGGCGCGTGTGGGGGAGGGAGGGCGGCGACGGAAGGGGGCCCGCGGGCGGCATGTGGAGTCCGGGGAGGGGGAAGGAGGAAGCGCGGTGAGGCACGGCGCGCCGGAGCGCTGCCAGCGACCCCTTGAGGATTTTTCGTGCTTTTTTGCGCGTGTCACTCCGTGAATTGGAGGTGGGCGGCGCGGCGCGGCGAGGTTTTCGCGCCCGACGCTGAGCAAATATTCACAAGGGAGCGCCTCCCTGTTTTCCTTCTCTTCCGTCGCGTTTCCGACGACTGCGAGACGAAGCATCGGCGACAGGGTGGGGGGAAAATGTGGGGATCGGGAGTATATATCAGTCAGAAACGTCGTGTTCTGTGTATTTTTATGCGTGTTGTCTGGAGAGAAATATTCATGGTCTATAAAATCACAGGGAAGGTGGAAGTCGTCGTGCCGTATACACGGCGTATTGTTATTATTAGAAACTTATTGATGTGGTCGAATGGTCGTAACATGTTGTTTCACACTAGGAGGATCAGGAATATGAAACAAGTTATCAGATAAAATACGTACTACACTCATGTGTTAAAAATCTGTTTTTATCCTTTCCAGAAGAATTAAAAAAAAACACCAGTGTCTGCATTACTGAAATAATTTTTATTTGTTTTTACTGTTACATTTTTTTTTCATTCTCTGTTTTGGTGAGCTTTTCCTCATTCTCATTCTTCCTTGTCGTGGGTTTGTATATCGCGTACTCTGATTTTCTCTCTTTGTGCTACCTAAATTGTTTCTTCCCTATAGCATGCGTTTTAGTGGAATTGCTAAAACAATCCGTGCAATCAGATTATTAAAAACGAATATTACGTTACCCGACAGGGGGTTAAATGAAGAGCCCAGCGTCCGCGGGGATTTCATTACCGAGGCCCTTATTGGGACCTTGGCCTTTCCAATTACCATGTTTCAAAGGGAGCGCGCCCGGTTCACATTATCCACGGGCGGGCGCGAGTCAACGAACGTCGGCTCCTGCACGGCTGTCGAATGAAGGGAACCCTCGACCTCTCTTTGCGTCTGAATCCGTCCGGTCCGTTCGCACGTTCGAACACGTTCGCACTCAGCTACTGCCCCCGCTCTCGCCGACCCCGCTTCCCCCGCTGTTCTCGCCGTCCTCGACCAACGTCCATGCTGCGCCCGCCACTTCTACTGCTCCTGCCATTGCCAGCGCTGCCGCCGCCACCACCGCCACCACCGCCACCACCGTCACCACCGCCACCACCGCCACCACCGCCACCACCGTCACCACCGCCACCACCGTCACCACCGCCACCACCGTCACCACCGCCACCACCGTCACCACCGTCACCACCGTCACCACCGCCACCACCGCCACTGCCACCACCACCGCCGCCGCCGCCGCCACCGCCACCCACCACCACCACCACCACCACCACCACCACCACCTCCACCACCACCACCACCACCACCACCACCACCACCACCACTCAATCGCAACGGGCCTGCGGTCGTGCGTGCGTCTGTGTAGTGCGGAGCCTTTGTGCACCTGTCAGGATGACGTCAACGCGGTCCAGTCGCTGCCGGCCAGGTGCGTGGCCGCGAGCGGCCGGCGAGGCGGGGCGGGCGAGCGAGCAAGCGGATGGGATGGACGGACGGGCGCGGCCGGCAGGCGCTAATTGCGCCGCCGTTAATTCACACCTCCCGATAAGAAGCGCACACTCCGCTGCCCGGCCCGGCCACTGCCCGCGGCGGCACGCCCACACCCCTCCGCCCCACGCCCCGCACACCCGGTCGTTTCCTCGTTACTTACCGCTCGCCTGCTAACCGGCGCCGCTCCTTTTCGCCCCCGCCGCCAATTCATTACGGCTTCGACGCGAAGGGAAGCCCTGCGGAAGCTTTGTGAGGCGGGTCGCGCGCGCCGCCCGGGGTTCTGTGTACAGCGCTTGGCGGCGCAGGGCGCTTGTGGATGCGGCAGCTAAGGTTTAAGGATGTGTGGACTGGGAAGGGCTTTGTGCTAGTGTCGAAGTCAAACGTGTTCATTCTTCCCTTGTTCGGTGATTGTATAGGTGTAGTATTTCTCTAAGAGTTTGTAGAGAGGGGTTGAAGCATCGCTATAAAGGAAAATTCGTTCATTACGGATTCAGTTTTGTCACTGGTTTACATAATGTATGTGAATGTTTTTGGGGAGTTTCAGGAAGAAACACGTCGATATACCAGTATGTGTGTGTTAAATCTTCTGCCTCTGGCTTTAATTTCTCATCCTGTGTGTTCTTGCCGTTCTCCCCTACTATGTCATGTGCAATATCTATCGGTCATTTTCTCTATTTTTCCGTGTTTTATCAGGATTTATTTTCATTAATACTTATGCCCAAATTAATGAAATGATGTATCGATAGATTGAAATGTTGAGAAATACCGTTTGGAACTTCAATCAACTGAAGATGACATAATGTATTACGGTATAAAATCGGGAAGATGTGCTTACAATTAACATTTCCTTGCCTGTAACGAATATTTTATGTGTGCTTTTGATGTTCCTAGTGAATTAAAAAAAGAATGCGCTTCATCATTCTTGCGCGATCTCTGAACATGGTAAGAATATGTTTTTCGTATCAACCATCTTTACAAATTCGTTTGAATGAAAATGCCTCCTAAAGGAAAAAGTCTGAAGAGGTTTAACGTTTATTTAAGCTTGTAATTCTTCTTTCCCGCCCTGTTTTTGCATAATGGGCACACCTCGCATGCGGTAATGTACTTCAGTTACGAGCATCTCACACCTCTGGCTGCCAGCATCCCCTCAACTGTTCTCTCGCCCCCAATATCGACTCTCGATAACTCGTCCGCGTCTCCGCCCGCTCCGCGCGGCTTCGCGCCGCACGTGCGTCACGCGAGCTCCATTTTCAGCGCGCTCGTCTTCACACGCGCCTCCGCCGTCGCGTTGCGCCGCCGCCTGCGCCGCTCTCGTTATCCCGATCACACCTCCGCGTCGACGGCGTGTTTGTCGCGCGGGCTTTGAGCCTCGCCGCCGCCGCCGCCGCCTCTGCCGCTCAACGGGGTCGTTGAAGCTGGGCCCGCGGCGCCGCGCGCACGTAACAATCGGCATTGTGCGCGGGCACGTCGCCCTGCCGCGCTGCGCCGCGCCGCGCCTTCCTGTTTGTCGACGAGTGATTGGTGAAGGCGGCAACGGGAGCGGGAGTGGCGGTGGTACTGTAGAGACAACCGCGGCGTTGGGAGAGGGAGAGGAGGCTAAAGCGGCAAGCGAGAGGGAAGGTTGGATTACGGTGACGTTGGTGATGTAACAGGTCGAGTGGATGTTACGAACGTGAGTAGATGCTCTATGGAAAGAAAAATAATGACGCTAATCGTGGACGGTGGGGATGTAGTTATTCTTTTGGTGGATGTTAGGCACACAGTTTTGTTATTGCGTGTAGATGACATTTGGGTTGTATTCAAGGGATATGACATAGCAGGCAAGGCAGGTATAGTCAGTGTGTTGGATATCTGGAACAGAGTTTCTTGAGAGCGTCGCGACGCTCGTTGATATTCTTTATATCATTTTCGTGTGTCCCGATGCTCTGGTACTATCTCACTCGTATACGTTTCCCTCAAGCGTAAAACCTGACACGTATTCTGGCACATCATTTTGACTACCATCACTTCTACACAGTCTGCTTGTTTTTCATTAATATACCGCTTATAAACATCTTGTAAATTACGGAATAATGTGTTTTATTACGAATAATACTCTGTCAAGTACCTTGCACGTATAATGCAATACGTATAATTGCGCGTTTTGTAAATACGTATAATAACGCAATTGTACGTATTATTTTGTGAATAAGAACAACAGTGTACATTTGGAATTTTATGCGTGGGAAACTATTTGTAAAATGAATTGTATATGTTCACGTTCGTGCGATCAGGGATGCATGACGTTTCCGCGATCTTGGAACATAGTAGCTTACTTCCAACATTTCACAAAGTTCCTCCCATAAAATCATCGTTGCGTTGCCTGTATACAACGCCGAGCCAGCTGCTAATGCATTCGAGCCTCGTCGTCTGCGGTTGCTGCCGCCCTAAACCCGACCAACATTGCTTCCAGGCTGCCCACAGTCCGCTCCAAACATTTCCGGCGCCTGTGACCGTCGCTGTGCCTGTTGTCCGCTCTCGCCTTCACCACCGCCCTTGCCCGCCCCTGGCCCTGTGCCCTCTCCTCGCCGGCATCACGCCGCCCGCTGGCCCCGCCTGCCCAGCATTATTATTAACAGGTCTGCAGGTCTCCGGGTAGCGTTCTCGCCTCGCTGCCAGCATAGCTCTGCCCCGCCCCGCCCCGCCCCCGCCCCGCCCCGCCCCGCCCGCCCCGCCCCGCCCCGCGCCGTTCCGCACCCCGAAGCTTTCTCCAGTCGAGCCACGATCCTCCTATTCGTCTCTCTCTCCCACCCATCACCCGTTCCGCCACATCTCACTCTGTCGCGTCCTTCTACGCCTGGTCTCCGAGCCACGGCCCCCTCCCCCCGCCTCTGGCCAGCCTCGTCCCTTGCCCCTGTTCCTCCCAATCCGTGGCACCCTGCGTTGCCCCGCCCCATCCCACGCCTTGCCCTAGCGCTCTCCCTTCACCCCGCACCGACCCCAGGCCGACCGCGCCGCTGCCGCCGTGGCGACGCTGGCCGCCGGCACCGGAAATTAGGCCCGTGTGACCGCTGCCGCAGTGCCGCCGTTGGGATTACTGCGCCGCTCCGCGCCACCCTCCCCGCCCACCCTGCCCTCTCTGTGGCCTCGAGCTGCTCCGCCAGAGAGCCAGTGCCGCAGACCCAAAGAAAGGCCAGTTCTTGCTGGTTTCATCGCCCACACATTCTGCTCGATTGATTACCATCACGCTTTTATCGTATTCCCTAAATCATCACTACTCTGGGAAATTATTTCGTATAGTTGCTGTGTTTTGAGCATTCGTGTTCAGATAGATTTTTGACCGAGCTCTGATTGTCATTTGTTGTTTTTTTTACCTCAGAATACAGGCACGTTACTTGCGTAGTATGTCTTCCCGTTATTGTGTTTCTTTTTAACATGAGTTCCTTCCTGCCTGAGTAACATTTCTTTTTCAGTTGCTTTAATCTTCAAGCCTGACTCCCTTGTAACAAGTTTCTTTGCCTCAGAACTAGACGATTTTCTGTAAGCATTCTGCGTGACAGCTGTACGGTTTTATTTTCGCCTACCAGATTGGTCACTAATTCCCACCCTCGCACCACAGTCCTTCGCATTTCCAGATTTCCATTGTTCTCCGCTGCAGCCGTACCGTCAGCGCTCTCCTTCCGGGCACACGCCAGGCGCCCCCGCCCCGCCGTGCCTCCCCTCGCGCGCTCCGGGGTTAATTCTCTGCGTCCGCGCAGCTAACGAGGTTGAGGCGAGATCGCCGCCAACGCCACTGCAGCCCCACCTTGCAGATTAATATTGATTTTAGCGCGCGCTGGCGGGGCGGGGCAGGACGGGGCGGGGCGGCAAAGGGTGGTGCTGGGCGGTGCGGCGCGCGGCGTTGCGAAGTGCCGCGCCCTAACCGCCGCCCGACCTGCCGGTGGGTGTTGGCTGCGGTGGCGGGCGGGGGTGGGGATGGGCAAGTCGAGGTCCGGCCGACGCCTGCGGTCCGCCCATCCCACCCCCACTCTACATCACCCCACCCCACCCCATCCGGAGCCTCGCCCGTTCCCGCCTCCAGAGACCCGCAGCACTCCGGATAGTTAGAGTTCTCCGCAGCGGTCACGACTCACGGTCTCTCCTCCGCTGCAAATACAAGTCCAGTGTATCCCTGGGAGGCTGTTACATCGGTAAACGAGTTTATTGAGATTAATACGGTTATCGCGGGGATTGGTGGGTAGATAATTTAGTTAATGACTTTTTTTTGCTGCGTGCGTTACGCAATTCGCTGCGCAGCGGCAGCGCTGCGTCGGGGCGTTGCGTTTGCGCGCTTACAGCGCCATTAGGTTGCGAGCGGAACAAGGTCAGTCGGGCCGTCGTAAAAATAAATAGTGGCCCGACGCGTGTCGTAAAGCGGGATGCGCGGCGGTGTCGCGTTATTGTGCAATAACAGTGCACTTCACAGCCGGCGCTCGCGTTGCTTCCTTTTGCGTTGCGCTTGAGCTTTCTTCTCAGTCGTTACCACCCGGCACTGCAATTGCGGGCTCTTGAGAAGGGCTTGGTGTTCGTTGTCACGATCCACCGACCGTACTCTGCATCGCTCAGGATGACTTATTGCCCATTAATGGGTCACGTTTGAGTAGTTATTGGACGTGCTTCAAATGATGGACAACTAGCTGGAAGATTTTTGTTGTTGTAATTTTTTGTTGTAATGTAATTTTCTGAAGTTGTTTTGTAACTTAAAGTTGTTCATTAAACATACGCAAGTTCTATTGTTCGGACGTTTTTAGGTATTGTAAATAGTCTGGTAAACTGAATTGGACTGTTCGCTAAGTTCTGTGCCCCTTGGCGAAGAACTGTATAGAAATGAGCAGGGCACTCGTAAAGATGTTTGCTGGAGGGCACTAGAAACCACGTTACGCATTTCAAGGGACTCCTTGAAACAGGTGTAATTTGGGTTTCATAGTCGTCATTGCCGTGTCGTTTCCTGGTTATAGGTGCAGTCTGTAATGAACCCTTTGCTCACTTTCATAAACTATTCCCTAATGGCCGGTATCATAAGCCGTAATTCCCACAATCGCAGTGTTTGGCAGGCACCTTCATTGGTCTCGCGTATTATCAGCATTGTATTTGCTGCAATGGCTAGGTAATCAACGCTGACTGCGTGACCTATTCGCTCACGAAAATGGCCCGCAGCGCATCACTGATTGTAACTTTGTGTTTCATGGAAACGTGTTTTGTCTCGAATGTGTTTGCAGTTCCTCCTTGTGTTGCCGAACGGTTGTAAATATGTAATTACATACTCTGGCGGAACGCTGACGTTTTGCGGCAACCAAACCATGTAAAGCTCTCCACTTTGATTTCCCTATTCTCTGTGACGCAGCCACTGTTCTCATCCGCGCCAACACCACGCACCTGCTCGCTCGTTTATGTATTCTCTGTGGCGGGTGCTGCGGAAGGTCACGCCCCCTCGCCGCTGTCACGGCCTTCTGCCGTCGTCTGTGGCTCGCTGGCGGTCGGCTGTGGACCTCGTAGCTGAATGGGTTTTCGCGCTAATACGGTGGAACTAGTGGCTGTTATCTCGCCCAATATTACCGCATTATTTCCTCGTCGATGTGATGGTCGTCGAAACGTCACTTTCCTAGGCTGCAAATACACGTACAGTGTATTCTTCCAGACTGTTACATCGGCTAACGAGATTATTGTGATTAATACGATTATTGCGGGGATTGGTGGATAGATAATTTAGTTAGGTGCACTTCAGTATTATTAAGATTGCTATTCTCGATTATCTGTATGTGAAACAAATTCAATGTTGCAGGGACCTTTGTAAACATTTTTGCTGCTGATTAGTTGTCTTAAAGATTTATGCTGATCAGCTGTGTTGCTTCAGCGCTGCACTACAATGTCACTTGAGCAAATCCCAAACTTTATTTAATTGGGTGTAAGGGAATAGAATATAGGGTTGTTTGGAGCGCATACGTGTGGGTTGTCAGTGAAACAAGTATTTTAATAATACTCTTTTCTGTTTGTATTATCTAAATGATAAAGCAAAAGGAAGTTTATTCCATGAATTTGTCGGTATCATATGTACGATGGTGGCCGGTAGTAAAGCTTTCCAACAAAATCAGTTGTGAAAATATTAATTTTTTTAAATACCGAATTAGGGAGTCTATTGTATATATTTTATCGTCTTCAAAGTATGTGCAGATATTCTTGCAAATATTCAAGCAGTTTTATAATTCGAAATAAGTGGATAAATGCGCCATGAATGAGAGGAATGAGATTAAATAATTACGAAAGATTGGTCATAATTAGTTTTGATGAAGTGATAGTGAAGGAATTATGCATTATTTTAGCTATAGAATCGTGCGTTAATAATATGGTTGATTTAAACACCTTATTGTTACATTATGTCACTGACTGGAGGAATTATACGGCGTGTGGTGCCCCTGAGCCTCGGCAACCCGCCATGTAACACTCTGCTGCGGGTTGCTGTGTGAACAAGTCAGGGGTTAAGTCCTTGCCTGGTTTCCCGGTTTCAGTCTGAAGTATTTTTACTACTTTATCTTTCTTCTCCGACAAACTAATATCACTAAAGTGAAAATAAGTGGAAAGTGAAAATAATAGACAGCGATATGTTCAATTAGCGAAGTCTTATGGGAGCAATCTTAAGTTTCTTGAACACATCGGTGAGTATGAAAGGAAGTTAAAGTAAATGTGTATTCACTTAGAAAATGAAATATTGATAAAAAGTTTATATATTTCTTGACAAGATACATGCTTCGTTAATAGATACTTGGGAATGAATTGTATTCGTAGTTACCATGTTTGAAGCCAGTTAAAAAAATCTTGACATTTTGATTGACATTTAAATTGTCGCCTGCCTGTATAAATAATCTCCAACGAATAAAAAAACTATTTGCAATCGGAAATAGCTTGTGGCAAAAACGTAAGGGTAAAACACTATGGTAAGTTACGTAGACACACAAAATATTCCACATTTCTCTTTTCGATTCACAGACATCAAGGTGGTCGATTTAAACCAACGTTGATGTATTATATGTTATGTATGTTGTGCTGTCGCAACCGTAAGTTGAAAGCAGTCGCTCCGCCACACGTCGCTTGCGTTGCAACGCTCGGCTCGTTAGCAGGCGCAATTCGGCGTTTGATTTATTCGGCGCCCGTCCGCCGCCTCGCCTCGCCTCTCGCGAGGCAGTTGAGCGTCGCGCAGGCAACGCTCTCCGACGCCCCCGAGCGAGCCCCAGGGAAGGCCAAGGCAACGGTGGCGCGCTCTTGCTCCCGCAATTCCGCTAATGGCATCGACCACCACAACCTAGGCTTCGCCATTCGCCGCCGGAGCAACGCTCCATGCCCCTGCCGCCGCCGCACCGCGCTGCGTTGCTCTGATGCAGGTTGCACGTCTCCTGTAGTTGAGCATCCTTCCTTCACCTCCGGCGTTGAACTCTACACCTCTGACTGCCGCGTCGTCTCGTTGCTTCCCGTTTTCCTTGTCGGTATCGCTCGTCTCGTCTTCTAAGTGTGTTTGCACTGCAACGTCCAGAGCTTCGTGCCGCGGATTGTGATACAATCCTCCTCTCCCTTGCTTCCTCTACTCTCCGACGGTAATACTACCGTAACTTAGCTTCCGAACAGCTTCCCTTCATCGATTTCGTTCATCGCTCGCTTCTTGGTACCTTGAATTTTGAAACTTCGAAGAAAACTTGTCAACCTCATCGGGTGTTGTCTTTGCTGAGTGATTCCCCTTTTAGTTTCCTCCTCTCTGACACTTCTTCCACCTTATGACTTGCTGACCTTGCCACGCTTGTTCCTTTCCTCGGCGCCTCGGCATTATTCCCCGTCCTCTTGGCCACCATGTCTCATCACCAGCGCTGCCTCATTTCGCAGCCACCGAATAACCCTAATGCAGGATACCACCTCCTCACCATCCGTCCCTTTCTCGTGGCTCCGGCCGTCTCTTCCCTGCCATCGCGGCGTCTCACTGCTGACCCCCGCTGCCGCTGCCGCCGCCGTTTGTTTGCGGCTCGCCTCATTAGGCACGCACGCACGCTCGCAGCCTCGCAGGGCGCCGCCGGACGCAGCGGTCGGCGCCGGCGAACCGCGCGCTGTCCCTTGCGGCCGACCGGCGCGGGAGAGCGAATGTCATGGGCAGAGTGGAGCGGGAAAGGTTCCGCAATGGATGGGGACTCGGCACGGACTCTGCCACACTGCAGGGCGCAAAGACACCATCGTGTCGGGCAGGCTCGTAGCTAGAAAATAGCGAAGGGGATAGCATGTGTAGGGCTGCTTGGTTGTTTTCAAAGGAAACCTTCAAATTGTAATTGATCTTGTATATTATAGAAATATTTTATAACAATAAACTAATAATATAATGTATGTCAATACTGTAAATATAACTATAACACATTATAAATTTTAAAGAATGGTAAGAATAAAATTAAACTTTGAATTAGCTTATTTCCAGAGAAAGGAGTTCTCACGCCTCCACATTGAACCTGCTTCTGACGTCGGAATCTTGGGATTAAAGGCGCGGAGGAAACAACTTGCTATACTATTTCTCATTGCAATCGATGCTTATAACTTCTAAAAATTCTGCGTGAGTTCTAAAATCTCGAGAAATGAGATATTTGAGTCCCTGAATTACAACATGCAACGTAGAATTGTTTTTTTAGCAGTGCGTTAACACATACGTACCTATAGCCAGTAATGACGATGAGCTTAGTGAATGTGCATGAGAACTATTTTATTGAGGGACGTGCAAGCCTGCTAGGTATCCGGCGCATCTCTTGCCTCTGGAGAGCCAGGGATTATCATTGGAAACCGACGTAAGCGACGGCAAGGGATTTCCGTGCCCCTGGCTCCTCCCGTTCGCAAACCTGAAGTGCGACGCTCGACCAGGCGGAGAGGATTACGCGGGTAAACTGAGCGGACCGGGCGTCGACTCCCGCGAAGCGATACGCGCGCGGAGCGAATTTCAGCGTAGCGCTTCGCCTCCTATCAGTCGCACGAACTCGATTATCCTCTCCGTGACTGTGTATGGTGTGTGTGGCGGGGGAGTAGAGGGCTGCTGATCGGATCTGTCCCGCTACGTGGAGCTTCTAACTCGCTCTGCCACGGAGCTGATGTACTCACGCTCTTTGATCCGTGTAGGATGTGGATGCAAGGGAAGACGATTATCGAGACGGTAACGGAAATACTCTTGAGTGTGTTGTGTGTTTCCAGGAAACTGTAAGCTCAGCTTCTTCCGTGCACAGGTGTTGTCTTTGTAAGTATGGAGGCGTGCAAGGTAATGAAAACCTAGTACATTATGTAATCGTTTAGTGGCCATCTATCCCGCTTTTATCGCCTTGTCGTTTCTTAAGGATTATTAATAAATGCGTTATCACATTCCTGTGTAATCAATTAAGAAAAAATGTGCTTGTGTTGATAGTAATCTTGCTTTTCTTGAAGTTTCTAAATAACCAAATGTCAAGTTGCAGAACTAAAGTCCGGAATTCTCCTCTGTAAAATTCTTAAAACGACCTCGATTATATGTAATTTAAATATCGCAAGATTATTGACCTTCACTTTCTTAAAAAATATTTTTGAAATTTAGAAAATATCGTTTCCTGGGGAATCAACCAGGCTTTCCTCCATCAACCTTGGCAAAAGCGTTCATCTCTGCAGGCGACGTCCTTTGCGTGTCGGCGAGGAATCCGGCGGTACGTGTTTTTGCCGAAGGCGTTCGATAGATTATTCCGAAAAAAAATCTCTTTTCCGGGAAATGCAGTCTGAGAAAGCGGCCCGTCCAGTACCCGTGCGTGCGGGCGGCGCGGTCAGTTGCGTGCCAGAACGGAGCCCGCTCGCCGACCACGACGCCTTCTCGGCTGGCTTCCCGGGTCGCCAACGGCCCGCATGGCGCGCTCGGGAGACTAAGAGCGTCCGCACGTTGGTAGAGGGACTTGTTTTGGGTACACAATGAGGGACCGCTCGTTCGTGGAACGAAACACTCGGTTTGCGTGTCTGAAAAATGTTTGTTGAGTGTTGCAGGAACGTAAGTTCTCAATTATATTCGGGGTTTTGTGGGGTTTACATTCCGTGTATACTGCCATAGATGATCGTGTTGCCACTAAATTATATCAAAATATGGAAACTGTGTCAACGACATGAGGTAATTTGTTAGTTTGTTTGTTTGTTTTTTAATATTTTCAATTTTTTTCTAACAAAAGTAAGTGTTATAAATAATGTGCTGTGGCTTTAGTCCCAAACATAGTGAGTCTGCGCCTAATTTTAGTGATTATTTGCGAAGAGATTCCGTTGCCCATGGGCGAAACAGTTTGTGGTCATCGCCAAATAAGCATCCTTCGGCGTCGATGGGTACAGTGTATTTTTGAAGGCATCGCGTCATGCCGTCTGTTCCTGGAGAGGCGGGCGGGGCGCGTAGGAGTGGTCGAAAGCCGTGGGCGCTGCGGTGACAAACGGCGGGGGCGCCTGCGGAGGTGGCGTTCGTGTGCCGCCAATTAGTCCGTAATTGTCGCCGGCTTTAACGAACCAGTTAGGAGAGGCCCCCGGGCTTTTGGCGGCGCGCGCGTCCTTCTGCTCTGTCCACCAGCCACCTCGCGACGCCTCGCGCTGTCTTCCGCTCTCTCGTGTCTGGTAATTTGGTTCCCTCCTGAGGAAGAGGACGTGGAGATTTCAATGCGGGTCCGCTTGCGGAGTGACCCTCCCGTAGTTCTTGTAGACGGAAAGGTAGAAGATTATATTACCCAAGTTATTCAAGATCTGAGACCTGCCCAGCTAGCAAGCTACCCACAACGGTAGCTTGCTTTGAGACGTAATATGAATCCACACGGGTTGGGGTTCATGCACACAATGTCATACCTGCTTCGGTGGACATTGCAGCAAATAAATATCTTGGCATCTTTTCATTAAACTATGTGATGCTAAATAAAGTTGGGAGCTATAAAGTTGGCAGTTGATTGAGCAGGATTAATATTTTTGCCTTATCTTATTTTTTATGAATCCCATTCTTCCAATGCGAATGAAGGGGCACAGGCCAATTGAAAGCACCGCTATTTTATACTCTTACTCAGCTTTTCCTTTCTTACCTTCATTTGTACGTGAATACAATGCTAGAAAAATCAGGGCTCTGAGTTATGTTTTTTATTAGAATATGTTCAAATGCGCATTTCTTCGTGCGCTGCAACCTCTTTCTTTCAAACATTTTTTCGTTGTTGTAAAATTGTGTTATTTTCTTATTTCCCTACATTCTTAACGATCCTTTATTTTGTTACAGGTGAGCTGGGAATACTGGGAGTATGATGTTGGTGAGTTACTGCTTCTAACTGCTGGGCTTTCCTCTTCATTACGTCATTCCGTGCATTAATGCTATTTGGCAAGCGATTAGTAGCGGCGATAATTCTGCAATTCGCGAACGCTTTTGTAACGTCCAGTATTATCAGCGTAATTATTTAGTTTCGCATGACCTACTGAAAACATTACGCAGTGCTGCTATCCCGTGTCTATCGCTTTTTCCCCTGCCCACATCTGGCGATTACATATGGTCAGGCATTTATTTACGCTATCGAAAACCGCAGGATTGAGATGAGTCATTGTGACTTGTCGCAATATTCCTTTTCTTCGCTGCCTACTGACGCAGTGAACGTGAAGTTTCGGCTGGTGGAAAAATAAACTGAGAAGCAAATAAATAGATGAGTGGTAAATCAAGCTACTACCGATTGTAAAATACACGTGATGTCAGAACATCAAGGCTGCTAGCAAATTAAAATTGCCTGTCATTTACTGATTTAAGTTTGGGATATTTTAATTAGTTGCTGTCGTGTATTTGGTTCTTTTTCTCAAACGCTATCTAAATCACGAAATTCGAGTGAAAAACGACGTGAGGTGATTTTTGATCTATTTCATGTAAAGTTAATTATTTCCAGCAAAAAACGTAATGCTACGTGTTCGCAACGCTACTACGTCACCTTTTCCTGAGGCGGGGCTGCCCTGTTGTGACTTGTGCATTAATACATTTCCTTGCGGGCATCGCATGTGCCATTCCTTTCATTTGCGCACTGCAGGCGGTCGCGGCCACTGTGGCCGTGGCGTCGTGTGCGGGCCGCGGCAGGCAGCGGTCGAGGAGGAGAGGGGAGTGGCGCATCAAGCAGCGGTGGTCACCGTCCGCAGTGACGGTAGCAGCAGCAGCCGGAGCTGCGGTCTCGGTGACCGCGGCGGTGGCAGCGGCGGTGGCAGCGGCGGTGGCAGGTGCAGGCTGCGGAGCGCGCGCCCACCCACCCGCCGACTCGCCTCCCCCCGTCCGTCCTCCCCTCGCGCCCCTCATGCGCTCGCGCTCCGCTCCCGCTCGCCGCTCCGCGCTCGCTCGCTTATTATTCCATTAGGCGGCCTCAATTACCAGTTGAAGCGCGCGCGGCGCTCTGTTTGGGAGTCCATCCGGCCCCGCCGGCGCCAGCCGTTCCCTCGCTTACCCACCGCCGCGCCGCGCTGCGCCGCACTGCGCCTCGCCCTCGCCGTCGTCGTCTTTGCTGCTGCCCGTCATGTGTTTGCTTCTGTTGCCGTCTCTGCCACCCTCGTCGTGACCTCTGGACCAGTGCCTCGCCTGTCAATGCACTTACCACTCGCTTCCTTGTAACCAGGTGGCCAAGTTCATCTTCCGTTACTTAGTATTGTTCCCTGTCGACTTTTTTGCTTCTTGCTCTGCCATCGCTCATCCAATCTTTGGCCTGTCACTGCCTTTCACGCGGTTGAATATAGGTTGTGTTGTTCCTTCGCCGTGTTTTGACTGTTCATGTTCCCAATTACTGTTCCAGCATCAGAACGACGCGTCCGTTTCTTTGCCATTTTTTTCTTTTCAATAAAGATTTCACGAATTTTTCTCACCACTTGTTCAAATTCCTTTAATGTTTCCTTTAAGTATTTTTTTATCTATTTTCATCCCGTATTTTTAAAACTTATTGTATCTACTGCTTTGTGTTGCATTTATTTCTTTTGTACTAATGTCTAATGAAAACAATATTTTTACCTATCAGCTCATCTCTCTCAGTTGGGGCTGGTGGCCTGCGCAACTCGCCGCTTTGTCATCTCCCATTGCTCCCTGTGCCGTTCCTCCCGCGAGTTCCTCGCTTGTGCTGTCCCTCCCGCCACTAGACGCATTCCGTTGCCTTGCCTGGTTAGCGTGGGCGGGCGCGGGTGGACACGGGCGCCGCCGCACGCGCCACGCACTCGCGCCCGCGCGTCGCCAAAGGGAGCGGCGAGGAGGCGGCGCGGCGCGGCTCGGCGCCGCGCAGATTGAGTTAGCGGTTTTAGTGCCCCTGGCCGTCTCCGGAGATTGGGTGTGATGGTAGCGCAGATTCGCTTAGGCGACGCGCTTTGAGGCCGGTGCGGGGCGGGCGCGGGCGCCGCTCGGGGAGGGGGCGTTGTCGCAATGAGGCGGCCGTGTGCGCTAGGACATGTTCCCCGTGAAGACAGTCCGACACTTGGAGGTACTCATATGGTAAAGGGTTTAGGTTGGTTTATTTGAGCGATTTTGTTCGGGAAAACGCTGCTCTCGCAATCGTTTTTCAATATGTAATTGAAAGTGTTTAATATTTATGAGTGAAAGTAACTAATTTGGAAGATGGGTTCTTGGAGATAAAATTTGAATCACACCGTTTAAGACCCACTTAAATGATTTTTACTCTAGATTTTTGGTTCACATTCAAAATCAACAGAGGTCTTCATTGAGCGTGCTCTACATATTTCACTTTGAAGTGTATACTTTTCTACCAGGTAGTGTTAAATTTCAAGTCAGCAACACGTTTTGTGAAAATATATGGATGGAGCGACAATAAAACGAGCCCCAATTGAAGACGACGTTGATTCATATGAATCAGTGACATAATTTTTTTCTGAAATCTGATCCCATGTATTTGTTCGGATAAGAGGGAGTATGTAAATTTCATTGTTTTGCATGAGTTATGAATTGTTTTAGTCCCACGGTATAAACTGATGTTCTGAGCCAAATCGCTACCCTCATATCTCATTCGGTTCGGCTAAACTTGGTTGACTCCGCGCACTGCTTCCGACCCTGATTTCCCCGGTGCCCCTTTATCCTTCATCTGGCGATCCTCTCCATCTTCACGAACCTCATTATACCGCCCCTGCGCGCCATTATCTTTCTGCAATCTCGGGCGGCGCCGCGCCGCGTGCGCGTCTAACTCGTCTCCTGTCGTCGCCATCCTTATCAGCGGGGCCCATCACGGAGACGAACGGCCCCGCCCGCCCGCCCTCCCACCGGCGCGGCCGTTTTCCCACCGCCCACACCCCCGCCGGCCCGCGTTCCGCCCCGCGCCCGAAAGCGAAAACTGCGCCGACCCCCCTCCCACCCTCCCGCACGCGCGCGCAGAAGAGAAAAGTGGGTCACGACCTCGGGGCTCTTCCTGGTCGCAATTATGCACGATGCCATCTTTTACTTCTCTTTTTATTATCTTTTAAAGCGGCGGAAAAAAAAGAGGCAAGATATTGTGCGAGGCTCGCATGTCGGCACTGGCCGAATTCCTTTATGCAAAACGGTCATGCGAGGTGGGAGAGCGGCGGCGGCGGCGACCGCGCTTCTTTTTATTGTTATTATTTAGTTTGTGCTGCGCGGAGCGGCGGCAACGGCGGTGGCGGGCGGGTAGGCGACGGCGGCCGCCCGCGGCTCTGGGGCAGCTCGGCCGCCGCCGCCATCGCACGCGATTTGGTCTGCGCGCCGCCGCCGCCGCCGCCGCCGCCGCCTTGCGTGCGGCGCTGTGCACTGGGTCAGCAGGACCGGGGCCGTGGCCGCGGGCGCTCGCGTTCGCACTCGCCGCCTTCCCGCCCGCCCGCCCGCTGCCGGGAAACGCGCCCGCCGCTTTTTCTCACCCGGCTACCGCGGGCGGCCTCGCGTTACGCCGCGCTGGGTTGGAGTTGGCGGACGGGGACGGCCTTGGCTTCGTGGCGTTTTCGGTTGCGTTGGGGAAATCAATGGTGAGCGTGGTTGGCTGATAAGAGTCGTTGTGATACTTGCGTGTTCTGGTGGTGGAATTTGATCCTGGTGTTTTTGAACTTTTTTGAAAGTGAAATTTGGTATTGAACAAATCACTTCACGTTGATAGCGTTTGTTAAAATAAGAATGACTTCGAGGCACTAGTCCTTACACACGTATAAAACTTGTCAAATTGTGCTCCACATTAGGCGACAGTGGAAACTACTGCAACATTATAGGGAGCCATCCTTTAGTCGAAGTCGTTGTATGACTGATCTCGTTCAATAACTGCACGTGTAGTATTGCCGTGCCTCCATTATATCCGTATTCGTATATGATTCCCGTGCAATTTTGCTCTGAGAGTACTGCACGAGAACCTTGTACGTTCTGCCCTGGAACACTATTTTTTTTTCTGTCCTTGTCATATTTTCTTCTTCCTGCTAAACATACTAGTTTGTTTCATTGCCATCCTTGGACCTTTAGAGTGTTTGCAGACCACTCAATCTGCGCCTGTGGTGGCTGGAGACGATGGCAGCATCGCGCTCGTTGCTTATTCAAGACCGCTGCGGTGACGTTCGTACGGGCAACGCACCTACATTCTCCCATCGCCATTTCGCAAGGACACCCCGAAATCCACCCTCTCGTCTCGTCTGACCCTGGTGCGTCCTCTTCCTTCTCAGTTCCCGCAGTTTCTATCCCCATCGCGTCCCCAGTTCTCACCACGGTTGTGCTGTGACTCGGTTATCCCCCATTCAGCTCCCGACGCCCGCGCGCATTCCGTTTCCAGCCCCCCGCCCCCTTCCATACGCCCCCTGTCTCGCTCCGCCGCAGCTGCCCGCCCTCCACAATAACACACAGCCGCACATACATAATACATTCGTACATCGCGACGCGGGGGCGTCTCCCTCCCTCCCTCTCTGGCCGCGTGCCGAAAAAAAGCGCACACGGCCCCTGCGGAGCGCCGCGGCCTGCTGGCGAGGGATGGGCGACGCGGACGCGCACTTGCTAGGCGGCGCGCATCCGACCATCTGCATCCGCCCCCGCGCCGGCTGCGGCGCCATCCCCTGCCCGCGCCCCGTGACGCCGCTGGCGCAGAGGGGGTGTGGGAGTGTGTTGGGCGCGCGAGAACGCTCGCACTTGCGGGCTGGTGGCGGAAAATCGTTGCAGTTGCTCTGGGTTCAGTGGTGCGGGAGGGAAATGTGATTGAGTTTGGGGGTTGGGAATATTGAGATTCATGCATTCATTCTTCAGGTATAACTCGGGAGATTCTAGTGAAAATGACCTAATATACGAGCACCGTGAATGGGGGAAAAGGAGCGAAGATGAAAGTGCTGGAGATGAATCGTAGCAGTCGTAATATTTCCTTTGATTTTTTATTGGTTTCATTGTACAATTTTCCTTATTAAATGGATTAAGTGATAAAATATACGATATAAAATTGCTTACAAATTAATGTTTATTGTCATTAAAGTTATTTAAAAGAAGTAGTATTCGAATGTATTTGTTAGTCACTTCTCGTCCCATTACCAGTAACACTTTTTTTTTCTCCCTGACAGCGTGAAATGCGTTTCCCAAAGCAGAAGGACGTTTCTGTTCACTCCTCGCGAAGTCGTCAATTGACGACCCGTGTACTCCATTGGAAATCTACTTGCCCAACACAATACGGCGTTATCGAATTCCCCCCGAAACTGTCCCATGGAGGCGAAAGTTTCTTCCGTCGGCCGCCCTCCCCACCTGTTCGCGTTCCGGCGCGAGTCGATGCCGCCGCCGTCGGGAGGTGCATAATTCATGGCTCCCTTTGCGCGCGCGCGCCCGGCGGCGACGGCGTGACGGAGGTCTCTTGCAGCCGTAATAATAGGGCGACGGCGCCTCCTGGCTCGAGGCTCACGTGTCGATGGCTGCTTGCGCCCGAGTGGGGCCTTCCGACTGTGCGCGACGACGCTCAGTGGGGCGGAAATCACTGAACACGGGTGGGATGGCCTCGCGTTTTTTCTGCGATGTCAGAGAAAGCAGTCGAACAACGGAAAATAAATATAAAACGTGGAAATGTGTTAGTAGAAATACGAAAATAACAAAATATAAATGTGTTTTGTTATGGTGAAGGCAGGAAAACAATTTTAATGAGTAGGTTTCTGTGTTCTTTCAAGTTTTATTTTGCAGGGGAGACAAGTCAGAAAATTACTCGTAGCAATTAATTCCATCGGAGACTGCAGTTGCAAAATGATAAATTTGATCAGTTCCAGCTTTATCTCGTGAGACTTTTCTACAAAGCGTTATGCATTGTGAAGTAAGAGGTTTTGTCACGGTGTGAATTGGTAGTTTTCCCTGGGAGGGAGTGGGTAGATCGACGAATTGGCGAGTGGAACAGTAGACGCATTCGCTTTCGTTGCACTGTCTATAGAATGCTCTTGGAAAAGGTCTCTTTTCCAATTATCTTTATTTGATATTTCATAGTCTGGGAATCAGGATGAGGTATCTGAAAATGGAGTTATGTGATCCTTGAGAGGGACAAAATAATACTTTTATTGAGGGGATATCAAAATCTCTAGGGGTAGGGGACGATCCCCGCCTTCCGTGAATTTGCACCCTGAGTCTTCCCATTGACTTTTTTATGACTTCTTTGATAATTGTAATTCTTTTTTACTTTGATAATTCAAGTGTTATATTTATCAATAATGATACCCCCTTCGATACGACGGTTTCGGAACCGTCGTGGATTTGTGATACCCTTCCAAGTTTTAGTGTATTGACTTTTTTTTCAATTACAATGCCAATGAAAAAGTAGTTCACTTGTATGTTCGCGAGTCCCTACACGTTACAAATGCAAATCGCTGCATGTCTCGAGAATTACTTCGAACTACACACGTAACGACCTTCCTTCTATATTGAGATACTCCAACCGAGCTGTTTTATTCAAAGAAATTGAAAGGCGCCCTTAGGTCATGTTATGAATGTTTTATCATGGAACTAACATCTGTGTCATTGTTAATTAAACGATTCATTGAAACAGAATATTTATAGCTTTTTCGTTTGAAGAGTTCCCAACGACAGTACTGCATTGATAGAAGGATATATTCATTACGATATCCGTAACCAATAACCTCCTTATTGAAACTAAATCGAAAGATTTTATTACATATGTACGCTACGTTTTGTTCTTGACAACAGTAAAGACAAATATTAATTATTTAATAAATTATAATGTGGATAACAAATGTATTATTTTTTACCATTGACGAAACTAGTTTTCTCAATTTAGTAATGGAGCAGTGGAAGGTAGGCAGGCGGAAAAAATGTAGCTGTGCCCTAAGGGAAGATATCTAACGCATGAAAATCATAATTTGTAATAATACACAGGAAGTTATTTTTGTGAATGTTAAGCGATTTCATTTTATGTTTTCCAACAGCTTCAGTTTGGGGCTATTCCTCCAATTCAACCATATTTTTCATATTTTATGACACATTTACTCTTCCCTTCTCATCTTTATTGTATCGTTACTCTGTGCTCTTGTGTGTCCCTTTTTAAGTGCTCTTGAAATGGGGTGACGAATTGCACCTGAAACGTAGTTTTAGATGCTCTGTGTTATCATGCGAATAAACATCATGTACTGAACTTTGTGTTTTATCGCGTATAGACTTGAGTATGAAAACGTATATTATAATTGACACTTTCGAGTTGTGTGGTTCATTATTTTTCACTGTTTAGTACAAGCCCCAATAACTTTATTTTACGAAATGTTGATGGCGCTCTTCCCCGTTTTCATAACAACACCAGTTGCAGCTTCATTTTCAGGGCCGTCCATTATGCGCCAATTTACCAGTTATTGGGCGTGGTCATATTCTCGTTCCGGCTCGGCAATCCAAGTAGAGAGAAGGGATTGATAGGGGTCAGCTTTCGGAACTACGGCAATCGGTCTCCCGCCTATCCGCATATCACGCCAACGGACAATGCACTCCACCACCATCCATATTGGCGCAGCGAACCGCAGAGTGTTGGTGCACGACGCCCCGCGATTTATTTCGCGCCGCTCGAGCGCCCGCCGCGCCGCCCTCCGGTGGGGAAGCCCGCGGCGTGGGCCGGGCTTGCCAACGCTCCGGGCGCGCGGGGCAGGGGATTTCCCTTCGCATCACGCGGGGAGGTCTTCTCATTGGCGGGATTCCCCGCCGGCGGAGACGACCGTCTTCGTCGCGCTGCGAACGCGCCCGCGCACCCGACGCACCATGGACCGGCGTTATAGCGAACGAGGGAATTGCGAGGGTCGCCCGTTGGGCATACGTGCTCGACCGAAAGATGTGTATTCGGGAAGTCTCTGCCTTCAATATCTCTTCCGAGAGAGATGTGATATTAACATTTAGTGCTACTTGCTGTTATCATGTTTTTGAATCAAGAGTTCAGTGTTCTGATGAGAAAGTGAAATATGAATTCACTTCCAGAATAAGAATCGTAAATTCACGCAGTTTGAAAAAATAGTTAATTTTCTTAAATTTACTAAATCAGTATTGGCCTGGCGACAGGATTCGATATGTGAAGGTTTTTAATCGTAATAATACGAAAACCACCTTGTAATTTGTAATTCACGAAGATAAACCAGAAAAATAGATATACGGATGTGATCGCACATGTTCGTCGGTCTCTGCTTTAATTTTCCTCCATTGCTATCATTTGCGCGCAAATTTGCACCAAATACGTGTTTATAGAACGCCGTAGATTGCTAGTAGGAAAGTAGATAGATATCTGCAAGGGGAAACTGGCAAATAAAGTAGTAAAAGTAAGCGTTCGCGCTCGAGAGTCCTGGCGCACGATGTCGTTAAGCCGCGGGGCAGCTAGTTCAGGCGGCGCGTGCGAGGATGGTTAAGTGGCTTTTTCTCTCTTCCTCTTTCCTCTGAGACAGGAATGCCAAGTTTGCAAATGAACCTGTGGACTTCTCCTCTATTTGTATGTGCACGTTCAGTGGCACGTTCGTTCGAATCATCCTTTTCAAAGAAACTTGTTTAAAGCAGACCGTTTAATTAAGTTTGCGTTCCGCTTGAAAATTGGACGCGACTTGTGATAGTTCTCCTTTCTCATTTGAGCGAATTAGGAATGATGTAGTTGCTGAAAGCGTAAGTAAGTTTATTATCTCGGGGAAGGCAAATTGGATTCTGCTTTTACTATTCGATGGAGATGTAAATTATATTAACCTGCTTTGCGAAATATTACCACTCTTGCGTAAATATTTGTGTCTTGTTATTTTTTCCTCCTATTCGCTATTCTCAGCGAGAATACTTCCTTTTAGTTGCTACCATCGAGTTTTATTTTTACTTTAATGTAACTGGAAGAACCCAGAAAACATTGTAAAGCTTCCGCTTGTTATGGAATAGTAGAAGCATCAACAATATGTTCTTCGAAGTAATGTGACGTATGCGTTATATTAGGCATGAAAGGAAAACTTGTAGCCTCTCGAATTACTCGTATGAACAGGGAAACATCAACTAAGTAATAAGTCTTTTTAAAAATACCTGGATCGTTGACGTGAGGATGTAAGCAAAGGTGTGTGTCGAAGTTTAGAGAACGCACCAATATGTTTGTAACAACACCGATTGTATGTCATTTCCCTAAATGCGAAAACTCTCACTCGCAGTTTCCATAGCGCTCTTCGTAATGCCACCCACGCGTGGGTAATGTCTTCGATCGCTTGCGTGGCCTCTATCACCCCTCCTCTTGCACCCTCCCCCCTCCCCCCTCGCCCAGCCCCGCCGCCCTCGCCGCAAAACACAAACAGCGGAATCAATCAACACGTTATCACCTGCGGCCCGAGCGTCGTAAATCATCCGACCGCCACCGCAATTAGTTTACTGATGAATTTGCCCTCCGTCGCCGACCTTGGTCCTAGGCGCGCCCGCCGCTGCCTATTAATTGGCAGTTTGGGAACCGGGGTGATCTTTCAAAAGCGAAGTCTTTCCCAGACCTGAATGTGTTTACGTGCGACGTCGACGGCGACTTTTCCTTTTAATTAGGATGTTTGTGGAATGGAGAATTGTGAACTCTTGCTGTGGCTATGATAAATGTTCACACCTAGCTTGTTTATTTTGAATCAATTACACGAATTAATGATTAGTACAGTGTTTCTCTAAGAATTATCCCGATTTATGAGAATTTTCCTCTTTCTCTTTTTCCTGAGTATGTTTTGAATGTACGTGCATCTCCTACATTCAGTCACGCATTTGCGTGGTTAGCAGGCTCTCGTACAGTACACGATTTGAATGTTAAATTCGGTGTATTATCTAGACTTTGCGAACAATCTTCTCAGCGTATTTTTTACTAAGTATGTCTTCGCAAGGCGTAGTGAATGTGGAAAGTGCTGACATAAAATCGTAAGGAGAGAAAGAGGGGTTAGAATGATGAATGAAGTGAGAGCGAAAGAACCAGACGGTCCCTATGACAGTTTTAGTTAATGTAGCTGCGACTAGGTCAGTAAAAACATCTTGGCATCGTCCCCGAGAGACGGTTCTTTCATGGAGCTCGGACCGTTCCTTCTCTCGTAGCCTTTCTTCCCCCTACATTCTTCTCCAGTGTCTCTAATCCGCCTTAATCCTTACATTTATTCACCGACCCGCCATCGGAGCCTTTTCT
This sequence comes from Acheta domesticus, assembly GCA_031308135.1. Lineage (NCBI taxonomy): Eukaryota > Metazoa > Arthropoda > Insecta > Orthoptera > Gryllidae > Acheta > Acheta domesticus. The sequence continues at coordinate 105,430,491 of JAHLJT010000631.1, read as the reverse complement.
CCCCCGAGTCTCCCCGTCGGCCTCAGTTGTCTAAGGTTTCAGTCTTCCCTTTTATTTTCTGTTTGTTTTTGTGTGTTAAGTGTTTGTTCACACAGCTGAATAGAGTAGTTCCGCCGCCTGGTGTAAATAGGTTCTTTCCATTAGAAGAAATTAATCGCCAGAAAGCACACAGAAGCTCCCTTTTTTCTGAACTTTTCCCTCCGCCCCCCCTGCCCCCACCCGAATCGCGCGCACTTTATTAGTGTTCCGGAGAGAGATGCCGGATGGGGTGCGTCTGGAGGGTGCAGTCATTGGATCCGCCCCACTGCCACTGTGGCGGAGGCTGCTGCTGCTTCTTCGTCCGGGCCGCAAAGGAGAGCCAGAGAGACCGTTGGCGAGGAAGGGTAGGGGAGCCCCGAGGGCTACGCTTTGAAAGCGGCCAGTGCGTCTCCAGTGAGACTGTTGTGCTGTCGGGAAGCTGTTTGTCGTGGATGTTGCTTTCGACAAGTACGATAGATTTTTACTAAAAGTGAAACGAAGTCGAGTCATGATTGAGAAATTAATTAGAGTGAAGAGAAAAGGGCGAGGCCCCAAGAGAGCACGTCTTTAGCGAGACGTTATTTTGCGACTTTGGTCAAGTGTGCATAGTTTGCAGCATATGGGCAAAGAGGGTGGTTTTTGTTGGTGATCGTAATGTTAGAAATTTTACCTTAAGGACAAAACGTTTAAAATAAAATTACGGAGGGACGTCAATTATCCAAATGTCAGTTATCCGAAACGTTAAATATCTGAACTTGTGTTTTCTCTGAATAATTATTTTTTTAATTAGGTATTCATTTTCTTTTGTTATACAGAATCTTTAGAATGATCCCCATGATAAGATTGACAGTGATAAAATATTAACGAGATACTGTATTATAATCAGTCATCTGACTTCAGTGAACTGACAAATCCTGAATTAATGAAAGTTAAATATATATTAAAAAAATAGAAATAAGGTAATGTGTGCTGTTGTATGCCAGTGTTATCTACAGGATTTTGTATGTGCAGTGCAGTATTTTAATGGTATGTTCTCTCAAAGAAACTTAATACATATAGCATTTCATGTACACTTGCTATTTTTATGTTCGGTTATCCGAGTGATCGAATATCCGGACTATACCTGGTCCCAATGAGTTCGTATATTCGACGTCCCACTTATAATAGCAATTCTTAGCAGTATATTTCGGAAATTACAGATAGGATTTTTTTTCATGTAAATTTTACACTGAATTTCTCGCAGTATAATGTAACGCTGAGATGGTCCGGGCGTACACTTTGGGAGAAGGAAGGTACAAATACTTAGTGTGCGAATCTTGAAGTTCCTGAGCGAATGTAGTTGTAACGACAAAGTTATGAATATGTGAATGATATTTAGGAGCAGGATTTCCAAGGATCGAATCAGACGTACACAATGACTAATGCATATAGATGAGTATATTTGCCTAAGGAAACGTGGAACTGCGTATGGGGTAGGCAGGAACGTTCGGAACACACACACACACACACACAGAGCAGTCATAAGAACGTCGCCGCCTTCCGCTTGAAATGGATACCACGTGCCAGCATACAGCTGTGTGTGCTTTGGCGATGCGTCGTTGGCGGTGCGTCGTTACATTCGCGTAGAGCCGTGAAGCCTTTCGCGGCTGCGACTGAGGGACTGGTGGCGAGGTGGATCCCTACGAAAGGACTCGTGCGCCGGCCATTGGCCGCTTTGTACTGCCAGCTCAATCTTCGTTGGTGCCACTCAGTTTTTGAAGTGTGGTTGAATCTCATGAAATTGTGGGTCATGTTACGCCATAACGCATTGTTATCCTGTATTTTATAAAGGAACTGAAATGAAATTTTTGAATTCGTATTAAAATGCAGTTTCATAAAAGTGTCATGCTTTTGAACTGGGATTATTGGTATGAAATATGTAGTCGTAACAAGTGTAATAAACGTTTTCGAAAACTCCTTCTTCGACGGTTTCTACCCCTAAGAGTTTGCCGTTTTCGGCGTTTTGGTTTGATGTTTTTCGGTCCTCCCATTGACCTGCCTCTTCTACGCCTCCTTTCATGTACCCAATTTAAAATTTCTTTTGGCCATCTCTCATTTTGCATCCTCTTCAAATGTCCATACCATGGAAGAGCTTTATTTTCTAGTCTTCTGGTTATGGGTGTTTGAGCCCCAACTCTTTCCCATACTACCTCTTTCCTTATCTTGTCCAGCCTTGTTATCTGCAAAGATCTTTTCATAAAGTCGAGCTCTACTGACCGTATTATCTCTATGGTGTTTTGATAAAGCCCACGTTTTTGCTCCTTATATTTTCCACTCCATTGTGGAATATTCTTCTCTTTGTGTCTTGTCGTAATACACTCTTCCATACAAAGCCATATAGAGCTTTGATTGCATTTTTGCTCTTTGGGAGTGTAGTGGTGATATCTTCATTAATTTTTCTATCGTCAGTAGAGTCCCCAGATATTTAAATTTTGAACAGGTAGGTATTTCGTCATCAGTAACTTTAATATTATAGACATCTCGCTGTAAAAAACTGTGTGTGTGTTATAATGTTGGTGCGAATTATAGAAATGTATTGCTGTGTGTAAAATGCATTAATGTCAACGTTGATAGTTCGTTTATTCCTGATTGCAAGTCATTCCTGGTGCTATTGTATTGCTTAATCAAAACATACTGAGCGCATAGAAGTCAGAAATTCACCCAATAACGCGAGACCATCCAATTTTCACCTAAATTGGATAGCTGCATCTAAAATTATGGTGGAAGATATTTAATAGTCAAATGTATATTGGCGTTGCACAGTACGAACTATGAATCTCTGCAACATCGAGAGGGGGCAAACCCCCTCCACCAACGCGACCTCTGCTCCCTACTAAAATCCTCCCAGATCTCTCGCGCGCCGACGAGATCCGTTCGATGCCAGATGTGTGCGGGCAGAAGCTCTTATTTCCATGTGTGAGCGCCGGCCACGTCATCGCATCGTTCGTCTGTCCGTGCGGCCACCAGCGAGCTTTCGCCGCCGCCGCTGCCGCCGGGTGCGTGTCTGCCGCGGCGGCGCGCCGTTGCGGAGTGGTCACGGCCGAACGTTGGCCTATCGCACGCCCGCCAGCCCGCTCGCCCGCCGCTCCCCTGATCGCCGCGGCCGCCGCCGCCGCCTCAGCCGCTCGCGTGCCCACACCTCGTATTGCCCGCGCGTTGCGGAAGAAATGTGCGCCAGAGCGTCCGCCCGACAAGAAAGCGCGAGGGCTGCGTCGTGAGTTATTGGTATTGGTCGGCCAGGAGCGATACAATGTAGGAGGTGCAGTTGGAGCACCCGTCCCCGCCGCGTGGATGGTGTTCGTAGAACCAGTCGACGTCGGCCAGTCGAGTTATGAAGGGAGATGAGCTTGCATGTTTATACATTTGGAGATTTGATGTTTCTTTCAGGTTCATTTAATGCGAGTTGGGATTGTGCGGGGAAGCGACCCGAAAGCCATCTTTCTAATCCCTTTAACCCATTGTTCGCTGGAAGAACTTTACATTGGGGTCACGATTCCAACGTCTTTTCAGAAGACACATTGAATTGCCCTGTTGGAGGCAATTGCTGAATCTCTTCACGACTCTTTGATTTGATTTTGAACGGATAAAGTTTGCAATAAATCTCCAAGAAAATAATATATATTAGCTACAATCTAATTGATTTCATCCACTATATTCCATTCATCTGAATCTACGGGCCTGATGTTACGTATTTTTTTGTACTTTTCCAGTCGGTAATTCCATGCAGAAAGGAAATTCCATTTCCTTCCCTTTTCCATTGGGCGGACCGTAGTAGACGAATGTGCCACTTCCCATATTTCCTTCTAACTGCGTATCACTTTGTTGTCAGTGTTTCCTGATCCTCTTCTTTTCCCTTTCCCCTCTTCTCTTTCCCAACCATTTCTTCGGGCTAAACTATACTGTCTGCAGCGTTTTTGTGCGTGCCTTCCACGGCTCCGTGATACGCTCAGGTAACCACGCCCATGCCTCGTGCCACCTCCGACCCCTATCTCCAATCCCCTCCGTCTTCTCTACCTGTGGCGGTTGCCTCCTCTCCCATCGCTTCCAAGTTCGCGGTTCCGGTCCTTCTTTCCTCTCCAGTGCCTTCGGCCGACGGTGCCCTCTTGCAACCGCTCATCCCTCCCCGCTCCTCGTGTCCCCCTCGCCTGGAGATGAACGGCGGCCGCGGGGCGGGAGGGGATCCACGCGATAGGCGGGGCGCCGCCGCGGACTTCCGGGTCGCCGGCGCGGAAAATCGCCTGCCCCTTGGCCGTCCACCCACGTCCACCCGCGCTGACCCGCCCCCTCGGTCCGTTCGGTCGGTCGCTGGCTCGCGCGCTCGGGTTCCCTTGGCCGCCGACGGCGTCCTCGCGTGATTGCCCGCGTCTTTGTGCGGCTGCCCGTCCGCCCCGCCCCCCCGCCCACCCACCCTCCGCGCGCTTCCTGGACGCTGCATAATGGGCGCGGCGCGGGCTGGCGCTGCGCTGTCCACGGAAGAGTAGGGGCGAGAATGTTGCTCGTTGCGAAACGGTCTGCTTTTCGCGATTGGACGGAGCGCGTCTCGAATGCATTGTCTACATGTAACTCTTGGAAGGGTACATACCGTATACAATCATGTCACTTTCAGGACGATGGTAAAATTATGTTCTTGCAAAGAAATGCATGGCCTTTGCGAGCTGCACTTGTGAGTTGTAATGCCAGAGTAATTCAGTGTGAGCTGATCCTCATTTTCTTTCGAATATCTTTAATTTCATGTTGATATAAGATTTATTATTTTTTTTCTGTTTCACTCCAATTGCGGACTTCTACGCTCCTTTTCATACGTGGTCTTATGCAATAATCTGATTTGGTATAGCACTTTCGAGCTGAAAGTGAATGTTCAGTTGCAAACCACCTACTGTACGATGCACATATGGTTTTAATGAAAGACAGGTAAAGAGTGTACACATTTGAGCTTGAAGCATGTGTTCTTTTCCTCGCGGGCCGCCGGCGCGCCGGTCGCTGTCGCCTCCACTCCGCCGCCAGGCGCCCGAGCGCGAGGGAGGCCTTGGTTTCCGCGTCGGGTTCCGCCGTCGGAAGAGCTGCCGCCGCCCCGCGCCGAGCCGCGCCGGGGGCGGGAAAGGTGACACCCCCGGCGGCCTGGGCCGGGCTGAGCTGAGCTGAACTGGGGCTGGGCTGAGTGGGCGCGACCGCGTGATCGATGCGGGGGCGGCGGCCTTCTTCTGCCTTCTCGCAGAAAGACCCTCCCTGCCTCCCCCCCCCGGCCACCACGTCGCGCCGCTCGCAACGCGATCCGGCCAACTCGGCTGGCGAACCCCAGCCCACCGGGAGACGCTGGTCGCCGGACGGTGATCAGGAAGCACTCGGAGGTGCAGGGCGTTTTCGTTGGTCGGGATGGGAGTTGGTCCTGTGTCACTGGCTACGTGTTTTTATATTCGTAGTTATGTCCCATTTTGCTCATTCGAACTTTTTTCATGTGTTTTTCCTTCATAAAAAGAATGGTTATATGATTTTATTGCGTCTTGCGCCATACATCATCTCGCATTACATTAAAAAAATAAAAATGAAGCAATAATCATCTTACAATAAATATATAAAGTTCACATTGTCTAGAAATGCTATTTGTCGGTCCAATTCACATCAAATTAGAATACTGAGGCCATGTATGTAGTACGGAATGGGTGTGGCGATGTACAATCTTCGGATGAAAAATGAGTTTTCCTTTGACAGCATGTGTCGTATTCTGCTGCTTCCGTGTGAGTCCGGAGGCCAGTGGGCCGCCCTGTGATGCGGGGAGTGGTAGGAGGTTGCTGTGGCAACGGTGACGTCAGGAGCCACCCAGGGGCGGCCGCCGTCTGCGACCGGAGACGCCGCTCTCATATCCGCGAAAAGAAGGGCGTCGCGTCGGTCTGAGGGGACGTCTGGCGAACGACGGACAGGACGAGCCAAGTCCGGCGCAATCCAGGATGATCCAGTTGGTGTGGGCCCAGACCGATTCTTTACTCCCCTCTTTTCATATCAAGTTCTCTTCTCTTGAAACTTTATTTCGTGTAATTCATCCCGTTCTTGTTTGTAATTTGCGCATTGAAGTCATTGTAACGAAGTCAATCGCCCAGTTAGGCTATTTGAATTCTTTTTTACTCTCATGCTATGCTACGGAAGAAGAGAAAATATTGTAATCGTGCACCTGGAAACAGCGATTTTTGGACCGAAAAATTATTATTGTCGGGTCCTTGTAACGAGAAATCGGATAAATCTTGTAATACGTTGCTTCCTCTAACACATTGTGTAGACAGAATCCAAGTATTGTGGGTCCGTGATACCCAAATAATCAATTGACAGCAAAATGTGTGCCTGTCTGTTGGTCTAACCGTCATATTACAATTTTTCGAAAATTTGTAATTTTCATGAAATTCTGCTTTAAATATAGGCATTTTCTAAACAGTTATTTTTAAAAAATTCTCTTTGTATCATTAAAGGAAGGTAAAAAAGTCCTTGTCTCATTTTCGGCGAACTCTTTGTATTTTCAAAAAGTACATAAAACTAACATTTCGAATGAAGGAATTTGAAGATGGAGATTTGTGTCTTAAATCTGTTTTAAAAAAATCATCTTTAGAAAAGATCTTTTACACATGTATCAAAAAATGAATTTTTTTGATAATTTCTAGTTGAAGTTAATTCAATTTATATAAACAATATTTTCTCTGAGACTGTTCCAAATTTTGTCTAGAAATCTTTCTACAGAGAGAGCAGGTGACGCTTTAAAAATGCGCAGTTCTCGTTTTGTTGAACTCTGAATTTTCGAAAATTGTAAAAGTTTGAAATAAGCGAACTGTTGAGCACCATTAGTTTAGTACTGTTCTCTTACTTTCTCACACTTGTTCAGAAATGTTTTTCATTCTTCGTAGAATTAATTGAATTAAGGACCGTTCATATTTCCTCTTGGAATTCCTCCCATATTTAGGCTGTCAGCACATGAAGTGTGCTCAATTTTAATGATTTACCATAGTCTCTCCCCTCGATTGTGTTACAGTTCGCCATTGATTCGCCTCTTGTAGTCGTTGAAATATACATTGCAGTTGCAGTACTAATCTCCGTCTCACGGGCTTGGCGATTGCAAGTGATTAACCCCGAGTTCCTCAGCAACCAGTTCTCTTCGCGTCTGCAAAGATTCATGAGATTGCCACGTGGTGATTGTGCAAGTGTCGTGACTCGGCAGTTGTGATGGACAGGAAACAAGACTGGTTCTGTGCTCGTCGGATCACCCAGCCCGTGCATGTAATTGACTTTTGCATCCGTTCATTTACGAAGTCTTTTCGAGTGTAATATTTATAGGGGTCAGTTTCACAATAGCTCGTTCATCAAAACTACGGTGTTGCGTGTGCTTTTTGAACGTGTAAGGATTTAGAGACGAATATACTTGTCTTGTGGGTTTAACATGTTGTATATTTATTTTCACATAATTCAACTAAATAGATGCACCATTTGATACAAAACGCAGTAAATTGGCAAGTCAGGTGTAAAATGTCCCTAGTGTGGCTCTTATTTATGTAAGTCATATGATATATCGCAGCGAAACGGTCTTAAATCTTTCTACACGCGAGGATAGCAATTTCCAGCCAAAAGCCAAAGAACCAGTTGGGCGTGTTTGCTGCTACAATTCTTATTTACTTGATGCCAACTTTGTAAAAGAAAAGCTGTAAAATGTAACCTGTCGGTGAAATAGAGCACTCCCTGTGTGTGTTTTTTTCTCATAATTTATATAAATATACGGAAAGGAAACAAAAAAAAAAAGGTTCTTAAAACAACGCAGTCATTGACAATTATTCCATGCTTATATTCAGAAAATATTTTTCTGATCTTTATATCGAAGATTAAATTCGATGTATTGTTCAGTCATTGAGCACCAATCAAAAAATAACAAAGTGTAGTAGTCATCAACGTCATGAAACAAATTCAATATTCATTTTGTTTCATACATAAAATAGTGGAATCTATTTGTGAGAATTGTCAAATTGAACTATAGACTGTCTCTTTTGAATTGTTGAGTATATAAAAGTTCCAAATAATAAATATGTTATCATTAAGACTGTCTATAATTATTTGAACTTTTATATACTCAATATTTGTGAGAATTGTTTTGAAAATGCAATAAAAGATTTATTTTCATTTTAGCGCTGGTTTCTTGTGTTTAGTAAACATCAAATTTACGGAGCGAGTTGTTGAGTCTCTTTGTCCATTCTCGCAGCCTTAAAAAAAATTCTTAGACCCGAAGACATAACGTAGGAAATCATCGCGTAAAAGAGATAGATCGTAAAAGCGAAAGAGCGCGAGTAAAAGCGAACGCAGTCAGATGTTGAACGGATCCGGGTCCCCCCGTGAAGTTTTGTGATCCTGCAGCCTCCCAAGTGGGCGGGAGCAGGGTCCCGAATCGCAGCGCGTGGCGCCAGGTGCGCCGCCGCGGGGTCACTGACACTGCCCGCTCTCCCGGCCGCGCGAGAGGAGAGGGGGGCGGGGCTCCGGCAGGCACTCCTCGGCCTTGGCCCCCTGCTGCCCCTCTCCACCTTCCCCTCCTCCCGCCCCACGCGCGCGAAAGGGAGCGCCGCCCGCGCCAGGCCGCGCTCTCGCCTCCGAGGCTCGCCGCGCCGCGACGAGGCGTTGCACAAGGACCTCCTAGTCGACATTGGAAATAAAATCGAACAGACATTATAAATGGTACGGGATATAAATAGACACTTTTGGTGCAATGAATTGAGAAAGTATTTTTGAGGAATTCTTGATTGTTTCGCGTTATCTATTTAGAAACTCCATCTGAACAGCAAAATTATTAATCTTATTTTTCACAAAACCCATGTTCTTTTTCGATGAATGCCGTCTAACATCCAGTGGTCGTTTCTTGAATTTATTTTCTCTTTCCTTGTATTTTATAGGGATATAAAGTGTTTTCAAGTATCTTCTTTTAGGCATTTACTTCAATTCCTTAACTTCAAAGGTGTGCAGTTGAAAGAAGTCCCCGACCGAAAAACTGGCGACTGAGGTGGTCTCTACTTCAGTAGATTGAGAATAGCAAATGGATATTGCCGCAGAAAGGCAATTTATATTGAAATTTATACTAATCATGGAAATATAATAATGTTAAACCAAGTACTGCTACACGTCTCGAGAAAGTATCAAACGGCTAAATGTCTTGTACTGTCCACGGCTACATCATAGAAACAGATAATCACGCTTGCTCACTCGCGATCTCCCGCCTGCATGGCGCGACGGCTGCGATCGCTTGCGACGATCGCGGTCCTCGGAGCCGGGTACTCACACACCCGTGCTTCACGCGCCTCCCCGCCACCGTCTATGATACCCTGTTTGACAGTTCGCCCAGACTAAGTCGGCGCGGCGAACAGGTACAGGCGGCTCTTGCACACGAAGCGCGTGCACTCCGCTACATACACGTGACAGCGGCTCTCTGTTGCATATACGCGAGTCATCTCTGGTTGGCTGACATTTAGGATGATGGAGCATTTGTTGCTGTCGTTACTTGGAGATAGGCTCCTGGCGCCCGGCTATCTAGACACGCTGAACTCGCTCTGGTCCAGGCGCAGTGTCAGATCATCTTTTCAGTGTGAACAGACGTTAATCATGTTGCCTGCTCCAAAAGAAGAACCATCAATTTCAGTCATTGGTGGTGCGGACGACTTGTAGTCACGACAGGACGTAATGTTGGGCCTTGTAATTCCAAGTCCGTGACCGCATTTAAAAAACCGTATTTTCAACTGCAATGGAGTAATGCATCGTAAACTCGTGACATTGTTAATCAAGAGTGAGCGTAATTTGATGTCCATTAAAATGGCACTGTTCAGTGCAGAAGGTCATTAGATTTGAATTTACAAATCGTTCACTCATGATTTGCAGTAAACAGTTTTCCTAAGATGTAGGTGGCTATTGTTGTAAAATTACATCATTTGAGAAATCCGTTTTGTTCCTATTACAGTAGCTCAAACGAAATTATTTCGACAATAGAAATATCCGGGATCCCCGCGTGATAACAGCAATAAATAATTCTCGTGTATTCTCTGCGTGAAAAATTTCCTCTTCTGTAAGGAGGCCTGAATATCATTTAGAAATAAATGGATTATGTATTGTAGCTGCATTGTGGACGCAATTCTACTGAATGTTCGTGGTTCGTGCTTTTGATACCTATTTTTCGTAGTTACTTGTTTGGCTGCTTCAGTTCGCATTACTTGCTTCAGTTGACATAATATTTCCTTCCTTTCTTAATGAACTAGGACTTATTTCCTCACATTATTTGTAACATTTGCAATTTTCAAAATTTCAGAGCTCAACGAAAATGAGGTCTGAAAGGATGTTTTCCGTATTCAGGAAAGGATTTAATCAGTAAAAATTGAGCCATTTTTGAGAAATTATTGAAAATATTGATATTTCATGTAAAGTATTGCTCAGAATCGAAATATCCGTTTCAATCTGCTGGGCTTCGAGTTCAGATGTTCGCCTGAACGGAACGATGTCTGGGCCCCGTAATATGTCATTTCTTTCTGTCGAAAACTCGCCTATTTTGTCCGCAACATTAATACTTTCTTTTCTGCAGTATATAGTATCGCGAGATAGTGGAAAAAACTGTGTCAAGTTTTATGAGACTTTTCCGTAAAGAATTTCTCTGTTGATTATTTTTCCCTTCATTTTCAATATTTTCTGTAACTGTGTAGACATCAAGACGATAGAAATAAAAACGTACTATTGATTTCTAAGCTTCACTGACCAATCGTATATTATCTCCCAAAAGTTCCCCTTTTGACATTCTAAATCTCGTGATTTATCATGAGGTGCAGTCTCCTTATCAGACTTTTTTTCAACTTGCGTCGTTCTTTTAACATACTACCCCGGCACCTTCATAAGATGAGGCAAACCACACACCAGTCCCCGCGTTTTCGTGTCGTGCATCCCTTATCAGTCTAGATATCGCTCTCTCACTCGGCCACTTTCCAGGCATTGGTTGGCCCACCCATCTTCTCCCCATCACCGCAGCCCCCTCACGCCAATTCTCGCTAGGCCCATGCTGCTCTCGCGCCACGCCCCTTTTTGCAGGCGGGCGCCCGTCCATCGTGCCGTCGCCCCGCTCGTCTCGAGCGCCGAGTGTTGTTTTTCACGTGCAGCAGCGATTCACTTCGGCGCTGCCTCTTCTGGCGTTTTGTTTCCCGCACTTTTTACGGACCGCATCTGCTTTTTTTTTTTTATTACTCGAGCGTCCCCGCTCCGTCTGCGTCGCACGGGCGCCGTCTCTCTCGCTTTTTGTCGTTTCCGTGTCACCGCCGACGGTTTTACCCGTGCCCCGAGCATTCTCGCTTAATGTTTCAACTTCTCCACGCCCTCTTCGTAATTCTTTCGCCGCGCCGTGTCCATGGTCTCGCGGGGCTTGAAAACCTCCGCCTCGTTCGTCTCCTCTCTTCCCTGGCGTGGCTGCCTTCTCCGTTTGGTAGAGTTGTCACCGTTGCTGCTTCCACCGACGCCGGCGTCGTCCCCGCGGTCATTTTCGTTCTCGGTCTTCCCGCGGCGCGTGTTCCGTCTCGCTCGTCGCTTTTTGCGCTCGCGCTCGGCCCGCTCCGATTATTCGCCTTCCGGCTGACGAAGAGACGAATCCCGCGGATGCCAACAGGACGGGGACGAGAGGATGCGAGCCCCGCCCCACTCGCGAAGTTTCGATACTGCTCGTATATTCTCACGTTTATACAGACGGATCGCCGAGGCGGGCGGGCCCACAGTGCCGCGCCAGCGTTTCCTCTGCGGGCCCGCGAGTAACGGAAACATATTTGGACAGAACGACGGGGGCGTGTTTATCTGATAAAATGAATGGAAGTCTATCGACAAGCAGAAGGCGGGCCCTCCCCTTGTGTATGCGTGCGTGCTTCAGCTATCGACATTGTGTACAACGCGATCGTGATGTTTTTCGATGTAAGTGGGCTCTGCATTGTGAACGACGCCTGTGTTTGTGTGTTCGTAGCCTCGTGCCCCTTCGCTTGTGTGTATAGAATGGAACATTATATGACGTCTGAACAAACAGGTGCCGCAGTAATGAGTGTAGCGACCGCCAGATTGGGAGCCTGTGCGCACTTCAAAGCAGTTGCCTCGCGCTCGGTCCGTCTCTTTTTCTCTCTCTCTCCCTCTCGCTCTCCGTGTCTCGATGGGTCGCGTGCGTTCTCTTGTCACAGAAGCCCTTGAGAAGCTATCCAGAACACTCCATTCCTTTTTTCGCTTTGGGAGCCCCCGCAGTCTAATTCCGCGACGGCGACGCCGATTGTGTGCGCGAGTCGTTCAGATGCCTCTAACGGCGCTCGGAAACTTTGCTTGTTAGGAATTCAGGGGCCCCCGCTGTTGAGGGCTGTAGCGGTTCTTCACTGCTCCCCGGCGCTTTCCTTTGGAAAATATAAACAGTTCGACTCGCGTGCCTGCCCCCCCCCCCCCCTCCCGGTTCTGCGGGGACGAATGCGGTTGCAAGAGTCGGCGTTTGCGTCGCTTTCGTTCGGTACTTCTGCGGCTCCCGAGTTGCGACTTCTGCTCAAGAGCAAGTTTGACATTGTGCGAAATTGGAGAGGAATGAATTGACATTGTTGTCTGTAATATCTTGTTGAGATGAGAATTTGCTTTTCAATAGTTACAAGAAGATCTTTGAAGTTATAGAGTGTTAGTAGATGACTGGTCGATTGGTGTATGGTTTTTGAGGTTGCCATTGACATACAGAACCCTGAAGGAAGAACCTTAAACTACAATGCAGTTTGCCATCTGTTCTTACTATCAGAGAAGTTACGGCAATATATCCGTGTGATAGAATTAGTGTAGCATAACTATTTCAATAACATTCTGTTGAAATATTCAAATAATGTGTACTATATCAACAATATGATAATAGTTCACCCATAAAAGAAATGGTATTGGAAGTTATCTATAGCGTTTGTATTCATTCCAAATTCTGTTGAATACAAGCTTAAATCGGGAGAATTATGAATATTACGAAGAGGAAACCAATACGGAACTATATGTTACTGCGATAATATCATAACACATATAGTAAATGTATTTATTGGCAGGATTCCCAGTTTTCCTCACATCGTTGTTATCCTTTATTTATTTTCGTATCTTCTTTAGCCCGAACCGCCAAAGCAGAAAGCTTTCAAACCACGCCCTAATATTTCTCGCGAGGCCCCTAGCGCCACTTTGGGCGTTTAAGTTCGCCGGCGGCGGCAGCGGCGGCTGCGAGAGCGCCTTGCATCTTGAGCTTGACGGGCCGTCGCATCGCTTCTCTTGCGGCGGCGGCGGCATCGGCGGCGTCCGCCGCGGGCGAGAGATAGAGCGAGATTTTGAGTTACGCAGCTCCTCCGCCGCGCGCGATATATTCCGGGGTCGTGACTTTGTATATTCTTTCCGGGGCGCGGGCGCCGCCAGATAAGGGCCCGTCCCGTAAATCTGAAGGGCGAGCAGTGGAGGGGGGAGGAAAAGTGGGATGAGAAGTTGAAGGTGTGAGGTAGGAGAGTCACCGTGGCCGTCGCCTGGGTGGCGGACGCGGTGACGGCGACGGAAGAAACTGAAGACGGAGGTGAGTTCGCACCAGGTTGAGACGCGTGGCAACGTGTGGATTTATCAGAAGGGCAGAGGAGGTAAAGAAATGACGAAATGGCATACGGAATTGGAAGAAATTTGGGTAATGTGGATGTTAACGAAGCTGTTAGTAAATGCGCGATACAAAAAGAGAATTGACGAAAAAATAATCACTGTATTCCACTAGACGTTCCAGTGCAGAATTGTATCAAATGTACTCGAGAAAAGGTGGAATCAGCATAACACAGCGAAAGAACAGCAATAGCAACATTTCCTGTAGCGAAAGTGATACGCACTGTTGTAAAGATGAAAGCGGCCTTGCGGCAAACGTAAAAGCGTCATGTATAGTCCGATAATAACGTAGCGTTTCCAGTGGCCAGAAGGGGTCAGGCCAGGTAGTAGTCGCGACGTCAGTAAGGGCGGCGGCGGCGGTGACGGCGCCGAGACGCGCGCAGGGCGTGCCAAGGCGCCAAGGGGGCGAGCGAAGGGCGTCGTAGGGCGCGGCGGCGGCGGACGCGACACCGTTCCTCGCGCGCTCGCCACGCCCCGGCCGCCGCCACCGCCGCCGCTGCCTCCGGTCACCGCCGCCGCCCCCCGCCGCGGGCGCGGGGAGTGGCGCCAGGGGGCGGCCGGGGGCCGGCGGCAGGGCGGACACGGTCGCGGTTGAATATTCATGAGCGCGCGCGCCGCCGCCCCCGCGCCGCCTGGCCGTCGCGAGTGACAGGCCGAGGGCGCGGCGCGGTGCGGCGCGGCGGGGGCGGCCGGGCGGCGCCGTGGTGGCGTGCGCGACGGCTGCGCGGGGAGGCGAGAGAGAGGGTGGCCAGCGGCAAAAATAGCCGCCAGGGTGCGGGACGGACACTGCGGCCACTCACGCGACACGCCCTATTTTTCTTGTTGGCGCGCTCGCTCTTGCTCTCTCTCTCTTTCTCTGTCTCCGGAGCTCGCAATCCACTTCTTGGTGGGCTTACGACACCTCGCCTTCCACTTCCCCTTTCGAACCCGACAGAGCGTCTTTATTTTAGTGGTTTTCATTTCATTTCGTGGTTGAAGTGATCTTGTCTCGACGTTCGGAGTTTTTCTGTACCCAGACTATTGGTATTTCTTTAAGGGTGGGGGTGTCTTTTCATATTTCTTTAAGCGGAAATTGCACTGCAAGGTACATCCAATTATTTACACTGGCAAGTGTTTATCTGAGATATTTAATTACTTCACTTCTTCCTGAGCTTTTATGGTGTTTTTAAGTACACTTTGCACTATTCTATCATCATCCTTTTTATTGTGTACCGTACTGAATACCTCTTACTCTTGTACGCATTTTTATTGAAACGCGATTTTGTAGATTGTAGAAAATATGCAAGAAAGGGTTTTATGACCTTTAAATTTCAGTGCGTGCTGTTTTAATTATCTCGAGGTCATAATTCATACGTACATGTACTGGTATTTAAATATTTTTAAACCATTACAAACTTTATTAACATTCTTGGTTATACCGGAACATGTTTTAGATCAAATTCGCGCTACATTGTCGGGTGCGAAGTGGTCGAGAAGGCTTTAAATCAATCATCCGCTGAACCTGAATGCTCGCAGAAAAACACAAACGGCGTCGTGGCCGCCGGTTCCTTCTCGCGATCGCTGCACCCGCCTCCGCGCCGTGCCGGTCGCGGGGCCGGCGCGTCGTGACTCCCGCCTCGCCTCGGGGGGCCTCACGGGGGTCCCGTCCCCTGCCCCCTCCACAACCCTTTCCGCCCAGCGGTCCTCCCGGACGCCCGGCGGCGGCGGCGGTGGCGGCGCCGCGCGCGGGGGCAAAGAACTGCTCCCCAAATTTGCTTACAGACGAGCTCCGGAGCCTGGAAATCTCCCCGGGAAATCCAATTTCCGATAGCGCCTCGAAGAGGAGAGAGAGAATATTTGTGCTGCGATAAGAAAATAATAGGCGGAACGGAACGGAAGCGCAGCGCGGCGCGGCGCGGCTGGCGCTCGTGCTTGCGATCGCGAGGACGCCGCAGCAGCCGCCGTCTTTCGCCGCCGCACCGCGCCGCGCCGGCTGCCAGCGCGCGCGATAAACGCTCGAAAATAAGAAGACGCTTGTTGCCGCGCGCGCTGGCGGGGAGGGGGCTCCTGGGCCGCGGCGGCAGCGGGTGCGAGCTCGCGCTTCGAGGTGGTTGGGGGAGCAGGAAGAATGCCGGCGTGCGCGTTGGTGGAAGCTCAAGTCTGGATGCCTGGAGGTGCGAAACTATTGTATGGGAATTTGAACAAGGGTTTTTCTGTTTTCATTGGATTCGTCAAAGTAAGAAAATGATTGTAGTGCACTGGTGGATGGTTCTGTGTTTGTTACTTATTCATTCATGTTCATCTTTCATTTTGCTCTTGGGCCTGTGCCTAGTGGACTGGGGATCTGATAGAATTATTCGCCAAAGGCGATCGGGTACGTTCATTAGGTTCCACATTTTACTTACGAAATAAACATATTTACTCCGAAATCAAGCAGGAAATCACGGAAAAGGAGCAAGGATTGATCCCATTAACTTCGTCATTCACGTGCTTTTGCAGTCATGTGTTTCGAATGTATCATTGCCACTTGCAGGAAAGACCCATCAGCTTGAATGATTGTCGGGTGAGAGAACTCTTGTCTGGTTCGCTAAAGGAAATGAAAATGAAATGATTATGAAGAACAAGTACGTAGATCGACCCAGCAGATGTAATTATTGGCCACAGAAAAAAGTAAGGAATATCGGGAAAGAAAAGGAATTTGCCAAGCAACTCACCCGGAACACGTAATAATCGCTAATCCGTGCCGCTGGAGATGATGAATTCGTAGTTGTAAATCTCCTGTTTGGGAAAACGTGAAGTCGGTGAGTTATCGCCGAGTTTGCCGTGAGCTGCTTTCCTATCTGCAGTCTGGCGTTGCGGCGACAGGCGTCAGCCAGGAGAGCTCGAGGCGTGAAAATAACGATGCTCTGTGGACGGGCCGCAGGTGCACCCAGTAATGCTCCGTATCGCTGACTCCACCCTCTCCGGCTCGTTCGTTATCTTTTTCCTCCTGTGTTCCGCCTCGCTCCGTCACTTCCATCGGTTGCCGGACGGGTGTCGCCGCGCGTCAACGGGTTCCAGATACCGCATCGCACTCAGAGAGTATTCCAGGCGTTATTCACTAGAGTGCTCTGTGTTGTTACTTTAACGTGCTCCATGGAGATCCGTTTTTAATGGGTGAAAGAGGGCTAGATGGAGATAACGTACGTCATTGGATGCTTTCCTCGGTCCATGCCATCCACGATGAAGAGCCGAGGAGTTCTGTAGGTGAAAAGTGACGAAAATTGGAAATGCATCAAAATACATCAAAAATGCGGGACGGATAAGTGGCTTTCTTTTTTGATGTTGGATTTTATTTTTTCAGTTTTTAGTTTCACAGAATTTCCTCCACAGAGAGCGAATTTAGGATCCTCTGAAACGGAATGTAGGGTTTTATGAGTGAAAGGATCATGCTTTTGAACAAAAACAGTAGATGTTATTGTGAAGGTTTTGTTATCAGCAAAAATGTTTGCTTCTATGTGTACTAATTTTAAAAGTATGCGTAGCTTTTTGAACTTCATCAACTTTCCATTTGCTCTTCATTACGGTACTCCCATAAGTAATAGTTGGATTGTGGCTGTCAAAATAGTTCTCAAGAAAAGAACACTTCCCTTCTGACAGAACAACGCTGCCTGCGTGTCCTGAGAATGAAAACCATTTGCGTCTACAAGTCATAAATCCTACCAGTGCTTCCACATGCTCACGTTATCTCCTCAAATCTACGAACGACTTTATATTTTTACATAGCGTGTGCTGTGCTGCCGTTGGCCTACCTAAAAATTATTAAAATATTCGTGATCACCTCATCACCGCGCGGTGGGCGCCGCCCCTAGCGGCGAGCTCGTCGAGGGCACGGCTGGTTCTGCTCCCGCGGCCGCGTCCGGCGGCGGCGCTCGCAGCCCCGACGTCGGCCGCGAACGGGCGCAGGCAGTTGCTCTTTTGGTGCGTGTGATCCGTGTAAGCTACAACTGGTTTAAAATTCCATTCGGGGAGAAGTGAGCTCGGGAGGAACCGGTTTGCCGCGGTTACGCCCAGCCCGCCTCGTTAGTTCCATCACTCGCGGAGCGCCCTGACAGCGAGTGCTGCTGCTGCTGCTGCTGCGGCGGCGGTGGCGGAGGCGCAGGAGGAGCCGACGCAGCCGGCGCGGCCGAGGCGGCGTGCAAGGTAGCGAGCAGCCCTCCCAGACAAGCGCTGCGGTGCCGCTCCGACTCGTACATTTTGTTGAATGGGATTGTGCATAATGTGCATTGGCATTATGTTCAATTTATAAGTGCGCATAATGTGTAATGTTGAAATTTCTCATTCAAAGTTGATGAACTGAATTTTCTGTCGTTTTATCTAATTTTATGTTTAAATTTTACGAAATAACATAATGACCCATGTATATCTAAATGTGTTAATCAGTTTTAATATTATTTATTACCAATATTCACATGTTCAAGGCACAGCTATGAAAATTATTGTATAATTGACATATTTTTTCAGTAGTTTGTGTCGAAAAATTTACCAAAACGTACAGTCTTTTGTAAAGTGATGAGAGGTGATATTGCGAACATTAGTGGTTATACCTCTGGGAGGATCACGGCCCACGTCCGGCCGCCTCCTAACATTTCGTAGCACACCACCGCTGCGGCATTGACTAGAGAAAAGTAGTAAAGCTCATATTGTATACTTCCGCGGCCGCTCCGAGATGATCTCCCTTAAAGCGTACTCGGGCGAGACTCGGCCCTAGGAATTCAAGCGTTTGAGATCTATTAAGTATGCTGTACATTTTCTAGGCCTGGGGAAAATTCATTTAGGTGAAGTTATAAGTGAAGCTGTGGAGCTGTTGGATTATTGATTTTGTAAAAGATAAAATGTTGAGGACCAGTTTTCAATTTAATGTAATTATCAGTTTTTACGGGGCTCGTGAATATTTCAGTTTTATGTAATTGTTTTGTAAATGATTAAAAATTACTGTGGAAAATAATATGATTGATTGGAGCTGGCAATTAATATTAAGACCCGACTGTGAAGTTTTGAGGCTGCATGGTCAAAGAGAATAACCTAAATTGCGAGAGTGACAGTAATCACGTGAATATTGAAATTAGTTTTGAAGAGCAGGTGTAGCCGATGCATTCAGTGAATTTCTGACAGATGCACGAATGACAGGTTTCATACAAACTTGCCTGTATTGCCTTTACAAAACCTTGTGTACAAATAATAGTTTCGAAATCTTTTTGTGGATGTCCTCTGCGGCTATTACTGATAATGGAGTAATAATCTTGTATTCTAGAATCCGTAGAATTCTGAAACGTAATAGTTGACTTCTCAAAAATGAGACCATTATAAACCGACGACCCGTTGCATCTAACGCAAGCGGGAGGTCGACCATCTTCCCATTATGTATTCTGAATCGCACTTTAGACGAGGGTAGCGTAAAAGATGGGATCGCCGTAATCGCCCACCGCGGAGGCAAGTTGCATAATCCCGCTCGAGCTATTACGTGTTCTTTATCTAGGCAAAGACGCACGAATTACGAGCCAACACTGGTGTGTGCTATGCGCACGGACTGCGAAATCCATTACCACACTCCGGTCTTCCCCAGCTGTCACAAACGCGTATCTAAGCCGTGGAGATCCGCGCGAAACAGCGTGTGCCAGACACGTACTCTCAAATACGCGTGTCGGCGAGGTGGCGTGCACCTGTGCATCATGAGACACCTCCGCCCCCTTCCCTCCGTCCCACTCGCGTGTCAGAGCCCTTGGGACCGCCCACGGCCCGCCACCCCCGCCCCCTACCCGCCGCCGCCACCACCACCACCGACACAGTCCCCGCCGCCGCCCGCGGGAGATAATCCGAGACTGGGAAAACGCGGAGGATTAATAAATTATTCATTTTGAGTTATGCGCCTGGTGCGGCCACCGCGGCCGTCCCGCGCGACTCCGGGCCTCTGACTCTTATTAACATCTCGCCCTCTTCTCCCCGCGCCCGGCCCGCCGCCGCTCCTCGCCGCTGTTGCCAGCAGAATGGAGCGGGCGTTTATTCAGCGCTTGAGCCGCACGCTCATTTCCATTCCGCGTGTTTGCCCTTTTTTTCCGCCTTTTTGGCGCGAAAGTCACGTTTTGAGCAGGCGCGCCGCCGTGGATTTAAGTAGGCTCCGTTTCTTGCACTTGCACGTTCGCGTGCCGTACGAAGGCGCCTCGGCGTTTTATTTCGGTCGCTTGCGTAATGAATTGCATTAGTTTATATTTGCTGCTGTTTTCGTAATTTTCGTTGAATTGCGAAAGAAAAGATAAGTGGAAGAGAATGTTTGCAATGTACGTGGTGTTATTAAAGTAGTAGTGTCTAGAGATGCTTGGAAAGGTTTCCCGAAAGGTGTTCGTAATTGGATACTTTTATGTGCTATGTTTCCATTCGCAGTTTCCAAATCTTCGATCTCGTACAAGATTAGCACAAGAGACTTCGATTGTGGCCGTCAAAACGAGAAATCTTGCGTCGTGCTTGCCATCGTGTAATAACTGCTTCTATGACTTGCAGATTCCTTTAGAGTATTCAACGCTTCTTATTAAATTCCGGACGACAGCAGATATTGTTAACATTATTTTGTTTTGTGCTAGGCTGTCGCGATCCTTACTTTGATTTCCCTTTATTTGACTCAAGACCATTCTTTTATAAGCCAGACGATGTGTTTGACATATACCCCCTAATTGGTTCGAAAAGTAGGCTTAGGCAAACTTATCATGCTTGACATACAATATTTCTGTACTCGAGCGAATTTCTTTTGTAAATGAGGACGTGGGGGTTGGAAGAGCGTCGTCTTGAATGACGGAGATGAGATCGTTAAAAAGTCGAACAGCGTAGAAGAGCCATAGGCGTCTTCTTCCACTTGTCAGTCTCGAATAGGGAGCCTGTCATTCATTTCACACGCGCGCAAATTACCAGGGCTCCGAGGAAAGCACGTCTCCGCCCCGCCCCTCCCCGCCGGCGTCCCTGGGCGGCGCGGAGTAGATCGAGGGTAGATCCCAGCCCCCGACGGGGGAGCCAAGGAGATCTCCCTCTTCACCGATGACGTGTTGGCGTCGTCACGACCCTGACAAGCAGTCGCACGCACGCGTACGCGTGCGCCGCTAGACGGCTCCGCGCCAGCACCGCCCCTCTGATTTATGAGCGAAAGGCGGCGGACAGAAGTGGGGATCTCTGCGGGGGCGGCCAAATGAGATTTGGGGAATGACTAGAGTGAACAGGCTAATAAGGGACGTTTACGATAAGTTATTTTTTGTTTGTTTGAAATCGTTAATGTTTGGTCGCCAAGCCCATTCCGGTATTCTTGTTCAGTAGTTCGTCTTTCGTCGCTGGGCACCAGTGGTTTCTACGTAATATCTACGAACATACAATCTTTTCAGAGAGAAGAAATATAACTTGTAAATTTCATTTCTGCGTGCGTTCTTTAAAACCGGGTAGAAGTTGTATTGTTATCAAAACTAAATAAAGTATCAAAATAATTTCTTTCTTGCTTAGAATATAAAAATACTTTTTACAGACCTGTCTAAGGAATAGCGTTACATAGATAATGACGTTATTAGCAGTACACGGAGGGTGTTGAGATCATTTTACGACACATGGAATATAATAAGTCGTTAAGTGCAAGCAATGCACTCTATAATTCGTCATCCATTGTCGATAACATCAATTGTGATAGTCGTGTCACACCATCACGAATTTTATGCCAGCAGGCATTACATACAGTGTAGGAATATTAAATTTGTAGTTTTAAGAAAGATGCAATAATTTCGAATACTTTGGTTCATAGAGGAATAATACATTTGATGCATTACATCAAATGTAAACATGTAGTGTACATTTTTATTATTTTTGACAAATACTAATTTAGAACATCCAGTGAATATCAGTGAACAAAATGTGAGGTTTTGAAACGCTGTAGACAATCGGCAAAAAATGAAACAGTGCATTTGGAAGGTTTTGTAGATCCCGAATTTGTGTTTCTGAATTCACAGCCGAGAGTGCTCTAACTTAATAATATTACCGTTGTGCGAATGGATTCTCGGCCGCACATGTTCGCGCTTTCCTCTCCCATCAGCGAGCGACGTTTTTCGAGCGGTTCGTACATTCCGATGAGGACGTCGTTCCCCGTTTTCGATTACGCACCCGTTTATTGGACGAGCACGGCGGGCATAAAGGTTTTTTCTTTGTGGAGAATGACGTAATTTCCCACTGAGTTACTTGCACGTTGGGCGTTCTTTGAAGGTAAAAAAAGCGAGGGAGATAGAGTGGGCCGTTTCCATGAAACGTTCGCGTGTGTGTGTGTTTTCATTTCTACACCGCGGTGTCAAAGCGAACCCGACCGCTCAATCATTACCCGAAGCCCGGAACCGCGGCGCGAAGGGGTGTGGCAGGGGCCGAGGAATGAGGGAAGGGGGGGGGAGGGGCGATGGTGAATTTGCAGCGGAGCTCATCGGGGCGTGCCCGCACGGGTGCCTGTCTACGCGATCGCTTTTCCCAACGGGGCATCCGGGCCAGGCACGTCCTGTGCGACGCACCCGTGCCGCCACCCGTAGGCTCCACACGCGTGCCAGGTTCGGTATGTCGGAAGCGGAATTGTGTATTGTTGACGGAGCACCTGTGTGCGAACTGATTTTGCATAAGCGGTGATGAAGGATGGCGTATTATCGGCTGTGTTTGTGGCACAGGTCGTAAGAATTGGAGTGTATTTGGAGGCGGTTGTAAATTTTTCGTCGCCAGCCAAAGTTCGTGGTACATTCAACATCTGGGTGGTGGTACATCAAGTAAAATAATAGTATTAGTTATTAAACCTCTGCTTGAAGATGAATGATTCACATACGATTTTTTAAATATTTTAATGTTTTCCAGTTGCAGAATATTTTTTATAGAAACTTGAAAAGTATCCTAATTATGTTATTAATATAGTAAACAGAAAATTATTTTTGTTTAATATCTTATTGCTAAATTATCAAATGTCAGTTTATTGTAGTAAAAATATAGAAAATGAATATCATAAATATCAATTTAATGAACTCGTGATTGGTTTCCCCCTCATTTGATTTTACCTGTGAATGGTGAAGAGGCCTTTCAGAAGTTAAGAGGATGCTGACACTTGTCGCTCCTCCGCATAAATTAATCCCATTCCAGTGGGGCGGATCGCTTTCCTCGATACTTCCATTGAAGCCAGTGTTCGCCAATTGTTAACAAGCATAAAACACCTCTTTGGAGATCAGTTCCAAGAAGGCTAAATCGCAGAAAGCCTTGGGCGACCGAGCGGAAGGGCCCCCCATCTGCGAAGACGTAGGCGGGGAAGGGGGGAGGAGGCTGGCGTCTGCCCGAGCATTACGGCGCGCTTCTTCTCCCTCCTGATTCATCCACTCGACAGAAAACCGCGCGGCGCGCTGCGCCGAGCCGCGGGGCAATCAGTGCTCTAATGCCCTCTTAATGCGGGCCGCCATAAAACTTGGCGGGGTGCGGGGCGGGGCGCTTGGGTATGGGGAGGAGCCGAGAGACGCGAGGCGCGCGCTCGCCCTCGCCGCCGTCGCTGCCGAGCCGATTTCCCGCAGATCGAGGGGCGCCTCCGCGACGCTTTTCTTCCGCCGCGCGCCTCGCGCTCTCCTTGAAGGACGGCTTTCCTTGCCTCGCCTCGCCTTTTCTGTCCTTTGCTTTTTTCTCCCTTTTGTGTGGAAGTGCGCCGCCGAGTGTTGGGATGCTGCGTTCTTCAAAGGGTGAAAAGCGAATAGACAGGCACATTGCAAACAGCTGAGATATCACAATGAAACATGAAACAGTATATCAAATTATTCATTTAGTATTTGTATTACTCATCATTTCAGAGTTTTACAGAGTATATTCTACAGTATATTATATTGTATTTTTAAAACACTAATACATGTACGTAGTATGTTTTGAAACACTATATGACTGGTGCTTCGAGCTTACCCCGTTTGGGGTGGTGTCCCGCCTGCGGAGATACCTTAGTTTTCCATACAACCACAATCTTCGTTGTACAGGTGACACAACACTGGTGAGCAGCCCATGGTTTGTCGTGATCACAAACACGACAGCCAAAAGTATAAAGAACACGCAAGTTTTGTAATTTCGTATATTCTTTTTCATTTGAAGTATGAGTGTAAATCTTTCACAAATGTAACAGAACTTACCGGGTTGATTCGCCACTTTCGATGTGAAATGAAGATTTTCATTTAGTCGAACCGATACAGTTCAACAGATCATGAAATGTATTAATGCATTTAAGACCCACGCAAACCAGATAAGAACTACACGCGCCCTGCGGATACAGATCCATATGACACCAACTGACTCAGGATCTGCCACCCCAACAGTTCGAAACTTGCGATAAGGTAAGGGGCTAAAATAATACCTTTCGGTGACTGATGCACATTAGGAAATGAGGGTGCACGTGACTTGTGTGAAAACAAGTTGACTTCCACTGAGACCACTAAGACCTAGTCGTAATTGAGCGCGACTACCAGACGCGAGAATAAAGATGGCAATCTTCGAATATAGAATGTTAAAAAAAAAAAAAAAAACAACATGAAAGTGTAATTTTGTTATCTTATGAAAGTGGCATAAATGAACTGAACAAATATTTTATTTTTAAATAGATTTTATTCGTATCGATTCTAAATATCTTACTGGTGTAATTTAAATATATTTGCATTAATAGCAAAATACGGTGTATTTAAAACCTGTGACGTGATATGACTTTTTATTGCGGTATTCGTGTGAAATTGAGTGCGTTGCGCACTCTTACCATCGTGAAGGTAAAAATCTTATTGCTAGTGTAATTAATATTATCATTTTAGCATTTGCGACGCCATTATTGTTTAGAGAAATGTAATTCTTCTATTTTTCACAAATAAATTATACCAGTCATAGCAAGCACCCATATTTCTGCGAAAGAATGCTTACGGAACCCAGTTGTTTATTGTATCTCGTTGAGTGCCATTTTTCGTGGCGAGCTACGCGTTTTATGTCATTGACTTGCGCCGACTTCTTTGTCGCGAACAAATACTCGTCGCGATTGCGAGAGATACCGTGCGCGCTTTTGGAGGCCGCGTCTCGGATGAGAGAAACCTCGCCAGAGCGTTGACCGCTCTCGTCGGCGCTGCGTCATCGCTTCATCGTCGATAGGTCAGCCGCTGCGCACGGTGTGCACCGCCACTCGCGTACCGATTGCCTCACGGCGACCCGGCGTACTCGCGCTTGCGCCACCACCGGCTTATGACGAAGGAACGGCCATCACCTGTTCCCAATCTGCTTATGTTACAGGTTTACAGGGAGTGTGAACATAAGCTCAGTAGTGTCTTATCCTGCGAACAGTCATCATAGAACGAGGAAAATTAAATTTCTAATACTTCGGTGCCTGTAAAGTAGTATTAATGAAGAGGTTGCGGCAATTAACACTAAACAAAAGCGGCTGATAAT
This sequence comes from Acheta domesticus, assembly GCA_031308135.1. NCBI lineage: Eukaryota > Metazoa > Arthropoda > Insecta > Orthoptera > Gryllidae > Acheta > Acheta domesticus. The sequence continues at coordinate 105,405,330 of JAHLJT010000631.1, read as the reverse complement.
TTAAAGTGAAATGAAATTTCGAACGTTATCTAAAAAGAGAAACTGCGGAGTATATTAGCTTTTTATATGAACTTCAATGCTTCGGTAATACGTATGTAAACATTATGCTGCGGGAGTAGAAATTTGAAAAGTCGTTCCAACAAAAAATGAAAGTATCGTATATTCATATTTCTAATATTAGCTTGAACAAAAATCGTTAATTGTAACATTGTATTAGTGCTCATGCATCAAAGATGTCCTGTCAATACGGAAGAATTCCGCTTCCTCGAATTTCCTTCCTCGTGATAAATGCGAGCTTGTGTAAGTATGTCCACGCCCTGGGACACGCCTTCTGCGCGTCGCGGCTGGGGACGTACAGTGGGGACTCTTCTCCGCCCTCTTCCCCCGTCTCTGCTCGTCGTCGGAGCTGACCTCCCACGATGCCTCCCTTCAGGCGAGCTTCCTCCGGGTGCCCTGCGGCGCCCTCCTGTGCCCCTCGCGTCCTGGGACTGCCCACGGCGGCCCCGGCACCCTCCGACGCCCTTCCCGACCCCTCCAGCGCGTCGCCACGCCGCACCCTGCCCCGTCTCGCCTCGCCCCGCCCCACCCCGCCCAGCCCAGCCCGTGGGTATCTCGATGCTCCGACCCCTCCTCCTCCTCCTCACTTGCCTCGAGCGCTCTCCGTCCTCGCCCCTCGCCTCCATCCCTGGCCCTCCTCCTCACCCGAGCAGACGCCCCACGCCGCGCCACGCCGCACATCGATTAGCAGCCACTTGGCGCGTGGGTGGCCGGCCGGCTGGCCGAGCGGGTCGCGGCGCCCTGGTTTTCCCGCGGGCACGCGGAGACGATTTTGCACAATGGCCTGGCGAGGGGAAGCTGCAAGGAATTCGAGCTACAGATTCCTTCGGAGGGTTGGAAATTGGTCGTCGCGTATTTACATATAGGGCGGGAAAGCAACATTTGCAAGCGGTACATCAATGCATCTAAGCATCGGTGTTGTGATTAATGTAATACTACAGTCTCTTCGGGTCAGTATAGGAGATTCACTTTTCAAACAGCGAGACCATGTAATTTCACAGTACACACAGTGATCTGTTACTGGGGTTCTTCTGATTTGGTAGAGATGGCTTACAGTGAGTATTCGCTTACTTTTTCTCAGTACTATTACTTTTAGAGCGATTGAATATTTTTCAAAAGATAAAATATTCATTTCCATTGGAGGTTACACTCTTCTGCAGTCCAACATGGATTTTCTCTGATCACTTTGTTTACTTTTCTTAATTTTTATTTTCACATTCTAACCTCACTAGTAGGCAAATACTGTTATGCTAATATTTGTTTTGCTTTTTCTGTTGCAGGTGAGTTGGTGTTGATATAACGCACATTCGTGTGGATATGAATACTGTACTGGTAAGTTCAAGCGCGAATTTCTACCCCCAGTATTTGCCGTTTCTGAATAGAATAATGCATGTGGAAAACAATATATATGCTGGTACTGCAAAAGGAGGTGAGTAAAACGCAGTCAGCGAGACATTTCAGTCAAAAACAGCCGGGATATTCTATAAACAATAATTTGCACAATATGGTTAGAACGAACAGTTGTAATGAAGATATTTGTGTGATAATGTCTATGTTGATAAACTAAACAAATTGAGGTGGATGCGAATCTATTCCCAATTGGGATTCTGACCCCATGAGATTTCTGGTAGATGGAATCGGCCGGTAATGTTCTTCATTCGCGGCTCTCTACATTGAACAAATGGGCAAATTATCCAAATTTTCGATTGTAACAGGAGCGGATTCAAGTAAAAAGTTTGCTGTAATAAAAATTGTAGTTCTCCTGACGCAAACGATGCTGGAAAGAGATCAACCGTCTGGCAAAGATCGAGGTCTAGGTTACAATGGGAACTGCAGGGTTAGAGGGTTGTAGGTCTAAAGATATTAGGAGCCGTCCATAAAGTACATAATGCAAATTTCGAGTATTCTCTATACCCCCTCCCCCTTGTAACGCACTTCCCTATTTCTCTATGTAACTCAGTATAACAGCTGCCTCAGACCCTCTCCCTTACCCTTTAGCGTTTCATAATTTATGGATGACTCCTTAGGTCTAAAGACAGCAGGTTAATTTTTAAAGTCTAAAAAATGTTAGAAGGTCTATGAAAACACGCCTTAATGAAAATCTAGGTCTAAATTTTAAAAATGTCTAATAATATTTGGTGTAATTTGTCAAAAATATCTAATAAACTTCGCTCTATCGGATATGAATGTCTATCTATTATGCTCTAACAGAAATGCGTAACAAAATGTGGATCACATATTACTTCAGAACGTTAGTGTTCTGAAATGAAATTAATGACAATAGGAACGATACACTTTAATTCAGGAAGTACGTAATGTACATAAAATGATTCAGGTGTTAAAATATTCAGGCTGTAGCTCAAAGACAAATCGACATCACCACGATCTTTATAATTTTGGTAATTTGCTACCTATTCCAAAATTTTGAAAATTTAATTGACATTGTTAAAATACAGAAATTTTGGTTTTCAGGCGTTTAAAGATGAAGAATGGAAACTTTGCTATTACACCTTTGTATATCAATTAGACCCTTGGTGCTTATGTCTATTAGACCTTATTAATTGAACCTTCTTATTGTAGACCTCTTTTGGTATTAGACCGTATGTCGCATCAGACCTGGTTGGCAATAGACGTCCTGTTTATTAGACCTAATGAGTATTGACCTTTTGTCCGTGGGCCTAAGGACCTGAAACCTACTGAAGGTGTGGAGACTGCCCTGACCTCTCGCTTTGCAGCCGTGCGTTTTAGTTTCTCCCTCGTGTCCCGCTTCGCTTCTAATTTCACCTCTACAAGCTTCTCTTTTCGCCTCGCCCCCGCCCCGCCTCAGCCCGCTTCCACCTTCACACCTCTTCCCGCTCTGCCACCCTCCATCCCGCTTCCACCTTCCCGCCTCTACACGCCCCGCTTCTGCCTGGCGTGCCTCGTCCCTCCGCGCGCGCGTTAGCGGCTCGTCGGCCGTGGTACCTTTCTCACGTCCTTGCTCCCGGGAGCGCGTCTCTCTCTCTCTCTCTCTCTCTCTCTCTCTCTCTCTCTCTCTCTCTCTCTCTCTCGCCACGGTGCCTCGTTGCGTGGATGGGCGGGTTCCGACTCGGGCACTCACAAAAGCAAGAGGTGAGCCCCTTGCACGCCGAATCGCTTTCCCGCCGAGCGCTGACTCCCTCGAGAGATGCAGGCTTTGGTGGGAGGAGAAGTGCTGTTTGCGCCAAATTGAAAGGGTCTTTGAGAGGCCGCTGCAGTCTCTAGACTGCAAGAAATCAAATTAACGTTTAGGTTGCAGAGGTTCGGGTTGCGCTGTTGGTAGTGACTTTTGATGTAATGTAAACCCCGAGAGATTAATATTCGTGCGTTCTGTTCCCGAGATATGGTCGCTTTTACACAATCATGGTGTTATACTCTAGAGAGTGAAGATCATTCCCAGATAAAGCATCTTCTTTATTGTTCTTTAATATAGAATGTTTGCTTTCTCGGCGACTTTGCAATTGCCGTGCGACCGATATTGATCCTGAGATTGCTCTTCTAAAATTTGAATTTTTGACAGAGCATTAAAGAGAACACATCTCATTTATCCCCTTCCTTCAGTTCCGACATTTCAGTAGCAGCCATAAACACCAGTGTTTGAAATGTGTACCATTGTTCGTTGGACTTTAATTCTCTTAACTGAGAGAGGGACTCAAAGTATCCTAGATTCCAAGTTTTGGTAGTGCAATTATTGCGTTTTTTTTTTAATTATATACTACTTTCTTCAAGCATATTTAAATAATAATTTTAATTTTATTTAATAATAGAAGTAATGCCGATGATTTACCGGCAGTGTCCCAAAGAGAACTTCCTAATTCCCGACGCATATCACCCGGTTCAGCACGTCTGCTGGATTTCCCTACGGCGCGGCGCCCGGATCGTGCTGCTTGCGATACGGCGTATCTTTCCGTCCATTTCTAAGTCGGCTGCAAAGCTCCCCGCGGGATTTTCTGTCAGGTCTCCTCGCCGCCGCCGCTCCCGCGCCCTGCCCTCGCCGCCCCTCTCCGGGAAAACGCGTGCGTCGGCGCCCACCCGCGCACCTCGGCCCCTCTCCCTCCTCCCCCCGCCGCACCCCACGCGCGTCAGCCAGCCGGCCGGCCACCCCGCCCACCCGCCTGCCTGCCGCAACCCTTTGCGGGATGTTTCCCCCTCGGCCGGCCCCGCTCCCGCGCCGCGCCCCTCGCCATGTAAATTATGGATTTTTCTCCTCTTATCGTGGCGGGGTCACGTGGTGCGGGTGGGCGGTTGCTGGGCGGGGCGGGCGGGGGATAATTTAATCTCGGATTATGCCGCCGCGCCGCTGGCGCCCCGCGCGGGCAGCGCGCACGAATCGACGGCGTGGGCGGACTTGGGCGTGGGCACGGGCGCGCGCGCTGGGGGCGGCAGGGCGCCCCGCCCCGCCCCGCCCCCGCCCTCGCGTCCGCGCGCAGGCGATCGCAGCGGCGGCGGCGGGGGCAACGCGTGGCCCAGGAGCGCGGAGGCTCCGGCGTGTGCTGCTGGATGCCGTCGATAAGGGTGCTAATGTATTTTTTACGATATTGCCGGCGCGATGGGAATCGATAAATTGCGTAGGATTTATATGAAATGCCCTTCCGTTTTGTATCATGTCCCGGTATAGTGATGGTAATCGGTTGTAAATGAAAGCGTCGTTTTATGGGGAATAAAGTTACCCGTTTTGAAGTTGAAGAATGTGAGTGATGGCATCGGGTTCTTAATTTGACTTGTGTAGAAATAATTCGACCCATAAAGTGGTGACGTGCCTTCAGATGCCACGGATTACTGTAATGAATGGAAATTGTCGGTTTACATCATAGAATAATTTCATTGATAACTCGATCGATCGACTCGATTCATCTGTAGTGATTCTTGAAGGGATGTTGTCAGTACAAGTAATACTTGTACAAAATACTGAAAAACATTTTAGTAATGTATTTAAACGCATTAAAATTATATAGAGTATAATGATAACAGCTTCGAAATACGTACGATTCCAATTCCAGTTTAGTGCTGAGAGATCACAAATACTTCTCAGTGTTCAAATACATAACATTATAGTATACATATCAGAACCTCCGATGTAGATCTTAATCACTTTTTCGGAAAGTGTCTGTCCTTTCCTTTATAGTTGTGGAATGTCAAATTTCATATTAGCTTATTATCCTATTGCTCCTCCGAAAATCCTCTTCTAGTGAGTAATCGTGATAGCCCGCCCAATGAAAGAAAAAAAAAGCACGTAAGCTGATCTGCAGCGTCCTTTGAGCTCGCCGCCCCTGTTCTAACACGGGCGGCGCGTGCTGCAGCCTTGCAGCGGCTGGGGGAGGGGAGCCCGCGTTGGCGCGCGCCTGCCGCGCCGGGCTTCCCTGGGAAATTATTTCAGCCTCTGGAGGGGGCCGCTGTATTGGCTGGTAATAGGGGGGGCGGGAATTAACTTGAGCCGGCAATATTTTTTATTTTCTCTTCCCGCGCGCTCCTGCCGTATTTATCCGACAAAGCTGGATTTTTTTCCTGCTTTTATTTTCGGCCCCGACCGACCGACCGACCGACCGACCGACCGGGCGGCCGGCGGGTGCTGGAGAGCGCTCGCCCTGAAAAACCGCTAACCGTCAAGAGCTGCGATTGTGCCCGCGCTGCAGTGCTCTGGACAGCCGCCAAGCGCGGTTATTCCGCCAGATGGCGTGGGTGGTAATGGCGTAGTTTAGCGGGTCGGCCTTTGTCGACGCCTTGTTGCCCCCTTTATGCGGCCGCGCGGGGCGAGAAATATCGCGCCGGGGCGCGCGGCGGAGGACATCGTCCGTTTCGGCTTGGCCGAGTTCGAAGGCGCTCGATGGGAGGGGAGGGGTGGGGGTTGGAAGCCGAAATCGCCACGAAAAAGCGCCGGAATTGCTGAGAGGTGCGATCGAGAAAACTGCACAAGTTGTGAGGGAAGTTGCGCTTGGTTAAATGTGATGCCCAGAGGATTATCGATGTGCCTTAACGCCTTGTTTTCTTGTGTCATCCCAGCGAAAAAGTTTGTATACTATCTATGGATTGTTTCTAAAACTGTCTTCAAGTTAACTCGATGTTAAATTGTATGACTTCAATATGTCAGGAGCAATCTTCTGCTCTGTCGTGCTGTGGACAGCCGCCTGCGATTAATATTACAGGAGATATGAAATAAAAGGTTTATAATACTTTTATCGATTTTTTAATTAAAAAAATTAGATTTGTGGCATTGAATTAATTTCCAGTGTGTTGCCTTTGTCTCTGATATCCAAGCGCTCGTAACATCACTTGCTCTAATGGCTCCCAGCCTCTCCCACGTCCATGTATTGGACGTCCTTGAGCCCGTCACTGGGTGGCGCACTCAATGCAATTGCGCACCGCACTTAGGGTAGTGAAATTGCTACTGGATTTGCAGCTATGTTCTCAGCACTGATGGTGGAACACGCACATCCACAGAGAACTTAATGGCCTGTGATGACGGTCATTTGGCACGAGTATAGCTTGCGTCTCATTACTGCGCGTCGTATCAACTATGTATTATTATGTGACATGTATGGGCCATGGTGACTCAGATTAGTCGCAAAAGCGGAGTATCTAAATGCAGTATGACTGTTAGAAAGGGTGTTGGATAATTAAGTGTTTTGATTGATTTCATGTTGCTAGATGAATTAATTCCTATTACGTGAAAGATAAAAAATACCAATGAATGTAAATGATCTTCTGGGGGGGGGGAGATTGCGAGGATTGTGCAAATGGGTTTCACTTTCGTGAGCCCTAGCCGCATCGAACACTGTTGTCAACCGCGCGCTTTTATGCTGTTGATCTACGCATTTCCGGAAAGACAAGACAGTCGCCCCCACACACAATTCCCTCCCACTTCCCGCCGGATTTCCTTCAGCTCCCTTTTCCCCCGGTTCCGTGTCATCCCGATCCGGGAGCTCGTCGAGTGCGGATAACTCCCGAGGATCACGCGGGATCCTTTCCGCCCACGCCACGCCACGCGCCGCCCCTCGACGCAGCACCCCCGCCGCGGCGCTCTCCGCGCCTCCTCCGCCCGGGAGGCGTGCGCCCTCCCGCCCCGCCCTCGCGCGCGCTCTGCAACTTTGAGGCGTCGAGAGGCTGCGCCGCTCTCTCCTCCCGCGCCCCGTGCCCCGCTCACAGGTTGCTAGGGGGCGCCCCCGCGGCTCCACCGGCGCTCCACAAAGGAGGGTAATAAGTAGCTCTTTGCCTCCCCCGTGCAGCTATCCGCCGCCGCCGCCGTTACGTTCGCGTCGCCCCGCCGAAGTGGGCCGCCGTCGGAGATCCTCGCCGTCATCCTCGCTCGTCTCTCCTGCCCTCCGACTTATCGGCAGCGCCCTCTCTGCCTGCGTTTACCTCGCCTGCGCCACTTCACTTCGTTTTACTCATATCATTATTTCTTCTTGCCCATCCAGTTATTCTTCTATCCCAGGTGCTGAATTGTTTGCGCCTCAGTTCTTTCCCATTTTTTTCGCCGTAATTGTTTTCCATACACCGTCGACCTTTCTCGTATCGTATTTTATCCTTTGCCTTTCTGATCTCCCTCACCAGTCTCCTGTTCCTTTTCGAACTTCACGTGGAGCCCTCCGCCGTTTCCATCATGCGCGTCGTGAGGCGTGTAATTTTCTCCTGACGAAATGTGTCTTCGTCAGACCTTTGGCCGCCGCCGCACCGACCTCCGACCCGAGAGCGTTGCTTTGCTGCCTCGCCGGAGAGCTCGGGCGAGCCGTGGTGCGGCTGGCATCTGACCCGTTGCCCTTCCGCTCCTCCGTCCTCGGCTCCCGCATCCACCGCCAGTGGCTTCCTTCCTCCTCGGGGCCCTTGTCCGCGCCTTCGCCGCCTCCACCGTCTTCACCCCCCAACATCTTCTCCATCGCTATCCGGCCTCTTTCACCGCCACCGCCGCCTCCTCATCTCCTCCCCGTCACACCACATCCGCTAGCCTTCCCCGCTACCCTCACACCCGCCCTCCAGCCTCCGCAGTTCCCCTGATCGCCACCGCCATCGCCCTCACATGTAAATAGCTACGCTACCGCTGCCACCATCGCCTCCTCGCCGCCCCGTCACCCTCATCTCCACCATCACTGCATTTTCCACCGCTAGCAGCATCTTCACTCCGGCTTGCTTTTCCACCATCACCCGGACTTGTAAAGTAGCTACGGTTCTGCCGCCACCATCGCCCTTCGTCGTGCCATCACTCTCTCCCCACCGCCGCCGCAGCTTCCCTGTCACGCCACCTCACCTCCGCCAGTGCCTTCTGCCCGCGCCCCCACCCCTCAGCCTAAGCCATTACCACCTTCTCCAGCCCAGCTTGCGCCTCCACCATCGCCCCCACACGTAAAGTAGCTGCGCTACCGCCTTCCTCGCCGCTCCGCCACCCTCATCCCCACCGCCGACGCAGCTGCCTCCGCTGCCAACCACGTCCACCGTCTCTTCCCCGCTGCCCGCCGCCCCGCGCCGCGCCGTGGCTGGCGGCCGAGGAAGGGCAATTCCCCCGGGCGCGCGGCCGGGCGGAGGCGGCGCGGGGGCAAACAAGCCGGGTCATTACGGCGGCCCGAGCGCCGCCGGGGCGAGGGCGGCGCGCGGCGCGTGGCCGCTGCGGGGGCGAAGCCAGGCCTGGGGCGAGAGCGCTCGCGCGCGCGCAAGACGCCGGGCCGGGCCGTAATTCGACTCGGCCCGGAATTAATTTCGGGGAAACGTCTTGTCTCGGGCTGCTCTCTGCGGAAGTGACGTTGACGCGTTGTTAGAGGCCGGGGAAAGTAGTTTGTTCTTTTCTGTGATTCTGTTGAGAGGCAAAAAAGCAGAATTAATTTTTTGCTGCATCAGCCTATCTTACAGTTATTTAAAGATTTTTTTTGCGAGGTTTCGTAAAGAAATAATTTAGTTTTTGTTCATTTAACTTTGAGTGTTATGCTCTTAATCGTTACCTGTGTTTAGGGAGCAGCCAGAGGCATAATGCCTGTGGCATAGCTTCCCACCGCAATGACCCGGTTTCGATCCACAGCCACACCGTGCACAATGTATGGTGGATAATGCGAGCTATCGCCCCCCTCCTCTTCCCCCCCTCCCCAAGTTCTCCGCTTTCTCTGAATTCATTCCACCATTTCTTCATTATCATTATCTCTATCAACTTTTCATTAGATGTTATTCAAGGCCCTCAAAAACCTTATCACTGAACGAACATCTACCTCAATAAAAACATATTGTAGGGAGGAGTAAAAATGCATTGTAAGCCTGTCATTGATATCACTAGCCGATGGCTCTACGAATGGCAATCTTATGTTTATGCAATATAATCTCAGGCGAATGGTCCATTAATTCAGGAAATTACAGAATATATCTCGTTTATTTTACTAGAGAAATTTGTACTTACTGTTGAACTGCGAAAAACGTACCCTTCCAGGAACGGCTAACTAGTGGGTATATAGCCGAAAGGTTCCCGTCGCACCCTGTGTTTTTAAGTCGGGCATTCGGTCCATCATTGCGGATTTGTTAGCCTACAGGCTATCTCATGCGTCTCGTGTTATTATTTTCGTTTGGTTCTTGCATGATATCTTCTTACTTGAGGGGTGGTTTTGAGAAGGTTTATTATCTCTCTTCTCTCTCTCGTTCCTCGTTCATAATTAGTCGAGTTATATTTTTCTTCTCACTGGATCTGTGATCCGTATTCTCAGACTCATTTCGCGGAGTATCCATTAATCAACACATCAATTGTTGCTCTACCGCATTTGTTTTTGTTTCCAGAAAGTCGTCCGTATAGGTTCCGTTTCTTTGTCATATTGCACCTAATTCCTTGCGACTCTTCCTGCCTTGTTTCGTCGTTGTGCGTTCTCCCTGCCAGTGGGCATTGTTCGGCGGGCCCCTTCTGCGCCGCGCAGGAGGAGGCGCAGCCCACAAAAAGGGACGCGGCCAAAGGAAGCGCGTGCGTTTGAATCCGCTGCCCCTGGTCGCGGCGTCTCCGTCGTATTAGCTTATCGCGGAACCGCTCGCTGCTCCCTTCAGCAGACGGCTCCGCCCGCCCTGAAAGGAAACACAGTCCCCCGCCGGGCGCTGCGGGAATTCCGGGCCTTTTACCGCTCTCCGCTGTCTCCCGCCTCCGCATCGGGTGGCTCTTCCTTCGCTCTTCTCTCGGTATCAGGCCGGCGTTTTCTTCTCTTGTACTCGCCGCAGTCTGCATCACCGACGCTGCGCCGTTCTGAGACTCGTGCATCACCGTTTCGCCAGTGCCTGGTATTGCCTCCACTTCGTCCCACCAAGAAGCACCCCCCGTCGCGCTTCACACTGTGGCACCTTCCTCGCCTCTGATCTCGTCCCACGTCAACGCCCTTCGCTTCCCTTCTCTTCGCATCGCTGCAACCTCCTTCCTTCATTTGCGCCACGCTTCAATCGGCGCCTCTCCGCCTCCGCTTCACCCTCCCCGCGCCCGCTTGCTGCTCCTCGTTGCCGTCTCCCGGGCCGCGCGCGCCCTCTTTGTTGTTTGGCCGACCGTCCCCGTCCCTGTCGTCGTGTGCGGGTCCCTGCGGTTTTGATACAAAACACGGTCGTTAGTAGCGAATTAATTTCGGTCGGAGGTAGGACGCGCCCGTTGATATTTTGCAGTTTCCGCCTCGCCTGCTGTGCTCCTCGCGAGCGAGCGGGCGGGCGCGTACGCGCTTGCACGGGGGAAGGAAGCGACGGTGGCGGCGGCTGACGTTGTAACGACTGACGCGCAGCAGCCGCCGCCGCCGCCGCCGCCGCCGCAGCGTTTTCCTAATTGCGTCGCAGGGGAAGTCGCTCTCTCCTCGAGGGTCTAACTCCGCTAAATGCAAATGATGTATTTCACATTATTGTTGCGTTCTCCTGTCGTCGTCGCCGCTTGCCTAGGGGCGGCGCCGCGGGCGCTCTTAAAACTGCCTCTCGCCGCTCCCGAGCGAGCGTGCAAGCGCGCCGCCGCACGAGATGAGCTGCCTGGGCGTCTAGCGGCTTGTGCTGCGCCCTCAACCCGGCCCCAAGAGCGATAAGCGCCGCCGCCGCGCTCTTCCTCCACAATTATATTCGTAATTGTTCTGTATGATGCTCCGCTCGACGTACGTTTAATTGAAGTGAAGGCGCGATGTGCGTCTGGTGTGTGCTTGCGGGGTTTTGGGAGAATATTGCCGACGGTGGCGTTTCGTTGTTTCGAAGTATTTCTCCGACACTTGTTGCGGTGATTTGTGACGATCACTTTTGCCAAATGGAGAATTTCTCGTGTGGAACTGGAAGCTACCGCCGCCGTTGCGAAGGAATGCCTTTCCGAGTGAGTGGTGGCATTAAAACGGCCGCTTTCGTGATATCGTTGTCTCTGCGCGTGAGGGAATTCAAAGAGAGTATTGCGAACTGTAATGCGGGTCTCTCACTACGGGCATTCCTCAACCCGTCGAGTAATTTTCGCGAAAGGAGGAGCATGCGGATTCGCAAGGACTCAATTACTCTAATTGAGGGGATGGTGCTGCTAAGGAAGGTTGTTGGTTCGCTGGTACTCGGGATAATGGGGAAGAACTGATCCTGAAGACTCCAGGTGCATCATGGCAAACTAAACGATTAAACCATATTTGGTTTCTTCAGATGTGCAGTTTCCTCGAGTGTATTTACAAATTAGTTTCCCTTTTGTCGGCAAGTTAATGAGGAGTAAGAAAAATATATGATCTTCAGTCGGAGAAAGCCTGCACCTAAAGGCTGGAAGCATTGGGTCTTTAAACGAGCTATAGCAAGAGGTAGTATCGTCAAGTTTTTATTTTTTTATTATTTTATTTTAAGAAGATGCTTTTTCTTCAAATGTGCATTTGTTTAGAATTTAATCGCCTTTAATTTAGTCGGCCGAGCTGTGTCTACCGTTTCTGAAATCCGCACGCAAAGGAATACAGCTTCTGAACGTCTCCAGCAGCAGAGCAATCCGTTCCTTGCTGTAGCATCGTGGATGACGGACGCGGCGGCGGCGGCAGCGGCAGCGCGCGTAACCGGTCGAGAGCGGAGCGAAGCTGCCAGGAGCGCGAGCCGTACTCGCCTCGGCCTCGGAGGCCCTCTCCGGGAATGCGACGCGCTTACTCAGCGGCGGCGTTGGCGACGGCGGCGGCGGCGCCGAGGCGGAGGCCAAGTTTTTCACCGCGAGCGCCATCAGAATGCCTCGCTCGCGCGCCACCCGCCGCCGCCGCCACATCGCCACCGCCGCCGCCATTGCCGCCATCGCCGCCGCCACCATCGCCACCGCCGCCGCCACCATCGCCGCCGCCACCATCACCGCCGTCACCGTCACCGCCATCGTCGCTGCCGCCGCTGCCACCATTGCCACTGCCGCCGCTGCCACCACCTCCATCTTCACCCCCACCGCCATCGTAGCTATCGCCGTCCCCTCCACCACCGACCTCATCGCCACCGCCGCCTCCGCCACCTACGAAGCGTCCTTCTCCAGCACTGCTGCTGCTGCGACTGCCAAAGTGGATTCTGCCACTGGATTAGATGGCCGGAGAAGTGGTCAAAGATAAAAAGCTGTGTAGTTGGTACGCAACGCTCGTGCAATTGATGTGGCTTCCGCCCGTATAGCAACGGCACATGTTTGATTTGTTTTTTATGTGAGTATTTGTAATTGCGGATTAGTTGTGTAAAAATAAAATATAGCGCTGGTGATTGCCGATCAGATTTAATTGTGTTAATGTAGTTCCTCCAATACGGCAGTGACTCAGGTTTCTGAACAAAATGAAATACAACTCATCTTTATCGCTCCTCCAAAGAATAATATATTTACATAGTAAAATAAAAGTTAATGTATGTGTGTTTTATTCAACCAATAATCAATAAATTATTCAACCATTAAACCAGTATTCATGACATTTTTTATGCTGATACATGTTTACTTGTAGCTCAACATTATACTTTCAGCTCGAAATTCTATTCCCTTCCCTTTCCCTTCTCTTAAAGCAGAAATGTAGTAAGTACTCTTCACGTTTATCGCAAATATCTCGGCTCTTGAAGGCTTGTGCATTATTGAAAGCCCATAAAATTTCAGTGAATTTTGTATAATAATTGAGACGGTCTTTGGAAAAATGCCGCACAGATATACAAGTACTCCACTACAATGTAGTTTGGAAATCCATTAAATTAATTTCATATCAATATTGCCTTATGTATTCTTAAAGAATTAGTAGGCCTAACTATCGCGTATGAATCCTTAGTGAGATATTCAACTACCGTCTTACCTTTATGTCGTTTTTTCATAGGTCTCCGTCTAAGATAAAGTTGAAGATAATTAGTTCAGAGTCGATGGTGAGGAGCAGAAAGATTGGGGAATGGGGGTAGTGGTGGTGATGGTGTACGGAGAGAGTTGGAGTGATGCGCAACGGAGAGTGTGAAATGGGACAGAGTCCCCGCGCCCGCGCGGGTAGGTAAATAATGACTTCCATTTGAACTATATAATTAATTCCATTTTCTCTTTAAGAGACGATTGGCTGGGCAAAGACGGGTTAGTTCAATTAGTGTTACTTAAATATAAAAATTGGGATTGAGGGATTGAGGGATTTGTTTCCTCGATTCGCGCTAATTTCTTTCTCTAAACTGCACATTCCAACACTTGGATTCTGACTCCGCAACGTTTCATCCGCACGCCTCCTTCTCCGTCCCTCATTCTCCCCTCGTCCCACCGCTACCTGCGTCGCGCCGACCCGTTCCTCTCTTCCGCGCACAAAACAGGCGCCCCGCGTCGCAGCATTCCTTCATTCCGACTGGGGCGCTCCTAATGAGCCCCGGCGGCGGCGGTGGTGGCGGTGGCGGAGCCAGCTTCGCGCACGGGCGCTTGCATACCGCCGCGCGGCACACAACAGAATCAGGCGCTCCGTGCGACCGCGCAGCTCTCGTCTCCGTCGCTCCCGCCACTACCGCTCTTGCCTCTGTCGCTTCCGCTCCCTCCTCTGTCGCTCTCGCCTCTGTCGCTTCCGCTCCCGCCTCCGTCGCTCTCGCCTCCACCGCTCCCGCTCCCGCCTCCGCCGCTCCCGCCTCCGCCGCTCTTGCCTCTGTCGCTTCCGCTCCCGCCTCCGTCGCTCTCGCCTCCGCCGCTCCCGCTCTCGCCTCCGCCACTCTCGCTTCTGTCGCTCCCCCTCCACCGCTCCCGCTCCCACCTCCGCCGCTCCCGCCTCCGCCGCTCCCGCCTCCGCCGCTCCCGCCTCCGCCGCTCCCGCCTCCGCCGCTCCCGCCTCCGCCGCTCTCGCTTCTGTCACTCCCACCTCCGCCGCTCCCGCTCCCGCCACCGTCGGTCTCGCGTTCACCGCTCCTGCTTCCGTTGACGCCGCCCCCTCCCCCGCCCCTCTTCACCCTTTGCGCCTCATTCTTCTCCGCCGCCGCCCCTCTTCACCCTTTCCGCCTCATCCTTCTCCGTCGACGCCGCCACCTGCTGTCACCTCCGCCACTCCCACCTCTGCCCCTCTTCCTCCACCACCGCCCTTGCTGCTGCGTGTGTGGCAAAAGCACGCGGACGCGCGCGCGCGAGCACGGGGACTCTGCCGCCGCCGCCGCCGCGGCACCGACGTGCTCGGGATGCTTGCGTCGACGTTGACGGATTCGCGCGAAGCGTTCGCCCTGCGACGTTTAATTTAGTGCGTGTGTGCGTGAACGCCCGCTGGCGCACGCGGAGGGTGACGCGCGGGGCGGCAGCGGCGTCGACGGGCGAAAATCGCGCCGAGAGCTTCAGTTCGGTGGCGTCGGAGCCGCCTGTCGCCGCTTGTCACTTGGCGCCTTTGGCTTCGGGGGTTGCTGCGCTTTCTTTCTCCCCAGCCCCACACGCGGAGAACGGCTTTGGCTGGAGTGCGATTGGGAAGAGAACCTTGGAAGAACGATTCTGCTGCACAAACGCAAAACCTTTGGAATGTATTCCTTGTTCCTGCATTGATCTCGCTAAATGTGCTAGAATTATAATACACCGATTTTCTGACTGATGGGCTGAGTCTTGAGAGTTGCGCGCGTTTCCTATCTTATAACTAGACACCGGAAAAATATGTAATATGAAAAGTCAAAATATATACATAAATATGTAATAAAAACAGGGAGAATATGTAATAAATATGTATAATCGGATATAATACGTAATATTAAAATTCACTAATTATAAAACACTTTTACATAATACAAAATTACATTTTTTTAAAATTTCGTTAACTTTAAAAATAATATATTTTTGAAAATACTTATTTTCTTAACAAATATGTAATAAAATGGAAGAAAATCCGTAGAATAAAAATATTTTGTGAAAATACCAAAATATTTAAAATATGTAATATAGTACTGAATATATAAAAATATGTTACAAAAAATTGGATATTGTGTTAGTATGGCAACGATTCGCCAAGATTACAAATTTGAGGTTGGTAAGGAGAAAGACAAAAAAACATGAAATTACATAAAAATCCGGTCTCTACTTACAACTACTCTCATTTAGTTTTCTTTCTCCCTTGTGTGGTATGTTTAAAGCTTTGTTAAATGAAATCCATCATGTCCTTAAGAATTTATCTTCATTCGTTGTTCTAAATAAAGCTGTATGTAGTTAAGAAAAGTGTAACTCTTCTTACAAATAATGTTCGCAGCCTGTTCGAAGAATGTCATGCATTTGTTGGTTTTATTTCTGTCATTTATAATGTGGGTAATCTCACGAAGTATTGTGTAGGTTTTTATTAATGTGTAAGGCACGCACGTAGCTGTCATTACCATCTTATTTACTGACAGCAATTCCCATCATAATTGGCGCCTCTGCGCGATTATAACAATCATATCCGTTGTCGTTGGCATCTCCGTCTTGTTTGATTGCCTTGTTTTATGTTTACGTCGTGCTTGTTTGCGCTGTCCAAGACCTGAATAGTCATAAAAGACCGTAATTGGGAGTGACTTCTATTATTTTCTTCTTCCACTTATTGACCTTCAATCATTATTTCTTTGCACAACACCAGAAATCATAATTATTATATCGCCAATTGTCCTAGATTGCCCCGCTCGCTAAAGTCCTGGCGTAAGTGCGCAGCTGTTGGTTCACCGCAGCCGATGGTTTGTTGAGCTCGTGTGCTGCCCGCGACATCGTATCTTTTCTGCACCGTCTCTCTTTCGTCTCAAGTGTTTTTCTTTTACCGTGCGTGCGCGGATACTTTCCACCGTGTCGACTCCCTCTCGCCTCCGCCTCTCCCGCCCCCGACCGCCCTCGCCACCCGTCCCCTCTCTTCGGCCCCCCGGCCGACCGCGAGGTAATTCTCTTACGCAGCGGCGGCGGCTACCGGTGTTAAAACAATGAGCTCTAATTATCGCGCTCGTTAGGTAGATTCCAGGCAGGTGGGCGGCGCGCGCGCGCGTTCGCCATCGCCCACCCGCCCGCGACCGCCCGCTCCTCCCTCCCGCTTCTCCCGCCCGTGCCATTATCAATCACGGAGCGAACGTCTGGGATGGGACGCTTGTGGGTGGAGGGCGGGTGGGACAGGAGAGGAGGTGCTGGAGACGAGCCACCGACGTACGCGGTGAAGCTACAACCACCTGCAGATGCGCTGTTGTTCCATTATCAGGCGACACTTTGTACTTAATTTTATGGGATAATGGACGTGGAATATTAGTTCCATAAAATTGCTTAATTATCTACAGAAATGCATTATTTTACGGCGTATATCTTTTATACTAATTCGCAGTCATCTTTTTTTTCTTGGTCATAGACAGGAAGAAGACAGTTGTTTCTTTTGTTTTTACCAAGTATGAGTTTAAACTAAGGTATAATTTTGGAAATATCTGAATAAGTATAATTTCGTATTATATTTCATGATTGATATTCAAGGTGAATTGGCAGCCGCTACCATAACCCGCAAAGCTTTCGTGTGTGATGCTGACTGACCACCCTCTCTCTTGCCGTTGGCTTCGATAACAATCTTTCGACGTGCGCCTTCGCGCTGACGCCCCGGGACGTGCGTAATCGCGGGAGATTGCCGGCAGGAAGTTCGTCGTATATCTTGCACTTAATGAAAGGGCGCTGCAAATTAATGATAATTAATGCGATGCGAGAATTACGTAGAAGAAAATGTAAATGTATGTTTTGGAATCCGTGCCTTATGCCGCTGCCAGATGGTGATATGGTAAAGTTGCGGCCAGTAGCCGGAACGGAATTATCTCGTCGCTACTGGTTTTTATGGGCATTATCTAGAAGTGTAATTTTTTATATACTGCTCTTTGATTAAATATCATGTATTTAGAGCTGTACACTTGTGGGAGTTGATGCTGTTTTACAAATTGTCGACACTCCTTTGAACACGCAGATCCGTTAAGAGAGGAAAACTTAAAAATGCTCTTCGAAACTTTAGTCGTTAGATTATTGTGAGGAAAGAAAATGTAATGTTGGTTTGCTGCTCTTAAAAGTACTGTAACCAAGTGGAGACTGGCGTTGGAAATCATAATGGAAAGTCCACGTTTGGTTTGCAGATGAATGAACGTGACACGAATAGCAATATCCGTTGGTTTTGTTGGCACTGAGGTGTTCATTTAATGCTTGTTGACAGTGTTCAGCGTCTTAGCATTTCGACAGCTGGGTAAACATTACATACACACTAGGTGTCGAGAGTGGAGGAAGAGAACGTGTATCGCCGTGAAAGTATGCAGTTATTCAGCATCGCCATTGAGAGAGAGGGGGGGAGTGAGGAAAATTATTCGTAGTGATTGCATCATTGTTTTACGCCTGCATTTTGACATCCAGAAGGCTGAAATATTATGACATAGCTTGAGATTGGGCCGTCCCGGAAGAGTTTTAGGGGGAAAAAATAGTCAAAAAGCACCATCCTAAATTTCATTCCAAGCTCCCATTGTTTTTGTAGCATATTCTTCCTTCACAGGCACATCTTCGAGAGTGAGTTTTCCTCAAGTTTACTTGTGATGTACTACTAGACTTAAAAGACTGATTTGTTTCTTCGAGGCTTTCCCTTAAAATGTGTACAGAAGAAAGTTCGGTAAGGGTGACGAACTGGTGTTCCGTTCAATGCTCTTTATCTAGGAAAAAACGCACGTGAGAGCCAACAGCGCGTGTAATTGTAGACGAATCAGCACTGCGTGTCAGTAGTGGCGGTGGAGATAGGTTGTTGATGGGTGGGCCTACGCACCTTAATGGCAGAGAGCATCTTAATGTGGTCTCGCCCAAGCGCTCCTTCGTTTAGTTCATTGCCGTCCTCTCTTCCTCGTCTCGTTCATTCATCTCGGCTAACTCATTTCTTGTAGTCGCATCGTGAACCTTTTTTCCAAGTTTTTGTTCACTTTGTGGGTCCTGGTTGATCATAATCGTAAATTTGCTGTTGTTTATTCTACTCCTCCGCGTGCCGTATAAGTAATGTGCTCTCTTCGTTCTCACCTTCCCTGCGACTTATTGTCTATTATTTTATCATTCTTTCAAAATTTATTTTGCACCTCATCTAACTTCCTTGAATATTGTCTTACGATTATTTTGTACAGTACATAGTTTACATGAGAATTTCTTGCCCAGTTTCTCACGCTAACTAAGCGTCTTAATTTTCTATTTTAAAGTTTTATGTTTTTCTTGCGTTTCTCTTCTTCCTCTTTCCGTAGCTTCGGTCCTTGGCGTGAGCCGTGTTCGCTCGAAAGCGTGCATCCTGGAGGCCGTCCGTGCGGCGAGCGGGCGAGCGCCGCGGGCGCGGGCGGGCGCGCGCCGGGACGTTCGTGGGCGCGGGCGGGCGGGCGCGCATCGCATTAGCGGCGCGCGCCGCCCCGGGAGAGGTGATTGGCTTTCTCGTTAGCGCGCGCCGTTCCGGTGGCCGCGCGTGGGCGAGCGCGCGAATCGCCCCGCCCGCCCTTGCGTCGTTGGCCGGAGCGGACGGCTCTTGCGCGTGCGGAGAGCCGCGCCAAGCCGGGCATTAACGAGTTATTCCCCGGGTATGAAAGGTGACGCTTGGATTCCGGAACAGAAAGGAATACCGGATTTTTATGGCAGTTCCTCGTATTGTTCCTGAATTGTTTCGAACTGACGATAAAATCTGTTACGTTTTGTCTGAATCGTACTAAATAGTCGTTATCCGTTGGACTTGGGTCGTATTTGCTGTGCAACGTTTCGTGGCTCAATCAGTGAAACTTTTTATTGCACAGCACTGTTCCAGAAACCAGTATTTTTAATACTATTGAATCGAATCCTAACAACAAAGTACTTGGCTCGTAAGACCTTCATTACTATCTTTTAATGTATGTGTACTATCTTTTAATGTATGTATTCCCGAGTTTTGGAAATGCTTTCCGATGAACTCTAATACTTCCTATAATTTCACCAGACATTAAAGATATTATGCTTCTAATGGTATTTCCTTTCTTTTGTAAGCACAAACGCTACTCCTCACAACCAAATGTATTTACCATAATTGAATTAACTGTAGATCCTCAAATATTGTTTTCCGTTCGTCCCGCGTGTTCTCTCGACTGTGGGCGCTTGGGTTTCAGTGAGAGTGTGCGGCGGCGGTGACTGCGGCGCTTGGTCTTGTAAACAGCCCGTATCTGCGCGGCGCGGGGGGCGCGGCGCGATCTCTTGACGAAGCTGCAACAGTGAAGTGGCGCTAATGCGCGAGCGCGGGGAGCGATTTCCATGCTAATGGCGGCGACGCCAAGCGACGCGATGTGACGCGAAGCGGCGTCAGCGCTGGCGCGGAGGAGTGGCGGCGCCGAGTATGTGTGTGTGGGGGAGGGAGGGAGGTCTGGGTGTGTGTGAGCCGTGCTGCGTAGGCGCGTTCAGGCACCGTAGCCTGCTCCCCCTCTCGACTCAACGCCGCCGCCGCCGGCTGAGTACCGCGTGCCCCTGCGACCCCTCCGAGCTGGCTCGTTTTCCGAGGGGGTGAGCTTTCGCGGGGGAAAGAAGAGACCCTGTCTCTGGGGTGGAAGAGCCCAGTTTCAATCCTTTCACAGGAGCAGTCTGTTTCTCTGCCTCCATTGTTCTCGAGTTGAGTTTTTATGTAGCTTTGGGCTTAATACAATTTTCAAAGAAATATGTTAAGTCAGCAGGTCTCACCGTAGTATCTTATACTGTCAATATATGTATGATGCTTCACTGTACCTATCACATTTTTAAAATATATATTTGCATTACCACCGGTTTGTTGTTCATGAGCATTTTTCATGGGTCTTGCTGGGTGTATTTCAAATGACAATATTTCACTGCGTCCGTTTCACCTTGCCCGCCGCTCTCATACTTGCCTGCCTCCTTCCCTCATGGCTAGCTTGCACTGGCGTCCTGTTTCAATCGTTTTAGTCCTTTCACTGTCCTCGTTTGCACTCAATCATGTTTCCAAACAAAGCATTGTGTTTTTGTGAAAAGCAGCCTCGCTTCGTGTACTTACTCACTCGCTATCCCTAGTAGTGTTTCAAGTCTCCCCGTTGCGAGTTGCGTTCTGCCGTCGCTCTCTCCCTTGCAGCCGTCCTGCGCCGCCCACCGGCGCGTCGGTCGCAACGGTGGCCTTTGGCACGCTGCGTAATTTCGCGTGTGTGCGTGCGCCCTGTGAGTACCTTTTGCGGGCGCGCAGCGACGAAACACGGCTTAATGCGCTTGGCGGCTGCGGTGGCTGGAGCGCACGGGGGCCGGGCGGGCGGGGCGGGGCGGGGCGCTCGTAATTGGGCGTGTTTCGCACGGAGTACAGACCGCCCACTCGGAGGCGGCGGGAGAGCTCGTGAAGGAGCCTAATGGCAGCCGTGGAGGGGAGGGGAGGGGCTGACGGAAGAAGGGCCGCCTCGCGCGAGAACGGCAATAAGGCGTGTAGTGGGTGGTGGGGCGGGGCGCGAGGTGCGCCCGAGGGCACGCGTGGAGGGCGGCTTTGGAGCAGCCCGGCGCCCCGCGAGATGCGTACGCGGCCTCTCCCGAGTGGGCTGGAGGGCGCTACTGGGTTACGAAGCGCGCGCCATCATCCCGCTCTCGCTCTCGCGCTCGCGCCGCGCCCGAGGGGCGTCGAGTGATAAAGAGAACTACTTTGGCGGTGGCAAGTGGAGGAGGATTGTGGATTGGGCTGGCCGGGCGGTGGGAAGGTCTGAGTACGTGCTACTCAAGGAAGTGCAACGAAGATGGAGCTACTCGGGGATATGGAAGTGTTATGGTGCGAAGGGTTTTGTAATGAAGTCAAAATGGAAAGGACGAAAGAATGGAGAACAGTGGATTATTTTATTTTGCTATTTATATTTTTATTTAAGCATATTAAAATGTTTTCTCGTGATTTACTGTATGATTGTAAAACATTTATATGTGTTTAAACATCGCCTTTGTGCTTTTTTAGTAATTTTATGAATGTGTTTTGTAAAGTTCTACTTAAACGGATAACATATGCCGTCTAGAGAATTGTTCTCCGGAAAACGAACGGTGGGAATGGTGACAGAACGCAAATTAGAGGATTACCCGGCACGGGCGGCGTTGTACTGAGATCCTCTGTGCAGAATGGAATTGCCAGAATGTTGTCATGAAATTATGAATCCCCCTTTGACATCGCTTGTCGTAGGTGTGTTTGGCGGCCGTAAATTCCTCAACCGCCACAAAGGAAGTGAGCTGCTCGTGCGGAGTGGCAGCGTCTTTGTTGTCTTCCCCGAAGCTTCCTGCGTCACGTCTGCGACCGCAGGCGCTACCGCTGCTGCCTCCATCGCCACAGTCATTGGTTTTGAATCCGCTATTTCCGTCCTCTCGTGTTCTCACTCCCGTCCTTCGCCATCGAAACGGCACCGAACGAGGAGAAATTGACGGCATCGACAATTGACGAATTAGGTTTCTTTTAGAATGTTGTTCGGTATCGTGGGAGGAAAATGTGATTCGCGTCACTTAATTAATCGGCGTTTTCACATAATACTGTTTTAAATAACAGTCAAGAATAGAATTTAAATTATTTCATATTTTTTGGGCGTGACTTTCCGGAAAAAAAAAACCTTTTTCTGAGTAGCACTGTTAATCAGCTGTTTTCATCTGTGAAAAAACACGTATTTATTGCGTGGCATTTAAATTGTCATTTTATTGCTTTTAATTCTCAATGAGAATTGGCTAACAGAATCGTTTTGTATCTTCGAAAGACATTCGTGTATATTATGCAGTTCTGAATGTACAAGAAAGTGTGGATAATTTTCGAATCATTATCTATCGGGAGCCTCAGAGCGTTGTAGCCACTGCAGGGTGAATTGCCTCGCCTGCGGAGAGGCAGTTCGCAATGGATCGCCACTCACCAGCTTGCGGCGATCCATTGCGAACATACGGACTCCCGTTCTTTCTTTCCACTCTCACTGTCGAGAAGGCGGAGCTAGCACTTGTACCCCGCCCTTGAGGCCATTTTTCTAGCGCGGCTCAGGAAAGAGCGCCGATTGCGTTTCGTCGCCGTATCGGGCCATACAAATGGCTCCCAGCTGTGTGGCCCAAGCTCAACGGACGCGGAAGTGTGAGCGGCGTACATGACACGACTCTCACGACATGAACTATCTTTTTATCAACAGATGGGTTGGGGAACTTTCAAAAATGTACCTCTCTTATGTAGCAATCTTACATTTTCATTAACTTTCTGATTATTTGTTTAAATATTATGGGAGACGTAATTCTGAATTTCATCTAATCTCGCATGCTGATGACTATTGTGAGATTAGTGTATCTTGAGGTTTTAATCTTTACACATTTAATACCCCCCCTCCAACTTCTAGGATATTTTTTTTTTCTTGTGGGACCTGAGCTGCTGTCGGACCACTTGCTTCGCCAGCACCGACGCGCCGCGGAGCGCCAGGCGCATATTCCTCCAGCGCCCCCCCCCTTCCTCGGCAATCACGGCCCATCCTCACGGCGGCGGTGGAACGAGATCGCCGGCGGTTTCCGGCGCGCGCGCGGGGGTCTTCCTTTGCATTTTCCTCCCCATTCTCTTCGAATTACGGGCGGCGCTCCGCCGCAGCCGGCGCGCCCGCGCCCGAGATTGATTCCTCGGAGATGACGGGTTTCATCGCGGCGACGCGACGCGAAGCGCCGGCTACCGCCCTCCTTCCGCCCCGCGTCGTTCAGGCGCGCGGCGCGCCGGTGGCGTTCCACCACCCGGTGCCCCGCTTGCCGCGCCAATATCCTTCCTCACGCCCGCTCACCGTCCCGTTTATCTGCGTCACTTCGTCGCCGTTTTTCTTCTCGTCGTTTCGTTGTTCGCCTTTGTTCGCCCCCGCTACGCGCTTTCCAGTTACCTCTTCTTAGGACCGACGAATTGAGTTGCACCATTTTTATCATGGGTGTCGCTTACCTTCTCGATGGTCGCCCCGTTTTTTTTTTGTGACCGTCGTTTACCTCTCCAAAAAATGAGCTTCTCTGTCGCGTCTGGTCTTATTAAACCTCCATTCCCTTTTTCTTTCTCTTTTATCCTGTCGCTGGAAGTGTTTCTACTCTTTACTTTCTCCAGCGATCCCTCACCAATTTTTATTGTGGCTGCGCTCGCCCGCCTCATCCGCTGTTTTTACCGCGCGTGCCCTCACCCCCCGTCAACGGGGCGTCCTCCGGGGTCTTCCCGTCGCTCGGCGTCGTCACGTGATGCCCGCCCTCCGATCGCGGCCCGCCTAAGACGTGTGTAATCCCGGGACTTTTCGTTTTACGGGATTCCTCCCCCTCCCCTCTCCTTCCCCGCGCCCTCCATCGCTACTCGCGCGCGCGCGCGCGCGCGCCTGCCTCGTGCTCCTTTTAAACAGTTCTTTCCCGGGGAAGTTCTTTAGTCGGTCGGCCGGGCGGGCGAGCGCTGCTGTGAAAATCTCGTTTCCCACAGCGGGCCGCGCCCCTAAGCGGAGAGAGAGGGACGGAGGGGATCGTCGCGGAAAGTCACCCGCCGCGGTGGCGGTACACAGCCGCGTCAGTGTCTTCCCTCTCGCGCGCTGACGCAGGGAATTTGGGCCCCCGGCGCGGAAGGGCTGCGAGAGATAAAGAGGTGCTGCGAGGACGACCCCCCGAGCAATCTTCGCAGGCTCATTTTCTTTCGCGTTGTCTCGAAGCCGCCGCGGTCCGCTTCGGGGTTTTGATCGCAGATTGCTTCGCCAGCCTCGTGCGTGGCGGAGGGACGAGCTGCTATTGCGAGGGGTTGGGAAAAATAAAGCTTAAGATGGTTCTGGTATAGTTTTGTGCACTTCTATTGGAGGTTGCGTGTACGTTTATTCAATGATTCGGAAGAAGTTTGTTCAAAGAAAGAAATACCCGTAATACCTTCCTGACAACTGACTTGTATGTCTCGCGGTAGGATGATATGCTTCGGGCATTTACGCTATTTCAGATTAATGCAATACATTCCGTCTTAAACTTAAACTCCCTATAAGTCAGATAGCTGCAGTTCCAATGCAATAAATTATGGTATTTAGATGATTTGTTTTGACATCGATTTTTGAGCCACGACAGTAGTAGTGAACAACAAATAATCTGTAGGGAATTTAAAGGTGATCTCGTTGCTCTTGTGCGTTACATTCTCTTGCCACCCATAGCGCGCGGGTATTTTTGCGTGAATAAATGTAAATTCCCCTTGTTCGGATCTCTGCTTTCCATTACGGCGCGCAATGAATGACGCCATTAATGATCAGTTTGTTCGCCGCCCGTATTCCAAATTGCACCGCCAGGTATTAAATCCATCGGCGGCAGCAGTAGGCGCTTTGCCCGATTCTCCCGTCTCTCTCTCGCTCCCGCGCTCGCCCGCGCCGGCGGCCTCCGTTAACGCGGATAGATGGGCGTAATGTTAAATTGTCGGTGTGATTGTGAATTCATTAGCGCGAAAAGCGCCGATCAAATTCGCGCGGCTCGCCGGCTAACGAACGGGCGTGGCGGGTCGTTCCGCTTCACCCCTTTTGTCTCGGGGCGCGGGCCGGGTGCGGGCGCGGGCGGGTGAACGCGCCCGCGCAATCCCGCGCGTCCGTAATGAGCCCGAAAAGGGGCTGCAAGTCGCCCAAGTGGGTGATGCGTCCGTTGGGAGCCGGCCCAGGTCGCCCCGTGCGTCCGTGCCGGGACGCATGCAACCCCCTGACGCAGCAACAAGCGCGCTCCACTGGGTACTTATGCGCCCATTCAGGTAGTCGTGAACAGCAAAATCACGTTACGGGGTCCTCTAGGTTCCTGCCATGCATTGTTTTTGTCCCGTGTATGCTCATGGCCCTGATTTGTTTCAGTGTTGACTTGGTAGTAGTTGTTTTGCTGGTGTCTCGCAACGGAATCCAGCGTTAGTTCAGAGTAGTGGAATGGCCATCGGGACTGTTCATGGCAGATCAAATGATTTCAGGGGCTCTAAACATAACTGTTTCCCCATCAACGCACGGTCTTCAGCCATTCTCTGCATCTCAGACAACTTCCGCGTTCTCCGTCGTCCTCTTTGTTCTGGCGTTGTTACCGTAGTATGTGTTGCTCGTTTTTTACTCAGAACGGTGAAAATCAGGCATCCCTGTGCCAAAAAGAATCATAGACATCATAAAATGTTTTTTAAACAACAAACAAACAAACAAAAGAAACAGTGCTGGCCATACGGTTATCGTTCAAAGAAAGCGTGCACTTCGCCTCCGAAGTACTGCTCCCGTTTTCGAGTTGTCGCTCCGGTATCGAAATAACGTACCTAGGGCCTTCGATGTCTCGAGCTAGGTGAACTAATAAGACCGCGTCCACGTGGACATTATTGCCTCTCTCTGTCCGCCCCCCCCCCTCCCCCGTTGCGCCACCGCCACGGCCCACAGCGAGCCCTCGTCCCTCTTCGCCGCTGCGGTGCTTCGCCTTGGTATTGATCGCCTGCCCTGCCGTGTGAATGCGCTTTCCTCTTAACCTCCGTGCGAAACCCCGATGCACTAGCGTGGGCGACGGTCGTTAAGAACTGCACTTTGCATCGACTGTCGTACTTGTGCGCCGAGATGCCTCCTGCAAGATATGGCATTCCTGTTTTCTTGTGTTGGAAATGGGTTATAGACCTGCGTTATACGCATGTTCTTAGATATTTATAATTGTAATTGTAGACAAGTTGCTAGAAGAATCCTCTAAGCAGAATTAATAGACTCATGTGAACAAATATGCTCACGTTACCATCTTCAGGTTTCTGTAGTGGACGTTCGTGAGAAATTAAATTTCAGGTTGTGTAAAATACACAAAGATGTGTACTACTGTTCTTCGTTCTTTAGTTTTCCTTGATATAACATGTATGTTGCTTTTCCCCCTCCGCACTCCTCTCTTGAAAATACGAGCTCTTGCGTACCTACTTTACCTGCACTAGTGAAGTTATTATTTCATGTGTTAATGTACGAGTATTTATTGCAGTACGAGCCATTTCGCCGATTCGAAAGGTGTTGAATATTATAAATTTGGCAGTGATTGTGAATACAAGGTTTCTATTGGTTTTACACCTCTTCCAAATCAAGTCCCTCTTAGTTTGACGCAACGTAGTTCCCGCAGCAGCCGACTGTGCCTTCGCAGTCTGCGTAATCATCATTACCCTTTATGCGCGTACATGAAAAGGGTTACGAGAATCCGAGTGAGGTGGCGAAGCTCCGGGAGTGGCCTTTGTCCCAGAGGGAGGAGAGCGCGCGCGGCATACGAATGAGCCGAGGCGGCTGGAGCGGAGTGTGTGTATTCGTAGCGGGAGATTCCATTGCGCGTAATAAATAAGGGCCCCGCGCGCGGGGTGGGCGTCTGCGCGTGTGAAGAGGCGCTTCCGCCTCCGGCGACGTTGCCCTCCGGCCCTTGCACACGGGGAGAGGCAACGGCGGCGGTGGGAGTGGTGGTGGTGTTGGGTTGTAATCGTCGCAGCGATTTATAGGCTTCGCGCAACGCGCCCTGCCAGGTGGACCTCAGGCGCGGGTGGGTGGGGGGCAAAGGGAGGTGCGAGGGGCGGAAGTGGCGACGAGTGGGAGCGCGCCGCTGGGGACGGTGGGCTGCTGGCTGCATTTGGTGTGCCTCGCCGCCCGCGCGGTTGGGGGCGGACGCTGCGAGGCGCGTGCAGCCGACAGCCGCGTGCATAGGTGAGCGCAGGTGCCAAGGGCAGGGCGTTGCAGAGGGATGTTTGTGGCAAGTGCAGCGGGCTGCACTGTGCGACGCCGCGTGAAGACCTGCGGGTCGGTGGCAGCTCGCTTTCCACCGCTGGATTGTCATTTTGTACTCGTCGAACATTTGTTTAGGGCATTGATTTGTAAGATATTGCCAGAATTTTATTGTATTTAGCTACCTCCAGCCACAAGTAGAAACAATTCCTTTTAAAATATTTTCCAACAGTGACACTGCAACAAATTTATTTCTTCCACTGCGCTTGTGCTAATGGCCTTTTAGTCAAATTTCGAATCTTATGATTTTGCTCATAGTTGTAACTTTACGTGATTGAGCATATTTGATTAACGTGTTTTCTTTACCAAATCTAATTTCTTACTCTCTATTGCGTCCAATAAGAAACCACATTAACGTCGTCAGATCCACGTTGATGCTGTGTTGTATCTTGGCTTAAACGGTGTCTCGCCATTTTCACACAAGAATTGTTACCTTCATTCTTTTCCCAACATTCTGAAAGTGATGAGTCATCTTTTATCTTCTTTGCCATCATTGTATTATTCCCACAAAACATACATTACCATGTTCTTCCCTTGGAGATTTATTATTTCGTATGTCCTTAAAACGCAGTTGGAGGTATTCCTGAACAGGCAGTAACAGGCAGTCGGGCCAGCTACCTTTTGCGCGTGGTGCACGCGCGTGTGTCGGACGTGTGGCACGCGTGCTCCTCTCTCCGCAGGGATCGCCGCTGGGCGCCGCGTGTGTCGGTGACAGCTGACGATCCCCCGATCACCGGCCATGCGCTCGATGCAGGCCGGGCCGGGCCCCCTAGGAGGACCAACCGTCCGCACGCAGGGTCGCGCATACGTCATTCTATCTGCCCTAGCTGCAAATGTAATTGTGCAGATGCATTTGTATGGAGCTGTACCCTGTTTCATCTGTATCTGACTTGACCCTAACGTACTTTTAAAACTTCTTTTAATTCTGTGATATATTACAAATCTCTTTGGAACAGTAGTTCCTTTAGAATATATTACTCATTGTTCGGTGTTGTGACGGGTGAGTTGCACCTCTTAAAGAAAATTGCTCGTTGGTTCTGTTTCCCGAGTGATAAATTGCCCTACCTGAACAACTTATTGATTGGAGAATTATCAGAAGGTTTGCTAATAAGCGCATGCAATGAAACTTAAAGAATTTGCATTGTCTTTTAAGAACTCGTCGCAATTTGCTGTGGTCGAAATAGATGTGCGTCCATCAAAATTGAATATTTTTGCATCGAATGGAAATAAAAAAAACTGTAATTTTGTATTCTAAATACATTTCGGAGCATCGTTGTAATGTATTCGGCCGAACGTTAATCAAATGCACTTGAAATAATCAGCCTGTTTTTATACAATATAAGAATCAGCGTTGTATCGCTGAGCTCACTGGTATTGCTTTGACGACACTTCTCTCTTTGTTAATTTGGCTGATTGCACGTTTATTTATAGATATTTCATCCCTTTCATTACACAGCATAAATTCTGTGCAATGCTTTGAAGAAGCGGATTTTTCCTGTTTTGTTCCGTATTAGTGTTCGAAAACAATGATGAATGGTTTTCGAAAGGGATTTCATTCGTGCGTCTTACGAAAAATCCCCGTGTTTTGGGGATCCATGAGCACAATCAGTTCGATTTTTGTTGTGAAATCCGGATTGAGTACTCTAAACTCCATAAAGTGGAATTTATCAGCGAACACACGAAGAGTGAAATGTTTTATTGGCTGTTTTCCAAATCAGCATTATTTTTAAATCGAGGTGCATTGACGTTTGTACGACAGTAGCGGTAATCATAGTTGTTTCACTAGTACCGATGGCTTGGGGTCATGTAGTGTTTTTATGAACATGTATTTGGTGTTTAAGTATGGTATCCTGACTCTTTTAAGAATTGATAGTACTTGTAGAAGTTGTTGTCATGTCATGTTTCTTTGATTTCCTTTTTGCGTTCCGTAAACTTTTTTTTCTTCTTTTTTTTCTTTCTTTCTTTCTTTCTTTCTTAAACCTATCCTTCAGTTGTATTCGTATACTTGCGCAAACAGAAACACATGCGCACAGCTTTACTACTTAGATGAACAAGTTGTAAAATAAGTACTTGTCATCCAAATTATAGCCTTAGATTCGTTTTCCAGGATTTTTCAATTCGCAGAGAAAAGTAAACAACCCTTGTTCTAACGAAATATTTCCCACTTTTGTGAAACGTGACCATAAAGATCAGAGAAAATTGAGCTCTTTCTGCGGCAAGTCTTCCTTTTTTTCTGCCCCATTTTTTCGTTACACCTGAACGCAGCCCTCCGAAGAGGATCCCCTCCCCCCTCCCCTCGCGCTGTTCGTGAAAGAGCTTGTTTCCTCGTCAGCGCTTGTGCTTCTTTTCGCGGACGTCGCGCGCGGCGCTTAGTTTATTAGAGGCGTAAGGTATTAATTAAAGTTTTCGCGGCAAATGGGCGCAGTTTCTTCCGCCGCGTCCTCTCGCCGGTTGCGGCGGGCCCGGGGTGAGGGGGAACGTGGGCGGGGTGCACGGGGTGGGGGAAAAGCCGGGGGGCGGGCGGGCAGGCGGGAGTGCCAGTGGGAAGGAGGACCTTAGGCGGGCGAATGGCCTTTTAAAGAAGGGCGCCGTCTCCAGTTCATATAACGAATAAATGGCCGTGTCCCCAAAGTTTCCGCGGGCCCATTTCTCCGAGCGTTCTTTTACTTTATTTTCCCTCCCAGTTGACGCAGCCACTTTCCTCGCGGAGATTGCCCCGCCACCTCCCGCCCGCTCGCCGAAGCTTGCTCGCTCGCGCCCCTCCCTCCCCCGCCGTGTCGGCGGCGGCGGCGGCGACGACGAGAAGTAAGGAATTGAGTTAGGTGTTCGTAAATCATCTTCCACCTTCTTTCATTAAGGCCGTTGCTGTTCGTGCGCTTCTCTTTTTTCTGTTATGTGTAAATTTAATTTCTCGCTCGAAAAAGAAGCTTTATTCTGTTTCCTGCTGTGATCCCCGCGGGGGTTTGCGAGAGTCATGAGCGTGAACTGCGTCTCGAATAAATAGGTTAATAATAGACGCTTCGCTCCCTAGCTACAAAATATCGCTGAAGAGTGGTTTTAAGTGACGTCATCTGCGGTACGAGGGGGGGGTAAAAACTGGGCCGCAATTGAAAATCCGACAGAGATGGAGGGTGCGAAGGTAGTCGAGAGCAGAGAGGGGAGGGATGGAGGGAAAGGAGAGAAATGGGTCTACCTCTGCGTTGGCTGGCGGCAGCCGGGCGTTTAGAGGTGCGATGCCCCGCTGCAAAAATGCGCGAGCGGAGCGAGGCGGAAAGCTAGCGTCGGGCGCGAGGCGGGAATGGAGGAGGGGGGATGGGGTGCGAAGAGGCAGACGCAAGAAAGCCTCAGTCCCAAATGCATTCATGGCCCAGTTCCCCGCCGACCTGCCTGTGCGCCCTGTTTCCGTCTTTCTGACGACGAGACGCGGGTGCGCCCGCTCGCTCACTGGCTGGCTTTGAGCGCGCCACAACGGCGTCTCCCCACACTACATTCCTCGCCCCGGCCTCCGCCACTTTTCTCTCCCCGCAGCAACTGCTCTCCTCTTTCCTGAATTGGCCTACTCCCGCCCCCGCCTGCGCGAAAGGGTCCTCTCTATCTCTCTCCCTCTGCCCCGCCTATCTCTTACGTGGCGCGCGCCGAGTCGCTTCGTCATTCCGCCCGTGTCCACCTGACCCGGGCTCTCAGCTCCGCTGCTCTGCACCTCGTGCAGTCCCCCTCCCCCGGTCGTCTACTCCCGCTGCGAGTCGGCGCAGTCAGCCGGCCACCCGTCCCCCCGTCAGCCTCTGACCTTTTCAAATGGAGCGTTTTATTGATTTTCTTAAATGGCTTTGAATATATTAAGTCACGGGGCGGGGCGCGGAGCAGGCGGTCGCGGGCGCTCGGGTGGTAGGTGGGGGATACGCGCTATATGGGGCTGCTGTGACGAGCCAGCGCCCAGTGAATGTATTGCTGTGAAAGGAATGCGAAGCAGCAATGAAGGGATCAAAATCTCTCTGTGGCACAAATGGAATAATTTTGATATTAATCTTTGTCGACAAAAACTTGGAAATGGTTCCGAATCCTAAATATGTTTTAAAATTTAGTTTAGTTTATATCCTAAAATTAGTAAGAGAATCAATTGCAAAGTGAAATGACAAACCTTTTAATAGTAATGCGTTATTTTACTTTACGACAAAAAAAGTTAATCACAGAGTGGGGGATAGTTAGTCCAAACATTCAGTGAAAGTGTTTCGGTAGCTTGACTCATTTATGGGAAGAATGCGGGCGGAAAATTGGAGAGGTCCAAGTGCGAGAATATTGCTAATGAAGAAATTACACTGAGCGAGTACCAATTATCGCGATGTTAAAGGAGATGAAAAATGTAGACGCGAACCGAACAGAAACCAGTAGCTACATAAGGAGAATAAATTTGTATTGGGCTATCTACATTTTAGGCATTTCTGTGTTTTTTACAGCAATCACGAAGTCGCAATTCCTTACAGTAAGTAGTTAAGGATAAGTATATAGCTTCTGTGACGTGAATTACATTTTCACTTGCCAAAAAGTTTGCTTTTACTATTCGAATGTTTATTTCTGAAATGCAAGCGCAAGTTGGTGTATTATTGAAGGTAAATTTCTGCATTGCCCCCGTGTCCCGAATATCCTGTTGCGTGCTTCGTGTGATATCACATCCAGCTATGCAAGTGGCATCTCGATACTGGCATTATTCATGGGGCTTCTAGTCTTAGACAAACGGATTCAAAACTGCGGGAACATCTGCGCGTTTCTTGAGAAAATAGCGGTGTAGGGTAAAAAAATATCAAAAGTTACGATTTCACAATTGGATTTTTAATTTAAAAGGTTATAAATTTCGCACAGATTGTACCGTTCGAATTAGATACATTCTTATTGTTTCTGTCGCCTTTCAGTAAGCTTAAAGATGACCCTAGATCTAATGATTTAAGAATGCTAGGACATCGCTGTCTGATTATACACATTTCTTAATAAATAAATGTTGAGAAGCCAGTTGGACAAGGTAAAACAGAAAAGCTTACCGTACAATCAACAAATCCATATTGAACGAGCGAGTTGAAGCGGCTACCAGCAAGGCGTGTTCTTGGCGCTTGTACTCGCAACCAGGAGGTATTTCGTCGACCGCGCTGGCGGCGTACCTCTACGCGGGATTGCCAGCAAAGTAAAAGACATTGCCTGGAAGCGAGGACAACGGTGAGAGCGACGAAGGCAATAAGAGGGGGCTGCAGCTCTTAACGGAGCTGTCGGGGGTCGCTACAGTCGGCGTCGGGCCGACGACAACGACGACGACGATGGCGGGGCGTAGACGACGACGACGGACGCGTGGCCGTAAAAAAAAGTACTGCGAGTCGCGAGGGCCATCATGGGCGTCCGTCGGCGCAGTTCCGCCCGCTGGCCGGCCCGCGCTCCCCCGAGTGGCAGCTCCGCCGCCGCCGCCGCCGCCGCCGCCGCCGCCGCCGCCGCCGCCGCCGCTGCACCGGGGAGGGCCGGCGGGCCGTAAATTTCGAGGCGGCCGGACCCGCGCCTTCATTAGCGGCGCGCGTAAATTTTCCGACCTGCGCACCCGGCCACCGCCGCTGCCAGGAATAACGCGCGACGCCTACGCGGCTGCCGGTTCCGCGCGGGCAGCCGACGCCCCCCGCGTCCGGAAGGCTGGGAGCCGCCCGGCCATCGGGAGGGAATGGCGTCTTCGCGGCGATTTATTTGCCGCTTGGAACTCGCTTTTCGTCCGGGCTGCTAGGCTGGAAAACTCAGTTAATGAGGTGTGCGTCGCACTCGAGAGCGCTAGGAACTTGAAGACGTGACTCACCTTGTTTGGTAACTAGTTTTTTTTTTCTTCTTTTTTTTCGACACACCGTTGTTCAGTGCATGGCATTTGAAATCATAGTCAGGAATAGTATGTTTATGCTGCTGATTTTCATCGCATTCACTAACAGAATGTAATCGGTCACGTAAGATCGTTTTTGTGGGAGTTGTATCCATCACGGAAAATCCACTCGACCTTTGTTTGCTTAAAATTTCTTTCATTTACCGAGTGAAAAACATTTAGTCGCTGGAACTTGAACCTTAATTAAAGATTAAAAATTAACTTTTTATTGACTTTATAGGGCTTATCATGTTTTGAAATTAAATCAATGCAAAAGTTCATTATAGCGTGAACCGCATTGGGTGAGAAGCAGCTTAATAGCAGTGGTTACTAGCCAAAACGTTGCAGGCGCGTGGTGCTCTTGCAGCTGGAACTCTGTGTCTGTGGGTTGGGCAGAAAACAGCCGCGGTGGTAGCCGCTGTAATTTCGCCGTAACGTTTTTATGAGAACGTCGAACTCGGGCCAGGGGTGGCGGCGGCGGCGCCGTTTTCTATCTGCTAATGTGTCCAGTACAGCCACCCAGCTTCATGAGTGCTTCATTTCCAGGCTGCGTTTCTGCTCCTTTCGCCCAGCACGCTCGCCTCTGGTACATTTCGTTCGTTCCACCTCTGTTGCTTTGCCCGTCCAACTACTCTTCGTTTTTCCCCGCTGCCCACTTTATTATCCCAATCCGTCGTGGCAGCCTCGTTTGCACCCCGAGATTGTCCAACACCAATTCTTTGGTCACTCATTTAATTCGCATCTTCTCGCCATCCCCTTCTCAACAAACTCTCCGTCTCCCCCTCCGCTCTGCCTGTCTCTCTCTCCCTCTCTCTTTCTCGTAGATTTTCTCCCATCCTTCTCACGCGTGCCTGTGGTTGAAGTGCCATTTGTCATAACTCGTGGAGAGCTACTTGCCGCTACCTGAAAGTGTTCTCAACTTGTATCTATTTCGGTCCGTTTACTCTCAGTAACTATATTTTCTTTCATTTCCCCCCTTCCTCTCTGTGGCTGAGACCTGACAGTTACTGCCGCTCGCTGACGCCTGCCGCCGCCGCACCTCGGTGTTCGCCCAGCGGCCGGCGGTAATTAAAGCGGCGCCCCGCCCCCCTGAGCGGAGGCGGGCGCGCCTATCGCACGTGCCCCCCGCGCTCCCGGCTCACGGCGGCGGCGCGGCGGCTTCGTTAGTTACGCTGCTTGCGCTGAATTTACAACGACGTTGCTGCCCGCGGAGGAGTCATCCTCGGCCGTGGCCGCGGTCGCCGCGCCCGGCACCGAGCTGTTTTTATTGATGAGCCCGCAACGAACGTTGTTGCTCCCGCGTCTCGCTCCGTTCCCAAGGCGATTGCGCGGGCGCGAGCGGGGAAAATGAAGAGGTTTCAGAGCCGTCCGGCCAATTGGCTGCTGTGTTTTCGTGTTCGAATAAATTTCGAGTAGCCTGTCTCGGTCGATGAACAAAGCGATAAAACCTGTCCGGCTTGTTTAAATATGATCGGTACGTGGTTTATTTTTTACCTTGTTTGCTGGTAGGGGTGTACTTTCTCTTCAGCATATTTTTATTTATTTTTTTATCTTATGATTTTGAGCTCGACGACAGTGGACTTCGAGGTCCCGGTTATGCTTCTTTGGATTTTTTCTTTGTTTTCTTTTGAACTCGTTAGACCATTTGCAACGAAATAAGTCTTCTCGGCACCCCGTGGTGACTTCACGAAAAAGACATTACTATGTATTGCTTCTAAACAGGATGCTATTGGCTAACGACGAAGTACTCGCCTGTTCCACCCAGTTTCTTTCTTCTGCTTTGTGTAGTCTTGTGTTCTTTACTTTTTGGAACATCTTGCTTTGGTTATTTTAGCTGTCATCTTTGCGTACATTTATTATAGTGTTTTAAGGAACTGAGCGCTACAAAATATCGCAGAATTTCATTTAGTAGTATTTCGAATTTTAATTTCTGATATGTTTACATTTTTTTAAATTAAAAAGAGAACTAGATACTGTCGGATACGCTCCATTAGAATGTTTCTTAAAATAATCCTCCTGATTCGAACTTTTTAATACGTATTTTCAGATTATAAAGTCAATGTTCTGGGCTGCTTTTAAGTTTGAAAATAGCCCTTGCGAAAATTACTTACGCCCAGAATCATCCCATTACGGATCAATAAATACGGATCTACGAAATGAACACAGGCATTACGATCCAGTAAACGTGATGCCATTCGTTTGTCGAACGCTGCAAATTGGTACATGGTGTTCGAAATCCCTCGCACACAACAGCAGCTGTTAAAGTTTGAGAGAAACAACTACCCGTGCTCGCAGGCTTGTGTTTCGCACGGATCTTGGTTCGCACCAGATCGATTAAGTGCTTCGACACTAACGCGCCAAATAGATTGCGCCGTGCTGATGAAATGGATGCGATTCTGTTCTTGAGCATAGTCATTGCGCATCAAAATTTGGTTTCTCTTGTTACACTGGAAAAGCTTACCTCGCATAGTGATTACATGTCTGAAGTAATCTCTTAGAAATTAAAAGTACTCGTAGCTGTAGACGCTTTTCGATCGGTAGCGAAGTGCTGTGCTCCCAGATTTTACGAAAATGATTAATGCGATCTTTAAGAAACAAAACGTGTATAATGCTGGTAAATTCTCTGAATGTTGTTTTACTGAAACTGAAGAAATTGAAGAAACTGAATTTTACTGAAGAAATACTTCCCCGACTGCTTTATTAAAATTGAATACAACATTGGGATGCATACCTCAATCCCAGCGGGTACGAATAGATTGATAGTCGAACCTTTATACGAGTATATCGCCCGGTCTCCGTCTCCTCCAGCGTACTTCCATCGCCGCGTCCGCCGGTGCGCGTGGTGCGGAAGCCAGCGTCCCTCTGCGCCCTCGGTGCCTCCCCGCCGCGGCCCCGCGACGTGGCGCCCGCGCCTCCCGGCGGCGCCCCTCGCACCACCCTTCGGCGCCCCCGTGCGCCGCTGGCGCGGCAATGAATTATTTTTATCGCGCTGCGCAGCAACGAGAGGGCCGCCGCCGCCGCCGCTCGGAGGCCCGCGCCCGCCACGCCGCCGCTGCCGCCGCGCGAAAATACGCGGAGGCACTGCGCTGCACCGCGCTCCGACGCCACCGCTTCCGCTCGCGCGCCCCGCGCGGGCCCGGAGTGCTCTCTGCGGGGTGGGAGGGCTTCGTCGTGGAGGGCACGAGCCTTGGCAGGAAGTGGGCTTGTGCGGGCGCGGCCACCTGGAAGTTATTGGAAAGGGTGTGCTTTTCCCAGGCCTTGGTGTTATTTTTTTAATTAATTTATTAATAATAAACACCTTTTTAAACACAAGTTTTTAAACGATGAATAATATGTAATTATGCACTCTAATAATAGATATGAATTCTCAGCCATTGAGGTAGTGAATGTCAACTACGTCTGCTCTTCATAAATATTAATCTCCCGTTGTGAAAGGTTTTGAACAAATTCATCTCTTTGAACTGAAAATGTTTAAATTTCGATGAACAAATCCTATTTTCACTTATTTCGCCCAGAATGTCAGTATAAAAGTTATTGTATTAACATGTATTCTTGTAATTTCTAAGTAAATGCAATTGATTTTGACAGTATGTGTAATAACTGGAGAAAAAATTAATCAAAATGTGTGGTAAATGGGATTGTGTTTGCAATTTACGTTTGAGTTTAACCGAATATTAATTCATGTAAACTCGTAATGAATAAACAAATTATTTGATATCTGAGATGGTATTAACATTTGCGCCATAGCAAGCGAAGTAGGGCTTTCAGTACAACAGTGTAAGCTCTGTTTTCGCCAGCACGCGCTATGTGCCCCCGGCGCGGCTGCCATAGGCTACCCGCACGACGCGCGCGCCTGTAGGGGAAGTATCGTGCCTCTGACCTTGAGGATACGCGATTCGCTCGTGTACAAGGGGTAAAACGAGCGTCCTTGACGCGTTTCACTGTTACGACTTCCTTTTCAGTACTTGGTGTGTCCTCTGCTTCAGCAATAATGGACCTCAAGGCTGTCTTGGTCCGGTTTACCTGAGTTTGCGGTGGGTCAAGAATACCAGCCATGTGGATTCGAAATCCAGCGTTAGCCGGAAATAACGCAGCTGTTTTAATCAGTGCGCGCTGCCTGCAGTTTAATCATTGCAAGTTTCCGGGGGCTTTTTAATAACCCTGCCAATTGAGTTTCTCGCTAGCGCCAATATTCCCCGTGGATGTTTCGAGGTTCGAGAAGATTTCATGTGAATGTATGATTAACTCGTGATCGGTGATGTAACGTTATTAGTTATCTAATAGTCTTTATTTTCAGCCGGAAATTAAAAATTGGCATGTTGCCCTTCGAAAACTAATAAAAGAAGTTTTCAGTACACGTGTGTATCAATGTTATGCAATGCTTCGGCCACTGTTGACTTATGGCTACTTACGTAGTTACTTATTTAATTGCTGTATATTGTATTTGATGGCCTGTAAAGTTAAAAAATCTATCTTTTCTTTCTACCTAAAATACCGTTAGGAGATGCATTCAGATACAAAAAGTATTCAGTTCATAAATCCAAATAACATATTTCTAGATCACAAATAAAGTGAAAAATATTAGTGAGTTGGATATGAGCCACCGACTCGCATCAAAATACGAGTACGTGGTACTTATGATAACGAAGATGTGTTTGTAGAGATTTTCTATTAATGAAAAAGGTAGATTTCAGTTCATTCAATTTACACATTCACATGTTTTCACTGAATCAGGAGAATAACATCGCATGGATCAAAACCACTGACGCCCAACGACTATTGTTATTGCCTAATATTGTATGGTGTATTTTCCATTAAAACCGTGCCATATTGTTTAATGTACTAAATGACAGGTGGATAATATTGTGTAAACAAGCCGAAGGAGGAATCTTGAGAGGAAAAACCCTACCGCAAGGACAACGCCCACAGAGCATCCCATCAACGTCCCAGCAGCCGACGAGACGAGAGGAGACGGGACGAAGCGAGCGCACTGCGTCAGCGCTTCGCATCGTCTGGCGTCGCAGTGCGGCTGGGGCCCCGCGCCGCGCCGGGCGGCCTGTCTCCTCCGTGCCTCGCCTCGCCGCGCCGTTTGCGTGACTGCAGCGCTCGCCGTCGCGTCGCCCGTTGAGCCTATCGACTCTCCGTCGGAACTGTGGACAAAACCGCAGGGTGCGAGAACACAGTTCCCACTGACACTCAGCCGGCTTTGCAAAATGCTCCCCAGCTTGGAAATTTTGGCGCGTTTGTGGTAGATACTAAATACGCGGGTATCAATTATTTATAAAATTAAATAAGTTCATAAAAGAACTATGTGACAAAACATCAACGGAATCTTTCGTAACGGGCGCATCTAAACCTGGCACATGCGCTTTCTCAATGTTGGAGCAGATTGTTTTTTAGTTGCTGCTGAAGAATAGCTCGCGCCAATGAAAGCGGTGCCACTAGTTCATATGGGAGTTGAAGGCACGCTCGCCAGCAGCGACATGTGCAGTTGTCACTCTGTAGATCACAGAAGACGGAATGATGCAGAGAGACGAAGTGCAAACGGTCTTAGATGGCAAACAAATCAATTGGAGTCACTGCAGTTTCTCTAACCGGGAGATCCTAGGGATCGAGTCCCCGCGGTAGCATCTTAGCTAGGTCGAATTCAACCGCAGTCGGAAGAATTCTAGCGGTCGGCTGCTCTAATTGGTAGTTTTCCGTAGATTCTCCTATCAGCACCAGAGGAATGCCGGAGCAATACCCTAAGAAACGGGCCATTGACCGCACGCGATCTTTCCTTGCTCTTTCTTGTCCTATCCTCATCCCTTACATACACTTACATGTTCTACACCACCACACATGCCGGGAGACAAGTGGGGTGATTAGAGCGTGTCCCCGGGGGACAGTGCCCCGCTGGTGGAAAAAGCATGGTTGGGGAAATCCTGCAAGCCAACGTGTAGGTCGGCGCCGGATCTCATTGCCATATGCTCGGAGAATCATTGCCATATCTCGCAATAAAGAAAACACGCTCTACATTTACGGGTCTAAAGACCTTAGCCGTTGATGCGCCCAGTCAGCCAGCTGCACTTGCGAACTACAATGGTGTTTTGTTCACTATAATTCGTGAAGAGACCGTGAGTCTCAACTGGTTTTTCCCTTGGGTTCTAATCGCTAATAGCAAGCGAGGGTCTCGCAAGCTGTGTGTCTTGCTGTAAGCAATCCCAAATTGCTTTGGTCCTTTACGAATCACGAAATAATAAAACAGAAACTGAATTTTTTAATGATCTCTTAGTTCGGTATCTTTACATAATATACTATAGAATCACGTATTATCTGTGGATAATTCATCGTTAGCGGCTGCAAAGTGTGAGCAATTGTTTCTACAATACTCTACATTTTGTGGTTGTCGCTGGGTTCTTTGCGTTAGCATTCATATTACTCTGCAGTAATGTAAGGCAATTTTGGGAAGAATTCAATGAATTCGTCCAGATGAGACAAATCCCGCCGCTAAAAACGTGTTTATTCTAGTGCAACTATTCGCCGCGCCTGGAAAACTCGATGCTGAGCACTTTAGAGCTGCGGTTCGGTCGACGTTCTTCTCTCCGTTTGTTTGCCTTCGATCAGTGTCCTGACGAGACTGGTACATCGTGTGCGTTCCTGTCGAGCTGCACAGAAGCAGCGCATCGTGCTCTCGCCGTATTCATTCCAATTTTTTGTGGCATCTAATAAGGGTAAGGTAAGGTAACCTCGCCGGACCAAACAAATGTACTGTTTATTGGGCGGATAGTGTATCCAATAGCTCGTGTCCGTACATTTTTCGAGTGCTTCTTCCACCTAATTTTGTAAATGGAAATAAGTGCAATCAGCTATTTAATGAAAATACCTGAATATGAATTCAGATGGAACCGATTCAGGTGTTACTAAGTTGCACTAAATTTTCTACATGTATTGCTATAGTTTCTGATGAAATAAACGTGAATAGAGAAAATAATTGAAGTCCAGGTTCCTCCATAAGCGCGTTACGCGTTTTGCTCGAGGTCGAGATTCTTCTCTTTCAAATATCTTCCGCTCCAGTGAGAAATCACCAGCGAATTTGCCAGGCCATTTCCTGGCCACTCGCAGCAGTAAAGTCGAAGGTGCGCGTTTAATGCTATTCATTGGGGACTCGGGAGTAACTTTTACGGCCGTCGTGCGAAACGGGCGGATGCTGGGCGCAGAATGGAGCGCCTTGTTCGCTGCGAAGAAGCACGTCGAGAAGGTGAACAGCTCCTTGCCGGGATGACCCGCGGCCGCTTCTCCTTCGTCGCTGTCATCACCACCACCACCACCACCATCACCACCATTGCCATTATGACCGTTACCACTGTCGTTGCTGCCTTTGTTCGTTGTCACCAACGTCGCAATAGCCAACGTCGTCACGTCTATGAAGAAAGTCATTCCATTCGCTACCGTCACCTGTTAAGAATCACAGTTCCCGCCGTCGTTCTTCCACTACAGTGACCCGGCCTCGCTCTACCTTAACTGCTGCCCTTGTTTTCTTCAACCACTATAACATCAATGTTAGCGCTCGCACCGCCACCACCCTCGCTCTCAGAATTGCGTCGCCTCCGTCTCCGTGCGCCCCCGTTTGTTTCTTCCGGCGCCTCTGTGACAACAACCGCCCGATGGCGCGCTCGCAAACACGACAGACTCCGGCTCCTCCCGCTCCGCCGGCTGTTGCCCTCGCCCTCGCCCCTCGCTCTCGCCGTTGCCGCCCCCTCCGCCTCGGGGAACGAAGCCGAAACCAGCGGCCTCCGGCAGCGGCGGCGGTGGCGCTTCACGCGGATGTGAGCGCATTAAGTTTATTGCCCAGGACAGGCCGGTTTCGCAGCCCGCTCCCCGTTCGTCTCCCCCTGCGCCTCGCCTCGCCACTGCCGGATCCTGGTCGTCCAAAAGAGAGACAATTACGGCGCGCCGCTGCATAATTTACGCAGGCGCCGAGCGCGGCGGACCTGGAGGAGGTGGTGGTGGTGGTGGTGGCGGTGGTGGCGGCGGCCGTGCGCGATATCGTCGGCGCGTGGTAATTGGCGGAGGCGCCCCCGCCCGCGTTTTTATTTAGAGCTTCGCGGTCGACGCTTCCCCGCTCCTCCACGCGGTGGACTCTGGTTTGTGAGTTCCTCCTGCTCCGCGTTCCTGCTGTCCCCCTCGTAATTTTACCTTCTTGGGAAACATCGTTATAGCATGCTAGTTGTGACACTTGGTAGGGCTGCTCTTGCAGATTATTTACCGCTTCCCGTCGCCTCGTAATACGACTAACAATAATTGTTTAACGCTGTTTACTGCGTAATGTTTACCACCTCAGATTTTATTTTAAATGGCTTTCCTTAGGTGTTCCATCGGTAACGGTGAGTATCTAAATAAATTTCCATAAAATCAGAATTGGTTTCAATTCATCGCCATTATTCGCGATTTTTAGAACGTAGTAAAACTTGATTATTTTCCATTGTATTTAAAATTTTAGTATCGGTTTTCTTTTCCGATTATTCTTTACGAATTATCTTTCTTCTGTGTTCCAGTCTCGTTCACTTGGGCATTCTTTTCCTTTTCTTGTTTACAGTTTACTCTTCTCCTGGATATATTCCAGTAGGAGAATCTGTTTTCTCCGCCTTCTGAATCTTGGTCGGTTCCTGGTTTATACGCCCGGGGCCGTGCAGGGGGGGGGTAGGCGTCGCGACGCGTCCGCGGCGTTTCGTTCCGGCTCGTTCGAGCGCTGCACCGGTGCTGCGCGCTGCGGCTCGGCTCGGCTCGACGCCGCGCCGCCCCGCGTCGTAAATAAGTTGTAAAGGGCCGTCCCCATTACGAGACGCGTTACGAGCCGACCGGAGCGACTACCGCGCCGCGCCCTCGTCGACCCCGCAGATCAACCCGCCACCCCAGCGCGTCGCGTCGGGGCGAACGGCAGGGCATGTGTGTGCGAATTGAACGCGTGTGGCAGGCCGAGAGAGTGAATTGCTTGCGGCCCGGTGGCGCAGGTAACTGACTTCGCGAGGGAGGGAGGAAGCAGCGATGTGATGTGTTTGACAAGAGGCAGTTCGATCCTACCTGCAGGCTTATTTGGCATTGATATTAGGAAACTGTTGTGAGCTTAGTGCGACTAGATAGCATTCAATGAGTAGGGCATTGTTTCTGAACATTCAGAGATTAATTTTAGGATTGCAACGTATTGCTAAGAGGAAATTGTAATTGTGTGTTGCATAAAAAGTCATTAAAATAATTTGTCTTGCAATTTTAAATAACAATATTTTAAGTTAATTTTCACCATAGCTGCAACAAATGTTCACAAACATCATTTCGCGAAAGTCTTTAACATACGGAACAGAAATTGTGTCAGAAACTAGCTGCAAAGTACATCCTGAATACCACCTGGTGCGCATTGTCGTAGGATGGAGGCGTTTCGCGCCCTGCAGCTACGTCTGTGTGCGTCACAAAAGTAATGGAAAATTGGGGCGTGTCGTGATTTCTCGTTTGCAACGTGTCGGGCGAGCTGCTCGGCCTGTCAGGCGTCAGGCGAGCGTCCACTCCGCGCCGCCCACGTCGGAGACGCGGACGAAGAGCACGTGGGGAACCGGCTCGGCCGCCATCGCCGTCGGCACAAAACCAGACGTTGTGGCGCAACTCAGCCCGGCACCGAGGATGACTGTAGAGAGACCGCGTGTAGAAAGATGGGGATGCGAACGAATCTCACGACAAGAAACCATGAGTCTGCGTTTCTACATGTTTGTCTGCTTCGCGGTTCGACCTGGAAAGAGGGGGGGGTGATTAATACTCAAACTTAACTTAGTAATCAGCGAGGATATCCGTCAGATTTTATAAAAAATATTTTATTGTTAGAATTATCAACATTCTTCAGACTGTACTGCAGCAACAGGAAGACGTGTTTTTATAACAACTTCAGGGACTTTTAGAAACATGTGAGAGACTTTCGTGCTTTTAGTAGTGGTCATGACCTTTGTGAATTTATTTACGTTATGTTATTTACTTTCGTACAGTTCACAACACATTCTCTTAGTATCGGAACTGTTCGTATTTTAAGTTATAGCAGTACAATGGAGTTATGAAAATCAGAATTATTGCAAAAAAAGGTCACGCAATCTCAGCAACAGACGTCCAAAGTGGTCGTGAAAGAAGTACATTCCGTCGAAGCGAACATAAAGAGCGAGGGAAAGGAAACCAATTGACTGACCGAGTTGGCGACGCCACAGTCGCCGGGGCGGCCTCGCCATTAGCTCAATGGACCATACCGCCCAGCGCTGGTCGCCCGGCGCCGCCGCCACCGCCGACTCGTTTTGTTTCGCAATGCCGCTTCCCGTGTCCCGGTCCAGCCCGCCCTGGCGTCTCTGCGCGCGGGGGGCAACGGCTGTGGCGAAGGCCGGCCTATTCCGCTCGAGCGCGCGTGTTTTCCTGGCCCGCGAGTTCCTTGTAGCGCGTGTTTACACGACCCCGCGTAAAGAGGAAACGCGTTATTTCGCCCCTCCCCCCCCCTCCGCTGATCTTCCTCCGCCTCCACGGCCATTCCAATCGTGGGGCGGTT
Organism: Acheta domesticus; assembly: GCA_031308135.1. NCBI lineage: Eukaryota > Metazoa > Arthropoda > Insecta > Orthoptera > Gryllidae > Acheta > Acheta domesticus. The sequence continues at coordinate 105,361,792 of JAHLJT010000631.1, read as the reverse complement.
CTGCCGTGTACACTCGAGGAATGGTGAAATGTGCGAGTGGGTTATTTAACATTTGAGATGGATATGGGTTGAGCTGTTTCTTACTGTAAGCATGCTTTTAAGAGAACGAAAATTGCTATAAACTCAGATTGGAAATACTTTTTAATTATGATGGAGTATGTTTTCCTTGACTTTGTTTCTTGACACAGTAGGTGCTCTTTTCCACTATCCGCGACTGTACTGTCTTGTCGACTTCAGGGCGCCAGGTATGAATTGAGCTGCTGGATTATTATTTCAGGAATAGCAAGGGCCTTACAAGACAACACGTTGGAATTCGTGATGGTCCTGGCGCTGTAAGTGTCGTGTTGAAGGTATCCTGGTTTGAAATACAACTTGTGTCGGCCGGAACTTCGCAGCAAACCTTTCGCTAATCGCGAGCCGCCACCGCCTCGAACGCGAACCGCCGTGACTCGGTGAATTGGGAACGTTACGTGCGAAAGTGGTGTTCATAACTTGGGAACTATGTTAATTAGCGGGCTCCACGCAGCTCGCGCCGCCCTCCGGAGACTTCCCAACGAAAGTGCAAGTAGCGAGCGGGCCCCCCGCGTGTAGCGCGCAAATATTCTGGCTCGCGCGCCGCACCTCCGCCTGCCGCCCGCGAGAAGAAGACAGAAAGACGCCAGTGCCCAGATGTTGGCGGCGGTGCAAACGAGAAAGAAAACCTTCCAAGCGAACGGCCGTTTACCTTTTTCTTCTGTTATCGCCGGTTGTTTTCTCGTCGTTCCACGATTTCTCCGGTTTTCATTGTCCCAACGAGTTTTCCCTTTTCTCTTCGCCCTGTGTTGCATGTCGCAACACCGCCGAATCGCCTGCGCCTTGTGCGAGATCACCTTAGAACCGAGCGACCGTTTGCCTTTGCCTTCCTTTATCACGTGATTCCCCATCGTTTCGCGACCTGTTCGTTTTTCTTTCTCCCGTCGGGACTGAAATGCTCCACCCCGCTTCGCCCCTTGTTCCATGTCGCGGTCCCGACTCGCCTGCGGCAACCGCGAGAACGTCTTGGAAGCGAACGGCCGTTTACGTTTTTCTCCGCTCTTCGCGCGTTGTTTTCTCGACGTTCCGCGCCCTCTCCGCGTTTCTTTCGCCGCGCTGTCTCTCACCTGCGCCCGGCGCGTCGTGCTTTGTTCCGCGCTGCCCGTCGCCAGCCGCTCGCGCCGTCCCGTGTCTCTTAAAAAATGTATGAACTATAAACATGCCAAGGTGGCGTATAGATTTCCAATCAGGTCTTTTATAGCGCGGCGATTTATCGCTCCGTTTTAAATGAAGACCGTTTCATTTGCATAATTCGCCGGGAAGTCGTACACGGTTTTCATTATGGCCCTCAATTTGTATTGGCGCTCGTTCATTAGCGCTCCGCGAGCCTTGACGTCTGCATGGGTGGGCGGGCGGGCCATGAATGCGATCGGGCCAGGTGATGAAGTCACTCCAGGAATTGGATTTGAATGAGAAAGAGGGTATCTGATGGCTGTTGAACAAAGCAAAGGGCTTTTTAACACGTAATAAAATCGTTGTACAAATGTTATTAGTTTGAAATTTTGAAATTGCGAACTAGTATCACAGGTTTTTTTAAGTGTTTTTTTTTTTCTTCTTCTCTTGTTACAGAGTTCATGTGACTGGTTCAAAACGTACACAAGATCAAACAGTACTTAAAATTTCGAGTTAATTTGCAGTCGTCAGATAAGTTTCCTAAAATGTTACAGCAAGCTGCCAATATTTCCAAAAGAAGTCTAAAGAATTTATTGAATTTCTTAGTTGGCCCCCCTAAAAGTATTCTTGTAATCTGTGGCATGTCCAGCTGTCACCAGAGTATGTTTCGGGGAAACTTCGAGAAAAATAATTAGCTTCCACTTTTGCTTGGGAACTGTGCATTATTTGAAATTTAAAAAAAAATAAAAGCAGGGAGACGAATAATCAACAAGACTCGTGATGTACAGTGTTTGAGGGATGCGTGAATCACGAAGAGGGACGAGGACGCCTCACCGGCGAGAGAGGTGGCGGCTGGGGAACGACTTGCGCCGACCTGCTGGACGGGCGGGCGGGTGCGAGCGAGCCGAGAGGAATGTCTTTGACGGCGTAAAGCGATTGTGACGCAATTTCCGAGCTCAGGTGTTTCGGGACGCCGCGCGCCCCTTGTGATCGGCTGGGCGCCCTCATTTGCCGCGTCGTTTGTCTTGCGACTACAAAGGGCGGGCGCCCCTCTGCCGCTCGCCCGCGCCCGGTTCGGGGTCGAGGTCGCCCCGTCGCGTCGCGACGGGGGCGGGTGGGGGGCGGCGTGGAGCGATTTCGGAAAGAGATTTCGCGCGAGAGCGGTGTTGATCTGTCCGGTGTGTGTGCCACGTTTTTTTTTCTGGTCGTGGGTGATTGAGAGGTCTCTCATTTGGAGGATGTTTGGAAGGAAATACGTATGTTTCGTGGAACACGTCGTAAATGCTGAATACTTTGCGGGGCAAGTAAAATAGTATGTTTGATCTATCTGTAGATTATAATGAGTGACGATTGTAATTTACGAAAATATGTGGTTTTGTGATGCTCTAATTATAACGGTTGTTTTAACATATGAGACAGCTTAAATTTCATATTAAAATTACTGATGTCTCGTATGTAATTAAGCTCTATAAAAGTTAATTGATCGCCAAAATTTAATTTTGCATTGCTTTTGATAATTGACCGATATTGATGTCATTGGTTGTTACATTATAAGTGCTTAAAAGCTCTCCACCATACATTCTAGAAGGAAGCTGATTTTGGGATGTGCCCAGTTTCACTATAGTCAGAAAGATACCTGTCGTAAACTTCTATTAGATTACTTCCATCCTTTTTTTTTTTTCCTTCATTGCGCATCTCGACCTGTTGCAGTTTTTGCTCACCATCGACATCTGTTACTGCGGTCACGTTCTTTTATCTGCATACACCATCTTATCAGGCACCCGTCTCTCTCTTAGTTACTCGCTTTTACATCTGCTTCCTCTTTTCCGCTATTAAGAAACCATAATTGAACCATTCATTTGCATCTGCGGTGCATTTGCATTTCCTCTCCCCTTGAACCACATTTTTCCGCAGTTTCTCTGTTTCCCACTGTTCGGCTGTTTTTCATACATCCTAGCGCCGCCCCTGCGATCCCCGCCCTATCTCGTCCCCCACCCCCTTGCCACCCACCTCGTTTCAGGTGCCACTCCCCCGGTTCCCGATTCCACCCCGCCCCACTCGTCTCCGGCGCCGCCGCCCGGTGGCGTGCGGCGGCGATCGGCGCGTTGTGGCGATACGAGCCGCGCGCATAATGAGACTCGAGTTACTGCTGCGAGCGGCGGTGGCGCCGCGCAAAGCGACGCCCGAGGAGCGGCGAACGGCGCCAGAGGAAGCGGCGGGGAACGAACCGCGTCACCGCACGGAGCGGAGCGGAGTGAAGCGGAGTGTGGTCGAGGTGAGGGCGGGGCCCGCGGAGAGGTGAAACGAGGCGACGCGACGCTGCGCGGTGCGGCGCAGTGTTTTACGACAATGAGACGAGTCTGCGGATGAGCGAGGGACCGAGTGAACAGAGCGCGCAGTACTTGCACAGACGCATTAAAGGATTCATAGGCACGCCGGCGAGGTGTGTGGTAGAACGTGTATTTGATTTGAAAAGCCGCGCTCGCTGCCTATGATGTCGCGCGTGCAACGCGTGCTAGAGCAGCGTCCGACCGGCAACGCCCGTTTGTGTGAACGACGGCTGTTATTGTCTCGCGTTTGAAACGAGTTCTAGTCCGTGGTTTACTGCACTGCGTCAAGAGAAAATATCAGACGGTGCGCTCGGGCTGTGTCGAAGCCATATATTTTCCAGTACGTTATGCTTTAAATCCACTGAATATTTAACAGAAATACCGGTTGTCACGTGGCGATTTTGTTTGTGAAATACTGCGTGGACGCGTGTACTTGGCTTGCTGATTAGCCTTTCCCTCTCGTTACCGCGCTGTTGCGATTCAAATTAGAGCAGCAGCTAGACGTTAATTACCTGCGGAGAGAGACAGCAGAAAAAACGTGTATGTGTAAATAGCGCGAGTACTTGACGGCGCCGCGCCGCGTCCAACGGATGGAGTGCGAGTTTGCGGTCGTAGAGCAGAGGAGAGGGCGGGCCGGGGCGGGGCGGGGCGCGGCGCGGCGGACAACGAGCGGGGGGCGGGGAAGGAGGACGGAGACGGAGAATGGGGGGAGAGCCGGCGCGCGCAGGATTGCGCAGGAGATAATGACCCCGCGGCGGCGAAGGCGACGCCGACGCCGAGGTCGGCGAGCTCGCCGGCGCTTGGCGGTGGCGGCACCAGCACCACGGGCGCTCATAAAGATAAGCCCGCTCCCCCTCACCCACCCACCGCCCGCTCGTCCGGTCTGGGTTATCCGTCCGCCCGTCAGTGAATACGCGTGTCCTTGCACTGGGTTGTGTCTGCGGCGGCGCCCCGGGCGGCCCGCCCGCGTGGGAGGGGACGAGAGGCGGCGGGGACGGTGATGGGCACGACCGGTGGTAATGTGAATGCTCTGGGGACGGGGTCCGCAACGAGTTACGGTGGCTGATATTGAGGCCGTCTTCATTGGCACATGCATACCCGAGTTGTCGGAACATTTCCTTTTAATTAGGAGCCCCGGTTTTATTAACGTTGTTTTTTGCCTCTGGTGACTCGGATGTGGAAAACACGTGTAATTAATTACCTCTGCGTAATGTTGTTTCAGAAAAGTTACATATCAGACACTTCTTGATGTTCGCATATATCTGGAGAAACCTTCTTGAGGACGCGACACTTAAAGGAACTTTTGGATCGTTGTAGCAAGAAATATTTGAATTTAAGTGAATTCCATTTTAAATGTACGTCGTAGAACGTTTTTTAAATTGTGCAAATTAGTGATACGAGTATGCAAATCGCTTTGAACATCTGAATTCCGAAATATTTTCGAATTATTTCGTTGAATGGAACTTCTTTCTTTCGTTTCCAGTAATACCGTAACATGAAATCGCATTTTAGTCTAATATTGGAACATTTTGTTTGGATGTCTTAATCCACTGCCCGCGGTTCTTTCCTGGCTGTGGCGTTTACGGCGCTGTAACACGGCGCGACTTTCGTAAATGTTGCTGCGTAGGGCTCTCGGGGCGCAGCGAGCCGGCGGAGGAGACCGAACGTTGGTGTCGGGAATGGGTTTGTCGTGGGGCCGCGCCGGGCCAGGTCAGGCCAGGCCAGGCCAGGCCAGGCCAGGCCGGGCGTCGGCGCCGTGAGTCACTGCCAGCAGCGGCACCTGCGCGACCTCCGCCCCCCGGGGCCAGCGGGGGGACGACACGCCAACGGAACGTGTCGGCGAGCGGAGATTGCATGTATTCAGACGCTGGCGTTTTCTCCTCGCCGCTGCTGTTGATTTATGTAGCGTCTGTTGAGGGAACAAAGTGGTGTTGTGCAATGTTTGGGCGTGGAATTAATTTTCTTGAGGAGGGGCGAGTCAAGTGAGTAATAAATGATAAATTTCGTAATGGGCTCTGTTTACGTGGAATGAACATGTCCTCAACTCCACGGTTTCATTTGCTCGTTAAGTACACATTTCTAAATCCGACTTTTCGTTGAAATGTTACTACCCTTCGTATCTAATTCGTATATAGTACAGTATATTTTGCAAAAAGAGAATTTGTGTAGAGCGTTATGGTGTTCTTACTACTGTCGTAAATATGGCTACTAATGTTATTGTGTGTTTGTTGCAGCCCCAGCAACACGGCGCTGAGCTCCTTAGAACACCTGAAGGAGTACCTGTCGACGCAGGGCACCTGCAAGTGTGGCCTCGAGTGCCCCTTGCGGTGTGACGCGGTCTTCAACTTCGACCCTAAGGTAAGAAAGAGTTGTACATCCACTTCTTACTTTCTCCTCACCATTTGTTGAAATTACCCTGTAAGATGTTTTCAGCTTCTGTCAGAATCATGTGACGTGTGTGAGGGCGCTACGTATGTAGGTGGATCTATATCTCACTTTTCATGTAATTTGAGAATTTTTGGAGTCATGTACACCATAGGCATTCGATGAAGCTAATAAAATATATTGAAGCCTAATATGGTGTTGTGGATGCCCGCCTAAGTTTATGGTGCCAATCGAAGTCTTTCCGGATACGTTTACGATTTAGCCCATTGAGCGACCGTTTCCGTGTAACGATCCCCAAATCACGGCCCCTCAGTGTCTGTGTGCGGCGGCAGCCTTATCTCTCCACTCCGCCGCGGAGGTCGGCCCGTCTCCCGCCTCTCCTTCGGGCTGTTCGCGGAGGGTTCGTCGGCTGGCGCTCCCGAGGCGCGCCGTCGCCGCGCGGCGGGTAGTATTTCAGCCTGCCCCAACCCCATCTCCCCCAGCCCCAGCCCCGACCCCCGGCTTCCTCCGGCCGCTTTGTCGGCCACCGCCTCGCGTCCTCTCGTCTCCGTCTCTTCCTCTGTGAGGCTTCCTCCTCTTCACCCTCCAACCCCCACCCCCACCCCCGCCCCACCCCAGCCGCCGATTAACGGGGTCACTCGCGCCGCGCCTGTGGTGAGGCGGGGCGGAGCGAGGGCGGGAACGAGGACGGGTCGGTGGTGGTCTATCGACCGCTCGAGCTGCCTCGTCTCCCGCTCTCTTCGCTTCAACCCGCCCTGCGCCGCCCCGCCCACGCAGCAGCAGCAGCAGACGCCGTCCTCTTCGTCTCGCGTTTGTTGGCCTCCGCCCCCGCCGGCTCATTCTGCTCGACCGCCTCGCCCGCCTCGCCCGCCCCGCCCCCCTGCCCTCTTCTGCGCGCCCGTCCGCGTCGCTCGATTAGTGGCCCCGAGCTCGGGGCTCGCCCTTCGACCCCGCCCTACTGCGGCCCGCTGGGAGAAAAAAGACTTGAGATTGTTTGCCAACGCAGGGCGTTGCTAGGGCAGCGGTTTGTTCCCCTTGCAATACAATACCGGAGTTCATGTAACTCAACATACGGGACGAGCTCTACTTTCAACTGCAAATTCTCAAGTTATTGGGAATATCAGTTTGGTCAAATATTATTACGGAAATTTTTTTGATGTTTAATCTCAAAAGGATGGGTCATGTAACTTAATTCTAGTAGTAAAGAAATCGTGGAAGATTATTTCGGAGCAATGAAAATTAAAACATTTTTAAATATCTCTCTCAGTAAGTTTCACCACCCTAAAGTAATTCACAAACATAAAAAGGAAAAAAGTGTTTTTGATCTCTTGTTCTAATTCGTAAAATTTCAACATTTGCATTGTTACCCGAACAGCATTTTGATTGCAGCCAAAGCAATAATTAAAGTAGAAATTATAAATCAACATAAAGAGCAATATGAGCGTGTTGCAGTAGTAAAATGCGAGAAAAGTGGGTAAGACAGTAGCCTAGAGCAAATTGAATAAGTGTAAAATGGAGTGTGTGGCGATGTGCCTTAAACTTGTGAATGATTATCTTTCTTTTCAATCTCTTACGGTTTGGTATTTAATATAAAGTTTTGGCTATTTATCCGTGTTTGTAATTACAAAAAAAATGACTCTGTTACCCAACGTTTGCGACTTCTGGGTACGCTGTGTTCGTATCTCGTAATTGACCTCATCGAGAGGAAGGCGAGTCGCGCCAGATGGCGTTTGGAGAGATCGTCCGCGAGCGCTCTATTCCAGTCGCTCTCATCAGCATCCGGTCGTTATGCGAAGCTGGAATGTAAGCGAATTCAAACGATCCCACAGACAATCAGGTGCAGCGGATGTTAGCAAACCATTGTACGCAATATAACATCCGGCCAATATAGACGGGAGAGCGGTTCGCGGCGGTTCCCAGAACATCTGATACAGCAACCTCTTGTGTTATCGCCATTGTACGTCGCGCTGTCCGCTGCAATGCAGCCAATCACCCTCCTCGCTTTTCAAGAAACACGGCGCTCGTCTCTGCCTGCGGTGCTTTGTTCGGGCGAAACGTCTTCCTGCCACATGATTGCTGTTGGCCAACCTTGATGACGCATTGTGTCCACTTCGTGCACGATCTCCGTTCGCTTCGCTCTTTTATTTGTTTATCTATTTGTGATGCACTTGAGCGAAGTGAATGAAAATTGACTTGGGTCATTGCAAGTTCCACGTATCGCAAGGGTAGAAATTGAATTAGATTCGTTTCCGCAATTCATAGCCAGCGTACAAAAGCAAAATAAAATCAAAGTATGTATAAAAAGCGTGGAAGAAAGTCTGCATATTTCACTTAGATGATGACCATTTCAGGAACTCTTCCTAGCTGATTCTTCGAAGTGTGCGAGATAATGATGTTACTGGGGGCATTCTCACAAATGATCACCACAGTATTTGATTATCAAAAACAGTTTGGGTGGTCCAGAATTTAATGAATTGGTCTCTCGACCATCTCGAAAAAAAAATCATATTTTGTATATAAATTTCTTTATGTTTTGACTGTTCAAAAATCTTTAACTTTTTTATGTTACCTGGTTTTCAAGTGGCGGCCATTTTTTCGTGCCATGCGCCATTTTTCGCGTTTGCAGACATTTATTTTTTTCCAAACCGAATCAAGGAATTGCTCCTCCAGCATTTCTGATGAAAGATTTCGGTGCTTTTCTGTACCCCAGCCCAACGTAGCTTCTACGTCATTACTCCCAGTGGAGATAATTATCCCTGAAACGTACAAATAGAGAAACGAAAAGCTAATTATTACCCTTGCCCCGTAGCAACTATACGATTATTATAAATTTCAAACGAAAATTTTAACGATCAAGTAGAAGCAGTGTCACATACAACCCTCCTTTCGTCCGAAGCATTTATTTCCCATGGAAGTGCTTCACTTCGCTTTTACCACGAAGCGGTTGGGAGGTGCAGCGAGGGGTTCGCGGCTGCCAGCGGCCGGCGCGAGGGGAGCACGAGGGCGAGCGCAAGTGGAAATCACAGAGAGGTGCAGTGTCCCCCAAGCGTTTCGGGTGGGCGACCCCGGCGTCAGCGGCCAACCCCACGCGCGCCTCCCTTTTCCTTCGTCGCGAGCGTGCGTGTGGGCGTGGGCGAGCGCCGCCTGCTCTTTGATGCTGTTCATCCGGCGTGGATCGTCGCCGCCGCCGCCGCCGCCGCCGCCGCCGCCGCCGCCGCCGCCGCCGTCGACATCGCTGGCTGGCGCGCGCGCATATATTAACTTTCATGCGGGGGTGCGCTGTCGCTTTGACGCTGCGCTGCGACCGGGAGGGCCCACGCCCCGCTGCGCGCCTTGTGACCGTTGACCTCTTTCAAGCCCTCCCGCGGCGCGGCGCGACTACCTGCGGGAGCAGGTAGCGGAATGCTGCACTTGCGCGTTTGGCGTGGGCGGGAGTGGAGTGCGAACGCAGCAAATTCAACGGAGCGCCACTGGAATGCCTTGACTATCTCGTACTTCGTGACGTCCGTTGTTAGAAGTCAGAGTTGTCGAAGGGTGCATCTGACTGGGCTGCCTTTTTTGGTCTTTTTAATGTCAATTATAAATCCATGAACTTTACTCTGATATTTCTTTCTTCGCTATATTTTTTCAAGTAGATGTCGATAGTTTTATCTTGTTAAGTTATTCTTGTTAAGGTTTGTTGTATCAAATTACTGTATTCCGAGAGACATGTACTGCTAATTTATTTCTTAAATCGATATTTGTTCATTTGAAAAGTTTTTTAATAGTTATATAACCCTGGATATTATTAAGTAGTTTTACTCTTTAGGTTGAACGTCTTTGTCCATAAAATGAATTTAAAGAGTGACATGGGGAGAGTGGTGAAATATAGATTAATATAACGTGGCTTGAATAATTTCGTTTGACTAACAATGTAAACTGGCAGGTCGTCTAGAAAGGGGTAAAGGGGTTTGTGAATCCTCAGGGATTTCACGCATCGGTTTTCTTGAGCTTGCTTGCCGTCGTCTGCCGACGAGCCTCCGGCGCCTGGTGGTCCAAGGTTCCAGCGCCGTGTTGCGTGTGCAACGTGCCTTCGCCCCCGCCCCAAACTGGGCCTCCAGCCGACCCCTCCAATTACAGCGCGGCTTTGGCGACGCACGGGCGTCGAGCCCCCCGCCTCCTTTCCTCCTTGTCTCCCACCCGCACCGGCGGCGGCGCCTCGTCGATCTTTTTGATCTGATTACGCGTCATTAAAGCGCGCGCCAATTTCGTTTTTATTATCCCGCCGAGGCGGCAGGTTCTCCCGTCCGCTTGTGTCTTTGCTTTCGCGCCCTCGTCCTTGTTCCGCCACCCGCCGTTCGCACGGGTTTGTGTCCGTCTGCGTCGCCCTCGCTGTGTCGCCCTCCTCACTCTTCTCTGCCCCATACCGTCGTTCCCTTTTGGTTTTATGTGCGTGTTTTCGTTCTCGTAGAGCTTGTTGCCAAATACGGAAAACTTCGACCCTGATTTTGCTTTCCCCTTCAATATCCTACCGGCATGACACTTCGTGTTGATGTTTACAGTTATCTTCATTTCCAAAACATTTTTTTTCTGTCCTACCTTCCTTTTTATTCATTTTTCTTTCATTACCCTCAATTCTCGTGCTCTGTATTAGTTTCCGTCTTAACTGCCGCCCTGTCTGTTTTCATCTGCGCCCATTGCCGGTTTCCTGAGCTGCGCTTTGTGAGGCGACACTATGGGTGCGGCAAATCCGCCCCCAAAGGCGACGCTGCCCTCTGTACGGTCGCCCGCCCTCCCTCCCACCCGCCCACCTGCCCGTCGCGCAGCCACCGCCGTCTCCGCAGTCACCGTCTGTATTAACTTAGCCTACCGCTCTCACGTGACCCGTTTTATGCTGCCCGTAATCCACTTAAGCCCCGCTTTGAACCGCCATTTTCTAGCAATTAAATCTCGTTTCCTGCCTTTTGTGGGCGCGTGGGTGGGCGGGCGGGCGGGCGGGCGGGCGGGTGCGCCTGCCTCTGTGTGAGCGAGTGAGCGCGCGCGCGTGCAGTCGCGGAGGAGAGAGTGGGCGCATCGCGATTTGCCTCCCTGTGATCGCTCGATAGAGCTCCTCGTGCGCGCCCCGCCGCCCCCGCTGGCACGGCGCCCGCCCTCGCCCCCGCCCTCGCCTCTCATTCTACCACCGCTTCGGCGCCGCCGAGCGAGATAGCGACCGCAACCGTCACCCGCCCTCTGTCAGCGCGACCGCGCCTTTGCCGCGCCCTTCGGCTCTGCGTTGTCACCGACCCGTGCTGCAGCCGCCGCTCTCTACGACTCCAATTTACATTCCACTGGTTTTGAATAATGTCCTTTATCTGTCTTCATCCTTCTTTTATCATATTGGTCATTCTACCGTTTTCATCTTGATTCACTTGCTCTGTGATTCCAGTTACATGAAGCATTTGCTACATCCCATTCCCATTTTAACTCCCTCCAAGCGCCACAATAAATACATGTGATGCTTTGTGGTAATTCCTCTACTTGTCACCGCCCGCACTGCTTTATTCATCTCTTACCTCTGGCAACAACCAAGCATTAGACATCGCGTCGTCTAAATCCTCCATCGCTACTATTCGCTGTCTATCATCCCTCACACTTTCAATTCCAATGCCTATAGCCGGCCTCGCCGTTTTTAAACATTACCCATCTCCGCCCGGAAACTCTTCCTGGCTCGTCCTCACATTGCCCACTTCCTCCCCCGAATCAAGCTCCTCCCTCTGACGCAACGTCTTCACTTATCCACGTCCTGCTTTCCATCATGCCGCAGCCGATCATCCCCGCAGAACGCCCGCCATTCCCCCAGCCGTTCGACACCCCCGCATCCCGCTCAGCACGCTGCCTCCCCGCCTTCCACCGCCGCTAGCGCTTGTGTCTTCCGCTGCTTTGCCAACTCCTCTCCGCCGTTTCCCTTTGACAGCCTCGCCGCCACCGTTGCTGCTGCAGCGCCCATTCTGTGGGCCGTGCCTCCGCTTCCGCCGGTGACCTGCGCGGCGAGGCGTGGCGGCGCTCCGAGAGCCCTAATGACGGAGCGCCCCTGTTTAGCCGGCGCGGAGCGGCTCGGCTCGGCGCGGCGGTCGCCCGTGTGGCGCCGCAGCGACCTCCGCCGCTGCGTGATGAGCCATGGCCTCGCGCACACCGCCACGCCCGCCCCTCCCGTCCACGCCACACCCAGCTCCTCCCCAAGTCCACGCCATACCCCGCCACTTCCCTGCCCGCGCCACTCCCCACCCCTCCCCCATCCTCGCCAAACCCCGCCCCTCCCCCATCCACGATACACCACGTCCCTCCCCCGTTCTCGCCACACCCCGTCCCCCCCCATTCACGCCACATCCCGCCCCTCCCTATTCACGCCACACCTCGTCCTTCCCCCAGTCCACGCCACATCCAGTCCCTCCCCGGCCACGACTCACTCCGCCCGTCATCTCGTCCTGGCAACACCCACTCCACCCCCCCCTTCTCACTGTCCACGCCACACCCCGTCCCTCCCCGGCCACGCCCCACACTCCTCTCCCCGTCGACGCCGCACCTCGGTCCCGCTTCACCCTTCCCCCTGTCCACGCTCACCTCTCACCCGTCCACGTTCCGTCCCCCTCCGTCCACGCCCCTCCTCCCCCGCCTGGCAACGCTCCGCATACCCGCGCCTATTGCCCTCCCATCACCCAGGGAAGTCGTCCCCACGGAGGAGGTCCCCGTGACCACAAATCGCACGGGCGATTTTTTCTTCTTTTTTACCTTCTTTTTCGCTTTTGTTAGCGAAGGTCGTTTTTCGCGAGAGCCGCCTGCGCCGCCACAGCTATTCCGCCGGCCGTCTTTGCGTGTTGAAGAATGAGCTGGCACGTCGCCTGACTCTTGAAAAGATTTCCTCCTTTTTTATGCTGTTATTCCCCGGAGTTTTAGTTTCCGTGTGTTAATCTCGCGGAAATGTTAATGTATTCTGACTGTATAAAGACTCGTGTTAAACGGATTAATGGTGAAAAGAGGCCAGTAGGAAACATAATTGAAATTGATTAGTTGTTTTCTTCGTTGTGGAGAAGCTTTCCAGAAGCGCTATATTCTGTGAACAGTGTTTACGATTGAGAAACTTTTTTCCCCCCAGTCCTGGAGAAGTCATTCAAGAATTTGATTTCCTTTCCACTTTTTGTAGGTTGCGTTCCCGGAAGAGTCTAGAGATTTAGAAATCAATAGGCTCCGTGAGAAAATGTTCTTTTAAAGAAAGTTGTTAAAGGAGCTTTGAATGGAATCAATCTAAACTAGTGTTTCATGGAATACGACACCTTTTTCGATATGCATGCTTCCCATTAGCACGGACAGACTGTTTGAAATGCATTTGTTTTTCTCTTTCACTTGACTGTACTTGTTCCCCGTACTTTTTCTTCTGTGTTTTAAGTAGTGATTCAGAAAATTGTTGCCTATTATCCAGCATTTTCTCAATTATCTGAATAACTCTTATTAATCAACATATTTATTTCCTCAAATTCAACCAAAATGAGAAAACTGTGTTTATAGAAAATACAATTCAAAATGTGAAACATTTAATGACATATTCAGTGTGGTTCATGAGTTCCCACACAAATTGACGCCCATTCGACGAGGAAATATTTTTATGGCAGCCTTTCTGTCCTCTATTTGTCGCCTAGTTACTATTCCTTTACCGTTGGCCTCCGCGCGGAAGGAGGGAAAAGAAGTGTCCGTGGGGAGAAATCCCGTGCGGCGGCGGGGAGAGTGGGGGGCGTGAGCGGTCGTGGCGTAAGCCGTTTATTCGCTCGTTTTCCGCGGGCGCGCCGCCCTTTTCGCGCCGCACGCGCGGCCTCCCTCGGGGCGACCGGGGGCGGCGGCGGCGCAGCGATGCGTGGGCGGGGAGCATCGGCTCCACTCGATCGCTCGCTGCCAATCAAATCACTCCCCGCCCGCAGGAAACGGACCTCATTTTCCGACAGACAGCGCCGATTGTGTTACCGGCGCGCGGTGCGCTGCGGTGCGCGGCGAGGTGGAGAGGGCGCGGCGGGGCGGGGCGGAGCGGCACGAGCTGCCCTCCCGGCCCCGCCCGCCGTCACTGCCGCTGCTGCTGCTCCCGCCGCACGCGCGTCGCATCGCCAACGCGAGGGACGGACAGGAGGAGGGGGAGGGCAGTTGGCGCCGGCGTCTCTGGGGACGGAGGTCACTGGCGCTCTTGTCATCCGGGATTTTGTCCTCCCCGGCGCTGCTTGGCGGTCGCTCCTCAGCTCCCCCTTTTTCTCCTCCCCGCTGATGGACCTTGTGGAAATCTGGAAAGAGATTGGAGGTTGTTATTTCCTGCCGGAACTTTGAAAGATTTGGTAACTGTCTTTGCAGTAAGAAGTAGCGACGCGAGCTTGTTAAAATGTGACGTTGAAAAAAATACACGTTTGATGCTGTGCGACATCTAGTTAATACTCTCCGTCCTAGATCTTAAAGAAGTTTCGAAATTGTGTACGCGAAATTGCAGTAATGTCATGGCAAAGATTTCACTATCTCTGAGAGTGCAAAGATTGAATTGGGACACAACGATACAAGCATTATGCGTGTTTTCACAAATGAATGTGATGAGGTGAGCGCGAGATAATATATTTTATAGTCCATTTTTATTACCTGTTCAATATTTGATGAAAATCCATCTTATTTTTTAAACAAAGTGTAAAACAAACTAAAACAATAAATAAAGTGTTCACTTTATTTCGCCATTTACGGGATTCGCTTGATACCAAACCAAACCCAATTTTCCTTTCGTAGTGCTGTATTTGTCAGGCAATCTGTGTCGTCATCCCGTGCTTCTCGGAAGCGATCAACAACCTTTCCCTTTTACCAGATATTGTCTCGAGCCCCCCCCCCCTTTTTTTTTTTTTTTTTTTTTTCCTGCTCCGTATCTACCCAAAGTCCCCCCCCCCTCTTTTTCCCCTCTCTGGGATACCGTGGCGAGCAGCGTCGTCCCAGGGTTGTATGTTTTCTTTTCTCCTTTTCCCGCCGCTGAGCTTTTATCGCTATTTCGAAGGGATTGATCGAGTTACGCGGCTCTCTTCCGTCCGTCGCGCACGGCCGCGCAGACGAGCCGCCGGAGGGGGAGGGGCTGGGCGACCGGCGCCACCGCCGCGCCACCGCCGCGCTGCGCCTCTGCGCGAGTAACTCGGTAACTTCGCACGCGGGGCTCGCTGCTGCAGTGGCGCCACCGGCAAGAACAAGAGACAAAAGCTCTTAGTGGAGGCTGGGTTGTGTTCTAATTGCAACTCATCTCACCTACTGGGCTTCTTCATTGTGCTGCCTCTGTTGATGTTGGCTTTTGGGACTTCCTGATCAAGCCTTTTCTATTATAGACAGCAAACGGGAGGAACGCTGTTGGGTTTAAGTTTTGGCGACTGGAATGTTCAAAAGGTATTGACGTGTGTCTGAATGAACATGAGTTTCTGATCTTTCACGTGCTTACGATTTGTACTCGCGTAATCCTCAGTGTCACGACTCTTAGATTATTTCTTGTCGCATTTTATGTGACAGTTTACCAAACCACCCTACATTTAAAGTTGTACATTTCCTCGTTATTAGTCGATTGCGAACATCCATTGATTTGTTTTTTATTAAGTTATGTCTGGAATATTATCACTTGCACACTTTCTTGAATCATTTGATATTTTATAAAAGTGTCATAGTATCAACTACCCTGAGTGCTTCTATTTGTATCAAACTTGCTTTCAGTGCATTAGGAGTTGGATTACAGTAAATGAAATAAATATAGAAATAAATATAGCAGTTCGCACTGCTCAAGCATTTTAGCAATGGATAAAAAAGAATTGTTGGAAAGGAAAATGACAAAATTACTTTGAATAACTCGAACCCACAACATTCATTTTTGCCTCGTATTTGCTTCCATTCCGAAGGAGAAAAAAATACTTGGTAATTTATTCCTCGGCTATTAGCATTAATTTCTTCAGGTTATAATAACACGCATCCTTCTGCAAAACAGAAGCTCGTTTGATAATTTGATACGCTGCAGGTATCCAAGTCTGCGCTCACTGCAGCATGAAATAACTGTCCGACGAGTTTATCACAAACGTGTTCATGGAATAACGTAAGTATTTTTTATTCATGGAAAAATACGACTACCATATTAGCATAGTGAAATGCGTTGCCAAGATAAGAAATTATTTTTACCTTTGAACGAATCGCCTCGTGACGGTGACGCTGTGAAATATGTGATGTTGTAACTCCAGCGGTCATTTCTCAAGCCCATCGTCGCAGACATAGTGATTAAATGGTTAATTAACGGCTAGTTGTAATTAAACTGTGGTTTTCATTCGTGAATTAATCCGACGCATCCGTGCTGCGTTATTTGCACATGGGGATTCTTCGTGACCGAAGTATATTTAGATGTAATTTGTGGTTCGTGCACCAGTGTAAGATACTACACGCGTTGAAATTAATGGTCCATGCACTGAATACTAATGTAAATGAACGTCAGACTTTCAACTTTGTTGCGCAGACATGCGCGGCATCGTGCTGGAATCCTCGTTACCAGAGCAGTGGCGCCCCGTATCTCACTTGGCGACTCTAAGAGGACCATTTATGTGGAATTTATTATTTTATTCCACAACGTATGAGCTGTAATAAAAAAAATCTACGTAGTTGATTTGTATTTGTGTGCTCCGTCGAGTGTCAAGCGATGCGGACTACCGGAACATTAGAGTTCTCGTAAACCTTTTTTTTTTCACATACGTAATTGTTGATAGATCATTGTTCGAACCATTTTATGTTCGGAGGATGGAAGAGCGGTTCTCCGGAGCGCTTCCAACTATATTGGGACATTACAAGCGCGATAAATTACAGAAAGCATCCCGCCAGAGAGCGTGTTATGCGATCGTG
Organism: Acheta domesticus; assembly: GCA_031308135.1. Classification (NCBI taxonomy): domain Eukaryota; kingdom Metazoa; phylum Arthropoda; class Insecta; order Orthoptera; family Gryllidae; genus Acheta; species Acheta domesticus. The sequence continues at coordinate 105,345,008 of JAHLJT010000631.1, read as the reverse complement.
AAGGTCCCCCCGTTAAGAATACGCCGCGTAGTCCGCCGCAATGGAATCGCGTGGAAAGTCAACCGAGTCCAATTAAGGCATCGAAGAATGGTGAATGGCTGGCGGGCCGCGCTGCCTAACGCCAGCTGCGGGCGTCCACGCGCTATCTGTCCCATTCATGTGCCAGGGGCCGGCCGCCTGCCGCTCGCGTGGTAAGGCGACTCGACGCGAAGCAACGCCAAGCCACGCCACGCCATGCCATGCCACACCGTGCCACTCGTTGCGATGCGATCCAACGCCACGCGGCAAACGTTCTCACGATCTCGCCTCGCCGCGGAACGTATTCCGCAGGAAGGGTGGGGAAGACGCATCAACCGCCCATCCGCATCGTTGTCTAAGAGATCGTTTCCTTGGGGTGAATTGTGCGCTTACGAGAGAAGAAGTCGTTCAAGGATTTCCAACAATTCTTCCTCTACTTTTTTCGGAATTGTTAATTCTTCCTTCGATTAACAACTGGGGGAAACAGTAATTTAGAATACGGAATGATCAAAGAGTCATTTATAATTACTTTATCAACAAGAAGGTATAAGAATGATGTGAGGAGCAAGTGAGGTTCCTTTTTTGAGAAGTTGAAGTATCCTTATCATCGTGTGTAATATGGTATTGTATTCCCACTTTTTTGTCTAAAGAAATGTCTTTCGTCGCGACTTCCATCTGCGACTACCCCGCCCGGAGACTTAAGAAAATACTCGTAGATAAAGCATTTCTATTACCCACAGGCAAAAAAAAACGTAGTACAGCAGCAACAGCAGTAGCATTTTGTTGGCCATTAATAGGCATCGTTTATGCTGATGAATAAAATAACTGTTTTTGCAGTAGGTGCGTCAAAAAACCATAAAATTGTTCAGTAATAGTACGAGAATATAGAAATTATTCAGAAATAGATATTTCCGCGGTTGATTTGAGATAAATTGGCTTGTGCCAATAATATGAGTTCCGACACTTAATATCCTACAGTAGAACTTCCTCGATGGGGAATCTCAAGGGCCCAATACTTTTTTCCGCATTAGACGGGATTCCGCATTATACTATGCAATTCTACAGAATGGAATTTACGTTTGCCAGGACCGCAAATTTGTATTTACAATATCTCACAGAACCTTTTTATTTCTATTTTATAGGACGTATTTTTGGATGCATGTCTACTAAATGTACGTTATACTAAATATTCTAAGTAAATCGTTGGAAAACGTCAACGAATTTCTTGAAGTGAAAAATTAAATAGTACCCTAAAGTGGCACTTAATGAGTAATGTAATATTACCATTAAAATGTGCATGTTCCAAACTCGCGAAAGGCCTATCAAATAATTTGTTTTCATCTTCATTCCAAAGTGTTGGCGGCATCGCTCTCTTCAATGTAATTGAGGATTCCTGCTGTAGCTGAACGATTCCGGGCTGGATGCGCTACTGCTTTTTGGTCCTCTCGCTCGCGTCGCCGCCGTCGGAACGTTAATGGCATCGTTAATGGAGTGGCGCAGCACCACTGTTTGCGAACGGCCGCAGCGGCAGTGGCGACGGCGTCAGCGCTATCCGCAATCGAGAAAGCAAGCGGCGGATATCGGTATTAGCAGTTCAGGGAGTATTGATGAGAAGATATGCGCTCATCCACGTTCTCTCTAGGCACGGTGGAGGAGTGATTGCATTTGGAAAAGAATTGGTGGGTGGGGGGTTGGTTACATCAGGGAGCGTCGGTAAAAGGGTGCATTAACAATCGGAGGCTGTAGTGGCCGTAATTTCCTTCGTTGAATTACGAGATCCAGTGAAAGTTCTCTTCTGCTTAACACAGTGGATTCGATTTTGCAATGCCCAGCCTCCATCTTTTGGTTTCTTGTTTAACATCGCTTTACAAATTCAAGGTGCCCAGGAAATGGGAAAAGTCTGATAATTCTGTACTGTTTGGAAAATCATTGGCTGGGAATGTTTTTAATAGTGGAGTAAGGTTTGCTTTGACGTCGCACATTGGAGATGCACGTACAATTTTTCTATGTTCATCCTTCTTAATCGAGCCGAAACACATTTTTGTGTCGCATAAAAAGAGAAAAAAACGTGAAGAGATGTCTCTCCGTTTTAAAATACAATGTGGATGGATCTAGGTTGTTTAATAGTATCACACACTTCATAGTACAGTAGTAAAATAAAAATACTTTCAGTTTGTCAGAGAACATCACGGGTGAGTTTGAGAAGTCTGTGGGAATTCCGGAATGTGAAGTCGTTAGCTACCCTGAAACCGTGGCGCTGATTGCTCTACTTGTCAATTTGAAAATGACGTCAGAGCTGCGTGACGGGAGACGTGTAATCGCGCGCGCGTTGAGCGCCGCCGCCTGGGCGCGAAGACCTGTTCGCCGGTTCTTTTGCGGTCGCCGGTGTGCCGGACCCGGTGTGCTGAGGGGGGCGGCAACGGTGGCGGCGCTGCACCTGCCTCGCGCAGTCGGCGCGCCGCTCGCCCCCGCCTCCCGCCCCACAAAGAAGGGAAGACTGTTGCTCTTCGAGGTACGCCTCTAGAGGCAAATCACGCCGCTTTGCCTCCACCCGCCGATCTCTGCGCGATATTCTTAATGCAAAGCAGATTTTGCCGAAGTAAACTACTGTGCTTTGCTCTAGTTGTAAGTTAGGAGTATCCATGTATCATTGAATATTACACCTTTCGATTAGATTCATTAATGTGTTTGTGTTACTTTTTCCTTGCACTTTTTTTAAAAAGGTAAATCGTGAGCTTTTTTTTTCTTCAATTATTTTCCATATTCAACTTCTTCTGTAGTTTGACTGTGAATTAACTTTAATACTTTACCTTATTTTAAATGCCTAAATACATGTTTAATTTCGTTAAAGCCGAGGCGTGATTTTTACATTTTAAAAATAGTTACTTCTGTAAAATCAGAAAATTATTATGGTTAATTTTTAAACGGAAATTTGAAAATAGAATTTTAAAACCTGGGTGAAGATGTGCGCAACACGAAGAGATGACTTCGTGTGACACTCCGTTGCGAAGCGTCGCGGCGGCGACTTGAAGAAGCGTCCAAGCCTTCGCGCTGTCACCTGCAGCTGCGTTGACCCCTTCGTGCTCTCCCCCAACGCTGCTCCTCCCCCGGCTTCCTTCCCCCCGCCCCGCTCGTGGCTGGCGCGGCCGTTGTTACACCGCCCAGGTGACTGCGCGGCTCCTTTTGTTTAGGATATTAATTAGCCCCGAGGTATTTAGGCTTTCAAATGGAATGCAAATTATACCGCTTTCTTTATTCGGAAGGCCCCGCGTTCTATCGCTGCGCCTCTTCTCCTTCTGCTTCGCTCTCCTTCCCCCCTCTCTCTCTCCTTGCGCCGTGCGTTAATTGACCGTGCGTATTTTCCACCCGTAATTACCGCGCGGAGCATATGGTCCGTCCTGGAGCGCCGTGAAGAAGCCGAGAAGCGTGGCGCGTGAGGAAGTAAGTGCGGAGAAAGAGGAAGTCGCTTGTTCGTGTGGGTGGCCCTTTCTCCTCGCGCGCCTTGTGCGTTCGGCGAGGCGTCACGACCTCTTAACGCTCCGCTCCCCTTTCTCCTCGCCGTACTTCCTTCGTTTGTTCTCCTCTCGCCCTCCAAGCGTCGCCAGTGTTTTTACTGCACGACCACAGTCAGCTAGGCGGTTCCGTGCAACCTCATTATCAAGTTTGCATTGGTTTCACTTTCGCATTCTTTTTTCGCCGCTTCATTACGTTTGACGACGCTTCCTTAGTGTAGTTTTAATACCATCTCTCTTTCAACATGTTTAATACCATCTCTCTTTCTAGCCGCTCTAATTTATATTTTCTGTGCGTGATATACAGTGTTATTCGTATAGTTTTTACATCCTTTTAACACTTAGTCACATTTTGCTTTCAGTTTATTCAATTGTACCAAGTTCTTTGCACATATCTTGTACTCAGTTGCACGTGCTCCTTTTCTCCTTCGAAACACAAACCAGTACCGCCTCTCCGGTGCTTAAGCCACTCCCTTGAACCCCTCTGCAACATTTTGACTTGGCCTGTACCATCTGCGGCCGCATGGCAGGGCCCTCCTCCTCCTGCGACGCCGAGGCCACTTTCGGAGACGGTGGCGGAGCGAGATTCCCTGTGCAAATGGACTGGCTGCGGGCGCCGCGCTGATGGCCGCGAGGAAAAATCGAGGGCGGAGAGTGCGGTCTCGATCGCGCTTCTGAAGGGCACTCGCCGCGCCGCCCCGCATCGCCCTGCGCAGCCGGCTCCGTCCTTGCCGACCTAATACGCAGGGAAGGCAATAATAAGGAATACAATCTACATAGGAAATGAGTGTTACTCCGCCTGGCGCGCACGGCGGACGCGCGGTTTGAAACAGAGCGGCTTGTCGGTGGTCGGTATCTTGGCTTGCAGGCGGGCGTGCGTGTGAGGGGGCGGGAGGAAGCGAGGGAAGGAGGGCGGCGGGCGACGGATTCACGCTTCACGCCCTCCGAGGGGTGCGTGGTGCGGGTGACCCTATCTGCCTCCCCGTTCTTGTGCTATCTCGTGTACTGTGTTAGTTCCAGGAATGAAAAATAGGGGTTCTTCACTGGTGGTTTGAACAAGATATTAAGTAAATTCAGGAAAGTGCTAGTACTTCGGAAAGTTTTCTGCCCGAGGAAAATGCTGTTCGTACCGCGTAACTTGTTCAAGTTACAATTCGGCTTCCAGCAGTATTTCGAAGTATGATGCACTGTGTTGATGTTTTATTGAGTGTAAGCAATGAGTAGTCTTTTAATTCATTTGTACACCTCAGTGTCAATGTTGTAGAACAGTTTTCATTTCTAGTTTAATAAATTGCTGGAAAATTATGCGTTACAATTTTTTTCTACAATATATTACCGCCCACTTGTCTTTGGTGTTCTGCAAATTAACGTTTCCAGTGGCAACATAGTTACCATATAATGTAATACACATTGAAAGTCAATGAACTGAGATACAGCTTTGCAAATTCACTTCTTACATCAACAGCCATCGGGGTTTGCCTTTGACCGTGTTCTTCGTTTTCCAAACCAACGTATTTCTCAGTTATCATTCAGCGTTTTTGTTGCGGGTTGTGTTATCAGCTAGCCATAATTGCGACGACCGTTCGTGTACCCTCATGAAAGGAAATGAAAGTCATTTTTGAACGCGTTCCTGTAAGCGACGATTAATTCAGTCCATTAGTATGATTATCAATCGCCATTACGTACAGAGGTTGTCACGGATCCGATATTGTATGCAGTACATTAGAGAGCTCTTTGGAGATAGAGATCTCCGTTTTTTTTAAAAAAAACAAAAAACAACTTGGGACCGAACTCATTCCTATGCGAAAATACATGCTAATGGCGCTCCTTTTGCGGGGACATTTGAATAAGGTCACATCTGTTTCGCCGTGAACTCATTTCCAGCGATTTGTTCCGCTATTTATGTGCGGTGGCTGCTGGTGGGTGGGGCCTCGGAGAGCGCGCGCCCGCCACGGCAGCGGCGACGTATCCGCGCGGCGGGCAAAACAACTTCCAAATGCAAGTCAGAAGTTGCCAATAAAACGGAAATTGCCGGAGGAAGACTGTTTCGGTCGTATTCTCGCAGATTAATCGCCCGCTCTCCGGTTGTCTCTGTCCTTTCTGCCCCGCGCCTCGTCGCCTCACCCTGCCTCTCTCTCCCCTTGGTATCGTATGCCCAACCCTGCCGTTTCTTTCTGAGGTCGCCCCTTCCTGCTCACCCCCTCTGGTTTCCCTCGTTTTGCCCATCGCCACTTCGACTCTTCGTAATCACCCATTTTCGTCTTACCACTTGATGCTTTATCTTTCCTCCTTTGCTACATCTCCCTGCTCTCTCCAGAAACCGCTTTTCTTCTCTCTTATCTCTTTCTCAGTCTTATATTCAGTAGCTTATTCAGTCTTAGATTTTGTAGCCTAATCAATCTCTTCCTAATCCATTCTTCTCTTATTTAATCCTCCACCCCACCCTCATCCTAGTCCACCCAACTCTGCCCTATGTCACCCTTCTCCCGCTTTACCCTATTATCCCACCCATCCCTCTGCACCTACATCCTCCCCCTATCCTGCCTTATCCCACTCTCCCATGCGCCCCCCTCCCCACCCCTCCACACCACACCACCCTTGCCTTCCCCCTCTCTACAACACCCTGCCGTCCCACCCTTTCCTGCCTCCTCTTCCCTTCCCGTACTATGAACACCTCGCGGCCGTCTCTCCGACCCATTCGCCGTACTGCGTTTCACCCCTGGCTAACCCGCCCTCCTCTCCCGCGGAAGACAGCTATGCTCGCTGGGACGCGTACAAGAAGCTGCTGCCGTTGCCGCCACGCGAAGCTTATCGGATCGACAGACAAAAACCCGTCCCCGCCACCGCCAGCAGTCCTCGTGGCTGCGAGCGCTTGGAGATTTAACCTACTTCTTCCCCGTCTCTTTTCGCTGTTCTTGTCTTGGGGTACCCGTTCCTCTGTTGCGAAGCTCGCTTCTTGCCAGTACCATGGGGCCTCGCCCTGCCACTTCGTTCTGATCTGACTTGCTGGTTTATGACAGTTGTGGAATAACGCTTGCTTGCTCAGCTCGTGACACCACATCTCCGTACTGTCTCGATGGTCGTTTCGTCTCCCGCCATCCACTTTTCCTGCGCCTTCCTCGATTCCCTCATGCTCTCGACGCTCTCGGGAATTCCCGTTCATCACAAATCATCTCCGGCTACCGGAAACGCAGATTTCTGTCCCAGCCTTCGCTTCCGGTGGCGGCGGCGAAAGACAATGAAGATTCGTTCTCCGCGCAGGACAGAAACGTACGATGCTGCGCCCAGGAGACGATGAGCCTCCGACGTGCTCTTAACCGCGGGCGTAACAACCCGCCAGGGCTCCCACTGCGTTAACTGCACGCGTAGCCCTCTCTTAGCTCCCCCTCCCCCCGCCCCCGCCCCCACCCAGCCCCGCCGCGCTCTGCCCCGCCGCGCTCCGCCCTCCCTGCCCCGCCTCGCCCCGCCTCGCACCCCCCAACCCCGCCCGACCGACGAGGTCGTAACGTTCGCCGGGGCGAAACGCAGCGGTGGGAGTGCTCCAAGGCGCCGGCGTCTGAGGGGACTGTTAAGGGGAAATGAGAAGATAGAACGTGCTGAAATGGAGGAAATAAACAGATGGATTGACGGAGCCCAAGAAGTAGCGGGGAGAGAAGCGCAAGGAAAGCGGCGACCGTGGTCGTTGCGAATCGAGTACGAAGTGAATAGGCTTTCTGATCGCCATGTAAATCAGATTTAAAATCTCAAATTTTTAATAGTTGTATCTGAGCGTTTACAAATTTATGGTTCGAGTGCTAATATCGAAAAGGTGCAGACCTTCCAGCTTTTAAATATGTATTACGGGTTTCTTCCGGGATAAAGAGCTATATGACAACAAGATGCGTATGTAGATTGTATTTCAATATTTTTATTTTTATTTTAGCAATTACAAATTGCCCTGCGCCTAATAAAAAATGTAATTCAAAGTGAAATCTGACTTAAGATTCCCCCCTCTTTAAGATCTTGAAGTGATCTTATTAGTTACGAAGAAATTCATAATATTGTTTTCTTCAATGTAGTCAATAACAGATTTGATTTTGTCATCAGATTTTTATGCATGAAGAACATTTCACGTTCGTTGTGCCCCACTGACCTTTTGGCCCGAGGTAGTAAATCAGTGCTTTTCGAGAGGAAAGTACGAGCGTACTCAAAACGATGAAAAGCCTCGCCGTGTTTCAGCGTGAGTAGATCGCGTGATTCAGGGCGCCCTGCCTTGTCCCAGAACTCCTTAGTCCTTGTCCGTAGGCGGAGCGTGGTTATGACGAATCGTTTAGCGTGGCGGCCCGTTTTTAAATTCGGTTGTTGCTCGGCGCGAGCGTGCGTGTTCGCGGCGACGTTTTGCGGTTCGGATACGTCCGCTGTGGAGAAGGCGACTCAACGGCGCGTTCTGGTAAATTAACAAGACTGCCTGAACTCAAACGAGCTGGAAGTAATGAATTGAGACAAGACACAGTTGAGTGCTACTGAACACGAATATTTAAATGTGAGATGTATGTTAAGGACGAATACATTTAAATGACGTTTTATGTATTGCTTATTTGAATATTTATAATTACTTTTTGGTTATATAGAGAGAAAGGAAATATAGACTTCCCTGTGGGATAAAAATGTTGTAGTCCAGTGTTTCAGGTGTTCGCTCTTCCTTACAGTTATCTGAAAAGAGATGTAACGTTATCTAAGAATGACGTGCTAGCAATTGCCATGAAAATAATTAACGTAGCGCACAAATGCTCAGACAAAATCGCATTAACCGAAGACACTCAAGGATGTCGTTTAATGTTGCTAATTACAAAATCTTGAGATTTCAATTGTGAAGTATCCTCATTACTTCGTTCACTACGTGCCCACGATTCATAAAGTGTCTTATAAATTCCGACCATAAAATCCTCTACCAATAAACTCCGGAGAAGTGTCACTCTTCCCATAAATAACCTACTTCGAAAGTTGAATCGTTTAATTTCCCCCCGGATTTTACTTTCCTCGGAGAACACAAGGAAACGACGTTCTGGGCCCTTCAGAAATCCAACCATTCCCCTTTCCCACCTCCGACATCGCAGTCGTCGCCTCCCCCTCCGCCGCCGCCTACAGAAGTAGGAGAGGGGGGGAATGGAGATAATTTTTGAAGAGGCCGAATTTAAGCGCTCCACCCCAATTTGCATGAAGGCCCCGGGAGTCAGTAGTAAGTAGTCGGGGCTAATTTGCTCCTCCTTGGCGCCGAATTCCCGCGGCGGCTGGGTTCCGCTCCGAGCGCTGCTTCCCTCGCCCCGTTCCCTGAGGACTTGGCGGTCGTGTTAAACCCGAGGTGTATGGCTGCAAGGGCTCTTGCCGGTCCTCGGCGACCCTCCCGGGCCCGCTCCTCGTCGCAGCCATTCACCTTCAGCCATCGCTGGCGACCCCGTCCCCCTGCCTTTCCAACTTCTTCCCCGCGATCGCCCGTTCAACCATCATTCTTATTTTCGCGATCTCGACCCCGCTGCTTCTAACCCAACCTCATCGTCTTGCTTCTGACCCTACCCGCTTCTCTCGCTGTCTACTCATCCTCATTATAACCCTCTCCTTCGGTTTGTGGTGATTGCTTTTGTCATTCCAAATATAAGAATAAAATGCGTTGACATTCCCAGTATTCTTTGTAACAAACAAGAATGTTGGAAGAGACATCTCGATAGTTTTCCCGTCTATACTTGGCTTCTTCAGTGACAGTGTAATTACTACTATGTATTATTCCAAGTTCTTTATACTCTTCGTACTTTATTGAGAAGTTGCATTTATTTATAGTTCGAGATTTTTACCAAATAACTACTCTTTCTGTCTGGCCACAGTCAAATAGTACATTTGAGATATTTTGGAGTCGTATGACATATAATATATTGATAAGCAAAAAACGGCATATTTTATTTCTACGCGGTGTATTACTTTCAGCCATTTAGTATTAGAAATGGTTCCCGCCCCTCTCCATTCCCAGGGGTTTCGAATTGTGGTCAACCCTAATCCCACCTCCTCCTCCTCCCTCAGCCACCCAGTTTTCGCTTCCGCCGCCGCCGCCGCCGCCTGCCTCCCGTGCTTCCGTCGGCGGCTGCTCTCACCCCCCCTCGCGTGCTCCGCAGCGGTGGGAAGGCGGCGGGCGCCGCGGCGCGCGTTCCGCCGCGCCGACCGAATCGCTCCTCTGGGTGGAATCGCTTAAGCAACTCAGCGCGCCTCGCGCCCTCTCAGCCGGCGCAGATGCGCGCGGCAGTCGGCAGCCGGGCGTGCCGCCGACGCCGCCGCCGGCGCCAGCGGATTCCGGCCGACTCGCGCGGTAATGGCGCGGAGCGCTTGTTGATGAGGCTGCGGCCACGCCGCCACCGCTCCGGATCGCTCTGCCGGTCGCGGGCTACTCCTGCCGGCGTTGGCGGGAGTTATTCGCTCTCCGTCCGTAAAATAATTAAAGATGTCGCCGATTGAATCAATGCATTTGTTGGCCAGCAAATACGACTTGTGTGATTGAAATCCGTGCGATCCAATTGAATGGTAATATCAGAAGGCAAATAAGACCGGCGGGTCAGATTTTCGAGATGAAAAAATTCCGATGATTAAATGGGAAAGTGGATCACGGATTATATTATTACTGCCTTCCTGATTTTTGAGCGAAAGCTTGGTTACGTGTATTGGATGCCTGGATGCACATGTTGAGTAGAGAGCTCGAAATTGCTTTCATGATTACAGTTAATGACGTTTCTGGTTTGCCTTACGCGTTCTAATTCCGAATAAAATTATGGGTTTTGTCACCCTAGGTATCTCCACTTTGACGCTTCACGCACTCTTTTACCTTCTACTTGAATCAGAGAATCAATCGCTACGACTTGTCAGCTGTATCATCGTTCATATCCATCGCAACTGAAACTTCACTATTGTGTTTATACTCGACAGTGTGACACCAATGTAATGGTAATGGAATTCTTTCTCCCTCATTTACAATTGTGGATTATTGCTTGTCCTGAGTAAGGACGCGCTTAACATCTCCGCTAGTTAGGGACCCCGAATTACTTTTTTGAACAAAACTTATAATTCATAATTAAATGAAAAATTTTACTATTAAATTTAAAGGAGCTATCGTTTATTTTCAAATGCGTTTTGATTGCATGTGTTAAATATTTTAATACTCTTTGAGGGTCCCATAGGTTGGGACATGCTAAAGGCCTCTCGTGATATTAATCCAGCCGTGCCCGAACCCATCCCTTCTGCCCCGCCTCCCGCTCTCGTGGGATCAGTCACCCTGTTTGACATCTTCGGTTCCTTCGTCATCACGTCACTCTCCCGTCCGCCCGCGTACGTGAAGCGCGCTCGCGGGGCAAACAAACAGCGCGGAACGGCGCGCGGCGCGGCGCGGCGCGGCGCGGCGCGGCGCGGCTGGGCGCGAAGGCGGGTGGGGTCGCAGCGCAGGGCGCGTGGGACGAACGAGGGCGACGCGGCGGATGACTGGCTGGCGCGCGGCGGAACGGGGGCTGCGGCTGTATATGACACGGCGTTGGCGGCGGAGCTGGAGGAACGGAAACGGGGCCGAGCCGAGCTGGGCGAGCGCGCCCAGACAGAACGGGCGCGCCAGATGTCACGCGTCGCTCAGGACGAACGTCGCGTCGCGTCGCGCCGCGCCGCGCCGGGCCGGGTCGTGGTTGCCGGTGACGGCAAGGCCTGGGGTGGGCGGTGGCAGGAGACGGGGGACGGTGTGCGGGCTGATGTTGGCAGCGTGTGATGGTGGTGGGTGGGCGGGTTTGGGCGACAGGCAGTGAGCGGCGGGAGGGAGTAGCCTGATACTGTTGCGCCCAGCAACGGTAGAGGCGTAGCAGCAGCGGAGAGGAATACTTGCGGCGTCATATTGCGTTGCGACGCCCTCTTGTTTTCCTCTACTGATGCAGAGAGGTCGGGGTTGAGATCTGGCAGCTGCGTGCAGCCTCTTCTGGGTTTCAAAGTTGAGACGACCGACGCTGCGGTAGGGCTTCTTCCGCTTGGCCTGGGAGATCTCTGCTCTGAAGATTCATGCCGTCTCATTGAAATTTATTAAGCGATAGGTTGTGAAAATGAAATATTTGAAATAATTTTGGCAGCAACTTTTCTTGCATTCAGTTTGGGGAAGGAAAGAGTACTATATCGTAGAAAATTATGTGCTGCACATTAGTAACGCCAGGGCAAACGCACCGCAGTCATGGATGTCTTTCTAAATTGAACAATTCCAGCTGCTTGTATACGCTTGTTTGAGAAAATTGAATATATTTCTGAAATTCTACATTAAAAGTGAATAATAAAGTGTGTAAAAATATGGTTACCTTCCTGTGAAAAGTGTCCTGGATGAAGGGTAGATAATGTTCGTGTTCCAAGAAAAGATGTACTCTATTGAGTGCAGAAGTTTCTTTTAATATTACCAGACCATTGTATCTCCGCCGCCGTCCCGCGCCCGTGGAGAGGCAGCTGCTTGAATGCAGGAGGCGAGGGGTCGTGCCCCGTGCCGCCCCCGCGCGCCCGTGCAACCCGATGACAGCTTCCGCGATGGACGAGACGGCCGCAGCTCCGGGTTCGGCGCCCGCAGCCGCCCCTGTGCCTTCGGGGCTTGCCCGCAGGGTTCTTCTCTCTTTGTGGCAGCAGTAAAAATTGTGTTCGAACGTCGATACAATGGCAGAATAGCCGTCAAAGAAGACGATGTGGAAATAAACGGTTGGAGTTTCAACAGAGGCGAGAAGTTATTGATGTCGTTGTAAAGACAGCGGCAAACTTCAAGGAATTCACTCATTGGATAATGAAGCACCTAGTAGTCGTTATTCGAATTTTTTTTATCAGCCTATCAAATCTTTTAAGAATGTGGTCTCATCGCACCGAAGTAAGCTGGTTATGAAGAAGGAAAGGAACGGAGTGTACTGTCTGCTGAAAGACACTGGAGTCTACTGAAAGACAGATCGCGCACTGTCTGTGATCCATTGTGAAGGTCTTAGTTCGGGCATTCGCTTGAAAGGGATAAGGGAAACCGCGAAAACGATCGATCAGAACAGTCGACTCACGAACTCGATCCGGGCAGGTGGCCGAAACTAGCTGATCAATAAATCAAGTACATTGTAGGCACCCGTCCGGGATCGAAACTGCGATCTTCCTGTTACCGGTACTGCCAATCATCAGGCAGCTTCCTTGACCTTAATGGAAAATCCTGCACATTGAAAAACATTTGAACTGCCACAACTACTAATTTAATATTTTATCGAGCGCCCCTAGAGATCATAGAAGATATTTATTTGTGGAATTATAAGTTTTCCTGTTTCACTTAGTAGAAACATAATTTTATAATAAGGACATTTGCATTGTGCCATCTTTACGGCATCGTTAGCGACAGAGGTCAAGAGATTTAAACCCCGCTGGAGGAGTGGCCATCACTGCCATTGGAATTGCTGTGGCACCGTGGTTGGGAGAGGCGTGCGAGGGAAGGTCCCCTCTACCCAGAGCAAACTGTCTCCGCGCGCGTATACAGCTTCTATAACGAGGCGGCTCATGCGGCATTAGCGGGTGCTCTTTTCCTTTTGGACCATTAAGAAGAACGCGCGCTCGAAACGGGTTAAAAGGCGGGAAAGGCGGCGCGGGCTCTCGTTTCTGCTGCCGCTTTGGGCGCAGGCCCGACCCGCCTATTAGCCGGCCGTTTAACATACTTATTTGCGAGAACGGCCCGACAATGAGTGATGTCTGTATCCGGCGGACAGACCAAGTTACGTGCATGCGGCGGTCTACTGCCAGTCTTAAAAGAGTTTCTAATTCTTTGTTCTGCCGTCTTTTCTTTGTCGTTCTCTTCGGTACATTCTTCTAAGTTTCTTTGATGTTTTAGGACTCTGCTAATCCTAGGGGCATTTGGTGAATGCGTCGTAATTTGAACTCTTGATATTCAGTTAGTGAGTAGACTGACGGGCAAAACCGCAAAGGCGGGGGTAGTCTATATGAAAACATTTTTATCGCTCAAATCAAGTCCTTTCAAATTAACCGTTTGTCTTATTGCAAGTGAAATAGATACATTTAATAGGTGGTGGTATAATGAGCCGTGAATAAATAAGACATTAGATGTAACGGAAGTGGTCTGCGCTTATTCTTCACGCCAGTCCGTATGATATGATGTCCTTTGTAGTGTTGCCAACGTTTTGTCCGTCATTGTGGTCTGTCTTCGGAGAATGAACGTCTGGGGCACATCGGTTTTTCCAGCGAGTGCATTTGTGTGCTGGTACGCTACTTCCTTGTAATACTTGATATCAAAGGATCATGGACCCTCGCCCTCTGGGGCATGCTTGTCCATTCATGTCCGCCCAATGAATGTGCGGTTTGGCGGGTTGCACCTTTGCCCCGCGGTAATCGGTTGATGCTCCTCGTTCCCTCCCTGCGGTGCTGCGCCTGTTGACCGACGCCGACGCCAACGCACGAGACCCATTAAACAATCTGACTGGCGCCGGCGTTGGTTCTGTACATGCAGGCGTATAGTCTCTGCGTTACGGGAACCTCGGAAGCGGCGGCGGAGTTTTAATTGCTCTCTTCGAGCTTGACAATGTTCTGGCATGCGGCAGTGATACGGTTGCTTCCGTTGTCGCTGTGGATAATTGAAATGAGATTGTACCTTTTGTCGGAGGTTGATGCTCAAATGGTAGGCACGAATTGTATCTAGCATCTGATAAGTTTTTTCCATCTTGGTCAATCGAAGATAGATACTGACTGCAGTATGAGTTATTGCAAACGTTTGAATCTCGATAACCAGGCCTGCTCTTTTTTAATGTTTATCTCGGCGCGAGTAATATTGTAACCGGACTTCTTTCCAATTGGACATTCCCAAGCGTGCTGCTTACATGAAAGTTCTCAGAATGTTCAATTATATTCCTATTAGATCCACGAGCGCCAGAGCTCCTCGCGGAATCCTGTTTAGAAACGTCCTTTTCTCTCCGCGATTCCATACGCAGCCTGTAAGAAAGACACGTATTACGCCTTCCTTGTAAGTTGTCATGTTCCTCCAGCGGCTCTAAGACTTTTATGGAAAGAGGCGAGTGAAGAGAAAAGGAACGAAGCGGAGGCTCCGGGCGGCTCGACCTTCGCGCGCCGCATCGCCAACTCGTAGCTTTCCATCAACTGCCCGTCCGGCGCTGGTGCGGCGCGGAGGGACCGCAAAACATCGCGGTTGCCACCCCACCTCACCCCTCCCCTCCACGCCTCACCCAGCCCCCACCCTACCCCTCCCCTCCCCGCCTCCCCCATCCACCACCCCGCTCCGTCCCGCCCCAAACCTCGCCCCGTCCCGCCCACCACCCTGCCCTGTCCCGCCCCCGCCCCGCCCCCCTCCACGCCCAACCCCGCCACGCCCCCCACCCCGCCACGCCCACCACCCCCGTCCACCTCGCCGCACCGTGCGCCGTGGCCGAGGCCCCAATTTATCAGGAGCAAGTTACAGCTCTCTTTCGGGCCTGTTCCATTAGCATCCTAATGGGCGCGATCGCCGTGGCGCGACGGGTCGTGGCGATGGGAGGCGGTTCATTTGAATTTCTGCGGTCTGCGCGACCCGGCCGGGCGCAGTGCGGCGCGCAGCGGAGCAGGTCGACGCTCGCAAAAACGGCTCCGCGCTCGTTTTTTTCTGCGCGCCGCTGCCGCCGCCGCCGCCGCCGCCGCCGTCGTCGTGGACGGAGGCGTTGATCTATTTTTGTTTAAAATTCAGCACCGCACGTGCGTCCGTCCGACGGCCTTCAGGTAGCGCGCGGGAGCGAACGCCGGGTGAGTTGCGAGGGAGGAAGGGAGGGAGGGAATAGAAGGTGTTGTGGTTGAGACGTCGCAGCCGCGCTACTCCACGCCTCCTCCTCGCGATGGAAGGCGAGATTGCGGACGGCGTGCCATCGGTTGACATACGAGGCAGGGAGGAAAAAGAGCACGAGGCGGGATAGAGGTAACAGTGTTGACGGAGGGGATCCTGCTTTGGAGCGAGAGACGAAAACGGCGTTCTACAGGAATTCAGGGGAATATCGATGCGGCACTTCGAAACCGCCCTTTTCCCGGTGCTTGTGCCCGGGAGGCGGAAGGCTAACAAAGTATCGTGAAGCCCTGTGGGGTTGAGGGAGGCACCGCACCATTTGGCAACATCCCAAGCCGCTCAGAGGATTCTTTTCTTGCATGTTTTGCGAGTGGGCTGAGGGTAGAAGTTGATAGTAGGAGAATAAAGTGTGTGTGACCCTGCACAATTGCTCTCTATAGAAATGTATAGCACATTGAGTTTCTTTTGTTATCGTTCGCCTCGTCACGTTTATTGAGGTAAGAATACCGCTATATTATGAAATTGTGAAGCATTGATGTCTTCAACATATTAATATTCATGCACTTAAAATAATTTTAAATTTTAAGGAAGAAACTGAAAAGGTGTAAAATTTGCCGGAAATTATACGAAATACAACGAATCTTTTCACCCTTTCCAACATTAAATTTACTTCAATCTCTTTGTACGTCCTTGAGTCTTCTGGAAGTCGTTCCGTGTGATGCATGAGGACCCTCTCACGGGATTGCAGTGCGAGTAGGCCACGAATTGTGCGGCCCGCCTTTCGTCTTCCAAATCGGTCCTCGGGAGCTATCGTGTCTTGGGCGTACGCGGTGCGCCCCCCGGAGCCGGCTCTTCAACGGGTTAGGGCACTCCGGTGGGCCGTCCCGCGGGGCATATCGGGTCAGCCCGCGGCGCAACTTACGCCCAAGTTGGTCCCGCGGCGCGAGGTGCTGCTGCCGCCGGCGCGGGCGGAGTAGGAGGCATCGACGGGGCCAAAGGCGAAGTAGGCCCTGGGGGGCGCCCACCCGCGCGCGCAAGAAGTTCGACCTGTAACGGGCCCGCCACCTCGCGATGATCTAAGACCTCTTAGGAGAAAAGTGGGCGTGGGGCGGAGCCGATGGCTGGAGCGGAGGGGCGCACGTTCCTCCCCTGCGGTGGCGGACGTCGAGCCAAGTGGATTTGTGGGACTGCCAGGGGATGGAGGAGGGACGATGAATGTTCCTTTTGCGTCAGGTAATTCCTACCCCATTGCGTGATTTTAAACGCGTTTATGCTCAACGATTAACTGTGCATTAACTCACTACACGAGAGAATTTTTAAGTCGTGTCGTGCAGATCTCATATTTTATAGTGATATTATTTCCTTTTGTACAATTTCGTAGTGTTTGCCAAAAGTGAAATATTTCATAAAAGGGTCGCAGGATTTCTTTTAAAATAAGTTATTCAAATTTCCATTACGCATTGCAGGGGATTTTAATGTGCGTCTGACATTTCGCACGATTCATGTTTGACAAGTGTCATAAATTGTGCAGGCATTACGATCTGTCTGCGCTGTCACGTTAACTGTCCCCTAGGAAGACAGTGATCTGTGAGTGGGGAGCGAAGAGCTGGCCGAGGAGGTGGCCGTCGCGGCGGAAACAATGGCTCCGCAGGCAGCGGGCGTCCTCTTCCCCCCTCTCCTCCTCCTAGCGGAGCGCGTTCGCAGCCGCTCTCGGGTGATTGATAGCCTTCGCGGATAAATTTAGCCCTGGCCCCTGGGCCGCGCCGCGCCGCGCGAGGTGCCGATCTCCGGCGGAAGCGCCCCGGGATCCGCTCGCCTCGCCTCGAGCCTCGCTCACGGGGAGGCGCGGCGAGGGGCTCGCTTTGCCCCCTCCCAGAGGCCTATGTGGGGTTAGTGCGGTCTGGGGGGGTGGTCTTCGATTCCCCCCGGTGGAATAAAGCGGATGGACAGCTCCTAAACGAATAATGGAGGCCATTCCTTTGCCCAAGTTAATGCAGCGGTGTTAGAATATAATGAATTCTTATCTTATAAGTCTTAATTCTAATATCTCCAGGAAGAGGTTAGAAATGTATATTTTGTGTTGGTGAAACATATAATCGTATACTGCCACATTTCATCATCATCAATTTTTCTAGTCGTTGTGAGAGATCTTTATCAATTTCATGACCAAATTATTGTAATGTAACTGTCATTTGAAAAACATTAATGCATGTATGTGGTGACATGCATCCGTCAAGAATGTTGTCCTCCAAGTCTTGTATATTGCTCCGTGCGATCTTTTCGTCCCCCCCCCCCCCCCGATTCCATTTCTTCTTCCAGCGCACGCTACCGTCATAACCAACGTGATGCATAAAAAGACGCGTGAGCGGTTTCGAAATATTTTACGAGTGTTTGGTTTTGCCCCCCGTTCTTTGTTATTTGCGATAAGGGAGGTAATTTATTGCGCGTGTCAACATGGTAACGCAACGACGATAGGATCTGATTGCGCCGCGCGGGAGAACATCGTAACTCGGAGCGGTGTACAAGAGCGGCGGTCGCGCCGGCGGGGCGCTAATGGCGGCGCGGCGCGTGGGCGGCCGTGAAACCCTCGCCGCCGCCCCCGCCGCCCGCCGCGCCGCCTCGCTACGTCCTCGTCGACATTAAATTTTCAAAGCGATTACTCGGCGATAGCCGCTACCGCCACGCGCCACCCCTCTGTGTTTTCCCGCCGGGTCGCCTTCGCCCACCGTCGCCACCGACGCCTTCGCCCGAGCTTTGGTCGTCATTCTGGTGTGTGTGTGTGTGTGTGTGTGTGTGTGTGTGTGTGTATTTGCTTACCTCTTCGTCTGTGAGCCTAAGTACATAAACGTGTTAGTACCCTTGCTCTATTCCGTGCGTATGGTTTGCAAATAATAGATTTTATCGAGTGTATTATTCAAGTGTTAATAATCGCGGTTCCCTAGCATAATTTTTATATTTTTCCGGATGCTAATTTTTTTTAAACAGCACCCGAATTGCCTTTTCTGTCACTAATTATCCTCCGAAAGAAGGTGCTGGCTCAAGATTTTCCCTTCCAATCTGCACACTCGTTATTGCGATCGTGTTCTCCAATTGTTTTTGTTGTGTTCTATCAGAGCCCTGATCCACTTCGTAACTGCCTTTCCAGCGACCCAGCACCTGACCAACTCGCCCTCTTCAGCCTCGCCCCTTGCTACCGCACGACATTCACCATCTCACTCACACACACACACACACACACACACACACCACACACACCTTCCCCCACCCACCCCACCCTACCCTAGCCCGCTCCGTTCCATTACCGCCCCCTCCCCCGCGCCGCCACAAAAGCGCGAGTGGGCTGTCGGCCGGCCCCCGGGCCGCGCACGTACGGGCGTGCGGTAATTTCTGCCCGGCGCGAGTATTAGCATCACAATGTTTATTACATCGGCGCGCCCGATAAACGACCACGAGTCGACGTTCGCGCGCTCGTTCACTCGCTCGCTCATTCACCCGCTCGCTCGTTCGGTCGTCCACCCGCGCTCACCCACGCCCACCCACACCCAGCCACCCGCCCTCGCCTGTGCTCTCGCCCCAGCCCGCGCCCTCGCGCCCGCCCTCACCATCGGCCTCGCGCCCCACCCTCGTCAACACCGATTCCACCCCGTCCACGCACACCCAAGCCCGCAGGTTCGCTGCCCTCACACTCCACCCACACCCCCGTCCGCTGCCACCGTCATTCCACCCTTCACCCCCGCTCGATTCCCCTTTCCTTCTCGCGTGTTGCTAATCTACCTGTCCGTTCACCTGTGCCCTTGTTTTGTTTGTCCGCCGGTTCGGACGGACGGATGGCAGGACGTCCCCCGTTCGTTTTCCCTTTTGGGAATATCCATTCATCCACCGCGTAGTTCATTGGCGCCGGGCGCCCCGGCGCGTGGGCGTGTTCGAATGAGAATTGCCATCGAAGCAGATTTGATTATCTGGAGCTGGTTAGCTGCCTTTATGTCGGGTGTTTCGTAAATGTGAAACGATCGAATGGGAACAAGCATATTTTTGAGGAAACGCTAGAAAAATATGTTCTCATTGACGTTCGTGGAGTAGGAATGAGCATGCAAACGACCGAAAAGCGAAACAAAATTGTTGGTGTATATTTCCGTTTCTCTCATATACAAATTTATATTACAAAAATATAATTCTAGTCGTTAACAGAAGGCCCCTTCCATCCATGACCAAGAGAAGGCAGTGTCGGAATGTATCACTTTTTAAAATTAACATTTAATAAGAGATAACTAATAATAGATTTTTAGTTTGTAAAACGCAGTTGTGTTTTTTTTGTTTCACTAGCAAGTAAAAAAAACTCACTCCACTTGCTACCTATTCCAAAATCCTCCTCTTGGAGATACAATTCGTTGACCTTCACCGGCACTCCTTGCAGCGATTCTTCGGGTGCCGCCCGGGCAGATAGAAAATACCATGTTTAGCGTCATAGCAACTGTTCCACTCCCAGCTGCAGTGCCCCCACCCCATGCTCTTCCTGTGATGACCTTACCGCGTGAGTGAATCGCCGGCACCCACCAGGGGCTGCTCCCTGCCCGCCATTGAGAGGAGCCTGTGACCTGCCCGCCTCGTTTTCGAGTTCTTTATGTACGACTTTCGTTTTCGCTGCATCATTCGAGTTGGTCTCTGCCGGGCCATGCACCGCCTCGAAGGTTTCATCTGAGGACCGAGAAACATCCAGAGAACCTACGCAATCTGCTGGTGATACTAGGCGCTGTTTTTGCATTCGTAAAGTTTTGGGGCAGGAATTAAAGTTGCTTGAGAACGCAGGTAACTTCTGAACGGGTTGTGGATATTCAGAAACAATTTTTTTATTGGGTTTCCTACTTTGAATGATGTTAGTTGTATAAGTAAATAAAATTAGCCTCGTGTTTCATTCTCTCAATTTTAAATAGTTTAACTACCGTAGGGTTCCTTCAATTACTTGCCAGTTACGTACTTCCATTCGCCGTCAATGCACAAGAAAACTCACACCATTTTTTGTGAGGAAATGTGTTCAGAAAATATATTTTAGTAGTTAATATTATGTAAACATACTTCAAAAGATATTCTGTAAATAGAGTAAAATGTGTGGCTGCAATCTTAATGGCTCTTCTCAGGATAAAACCGTTGTCCTGTCGAGGGTAAAACCACTGTCACACAAAAGAGGGCGCTGCTAGGCCAACGTGCACGCCATCTCTACGCAAATGTAATTACTTCTTATGGATACACTATTCTACACATCCACTGATTTTTAAGTGATTCCGACCATTCCTTCCGTGTGTTGCAATTTTCACAAACCGCAATATAGTTACTTTTGAAATGCATCACTCTTCTTGCGCACTGCTCTCTGTGCTCACGGACGACGAATACCATGTGCCTTAGCTTGGAATGTACTTACCTTTTTTGTCTGGGCGCGTTTAATCGATATGTACAATTCTCAGACTTGTTTCATCTTGTATCTTCTTCCTCTTTAACAGCCACAGTACAAAACCCAAATGTAAAAGTCAATATAATCACATCACTTGAGTACTGTGTTGCGGATTTTCATTTGCCACTCCGCAAAACCCTTTTTTCGCGCGACAATCTGTTTCATCCGCGCTCTTGCGGTTGTAGATATTTCAGCGGCGCGGCGTCCGATGAACGTGGCCTCTTCTCTCTCGCTGACGGGGACTCCACTGGAGGCATCGCGCGCGCTTTTTGAGGTCGTTAGCGCGACCGAAACCTCAAACGAGAATATGTTTTCTCCGGTCGAGTGCGCGGGTATTGTTTCTGAGCTGTGCGAGGTCGCTTTAGCGTGTCTAATGCACCGTGACGCGTGCGCAGGCGCGCGACGAGACGAGACGAGACGAGAGTCGGTCCTGCGATAGAGGTTCTCGGCGGCGGAAGAGTGTAGGTCTAGATGACATAAGCTCGCTTAACATATGTGGTGATGCGCAGGGACCGGATTTCATTGCCCATGCAGTGTGACATTTATGTTCACATGATATGTGCAAACATCTAATTTCCAATCATATGAACATGATTTTGTTGCAAATAATACAGGTTGCTAATACAGGCGGCTTATTTTCCGTGAAAGGTTTATCGTTGTACAGATCTATTTTGATCCGTAAATTTTATTTTCGAGTTCTTAATGTATGTTTGTATGTGCGTGGTTCATTGTTGCTAATATATTTTCTGTGTCTGAATTAAAGAAGATACTGATCTTGGAAATTACGATATTTTCAGCAAGCTAATATTAAAAGTCCATGGTTGAAGAAATCTTAAAGGCAGCTTGCATTGTCTCCAATTCAACGCCACAGTTGAACTTTCCCGTTTCAATTTCCCTACTGAATATTTCATATTTCTTCCGTATTTTCGAAGTATTTTCCGCATAAATGCGAAAATATTGAATGAAATATTAGAGCATATAAATACGGCCCGTAGTATGCTTCAATCATTTTCTGTAGAAACCACTTTACCAGTGTACAGTGTAGATCAGAGTTACTGTGCAGTACCGGAGGTAACTTTGTGGAAGAGAACGGCAAAATCTGTGAATCCTTCTACGTGAACCGGCGAACGTCAGCTACAAATTACTGATAGTCGACACTAATGATAATATGATATGATATGAAGTGAAACCTCTCTTCTTTAACCTCGCTTACCCACGTCACCAGTAGAAAAGAATCAAGAAAAAAAAAAGATATTAGTGCTTGGAAGCTAGTACCTGTGCATCAAACCAATATTGAAAGGCGAGTGAATAGCTGCGTTTATTGTGTTATCGATGTGAAATATACAAGTGAGAAAAGGTCAAAGATCTAGACACTACAATGTTGAAAATAAATAGCTTTGCAAATGAGTCATTTCTTGATAGAAAGAAGACTTCTTGCATATAACCTCTAATATCGTTTTACATTTAACATTGATCATATTTTTTAAAATTTAAAATAAGTTTTTTATTACTTCAATTTTTTCGTGCTTTTTGACGTTGATTTTTGAAATCTTTAGCAAAGAAAAGGAAGAAATAATACTAGTCTGTTGCCAGTCTCTGCCTCGCATATTTCGACGTCGTTTTCAGAAGTAATGTCCAAATGTCTGCATTATTTTCTGTGTTCTGCAAGCCATTTCTTTGAATGTGTAGGAGAATGAGTCGAAACTCTCTGTGATTAATATTATCATAATCGGCATTATTATTATTTATATTATTATTATTCATTCTCTACACATTGTGGCATATATGATGAAGATAAAAATTGATATTAAACATTTCCTGTACCGATCTTTCTCTGTTTTAAAACAATACATTTGCTATCGGACATATTTCCCTTCATTTTCTGCCACATAAATGTAAGCATGTTTTTTCCTCCTGACACTTCTGTATAGCTCCTCACTACTCTTTAGTCGTTCCCCTCTAATTTGATGGCCGTTCATGCACGACTCGCGTTCGTGCCGTCCCTACCCTGTCCCGTTTCGTTTCTTCTTCGCCGCGCCTTCATTACACATGCCGAGCGCGTGCCGTTCTCCACGTTTGGCTCACGCGGCAGTTCCGATCACATCGCATTCATCGGTTGGCGCACTCGAGCTAGCGGTCACCACATTTGCTCGACCCCCTTCGGGACGACGTCGGATCCGCGGGAGACTATTTACCATGAGCCGAGAGTTACATGCGTCGGAGACCGCGAGTTACTGCCTTGTTACGGCGAAGTAAAGATACGCGGAACGACTGTTAATTTAGTATTCTCCTGGCATTTTCCCTTCATAACAGCTGGCCGGCGAGGCGCGGCGAGGCGCCGGAGATGGACGACGTCATCACCTGGCGCGCCGCGGAGGTGCTGGCGGTAATGAGCCGCACCTTTTTGCCCCCGAGATCTTGTGACGAGGCACGTTCAGATTCACTCTCTGCTTGTGATGACATCCTCTAGTTGGACGATTAGAACTTGTGGTTGGGTGTCTGGAATAATGCAGCCTGGGAAAACGTTCACGCTTCCTCGGTTTGTAAATGTTTTCGGACTTCATGTTCAGAAGTATGTTATTCAGATTAATGTTTTTTTGGTAGGATGCGTTGAGATAAGCGTTATGGACGTTTTATTGATGCAATATTGATGAAGACAAGAATGAGGCCACTGATACAACATATCGAAACGTTTTTGCTATGAACCCATGTGTAGTGTCGGTGGATGCAAAGTACAAGACATCGAAGGGCTTGTAGAACGGGAATGTAAATATAAAGAGAAGTTTTAAGGTGGTTTTAAGAAATTGTAAACGAATAGACATCCTTCGTATAAATATTCCAACACCCATGCAAGGTGTACCTGCATTCCTAAACCCCAAATAGTGGCGAACGCTCTCTGGAGAATGAACAGCGTTATGTCGCGAAGATTTCTCAGTGTATTTAAACAAAAAAACAAAGCATAAAAGGAATCGCAGTTTGCCGTGTGAATATTCCAGCGCGCGCAAGGTGTATCAGAGAGAGGGCCCCGCCCACTCGCCGCCCCGAGCAGGGAACATCGTCGCGTCGCCAACCCCCGTGCGAACCTCCACGCGTGGGCGGGCGGAGCGCAGGTATTGCTAGCTCTCTCTCGCCTGTTGTTTGCGGACTGCGAAGGCGCTCGCGCGGGTGCGGCCTAATGTAGCGTAGCCTCTGCTGCTGCTGCTACGGCGGCGGCGGCGGCAGCGACCGCGGGGGCGGCCGCCGCCCGCCGCTCGTTCCTCGGGCGCGCGCGTAAAATACGACCCGGGCGCAGCGGACCGTCTCGCCGCCGCCGCCGCATCGAGACGCCGTGTAATTTCGAGAATTAAATTGTGGGAGTGCGGCAGCGCCGCCGCCGCCGCAACCGGCGCGATGCCCGCGGCGTTGCCGCTGCCGCTTCCCCTCGGCGCGCGTTGCTGTTGTCTCTGGGTTGTCGCGCTTCTCGAAGGAGCTGCCCGCGGGGATTCGGAGGGATGTGCGTCTGGCGAGGCCTCCGGAACGTGTTTTTTCGAGAGAGCCCTAGGTGGAATGGTCACCCCTGGAGGATTTTGCTTCCTGGCTTTATGGCTTCGTGTAGTAGGTCGAGTTTAGAAGTCGTATTATGGGGGCGAAAGGTGAAGTGATCCCATTTTGAAGGAGCAGTCATTTCGTTTTCTAAACGCCGACAAATTCGAAAGTCTACTAGAAAATGTGTTTAGTATGATTTCGAAAAGGCATGTCTGGGCAATCTAATCGAGATATCTTGTAAATTACATTATGTAAGTCCTTGAGATATTTTTGTAGGAGGAAAATATGACGTGTAGTCCTTCTTGCCTCTTAGTATAAATTTGCAAGTGTGTTTTATTGTGTTTGACATCTTTTCGTGTTAATTGTTCAGTCAAACTGCAATTACTGCAGCTTTATTATTAGAATGAAAGAAACGGAAATGTTTAGCTGGATAATGAATCTGTTTCCGTTGTTTTGGAACACTATTTACTTTATAAAGCGAATTTCGTTACTCATTACCGAAATTGCAGGAACTTGCAATGATTTAATAAACCCTTTATATTTAAACGTATGAATGATTGATATCATTAGTTTTTTCAGTATTTGTACATTATAAGCAATTTAGATATTCGAGACATCCGTACTTACTTTATACTCGTACACATGGCGCACATGTAAATTGAAGGAGCTTTTTAGCAAATATTTTTGGATTTGCTTGGACGTGTACAGCGTTTTGCTTGTTGACACTCGGAGAATTTTTATTAGTAAACTAATGTTGGGAAGGAAATAAAGAGAACTGGTTTGCGGAGGCAAAAGACTTGACTGAGTGCGGGTCCCCGTCCAGCGATAAAGTCATTGCAGAGACGTGCCAAGCATCACCGGGGCCTCGAAGTACCCTGCCGCCGTCCACTAACTACACCCTTCAATCGCTGCCTGCCGCACCGCTCCGCGCCGTCGGCCACCGCGTCGGCGTCCCCGCCGCTGGCGCCGCCGGGCTGTTGTGAGGCGAAGGCAGGAGCCTGCAACCGGTACGAGGCAATGCTGAGCTGCAAAACATGAACGAGCTGCCATCACGGATCCGTGTTCGCTATCGATGCGGATGAGCAAACATGTGTTTGTAATGGCAGCGGGCGCCACCTGGCAGCGCCGACACGAAGTCGTCGTTCGATTGCGCATTATACACGACCGTGACGCATCGTCGATTATTCTCCGTCTTCGGCGGGGAGGTCGGCCATCGAACCCGGTGACTCGGTACTTGACCTTTAAGAATCTCTCTCGTGCGCAGCAATTGGTGCCTCCCGGGTGCGAATTGGATGGCGCGCTTTCTGCGATAAAAGCAGTGAACCGACTGTTTCCGCATTTTGTCACGACCTTCGATCCCCTGTATGTTTCACTGTTACGAAGGTTTGTAAATTTTTGTCCGTTATACCGCTTCCCTCGTGTAACACAAAGTAGTAATCGAATGTCTTCCAGTTCCTTCTGTAGTTTTGTTTCCTCTCTTACGGCTATCCTACCTTACTACGGCTTACTACGGCCTTACTACTCTTATGGCTATCCTACCGTTCTATATTTCTATTTCTTCTATCACTCCATATCGTCTTTAATATGCTTGATTTGATAGACAATTTTTCTTTTCATTTTTCGTATATTTTTCCAGCGCTACTTGGTTTTATCCTCATGTCTTCTTCCGGCATTTCTTCTCTCCGTCTTTTCAATTACCCACTAGCGGCAGCTTGTTTGCTCCACCTTTTGTTCCGTTCCTCGCGGCTCCGCGGCGGCCACCCGACCCTGCCGTGCTCCCGCCGTGCTCCGTCTGTCGCGTAGGAGGCGAGAAGGAGGGCGAAGTGCACCGTGTGGGTTTTGGAACGACTACCTAGCGGTTGGCGTTCGTCCGGGCCCCACCAGCCTTTAGAGCCCGCGTCAGGCGCGATTACGAGCGTTTAAGGTCTCGAGGATACGTCTCGCATAATGGGCCTTCGACAGCCTAATGATACGGCACGGCGGCGGGGCGGGGCGGGGCGGGGAGCAGACGCGGACGCGGCGTGCCGTGGCGTGGCGCGGCGCGGCGCACCGCCGATTACCACTCGGCGGGGCTGCTGAGTAACGCCGCCGCTGCTTCCACCGCGTACCAGCTGGGCGCCGTGCTGTGGCGCCCCCTCGACACGTCTCAGGCCCCGAATGACAGCGCAGTGGGCCCAAATGACACCGGCCATCATTTGTGTACATCCGAGCGTGCGTTGCGACCTGCAGAATATTTTCATTTATAGATGGTGGCGGAACGTTCGGGCTCGCAATGCGGGCGGCCCCAGGTAAAAGAGGGCCAATTTTTATGCTGAAGGTTTTGCGATTGTAAAAAATGTTAATTACTTGATACTTTTTCTGATACTTTGCGATTACTTAGTTGATTCAATAAAATATTAAAAACATCTTTCAGAACAATTTTTTTCCTGCTTCAGTAGCTTATGTAACCCTGTTTCTAAATCAATAAAAGAAAACACTTCATTTAGGTTTTATAATAGTCTTAATTTCATAAAATTAAATAATCAAGACAGATTTTTCCACTATTGGTTATTAATCATAGGCTTATAAATTCGAATTTATTAAATGTTATTTTTTTATTTAAGGAACTAGCACTGCTTGTGTTTGCTTACACTTTTATAAAGTGGGCCCGAATAAAAGTTTTGCGGGCGGGCCGCACTCATTTAGTTATGTACTGATTGCAGATGAAAATAAATCCATATGTCCATAAATCAAATCCAAATGTACTATTTTAACTTAAGGCTCTTAATAGCCTCTAATATTGTCGGTGCGAGATTGCAATACATCCTATTTCACACACACACGCACACACACACGCACACACACACACACACACACACGTACACGCACACACACACACACTCAAATCGTAGACATATTGTAATACATATTTTTTGTCATTATTATATTATTTATGATCGGAATTTTTCGCGTTCTCGGGTACCAACACTCTCTTGTTTAACTTTAAGCATGCCATTTGGCCCATTTCGGACCTGTGTGCGTTGCCACTGAATGCCCCTTCAGCAGATGGTGAGTGCGGCTCCTAGTTTCAGAGATGTATGCAACCCGTCGGACATCGCCGTCCCGCTCACGTCGTCAGCCCCAGGTTTCTGACCTCCACGTGCTTATTTTTACGGCACGTGGGGGTATGTAGCTATTCATCTTCGTATCATTATCTTTCATTCGAATAATACAATTTGAGATTTTGAGCGGACGAGTAGAGAGAGCGTGTAAAATGCGAGAAAAAGGAAGTAGTGTCATATGTTCTTGTAGCCACTTCTCTGTATTGAAAAGACTCAACTGATCAATAGATCACTTGAGTGATCACTCAACTGATCAATAGATCACTTGAGTGATCACTCAACTGATCATAGATACTTCTACAATTATAATGTGCGACAAATGAAAAAAAGGATGAAATAAAAACGGGAATCAACATGTTAGTGGAGTGCATTTGCAAAAAAATTTGCAAATGTGCAATTTCTGTAATGATATATATTGATGAAATGGTCTGGATTTGCTTTAATTGTGATAAAATAATTACTTGTTTAATTTCCGAATGTACTGAAGAAGTCTTTCACAGTGACATATAATTTGTTCGTTTCAAAGAAGGGTGACATTGACAATTTGTCCCCGTTTCTTACCTAATACGAAAGGCAGCTCTCTGAGAAGTATTCGCTCTCGCAGCGTTTGTCAATGCATTCCCAATATTCTTTCGCGCTTTAATGTCTTTCGATGCCGTCCGCTATTCGGCGCTCTTTCAGGCTCCAAATGCCAATGCCGCGGGCCGCCGTCCCGCATTATTCTGCGCGCTCTCTCGAGTGATATTAGGCGGACTGTAAAAGGCGCGAGTTTTTCTTTGCCCGGCCGCCGCTTTGAGCCGTTACAGCTGGGGCAACAACACAATGGAACGGGCGCACGAAGCGTGTGAAAGCCGGAGGGGTAGGATTTGAATTGGGTTCTAAACTGCGGGGAAG
This sequence comes from Acheta domesticus, assembly GCA_031308135.1. Lineage (NCBI taxonomy): Eukaryota > Metazoa > Arthropoda > Insecta > Orthoptera > Gryllidae > Acheta > Acheta domesticus. The sequence goes on along the minus strand of JAHLJT010000631.1, from coordinate 105,316,691 downwards.
AATGTAGTGTATTTTGTTGATAAAGCCTTTGAATTGCTTTTTTAATCGGTCTTTTCGCCCGTCGCCAGCGAGGGCGACGAATTCTCACGAGTGTTAAACAAGTGTCCAACTCTTCACCGAAGTTTAATTTACGCTTTACGAAACTTCCGCAAACTCCTGAGCGCGAGAGATTGGTTCGCGATGCCTTATTTCAACTTCTGCGCCCTGCCCCCCGCCCCCGCCCCCACCCCCGACCCCAGGCCCTCTCCCCGCTTCGTTTAGGTCTCCGTCTCGCGTTCCCCGCCCCGGCTGCTGGTAGATGGGTGCTAAATAATGCCGCCAGATGCTATGGGCCGTCGTGGCCTGACAGCTTATTGCGTCGTGCGCGAACACGCCAACCCTTCTCGGCGACGCAGCCGCAAACCTCTCCTGTTTCGTCGCCGCTGGTGGGCTCCCTCTCGCAGTGCCGCCTTTGGAACCGCGCTCGTTTCTGACGGCGTCCCTTATAACCGCTAGCAGCGTCACCACACTTTGTTTCGCGAAAAGAGTAACTCCAAATAATACTTCTACCGTCCCAATAATCTGTGCACTTCACTGCATTCCTTTGTCTCATTGTTCTTGATATGTATCTTTGAGCTCTCTCATCTTCGCTTCTCCTGATCCATCCCCTTGGCATTTTCCTCTGTGTGTTTTCGTTTCACAGTATCATTGGCATGTTTCTCTGTCTTGTCAGCTTCAACCCCCTTAGTTTCTGCGGCTCGCCCTTGACGCCGTCTTCGCTACCCTTTTGCGTTCTCCCTCAGGTACGGAGTTTCACCCTGCTGTATATTTCCGCCGAGGCGACTCCCCAAGCTCGAACATTCCTTTTGTGTTTGACACGCCCCCACTCCCTTGTGCCAGCCGCCCTCGCCTGCACCCCCTTCTGTCTCATCCGGCGGCTCACTTCCCCCTTGTCGCTCCCTCCTGGGGAAATCTCAAAGCCGTCGAACGTCTCTGAGCTTACTCCGCATTCGGGTATACCTTTGATCGCAAGGAGAATACCATTCTGGATTTAATTCTTCTTTCTTTGAAAACTTCTTATGCTAGATTCTTTTAAATCCGAGGGTTATATGCTTGTAAAGTTGTACCCTACACAATAATTTTAGTGCCATTTTCTGTAAAATTTGATTAGTTTGCCCTAGCATGTGTCTGAAATTTATGTGAAACAATCAGCTTTCAAAAAGTGAGATATAATCAGTTGAAATTAGATAATACCCGTTGTCCATGAGACATTTCCCTAATGAAAAATATATCTCATTACCTCACATTTCCTTACTGATGGAGTACTACCGCAAAACCCGCCTTTCGCCCGCAAGTTCAAGGTTCCTGCCAGCTTCTCCGCGTCCCGTGCAGTCGGTTCCGGCCGGCGAGCGGCGGGCCGCGGAGCCGGTTTCGCCCGCTCGCCCGCAAAGGTCGCCGGAGCGGCAGGCGGCGAGTGGGCGGGCCCCGGCGCGCCAAAGGGCAGAGGGCCTCTCGCCGCTCCACGCCGGCGCGATCGGGAGCGCGACCCCGCGGCGCCGCGCTCCACCGGCTGCTGGCCGCCTGCCCCCCCCCCCCTCATGCCGGTTGTTGCACTCGGAGAATGCATCCGGGTAATAAGGACAACGATCGGAATGCTATACGGTGTAGGCACCGGCTTCAGATCATACGAAATATACTGCAGTACATCTGCAATATAGATTCTTTTTACTGTTGTTGGATAAGGTGTTCTTTGATCTGTTGGATGAGATACCTTCAAGTGGGTGAAGAATGTAGTTCAGATGTTTCGTACGTATGTCTAGATTTCTTTCTAGCAAATACAAAAACGTTTGCTCCAACTCAGGCGTAGTTTGTTCGATATACCCGTGAACAACTTTCATGATATAATTTCGTCATGAAATTACCGTCGTTACAATCTGAAAGAGAATAGTGGAGTATCCCATTAAGTCCTCAACAATCTCGCATGAAACGCCTTAAGGGACTTCTCTCGCAATAGGAACGTGCACGGACATAAAACGCGTATATGATTGACCTCCCCGAGCAAAGCGATTTCGCAACTCTCAGCAAATAGTGTGTGGCAGAGGGCGCGGCGCCGGCGGGCGCGATTGAGCACGGCCATCGCCTCTCCACGCCGCGCCGTCAGGCAGCCGGAGCCGGTGGGCCTCACGCCCGCCCGCCCGGCGCTACTGGCGGCTGCGGCACCAGACCAGCAGAAAGTGGGATGGGGGCGGGTGGTGCGCAGCGGTTCGCCCGCGGGGAGGTCGTGACTGGGGCGCGCGTCGAACCGCGGCCAGCCGCCTCCGCGCCCGCGCGCTCGCCGCGGCCATTAGCGCGAACCGGTTGGCGAGGCGCGCCCCTGACCGCCACGCCGCAGCCACCGCCGCGCCCCGCTGCGCCGCGCCGCGCCGCGCCGCTCCGCGCCGCCCGAAGGTCTTTGTCGCGGCCCTTGCTCGTTGCTTGGCGCCGACGACGGCGCAGACGCCGGCGATGAGGATGACGTTGCGTTTTCAAGTGGGTTCTGGGCGTGTCTACCATTACACGCGTTCGTTTTGGAGTGAGTTTTTACAAGCGTCACGTGTGTCGTTTTATTTTACTAGTAACCTGCTTATTCAACGAAGATGGTATGTTTGTAAGTAATGATTCAGGTTTCATTCATTTCATTGAAATCAATTACTTTTCTACAAATTCGTATATTTCCGCCAAAATCGATCGTTAAATGTTAAAAATAATTTGGAGATGCTGTAAGGCGCGTTGTGATACTTCTCGCCACCTTTTAAACGATTCTGCCCTGTGAGGAGCTATCCGTTTGGTGGTGTCACCCGGGGCCTGTGACATGTGTAGCGTGCACGACCTGCGCCTGAGCAATCTCGTTACGGTGGGAGCTAAGAGCGGCCGTCGAAGCCCCGTCGCATCGTCCATAAAGAACGTCTGCCCGCTCGTCGCCGGCGCGGCGGCGGCGGCAACTTTGTTCCCCGAGCGCTCGCCACGGATGCCGGCGCGTCCCCGCGATAGCGCCTACCTGCGGGCGGGACGCGGCGGAGGGCGAGCGCTGTCAGAGCGCGACACCGCGCCGCGAGTCGTGCGCGCGACGCGACGCGACTGGCATATCCGGAGAGGCGGTGGCGGAGGGGCGGGTAGCGGTGGCGGGCGTGCTCGAGACGACGACGTCTCCGCCGCCGCCGATTGGATTGGCCGTGTAATGCGATTTCTACAACGAGATTCGTCCGCCTTCATGTCGGCGCCCAGACCGGCGCCGTCTGCTGCCGCCGCCGCCGCCGCCGCCGCCGCCTCACCCCCGCCATCCGGCACGTCTCTCCCTGTTGCCCTTGGCGCTCGCGCCTGCCTGTTTGATACTCCCGACGTTGCCATGGCCAACCTTTCGAGAATTGGAATCTTTCCCTTCTGAGCGAACTGAAGGCCATTTTCGTCTCTCTTTACTAATATTGATTCGACGGCCCCCTTCTCTCTGGTTGCTTTCTAACTTAATGTATTCCGCAAGTGCTTATATCTCGTGTAATATATCATCTTGTTTGCTCTGGCAGACACTTCCTTCTCATATATATGGAAATGTATATTTGTTTAGCAACATCTAGTGAAGAATGAAGAATCTTAGATTAATTTTTTTTCTGCCTGTTGATACTGCGAACTGCAGTGGCCATGACAGCGACGGGACATTTGAATGTCACTCGCTCGTACTTCCGTCCGTCCGTCCGTCCGTCCGTCCGTCCGTCCGTCCGTCCGTCCGTCAGTTGTGACAATTTCCGGAGTTCGCTGTTTCCGTTTGCCTGCCTATCCTCTCTCTCACCTGTTTGGTACAACAGGCCCAATGTCGATTTACAGGAGTTTTACATAATGCCTTACTTTGCCGAAAGAGTTGTCAGAGTTTATTGTGAAGCCGTTGCTGACAACTCTTTCGGCAAACTAGTGCGATATGTAAAACTACTGTAAATCGACATTGGGCTTGTTGTATCTTTGTATTCTAATTCTCCTGGGACATTTGGAGACCTTCCTGAATCAATATTTCTAGGTGTGGAGTGCATTGGTATATTTGTAATATCTGGCAAATCTTTTCCATAATACCGGAAGCTTTATACTTGGAAGTTTTCTATGCCTCAAATACTTAACTCCTTTGTCGCCGGATTGCACCTCACGTTCTCCTCCGTTGTGTCAGTCGCGCGTTTATGTTCAGGGTAGCGTAAGGGAGGTCTGTCGTAAAGTCGAGTAATCCTCTCAAATTTCTTACAGCTCTGTGTCCTAACGCTTTTGACTTTTCTCTACTTTTTTCTTTATTATCAGTACTTTTTCTCAAAGAGTGTTCATCAGGGTAAACGCCCGTTCACTCTCTGCTCATTTCTTCATTTTCTTAAACCTGTTTCGCGTCGGGGATTCTCCGGATTAGTGCAGTCGACTGCGGACGATCCCGTCTTGACGCTGCGAAAACCACAGGACTGTCGTCGGATATTCTCCTCCTATTAAGATAAAACCTTCCTTAGAGGTTGATACGTTGTTAATTCACTGAGAAGAATTAAGTCCTGAAGGGAAGGACGGGTGCGAACGTGTCTCATCAAAATCACAAGCCATTTCATCGGTATGTTGTGTTTGTTCTTTGAGAGTAATCAAATACGTCATGTTTCTCAATTCATTTGGTATTGTTTTGCACGATCTGTGCTCATGTATGCTGTTCTTTCGTATTATATTAATAAATTGTATTTAGAATGGAAACTGGCCTTTGAAATTTATTGGTGTGGTTCCTGACATTAATTAATTCACGTGTTTCATAAATTACGCTTCTCTGGGTTTCTGTGTTACTTACAATGTGTTTTTTCTTGTTTTAGGTAAGTGCGGTTCGCATAAAGTTTTTACCCTGGCGTGAGTGTACCATCAGTAGAGGTAACGTACTGCTGTACGATTTAAATTATTAAAAAATAGGTGGATAATTTATTTTAAGAAGATGTGAAAAATACGATTACATTCAAGCAGATATTCGATGTGTGTACTTTTGTGAATCACACGGCTCTTCAGTGCCCGTGCTCAGAAGCGAAATATCTATATCGTTACTCAAAAAGAGTCATTATACGCAGGCCTTTCTCATTCATTACTAACCTATTCACGGTCAGTGCACACGAGACATTCAATACCGTGCTCTTGGTGGAGTGAAAAGCTATTCACACAAGCCGTTTGACGAGGCTGCCAAGGGAGAGGGACACGCTGCCAGCGCCGTGCTCGAGTCGAGATTCGCGAGGCGTCCGAGGCGGGCGCAACCCCACTCGCATGCCGCACGCGTCCCTCGCCGCCCGAGCGCGGATTCACCGCCGCCGCCGCCCGCCGCCTCCATCGGGTCTCGTCGCGGCAGATGGCTCCGCCGCGCCCCACCCCACCCCGCCCCGCCCCGCCCCGCCCCGCCCCGCCCCGCCCCGCCCCGCCCCGCCCCGCACCGCCCCGCACCGCACCGCCCCGCCCCGCACCGCACGCCTGTTTCCAGGCTTTTCAAACGGGTTGACAGTTTGATTACGCGATCAAAAAAGTCTCGCGCTCGCCGCGTTGAAGCGTCGTCGCCGTCGCCGTCGCCGTCGCCGACGCCGTCCTCGTCGAAGCCGACAGCGGCGGCGCATGTGCTGCGCGGGCGCTGCCTCCCGGCGACCACGTGCTGCTGGCTGCGCCCAGGGCGCTGGTGCGGCCCGTGGGAGGATTCGGTTCGGTTTTATAAGGGATCGGTCTGTAACAGTGTTCTAGTCTATTGTTTAAGATATGGACTTGAATTGCTCCGAGGTATCGTGAAGCGAAACTTGGAGAACTCTCTTTATTTCGAGCGTAAACTTCTACTATTGTTCGTTTATTTTCCGGGGTAATACGAGCTGAAGGTGAAATTGACTGTAACTTGAGTGACCTGCAAGCTGTGAGCTAATCTGGCGTGTTTTAGGACTCTATTTGGTATTATTTTGCCTATTAATAATTGCAGCGTCAACGCAAAATAGTGAGTTTTGGTCAGCGTAGAAAATTAGTCGTAATTAATAGGTAGACGTATAGGTAAAATAGGAGATGGTGTCCGACAGTAAATTAATTTTATGAGTAGTTTTTTAAATTTTAAACAGTGAATAGTTAAGTTGGGTTTGGAAGTGAGTCGCGCCGGCAAAACAAAATTGCGTAATTTATACGTAATGTTTTAATTTGCTTCTCCCAACTTCCCATGCATATTAAAGTCTTCATCTAGACGTAATGAGACGAATGTTCACATGCATCCACGGAAAATGTTGAAACCGCTGAGAGAAAGGACAACTTCATCCCAAACAAGATTTCAACGACCGCGTATTTTTTTTCCCCTTGCGACAGCGCGCGACATCTCGCCCGGAGGCGACCCAGAGTTTGCGCAGGCCCTGAACTCCGCGCGTCTCGACTGCGCGCGGGCGGGCTCGACAATCTGCGCGCTGTGTTTTGCTCGCGCGTTTTTTGCCTCTTTTGCGAAGTCGGTCGCGGGCGCGCCGGCGGCGCACAGTGGACGGGAAACCTCGCGAAATTATGTGTGGTGTGTGTTCGCCCACGAAGAAGAATTTAATTGTTTATTATAACTTTCGAAATGTATTGTCGCGATTCAGGTTTTACACAAGGTGCTTCAAGAAATGTAACCAGACTTCCCTCTCTTTTAATTTTTTTTTAATGTTGTTATGTTTTTTATGTTTATGATGTTCGCTGATCAACAACTTAATGTTCCAAATTTAGAGACTTGCCTAATTGCAGGCAGTGTGTTTGGTCTCGATATTGTGAAACCCCTTGTGTTGTTTTGTTTCTTTTCTGAGTTAGTCGCTGGCTTGCAGGTTGGGCACACTCATCTTCGTCGTCGTCATCAATGATTAGACTCAAAGCATATTGCGAAGAGATCTGACGAAATTCCGTGTTAGCCGTTACATTCTAGAAATAAACACTGCGTGACAGGGGCAGGCCTGTTGCCACAACGCTATCTGGCCGCGAACTTGGCAATGGTTTAAGCAGTACAACCTATTAATATGTTACGTTTTTTTAGACTTGAGGTTCTGAGATGCACGAGTCGAACTGGTTTATTTACCTTCGAATTTCAGTGCTCGCAAATTCGCCGCCCAAAATATTCGGGGTTCTTTCAAACTGGATTTCACCAGGTTAATTCGTTGTAATTAATACATTTTGAATACATTATCCTGAAAGCTGTAATGCAAATCTTTCTATTACATTGTAGATGAAACGTATACACGCCTTATGGGGAGAAAAATATCAACTGAGTTGGCGGGGGGGGGCAGATTGTGGTGTAATGGCTAACATATTCTCTTTCTATCCATTGAAACCCGAATTCAATTTCCAGTCAATCCATGCGGAATTTGTAGTGGAAAAACCGAGATGTCGATAGTTTTTTGCTTCTGCCTTTTCCTCTGTGTTTCCTCCCTTTCTCCGTCATCATTATAGCTATCATTTACTCATTAGATCATTGTGGACGTCAGATAACCTTAATTGTTGAAAGGGCTCTTACATATAAATCAACTGAATTATCCTTTCTTTAAAAAATAGACAACAGAACAAGTAGTTACATGTGTGAATGTGGTCTCGTGGGCTGAGTACTTTTTAATCCGCCGCAACGTTTTCGTGACAACCGCCCCACTGCGCGGCGTCTGCGAGCGAGCCCTGCGTTGCCGTCATCGCCCGTAAATCGCGGGCGCGCTCCCATCGGGATCCGACCGCTGCGGCCTTGGGGCTGTGACCTTTGCGGTGCATCTCCGCCGAACGAGCGGGTGGGTGAGGTTTTTAAGAGGATCTTTAGCCCCAGAATTCAATGCGACTTCAAAATCCAAAGTGGATGTTGCTGTGTCACTCACTACGTAGCGGACTTCGTTGAATGTGATTGGTTTCTTAATTCTACTCATATGAAGGGCGAATTTACTTCGTTTTTTAGAGGAAGTAGTGTGCTAAACAAAATGATTTCCGCTCCTCGTGAATTGCGAAGTTTGTTTTATCTCTTTCTTCCAAGAACGAATTGTCTGATACCCAAAGCATAATGTACTGCAGTATAATCAACATCAAGCCAGCGGAACAAACTACTTCGATTGTAACCATTTAACAAGCATGCGATTTAGTTGATCTTCTTCGCGATATGGTGTGCTATTCTGAGTAGGAATGAGAGTTTTTATAAGGTCTCAAACCTAAGTGTGATGGGTAAGTCGGTCGTTGCACCTACGGCTGTCCACGCTTCCCGAGGTGCCGCGACCTAACCAAACAGCATCCCCCCTTCCCCCTGCCCGCTCCTCCCTTTTCCTTTTCTCGCGAGTGCGATGTTTGTCGAGCTTCTGCCTGTCACGAACCAGCGCGTGTTGTCATGGGTTTTGTCACCGCACAAAAGCGTTTATGTACACAGTGAATACGCGGGAAAGTCACTTCGCGTTCCTCGCGTCGTCCGTGCTCGAATGCGATGTAGGGAACAGGAAACGCAGTCCAAAATAAGTTGAAAGTACAGTACCGGCCATCAAAAACTGCCTTGTCAGGTTGTCGCTTACACTCGTTAACTTAAGAACCGACCATCATCGTTGATGCTACCCTGCACAGGGTAGGGCAGGGTAGTATGGTTTGGATATGGAAATGGTTGAAGGATGTCTGGTGTATAATCACGTCCCCCATACAATAGAAAGAATATTAGAGAATCAGATAGTATGCAATCTTGTTTATTGGTATCACTAATTGCGAGTTACATTCTTATTGTCTTAAAGATGTGTGGAATATTTGCTGCCTTCGTTTGTCGAATTGTGTGCATTAAATCATTGATGGTTATTAATATCAAAGTAATTGAAATACTTTACAATTTTTAGTCACGCTTTCATTAGCAATAAAATCAATTATATTCCTACCCAGGTTTTGTGAAAAACTCTTGCAGGTTAGAGCGTTAGTTCAGAGGAAGATATTTTCTTAGTCATTTTCAGCTACTAGCAAATTCCACCTTAAAAATCATGTGGATCTACGTGACGAGAAGAATTTTTTTTTAAAACTGCCTTCATATTGCACCGTTCCGAGATTGAGAGAGCAGTCAATCCTGGCAAGCGACACAGGTAATCAAACGTCTTCGTGTGCGACGCCCCGTATCAGTTCCAGCAACCATAAATCATTCGTTTCTTATTTACGAGTGCTCGGAGCAAATGGATACCCGGCGCGCGCGGCCGTTGCAGGTGTCGTGCGGGCGGAGCGGAGATCGGGGCCTTTCGTTCCGCCGTCAGCCGCGTCCGTCTCTCTACCTCCGCAACCACGCGCCGCGGCAGAGAACGTTTCCCGCGGAGGTCTCTACCCAGGTCCTTTCCTACCTACATCTTTTCGACGTGGGTCGGTGCTAGGTCTTGGAGAAACAACACATAAAAATTAATCAAGTTTCTTGATAATGTAAGAGGTTCCAGATTGTACTATTCATATTATTTGTACTACTGGCGGAGTATGAAGGTAGGATAAAAGAATGTTAAAGAATAATAATTGAAAAACTACATTTTTGAACCTCTTGAAGGATATTAATGTTGCAAAATTTGGTAAAAAATGAGCAGAGTTTCCTTAAATGGCTCTGAGCTTCGACACCCGAGTAAGTTGATTTGTATGTGAACTAGAATGTTCCCGAGAAATTGCTTGAACTTGGTTCTCTCATTATAGACGTATTGAAGTTTGTATAGTTATGTTCGCCCTTATTGGGTACATGACCGGGCAATTATCCTTTTTATTTTGTGGCAGCGCGGTTCATGCTTTACTCCGTCGAAACTTCTGCGGCGAGGCCACCATATGGAATTCTAGCTCTGTTATGTACACAGTCGCATAGATTGTCGGAAAATTTGCTTTCCGTTGTATCCTGAGCTCTTTTCGGAACATTCTGTGTGCAGATGTATCGTTTTGTGAAGCTGCATTCTCTAATCAGTGTTTATATCAGGGGTTTCACAAGTATACAGCACGAATCATTGAGGGTAAAAAAAATCACCAGCGTGTTCCTGATATTAGCAACAAATAATTCTTTTGTCGTTATGGCCTCAAAGCACAGATTCCCGTAGAAAGAGTTTCTTTTTGTAATTTTCCAATATCGACGCAGCCTGGATGTGACCGGAACTCCGTGCGCATTTCACATGCGTTGGTGTCGTAAGGTGCACCCCAATTCCGTCAATTCACAATTTTTTTCTTCGTTGTGAAAAATATAGCTTTATTTTCTTGTGCAATACTTCGAAATATCATATGACTCATTTAAAGCTCAATGTTTTGGTTATTGTAGAAGAAAAGAAATCTCAATGAACTACTGTTCAGTAACGAATAGTTTCTCTGCCAATGGCATACAAATTTATTCAATTGAGAAGACGGTAGTGTTTTTTTCTCACCTGAAATGAACCACTCTGTATGTATGCGTTTTCTTTTCTTTTCATTCCTGGGGCCACTCAAGAGTCCCGGTGGTCCGTCTCCAGCCAGGCGTGCTCTCTCCGACGGCGCGACGCGTGACGCGGGCGCCTCCCGCATAGGTCAGGGCGCGCTGCGGGCGCGACCGAAGCGACAAGCGGAGATAGCGCCCACCTCCCCGCAGCGCCGCGCCGGAGTTATTCCTGCTCTCGCCCCGCGAGATACACCAGAGTGACAGGCTGTGACGGAGCAGATGCGCCATGCGGGTCAACGCCGCTGCACCTGGATGCCTTGTCACGTTCGGGACGAGGGGTTGTCACTGGCTGTCAGTTACGCGAGACTATCAGGTTCCACAGGAGTGACTTAATTGTATTCTGAGGATTTCTTTACATATTTGCGTATCTAAAGAGTACATTTTAATTTAATGTTCGTTAATTTATTCTCATAAAATGAAATAGGGGTTTGGCATTATTTTTCTGGTAACGTTTCATAATATGTGTAGATTGATCTTAGGGAAATCTACTCACCACAACAATTCTAACTAGAATTATGTTAGTGTGAAACTAGTATTTTAGATTTCTGGCTGGTTTCTGTTCTTCATGATTGACTTCCATTTAATTTTCGTACTCATTTCACTTCAGCACTTATTATTTTGCAATATTAAATTCCGAGAATTGCTTATTCTACTACCGCTGCTAATAATTATCATCTGCTACCACTACTGGTAATAATGCTCGACTGCTGGTGATAATAATAATAATAATAATAATAATAATAATAATAATAATAATAATAATTGCGACAATTGCGATAATAACTACAATCTAAATCGTAAAATGCTAAATCTTTGCCAACTAAACGTCAACTGTTTTCCTGCGTTTCTGTTTACTTCACCAATCACTGCGTCACATTTTCGATTAGCCTAGATATTTACGTACTTTCCATTCGGTCATTCTCTCGCCGCCGTGCCTCGCCCTCTGTTCTCGCACGTGGCCCACGACACCTCTCCCCGACACACCCACCTCGCCGACCCCGCGCGTATTTCCACAGCGCGCGCCGGTCGGCCGCTCTTGTCCTTGGCACCGGGGGCGGCGTGTTTGTGCTGCGCGCTCGGAGCGGGGCGGACGCGGGCGGTCATTGTCCGCGGCGCGCGTGTTGATCGTGTGCGCCGGCGCTGTCTCATCAGGCGGCGGCGCCTTATTTGCGTTCGCCCGCAGCCGCCGGCGGCCGACGCGATGCGCCGCGCAGCGATGGTCGGACCCTTCCGCCCGCCCCGTGCGCACCCGTGCCCCCTAATGACGGGGCCCGCCCGCGGAAGCGCGCTCTGCAATTGCGCCGCTCCCGCTCCGCTTGCGTAACCGCGCGCGCCCCACCGACCTCGCTGACCTTCGTGTGTGCGCGCGCGCGCCGCCCAAATTGCGTTTTCTGGCGACGCGCTACACACACACGCACACACATACACTCCACGGAGAATTGTGTGGTGCTGACTGGGTGGTGGTGTTGGCGACTATGTGCGTAAAGCTTCGTGTGGATTTTCGTTCTTGGAGTTGGTGTACTTTTGTTAAGTTGAAAGTACTAATTGGGTTAGATAATGAGATAGTTGGTTTTCCTTTACTCAGAACACATGTCGTTATTATGTTTGTCTGCCGTTTGATTAAATGACCTGCATCAGTTTGTGATTTTAGATGATTAGAAATTAATTTTTCTTTCTTAAAACATTCTCTTTTAATTACAGTAAATTACAGATAAGGAATACAAAAAAGGATAATGCTTGTGGAATGGAAGAAATGGATTAAGAAAGATATTCACTGCGAAAAAAAAAGAACTAGTAAAAAAGATGGGCGAAGTCTCTTGAACTTTCAGATCATTTGTTAGTTTCTTCTCCAAAGCAATCCATTTCGTGATTCACGTTGTCTGGTCCATGTTAATTATTTTCTCATTCCCCGCTTCTCTTAAAAATATATTGCCCTCGTATCATGAATCGCAGGTCCTGCAAGCAGACGCACGTGGATCGCAGTGCGAGCAAACGCGCCCCGTGTGTCACATCTCGCCGGTCGCCCGTCTCCCGCTGCGCCGGGGCAGCGCACGTGGCGCTTCTTTACGTAATAATCCCCCGCGCGCGCGCTTATCTCTCCCGCGAGGGCCTCTCGCGCCTGCCGCGCTGCCTGGCGTCGCTCCCGGCGTGGGTGGCCGCTGTCTCGGTCCTTCCCGTCGTCCCCGGTTTTTCAGTCTCTCAGTTTTTGTTTTTTCTTTTAATCCGCCCCCGCGCTCGGAACCGCGTTGGGCCGCGCGCTGCGTTAACTGCCCGAGATAATGCGTAATTATGTTTGGCTTGCTTGATATTAGAGTAATTGCTTTCTTTACGGCGCGTTCGCAGCGGCGGCCCGCCCCCGCCCCCGCGCCCGTGCGGCGGGGCGCCTGTAAAAACAGGCGCAGTAGCAGAAGCGGCGGCGCGGGCGGAGGCGACGACGCCTGCGCGCGTCTGGCGCGTCGGGCGGACTCGCGCCCCGCGCGGTTGAGACTCTGCAGTCGATTCCGAGGAGTTGGAACTGTAGGCGGAGAAAGGCCTCGAATGCGTGGCTGAAGGAACCGGATTCATAGCTTCTGCAAGTTGTTATTTTTTTAATGGAGTGAGGGGGTGTTATTCCAGACTTTTTAATTAACTTGTAATAAACAACTTATGGACTCGAAGTTTGTTACGTTTGTTAACTTTATTTTGTAACCATCGGAAGAAGTAAATATGATGAATAAGTTGCGGTAATCCCTGTTATATCCCGGTTCTTAATGAGTAGTGAGATGAATTCATGTACGATAATTGACGTCTTTTTAGTTAGGAATCATTTCGCATTGTTAGTAGCGGTTATTGTCAAATGATTGTAGACCTCATATGATGATAATGCCCTCTTCTTCTATTTAGCAATATATCAGTGAGTTCAATATTATCCAAACTTGTTGGAATTATCTTGCATAGGTATGTGTATTTAGCACGTCTTTATGATAACGCGAAGGACACATGTGACACGTCATGTTGCGAAAAAATAATAAATTACGTTTGCATTCTTGACACAGAGATACATGAACATAGAATTGGCACGAACATTCGTGATTTCATCCGTCTGACGTACCTACTTTAAAATAAATAGCATTTTTAAACGTACTAAGCAATATAGTATCTGTTTCCGCCAGTCGTATTATAAGAAAGCGTTTCCTGTTAATATAAGTATTTTTTGCAAACACTCTTGGTTTATATAACGTGACAACTTGTCAGGAAGAGGGAAAATCGTGTTCCTTTGTATGATGTATGATACATGTATGTATCAGGAAACGTGACAAAGGAATGGGAGTAGACGTGGGTCACTGTGTGCTTCTCCTTCGTGAGCGAATCGCAGGTTGGCAGCGGAGAAACTGCATTCTGAGAATAGTGTTTTCATGTAAACATTTTATTTTGAAAAAGCTGCATTTTCCGTCCTGCTTATGCAGCCACGCGAAATTTTTATTCTGTTTATTTGACTGGCGGTTGCTGCAGCACATTCGTAAGCTAATCTGAGGGGCCCGGAATTTTCGAGGACAAGTGTGGGCAGCTCGGAGCCATTTTTGTGCTGTGATGATCCATGTGAAGCTTTGTGCGCCTTAAAAACCGGTTATTTGGCATAGTGTAAGAGCGCCCAAGCTTTTAATTTAATTTAATTCAGTAATTTAGTTCATGAATATATGATTGATGTAGGTCGTTGAATTCATGTTATTGGGAAGTAAAGGGTTATCGTCAGGAATTAGTATGAAATACCACTTTCTGCCAATAATTGAGATGATCAGACGATTACGAAATTCAGGTATTTACAGTACAGCATTCGTTCGAGTAGTAGTAACAACATTGCTTGGAAAGTGTTACGAAGTCGAGTTTACCTTCCCCGTTATGACCCTGCGTTGTCCAAACCAGCTGACGGAACGCAGTCGTGGGTTTGACTCGTAGGTTTGGCGATTACATGCCTCTGACGTTGATCTATGACTCAGACGTGAGTCAGCCGCACGAGACGATAGCCTGCACAAATGCGTATCAAGTTGTGGTTGGAACTACTTACCGCGTGTTGAAGTGCAAATTTGGAGACACTGGCAACTCTCAACTGAAATGTAATGCATGCAGAGAGTAGGGAATGTAACTCAATGAATATTCATGTTACTTTTTGCAGATATTAAGTTTGTGGAATACTTTCAATCTAACAACAGTATTCGACATCTGTGTTAAAGTCTAAAGTAAGGGTTTCTGTGTTTTAATGGTTTGATTTAAATCACCAATTTAAATCGATTTTTTTACAAAAGAAATCCTGATTTAAGTTATTTTAACAAGTTAAAAAAGTCTATTTTGGTTTCTTTCAAGGAACTAAGAAGTATGAAACATATACAGAAATGAGGATGTAAATAATGCAGATATGTAACTAAAAATATTATTCAGAACGATTATAATTAAAAATTACATATTTCAAGATCAACGCAACAATGATAAATTTTTACAGTGTTACTAGGGTTCATACTTTTGTATAATAACATAAAATTGACCACCTTTGAGTTCCCAAACGAGGCATTTCGCTAGTAGAATCGTGCTCCTCTTCAGATGAGAGATTGTTTCCCCGTGCCTTCTAAGTTAAGACATAGTCTGCTAGTATGCATTCGAGAGGGCTATGGTTAATCAATGCGCTCCGGGTTTGTTTCTTGCACGCGACTTAAATTTATTTGTTCTACATTCCAACTGTACGCTTCAGTCTTTTGTATAGTTTATGAAAATTATTTTTTCACTTCAGATACGTTAAACGCAGTTTTCACACAATAGCACTTAACAGGATATTTACAGCTGAAACAAAGCTTAATCAAGTCAAGACAGTAGTCCAGAGATGCTCAAAATTCTGGGAATTATTGAGATTTAAAAATCATTCATTAATGATTTATGTTTTAATATGAGTTTCAGGAACTCTTAACTACGACGATATGTAGAAAGCACCACAGACTGTCAACATACATTAGAGCGCTGGAGACCATATCCCCGGTTGCGCTTGAGGGTCTCAGGAGAAGAATGCCAGTTTTCTGTCTTCATATCACTACAACTTGTAATTACAACTTGGTGTAAAGTTTAAATAATAGTTTTATTTAGCTATATAATTAATCAAGTTGACCACGGTCAAATATTGTTTCACCCGACGTTTACTGATTAACTGTAGAATACCAGTAAGAACGATAAATTGAAGACTGGCAATATTCGTACATGTTTTAAAAATGACTACAGGAATAAGTGTATCTTAAAACATGTATGGGGAATAAAAATATTCAAATGACGATTAAAACGAGGAAAGATTTAAGACACGTCGTGTTATGGATTTAAATCTTATTTAATTTTTTAAAAATCCTTTTTAAATCAAAAATTGGATTTGTATCATCAGTTTTAGAAATCCTAGTCGTATCCCTAGTAATACTATCTCGTATTAGTAATCATATCATTCTTTATTTTCTCAGTTCCTCGCGTCTGGACGTTTTACTTGACACCTAGTAGGAAACTAATAATGGAGATGAAATTATCTCTTCATTTAATATCGTTACATTATTTCTGGGTGTGTGGTTGACGGTCATTAAATTAAGAGTGATTATCTCTTTTTGTATAAACGAGAGATCTCGTTTCGTAATATTGTCAGAAAAACATTGTATGTGAAGTAGCAGACAATCCAGTTCGAACAAATTATTCCCTCACATGGTTGGCACATCAACGTCCCCAAACGACCCACCGACGAACCTGGTAGAGAACACTACAGACATGCGGCTGGCCTCGTCGGCAAGTCGTAATTCAGAGAAACGGTCGCGGTGGCGTCGGTAAAAGCGCATTGCCCCGTGTGGAAATCCACTCCCCTGCTCCGGTGCTCAGACGCGCGTTCCTCCACCCTCTCGCTCCCGCTGCCCTCTCTCCCACCCCTTCACCATTCTCACCCCCACCCTCACCATCACCCTCATCGCCACCGCCACACCGCCTCCACTACACCAACCCCAACCGCCAGCACCAGCCCTGCAGCCACCACCCCCTGCCACCGTCACCACTACAGACCCCGCTGCCGCTACCGATCCACGCCCACTTGCACCCGCCTTTGCGCGCGAACCCCTCGCCCCCGCCAAGGCTCCACTCTAATCCGCTTAATGCGCGTTTTTACTCCAGCGAAACTTCATTTTTCCTTCGCGGACCACCCTGCCCGCGGCCACCCTCGCCCGCCCTCGCCGCCGCTTCAGCCGCGGACGCCGCCCACGCCTCCGCCGGGGGGTGGAATTAACCGGACGAGGCTTATCCATTAAATCCCCTTTTCATACCCTCTTGATTGTATAATCAAATAAAGTCCAGCCAGCGGGCTCGCGGGTCCTCGCTCCCTGTAAAGCGTTTACATGTAGTAGCCGCTCGCCCACCTCCCGCCCGTATACAAGCGCGCGCGCGCTTATATACACGTCCAGTTAAACTCGTATAATATAAAACCATATTAATTTGAGCCTCGTACGAAAGCACGCAAATTCGCGAGGAACGTGCGTTAATTCGGTCTTGAGAGGGTTTCCGCTTCGCTTGGCGCCTCGGCAGCGGGGAAGATGAAGTAGAAGTAGAGGACCTGGGCGGTGAGGGTGGCTCTGTAATGTCCACCCTCCCTCCTTCCTCTTAGACACGCTCTGCAAACATTCCCTCAGGATCTGGGGTTTCCATCCGGCTGTTTCGTATTCCTCTACCTTTGCCGGTGTTCTCTTTTGAGTTTTCGTTTTCCCGTCCTGCCTGAAACTCCTCCGTCACCATTCCGTACTTCGTGCAGTTTGTTCTCACGCCGACTTCATTCTTTGTCTCTATCAACTCACTGTCTTTTCCGCGTCCGCATCTGCAGTCTCTTTCTTTCCCCCTCCCCCCCCCCTCAGTCGACGCTGCACGGCCCTTGCTCTTACGCTCGCTCTCCCCAGTATCTCCTGCCGTTGTCGTTCCAGCAACCATTCCGTCGTGCCACCTCCCCCCAGTGGATCCTGGGACTCTCCAGTTCGTCGCCGGCGCTTGCTAGAGCGTCTGTTGTCCCCAGGCTATCCTCTTCCGTGCGTCCTCGTCTCCTCCTCTCTTCTCGTGCGCCGGGCAGCTCCGCCGCGCTTGCAAGAGCGCAACTGCTCTGCCATTTGGTTGAACGCGCAGGTCAGTGGCGCGCGCGCTCCGCGGACGGGCAGAGCCGCACGGCAGGCAAGAAAATAAAAACTCCGCTCTCGGTGGGGACAATAGGCGAATGACGTATATAGCGGGAGCTCCTCTTCCCACCCCCACCTCGCCCGCCCCGCCCCGCCCCACCCCACCCCGTCCCCGCCACGGCCTTCCCCGTCCCGCTGTTGCGCGGGGTTCCCCACACCACCGGCTCGCTCTCGCGCCCGTTCACTCTCTCGCTCTCCGTTCCTCTCACGTCGTGAAGTGTATCTCGCTGCAGCCGCGGTTTCGGAAAATGGAACGCTCGCTGTGTGTATATATTGTCCTGGACGTAATGAAAAGAGTGGCTGCGGCGCACATTTAGCTGGGAGAGCACGTCTTTCTGTGAATTGCCTCCGACGACAGAGCCGCGCGGGGAGCAGTCGGGGAAAAGGCGCGCGGGCGAGTGAGAGGAGGGGTGGTTGAATGGTGGAATGGCAGGGCGAGGAACAATCGGGGGGGGGGGACAAGGAGCAGAAGGAAACGGGAAAGAGCTGTGCGGTGAACATTCTCGGTGTTGGCTGCGACAGACGGTCAATGTTGTTCAGAATGGACGGTATAGGACTACGAACGATAACATAAATACGTGGATGCGGCTCTTAGGAATCTTGTAAATTGCAATTCTCCCAGTTGCATTACAGTACTGTTGAAATAGACCAAAACAAATGGCTATTTTCAATTATTGATGTTATTATTAGTATATTGTCAAGCCAGTAATTAGGTTTGAATGTAAAGTTGCAAGGAAATCAATTCACATTTCTTACACTTCAGTTTCTTTGAGCTCTCTTCTTGTTTTGAGATGAGACAGCCGAGTGATCAAGCGACCGAAGTATCGAATCAGCGATTCGAGAGGAGGGAGTTGGCGTTAAGAGGAACGAGCGTAGGTGCGGGCTCTGTGAGCGGTGAGCGATCGTAGCCGCGGGCGGTATTTCATAAGCCGCTGCTTCGGGAGCACGGACGCCTTCGGTGGGACTATCCAGACGCGCGCCGCGCCCGGCGGTCCGGGGGCCTGCGAGTCGTCCTCGCGCTGTAACTACGCTCCTCCATATACACGGCGCCGCCTTTTTTTCTTCTCCCGAGACTACCCAGACGATGATGAATAAATAAAGGAAACCGACGCCTTACTGCGACCGGCTAAAAGGTTTTTGCGGTGTTTTGCTTCTGATCTCCCCCTGCGTTCGGGAGCGACTCGCTTGATACTTTGGCTGTAACCGTTTCTCTAGTACCGCGCGTTTTGGAGAGGATGAAACACATGGGAGTTGAAATGACCTGTGTTCATGACATACGAGATAGACTGTAAAATAGTAAATCGCACGTAATTAATTTTAACCCTTTTACAACTAAACGTATATCACATATGAGCGGTGGGATACCTGATATTTCAAAAGCTCGCTTTTGCAATTGCGTTTTCCGAGCGTTCCATTTGGCCTCGCGTCTGTCAGCAGCACTTGCTCTATTTTGCGGCGCCCCCTCATCCGCGCCACCGCTGCCGTCGCGGCCGCCGCCGCTGCACGCAGCGTAATCTCGCGCAAATTTGTCATCAACAAGAACACGCTTCCCCCTCCCACGCGGGCGGGGTGACGCCGCGCGGCGCCCGCATTTCCCGGCGGCTACTCTGATTAAAAGCGCGCTTTTTCTTTGTCGATTTGCACACAAGGCCATTTGCGCGCCATGCGAATCGACGCGACGCGACACGGAGGCGCGCACCTGCCGCGGGTGCCGCCATGGCCCCGGCGCAGCGCCGCGGTTGCTGCTTGTCGTTTTAGCCCGCGGGCGCGTGCACGTGCCGCCGCCTTCACCTCGACCTGCCGTTTCACTGCCTGCGCCGTGTTGTTCTTCACCTCCAACCGTCGCGGACCGCTTGTTCTTTTACGCTTCTAAAAAGGCGTACTCTCGTTACTCTGGAAGATGCTGTTTTCGCTGTTACATTTTTGATCTCGTACCGTGCACCTATCTCACGTTGTAAACTGCTGACACGTCTCGATGCCTCTCAGTTTTCGCGCTACAGATCACGAAATAAGCGTGGGTTGGTGTGACTTCGGTTGTTTTTTGATATCGTTTCCTCTTTCTCTTTGTAGAATCGACCTCCATTTCACCGTGAATTTCCGTCTGATATAGGTTTCTCCTTTTTTTATGACATCAACATTTTTATTGTTAGAACCTGGGTGTTAATTTGCATCGGTTCCCACGTTTTTCCCAATCCACCTCTCACCCGCCAGTACTTGCTTATATTCCCCAATACACACAGCAACGGTTGGGCATTTGCCTGGTTTTGGAGCGGCCTGTACGCTTGTGCTGGCGGCCGGGCCAGCTATGCCCGGCTGGCAGGCCTTCGCGGCGACCGCAGCTTCGGTGCGGCGTGGCGCGCGCTCGGGCCGCCGGGGACGCGTCGCGTGCTGGCGCGGCCGGCTGGATGCCAGGGATGATCGCCTGTTTATCGATGTCGAGGACGCGCGCGGGCGCCGGGCCGGCGGGGGCGGGGGCGGCGGCGAGCGTACGAGCGAGCGAAGGGCGCGGGCGCATCATTCCGCGCGGCCGGTTTCCAATTACCGCGCTGCGAACGCGCCGCCCCCGCCCCCCGCCGCCACCGCCGCCGCCCGGCCCCGCAGTCGTCCGTCGCCCGCCGCCGCCGCCATGCCGCCCGCCAGGCAGGCAGACTGGGCGGCGCGTAAACACAGCGCGTTTTTTAATTGAACCCCGCGAATAAATACCAACGCTGCCCCGCCCCGCTCTGCCCCGCTCCGCCCGTGCGCGCGCCCACGCCGCGGGTGACAATAATCCCGGGCGGCGCGGCGGCGGCGCGAGGGACGGGAAGATGGGAAGCGCGCGCCGCGCCGCGCTGCGCCGGGCAGGGAGCGATCGCGGGGGGTGGCGTCGAGAGGAAACGAGGGAGGAAGTGGCGCCGCGTGTGATGTGCAGAGCTGCCTCGTGATCGCTGGGAAGGGTTGCGCGTGAGAGGTGAAGTTGCGCGAGCGTGAAGTTTGTGTGCCTCTGAATCGAGTGGAGAGGATGGTGCGGTAATAATCGATTATCTCCTGACATGATGTCGACTGCGTGGCTTTTGCTTCCGGATTCACCCATTGTGTTTAACTATCAAGTTTCCACATCATTCCACATCATTGGTTACGCACCCAACCTCAGAACTACAAAAACGAAAATAATAAATGAATAAGTAGTACTTGTGTTCTTATAAGAATTAATGCAAACCATTCATATTCTCTCTAGAGTAAAATAAACAGAAAATTACTTTTTCGGGTGATTCTTTCGTGATTTGTATAATAAATAAATGATGAGACTGTAAATAGTCCTATGCCACATTTTTGACAAAAAATGAGATAATACTACAAATATATTCCCAAATCATTTTTTTCTTAAAATTGTAACATAGAATAGGGGATTATTTTTCAGAAGGAATTCGATGAGGGTATAGAAGCCAAGCCCTTCAAATTAATACCTGCAATCGAATTTATTTCAAGGATGTGTGTCTTGATTCATGTCAAGTTCAAACCCTCGATTTCATCTGAGGTTTATTCACGTTTGGTGACGAATACCCGCAGCTGCAACCGCGGCCGTTTAACTCGCAGCACCGCCTCACGCATGGAGAGCTGCTTACCATTTCTGCTTTCGTAGAAGACGCCGCTGTCAGCCGCCATGTGGCTTTACACGCGTGGGCGTATATCCCCGAGGCAAAAGTAAGAGTGACACGGGTTGCCATGTCTCGTGGTTAACGCCCCCTTTTCAGTGTAGTTTATCCCGAATGCTTATACTCCACTGCGAGGCGACCACTCTTGATTTTCGTCGTTTATCCTGCCGCGTGAAGTGACAGTGTGTTTTCGAGAACCCTGTGTCTGAAATTCAACGTTTTAGCGAGGAATATCATTAACCAGTATTCCACCTCGTTTTTATTTTTGACCTACAATACCAAAAAGGATCTCATCTTATGATTGAGTTCAGAACATGGTGGGTGCGTTTTGTGGCTCCAAAAGGGTATTATTGGTGATTGCTTATATCTTGTCACGAAGATTTTTTTAGACTCATGATCTCTGCTCACATATTGGAAAGCATTATATCATAGAACTTACTATACCAGGAGTAGCTCAGGCATTAACCGGTTTTTGACGGAAGTATCTATCAATTCAGGTTTTAAATAATGACATGGATGGTTTCACAGCTCTTATTGTCCAATAATTCCCTTCGTCACTTGGACCAGTGTGACGCGAGTGTTGTGTGAAGGATTCCCCAGTTTTAAAAAAATTAGAGCCATTATTTTATATTAACGTGTTGGGTGTCGACCGAACATTCACTGAGTATGTGTTATTTCACTCGCAGAAGCTCACGCTCGACAGAGCTCCAAATGAATCGTGCGGCTCCTGGACGCGCCGCGGCAGCCGGATGCGCGAGCGCGTTTTCGTGGGCGGAGGACGGTCCACTTCTTGCCCCAGTGTTCTAGGAACAACGACGGGGGCGTGGCGGGGCGGGCGCGTCGCCGCCGTCATTTCCCACAGACGCGCGCGCGCGTGTGGTCGTCGGGTGGGGCGGCGGCGGCGGCGCTCACATGTGGCGGCGCAGCGGCGCGCTCGTGTCTGCCTTGTCAGCGACTCGTCCTTACTTGTCGAATCTCGCCCTTTTTATTCGGAGCCATGAAAACATGAGATCATGCAGTAGAGTTTCTTCAGAGTCAGCGCGTTGTTGGGGTTAATGGAGGCGTGGAAGTGGGAGAAGGGCTTGAAAATGGTCGAACATGTGTTCTCATTGTTTAATTTCATCGCTGGGCGTTCCATGATTACATGTAGGAGTTTCTGTTTACATGATTCTGTGTTCTGTTACACGTAGGAGTAATCGATTTTGTTTGTGACCCACTCTCGTTGCAAAAGTAAATTTGCAATATAATTTTTTAGGAAATACCTGTACATTGTGTTTAGGATAAGCATTACAATTGATGGGATCTAATGGTACCATTCAAACGTTGCCTAAACTTAAACTATCGCTGAAGAAGCTTGGGCTCATACTTGAATGTTATACCACATTAAAGAATCAATGATTGATAATTTTCCTTGTAATTGCTGAAGTTAAATTACGCCTTTGCGTAGTGCAAAGAATTAGAGGCGTTGGCTACTATTATTATTTATTGTAAGAGCTGCTTTCGATGGCAAGACAACGCCTGTTAAATATTTTTATTTGGAATGTCGCCAACAACACATCACCAATAAACTAATACGCCTTTGTTTACTAAATCAAGATCCACTCGAAGCAATTTGGGTATTGTAATTTGAGAAACCTTACGTAGCTGCGAGCGTTCCTGCCGGGAAGTCTGTCATCGCGTGGCAGATGTGGCGTGGCTGTGCGGAGCCCCGGGGCTCGCCAGCCCGTCGTCGCGCAGTCCTAATATCTGGGATTGCCGTGTCGCGGTCTCTTCGATCTCCGCGCAGACAGCGGCGATAAATCTGCGGTCGCTCGCGCCTGCGAACAATGCGCGCTCGCACGCCGTAACTCAGCGCGACGCGACGCGAAGCGGCCGGGCAGGTGCTGCTGCGGGGGCGGCCACTCGGAATACCTTCGCCGGGAGGAAGGGTTGCACTTGCTGGTGGAGCTTGCTGGCGGCAAGAAGTTGAATGGTAAAATAAGAGCATTTCTCGGGATTAATAAAGCAATGTAGGCTTTCACGGCTGCATATACTATTGTAATTACCATCTGGGCTGGATGGTGTGATTAGCCAGAGAGGATGTCTGTCGCGGTAGCAGACGAAACGTTTCGGCACAGAATGTCCGATAGACCACGCCATCCAGCCCGGGAAGTAATTTTGATAATTTATCAGGATTGTCGTAAAAAGAGTGTATTTTCTTTCTCTAGTAGATCAGCTATAGCGTACGTGAAATGTTAATGTTTGTTGCTTGTTACTTATTGCGATTTGCCAAAATCTAACAGATGAAATGGACTTAACTTCTCTTTTTATTGTTAGCACTTTTTATTGTTTGCGAAATTTGTTGGCATATTAGATTGCAACCTCCAGCGATTTCAAGAGTAGGTGTGATAGTCTTCTAATATGCCTTCGTTAACTCTTAATTTATTTTTACCAGTTTGATGTAATGTTTGCCAATCGATTAGTGTATGTTGTAGTTAATTGTATTCCAAATGCTAGGATCCTAATCGCGTATTCTTCGCTGCCTTGCAGAAATATATTAAAAGAATGTAACTCAAGACATTTAGTAAACCGAAGAGACTAACCTCATATTTAATGCTGATTTGCCTTTAAACTGTAAGAAACCGCAACAACTTTTACGAGTAGAATCCGTGTGTTGGCACATGGAATCTGTCAGCCGAAGAGAAAGTTCCGATATTTATAGAATTGTGTGAATCGCTCTGCGGTTGACGCGAAGTGCATTACTCTAACTCCGCCCCCGCGGGCGTTCGCGGACTCGGAATCCTCACCACGTGCGAGCGAGAGTGAGCCAGCGGGCGGGCGGGCGAGCGAGCGAGCGGGCGGGCGCGACCGCCGGAAAGCCGCAGCGCCGAGCAGCGGGGTCGTTTGACAACCGCAATACACAAGCACAGCGTCGCGCTTCTCGAAACAGGCGCCCGCCCCGCACCCTCTCGCAGGCGGGCGGGCGGGCGGCGGTTTTTTCGCGCGCAGCGGCGGAGACTGCGGCGTCGGCGGTGGAGACAGCTGGCGCCGTCGACTCGACTCGGCGCGGCGCGGCGGCGCGCATCTGGGGCCTCGGCGGCGGCGTGGGCGAGGCGAGGGGCGGGGTGGGGCGGGGCGGCCCGGGCCAAACGAGGCGTGGCGACGCCGAGGCGGCCGCGCCGCGCCGCGCCGCGCCGCGCCGCGCCGGCCGCTCGCTCGGCCCAGACGGAACGCGTGTCTGCCTCCTAAACATTCTCACGAAGCCTGAGCAGCCGGAGGAAAGAGCTGCGGCGGTAAAGTGGTGGAGGCGGAGGAGGGAGGGCGGAGTTGGCGTGCGCTACTTCACGAGGGTCTGGGCCGAGGCCGTTCCTTCGTGCCTTCGTTCTTTTCGCCAGCCGATGCTTGTTTACGCCCTCGTGCCCCGTTTACTTATTTTCTTGTAGCGGTGATGAGAAGATGTGAAAGGAAGGTTTCTTTGACCCGTGATCCCGTGTGATAAATTGCGTGACAAAATAAGTTATGGCATGTTGACTCCGTCACTCAGGCAATATCGAGCAAAAATGGATCATGCACTTGATATTTCTTTATTTTGAAAAACGAAAGTAAAACGAAAAGAACTGTAAGAAAAACGAAAAGATATAGAAAACTTCCTGGACAGTGCGATTCACTTTGAGCCCATTATAATAATACATTCGACATTCTCTGTCCCTCCAGAATGGAAGTTGGAAGGGACACATCCCGTATTCCATGGATCGGAAACGCAAGTAAAAAAAGTTATCATTCCGTTCTTTGCTGTCGATTACCATAAAATTTCTAAAACAAGCCATTCATGATAAGTAAATTGGTGAGGGACTTGGAAATCAAGCTTAATTTTCACATAATGGAAATTAATATTAAAATGTTTGAAAAAGTTTAACCTATGCCAAACGTTTTGAAATTTTATCCCTTCCTTGTATGGATGATACAGGTTTTCATTCATGGCTATCAGAAAAAAAGTTTGGAGTTTACGCTTTTTATACCTGATTTTTTCGGTACTTTCCCTCTCGAATGTTTGCCTTTTTCCATGTTCTCTCATGTTTATTTGAAAGTTAAGCTCCTAAAACTTTGCCAAGTCGGCAGATACAGCCGCAGTCCGTAAATTGTCGTGTCCAGCGTGTTTACATGTTAGCCGAATCAGTGTGAAGTGCGACACGTCGGCTTAGTCATTAATAACCCGATTATTATCGTTGGGCTCTTCGCCACGCCATACATTCGAATTCATTGAATATTGCATGTTCTTTCATAGGATTTGCTTTTCATTCTACGCATGAGGGAACTCCGAATTTTGTTTTTTGTCGTTCGTGTTGCGTTCGAAAACTTCGGAGAGGCTTCACCCATCACCCCTTCATCTATTTGTCTTCACGATGGTTTTTCGAAGCAAAAATAACTCGGAGGCCGCAGCCAGAAACATTTATTCTGTCGTGCAGCGTTTCTGAATTAGTTCATTCAAGATTTTGGCTCCTCGTGTTGGCAGCTAAGAAGACGCTGTTCGGAATCTCTTCCTTTGTTTCATTCCACCTTCCCGTTTCTCACTGACTAGCATCCTTCGCTCTTGAGAAGCTAAACATCTTACTTGTCCCCTCATTCGCACACTCCATTGGCTAATATTGGCATCATATTTATTTCAATCTTCTGGATTCTGATCACTATGTTCACTGATCGCAAGTTAATGCAAGTTCACTGATCGCAATGATCCATGAGTAGCATCTTCTGCTTACGCACGTAAGTGTGACGCACGTGTGGCTCCAGTTCGAGGCCGTGTTCTCCTTTAAAATATTTTAAAGTACATTCTTCAGAATACTATATTATCCTCCTTCCCACACCTTAACAGTCGCTAGATGTTTTGATAGTACATAGGGAAAATTAATGACTGAGAAAACCAGCTAACCCTCTGCATTGATGGTCGCGCATTCCACCCACGATACTTGAGTGCAAGCAGAAGATGGAACAGTTGAGGGTACTCGTGGAGGCACAACGGTCCCTAGCCACTGCTTCAAGACCAACGCAGCTTCTTTTTGAAGTGCAACGCGACCCTGATCGTCTGGCATAGCAATTCGTTCCATTAAAATGGCACGACTGTCTATAAAATAGTTCTCTGCGTCTCCGCAATTGTAACGGAGTTTGAGCAACTGGAACAAGAAATATTTTTTCTCCCTTATTACTACTTATGGTTTAAAGATAGGCTACCAAAAAAGATTTTTCGGATAGGGCCTTTCCAAAACAATAAAAGATTAAAAACCAACAAAGTCGCTGTGAAATCCAGGTACTTTTGATATGGAATTTGGCTTTTTTTTTTTTTTTTTTTTTTTTTTTTTTTTTTTTTTTTTTTTTTAATACAGTTCGGCGGTTTTCGCCGTTATTAATGGTAAGTTTAATTTCTTCCCGTCAGTTTTGATGGATTACCCCAAGAAATAAATAATTAAGTTATCGTAAGCAAACCTTCAAAAGAGGGTTTGGGCAGAATATGTAGCTCGCGCGTCGCATTTCACAGCATTTGTGTCTGCATTAAATGTGGGAAATTAATTAGCAGAATATTATAAAAGATCGTCATAAAAGTTCATGTTTATTTAATATAATATGAAAATCATTTACCGTAGTTGTCATGACAAATATTTACATTCTAAACGTATGTTGTAAATTAATTACTGAATAAAAGCACAACCAATTAATACTGGTAAATTTGTAAAATAAATAATTTCCTCTTGAACATAGATTAAATGTTTGAGCAGCCACTCTCATTAACATAATTCTACGTTTTAAAAACTTGGTATTTAATAAAATGGAACAGGTTTATAATGCGACATTTTAGCAAAAGCAGACCGGCTCGGCCTGTACACGTTTCATTATACTGAATATTGTGACATACTTAGAAATTTGATGAGAAATTAAGATTGGAAACGTTTTGAAGGGAGCAGGATGAATATGTAGAACACGAGTAAGCTCGAATTTGTTGAATTACGGTAGTGTTTTGTTGTTCTTGTTTTTTACAGGAAATGGATGTTTTAATCGGCAATAACATTGTCGCCGCAGAAAAGATTTATTTGACACATTGAAAATATCTTACCGTTTCTACTCGTGTTTGAGTAAATCTCCTCTGTAGACCAATATTCTGTGGCGGATGAAACTGTCCTTAAGTTTTAAATTTATATTATTTGGCAAACATTGTGAGATAATGCTTAAGACATTGCATTGCCAGGTGCAATTTCACGAACCATGTTAAAGAAAGTGCACTTTTCTAAGCGTATCATAGACTTATCATTATCAATCATTCACTATTGTTTCTTTTTTGAATCCGAAGTACGTGGCGTCCGTCAGTTGTGCTTATGCATAAGCTCACATAAAACATTTCTCCAGCACTCGATACTTAACAGCTAAACTTTATTATGACCCACAGTCGTTATTGAAATCGTGAATTTGAGAGAGCGGTCGAGAAGGAAAGCAATGGGATCGTGCGTAGAGGCGCCGTCGCGTCTGAAGCAGCTCCCGCAGGTGCCTGTCCCCCTCCTCGTTCGTCGCGTGCTGGCGGAGCCGCGACCAGCTGACTCACCGCGAGATAGAGCGGCGCGTCTGCGCGCGCGCGGAGGCTGTCTTCATCCGGGGGCTGTAATTACCGAGCGCGCGGCCGCATCCCGGCGCGGCGCGGCGCGGCGCGGCGCGGCGGAGGCCGTATGGGACCGCGGGGCGCCGCCGCGGCCGCCGCCGATCTCCCGGGCGAGATAGCCCCGCGCGCGGCCGCCTCTCCTCGGCGCGGCGCGGCGGTCGGTATTTAAATTGAGCGCATTTCTGCCGCGAAAGGAAACGCCGCGCCACAGCCGCAGCCGCACGTGGCGCACCGCTCAAGGAGAGACGCCGAGCGCCCCGCCGCCGCCGCCGAAGGAGCGGACGGCATTGACACCCGACCTTCGCGGCCGCCGTACACCCAGTCGTTCGTGCAGTTATGGGCCCGCGGGCTGCGTGAAGGAGCGACAGGAATAGATGGAGCCAAGGAGCCTGGGAAAAGTGGCGGAAGTGGCGGTTTTTTGTTTGTTTGTTTTGTTTTTGCTGTTGTTTTTTGCCGCGCCGTTCGAGCAGCGGAGTTTCTGGATCTTTATATCCGCTCACTTAGATTAAGATTAACCTCACTTTGATTAATTTCACAACGTGCGAAAATATTTTCATGTTAAATTATAAGTACAGATTGAATTGAACGACAAAAACTGATTCATGTGTTGGAAACGGATTGAGAAGTGAAATTCTGTTTGTGACGATAAAAATAAAGTTTATTCGATCATTACATGGTAGTGAATGCTGTTGTAACAGTATTATAAATGCCTGTACTTTTGAAAGTATTCCGTTTCTGCAAGTCACTTGTGATTGTTCTCGTACGCATAATGTAAAATGACGACAGTTATTATACCCCGCTAATACAGACACACATCGCAGACATAAAAAACCTGTTTGCCACGGTATTGATAGTGCATATCTCAATTATTTTTCATGCGAGAAAGGCGAAATCGCGCACGCATTTTACGATTCAAAGATTTCGCAGCAGTCGTACGTGCCTGACACACCTGTGTCGAAATTGCCGACCTGTTCATGTCCTGTGGAAACGTAGCATTTTCCCACTCCACGCGTTCATTACTCAGGAGCCGAATTCGTGTTTTACGCCACGTGGACGATCGGACGTGAACCATGGGCGAACACGAACTCCCAATTTGGTACAGGTGTGCGCTCACGCAGCTCATTAATCCTGCGGACCTCGTATAAACCGGGTAGAAATGCGCTGCCGCCGCCGCCGCTGCAACAAAAACCAAAAAAAAAAAGCTGCGCCGCCATAATAACGCATCGCTGAATGGATACTTAAAGGAATGAAGATGTGGAATACGTAAAGCAGGCGGCGCGTCGAGGTGGGCTATTAGGAGTTCGGAAATGATGCCCTCCAGGGTTCAAGGCCCCGCCATATGCGGCGCGGGGTGGCGCGGGGGGGGGCGGGGCAGGAAAGGCGTTGCTCAACGCGTCCCGACGGCGGAGGAGCGCGTCGGATGGAGGCGCCGGGCTACGCCCCGCCGGTCCCGCCGCTTGTGCTCGGGAAACACAAGTGGCTTCTGGAAATCAGGGATTAGTCCAAGTAGGCGTGTGTCGAAAAGACGCGTGCTGGTCTTCTAAAGGGCGTTTGCTCTTTGCTTTGAATGCTGATGCGAGGAGAACTTTGCAATGGGTGGCATTCGTGTCTTTGTCTTTCGTTCAGGAAAATAGCCCCTACTTGCTTGATAATATGTATCAATCAAGAAATGTAACCCCAGAAATAACCAATGTGTATACATCTATGTGAGGGTGGAATATGGTGGTTGGGTTCAATTGCGTCGTCTGGATTTTAGTCAAAGAAATAATGTGAAATCGCAGGAACTATTTATTATTTTTGGAAGCAGTAGAGGAATATTAATAAACGGTGGTGAGCCTACTCGACATTTTATTTTTCTCTTTATTAAATATTCAGTGATGTTATTAAATTTTAACTATCTTAGTGATGATATTTGACATTTGAATATTAATGAAATGTTAGAAGGAATTCTTTTAGTTTCCTTCATAAAAATTTACTGATTTGTTTATTCCTTCAGGAGATATATTTCCAATTTCATCGAGTTAACCATAGTTTCGGGACCCCATATATTGGAGGAAACAGCTAATAGATGATCACGTCGCTCCTCCTTGTTGACTTCCTTCCCGAACAGCAACTGCACGCTGGGTAGGCGTCTCGCAGGAGATTATGCAAATGCGCGAGGAACCGGGAAAGTGAGTCATTCTCCGCTGCTCGGGATCCGCCTAAGCAGCTTGTTAGCTTAATGATGGCGATGTCCAGCCTCTCCGAGGACTTGGAAGAAAAATGAATCAGAGATGGTGACAGGAAGGCAGTCTGTAGTAGCGGAATTGTCACGACAACGTGAAATATAAGGGCCTCGGAGAATTATACTAATCGTTACTATGGGTGAGAAACGACTAAGGTTTTATTGAAGACATTTCGATATCTTCATGTCATCGGAATGGAGTTGAATAGATCAAGAGAGACGTAGATTCAGGGATACCGTAGAAATTGAAGGAACAAGTAATTGTAATAGATAATGTGATATCAAAAAGACATTTACTGTATCAGAGTGTAGTAAAGAATATAAATTCCTTACCCCGTTTGTTTAGAAATATATAACGAAGGTTATGTGACAAACTGATTGTGATTGCTCTCGATTGCTGTTTCGAAGTGGAGAAAACCTGTTAGGACGAAAATGTAGAGAGTGAAATGTACCCATATAAGAGTCCGAGTTAAATATCAGACGATCGACATCGACTAAGAATCAGACATAATTAAATATACTGTTAAATAATATATTTTTTGTATTCCAGCATTGTAAACGACCTTTTCTGTTGCAAGAAATCGTTCATAATCTGGCTCCTAACGTCGCTCGTTTTCAAAACATGTACTCATGCAGTAAAGCTTAACATTATAAACTAATTCCAAAAACTACTCTTATTAACAAATCGGCAGTGTTTCGAGAGCAATCACAAGGACCTTTATGTTGTGAGAAATGCCGACGAGCGGAACAGCTGGCGGAGCAATGGGCTGGAGCCTTACGACTTCCCCGGCCGCCCACGCCCACTCGTGCTCGCCGATGACACCGCGTTATAAACGGCGCCCGGGAGCACGCCCCGGCGCGGCGCGGCGCGCGCGCTCGCCGGCGGTCACGAGCGCCGGTCGTGGGCGCGCCGCCGCGCCAAGCCACGCCACGCCACGCCACATCGCCGTCCACGGGCGTTGGAATCTCCGGTGCTGCACACGGTGGCGCTCAAGCGATCAGGTTGTTCTTGCGTTGCCCCTCGCGGCTAGGTTTCTGTAACGATATGCAATACACGTTGCAAGTCATTGATCACACCAGGGATGTGAATTTTTATTTATTATGAATTAGTTAATGATGCATTTGGAATAAAAGTTAAGAGAAACGGAAACATTTTATAAAAAATCTCAAGAACTTGTTTTAATCCCTGTAAATTTCAGATGGGCCGAACACACTTCTTTCGATAAGGAACTCGTTGTACCGTGAGTCGCGCCAGCTTGTAGACCCTAGTTTCCCGACTGCTTATCGCGTTTACTGCTATTAAGTATCTAGCCTTCTTATTTACACTCATAAAAGTAGATTTGGAATCCATCACATTAAAACACCCATCACACGCTCTCTCTTTCTCCGCTTCTCTCCGTTATCTTGAGCTCCGTTGCTTTTTCAAATTTTGCTCTTCGCCATCATAGTCGAAAATATGGCATTCTAAATGCACTATTATGTTGTTTCGCCACCATTATGATGGTTTTTGAAACTTTGTTCTTAGAACGTGCACGCTGGACTTCGTAATCCTCTAATTCTTTGACTCGGTTTTCGACTTTTGTGCGCCCGCTGCACCCATTTGCGAGCCTTCTCTCCTTGGGCTCCCTCTGATGTGTGGAGCGCCCGCAGTCGCTCTTGGAGGCTGCCCCGCCCCCGCCCCGCCCCGCCCCCGCCCCTCTCCGACCCGCCACGCTCCCCCCCGCCCCTCTCCGACCCGCCACGCCCCCTCCCCGCTCCAGCCCCGCCCCCGCCCCAGTCCCGATCCCGTTCCCGCCGCTCCCCGCCACGTCCCAACCCGCCTCTGCCCCACCCGTAAGCCTCACCCCGCCCCCTCCCCGCCCTGCCGCTCCTCGCCCCGCCCCACCGCGCC
The DNA here is from genome assembly GCA_031308135.1 of Acheta domesticus. Taxonomy (NCBI): domain Eukaryota; kingdom Metazoa; phylum Arthropoda; class Insecta; order Orthoptera; family Gryllidae; genus Acheta; species Acheta domesticus. The sequence goes on along the minus strand of JAHLJT010000631.1, from coordinate 105,284,727 downwards.
GCGCCCCGAGATTCGTGGGGCCGCGCGGGAGCGCAAGTGAAGGTCTCGGGAGGTCGGGCGGTGGGCGTCGCCCCGCACTGCGCTCGATGTACGCGGCCGCGGTGGCCTCCACCGCGGCTGGCTCTCGGGCGCGCGGCTGCGGGCGCTGTTATTTATTGATTCGCGTCCGCCCCCTTCGCGCCTCCGCCGCGCCGCGCCGTCTCGGGAACGCGGCGGGTGCTCGCAGTGCCAGGCGGCAAGAAAACGCGAGGTGCTGCCTGCCGTCTTCATGTTCAGTTTATTTACCACGGGCCACTAAAAACTGAGAAATATTTTAAAAAACTGAAACACGAGATTTGCCGTGGCTGCAAAGGAAGAGGTTTTTGCTGAGTTTAAAACATGTGGTGTTTGTAGAAAAAAATCGGTAGGAGGAGAACGAGAACGTTCTGAACTTGTTCTTTTCTGTGCTTCATCACGTCTAATACACAAGATTACATGTTAATGTTTAATAACATTCGTTTCGAGGAAAAACTAACATTGAAACACTAAGCAAATATGTGAAGATAGTCAAGCTGTCAGTAAGCGAATGGACTTTATCGTTCAAGGTAATGGAATGTCGAACACAAATGAACTCTCTATATACGTTAATTGCCCTGGATAATAGAAAACTCAGTCGCCCGACGTGTTTTCAATAGATATATCTCGCCCCCCCCTAGTCCCTCGGCATGTCTAATGGAAACAGCAGGACGAGTCTGTGTTATGATATCGGGGAACACGTCGTTACGTCGCCGTTCGCTCGGCTTGTCGCCTTGTCTCGTGGCTGTATCAGGCGTGTCGCTTTCCCGTCGCGACACGTTTCGGCGCTGGCCGCGGCCGCGTTGCCACCGTTTCCGATCGAGGCCTTCCTTCGCACGACGCGCGTGGGCAGCGCGCGCCGCGCCGCCGGCAATCGGAGGCAAAACGACGAGCGAGAGACGAAGGCGCTGGCGAAGCCCGCGATGAGTAATCGGGACGGCGCAGGGGGGGGCCGCGGGCCGCGGGCAGTGGCGGTGGGCGGAGGCCAGCCGCGCGTTCCGCTTCGAGCCTCGCCGGCGGCGCGCCCCAGACAGCCCTCGCCTCGCCTTGGATGGCAGACGCCCGGCCGGCCAATCGGCCTTCGAGCTGAAAGCGCGGTTTGTGCCGCTGCGCCGTAGCAGTTCCTCCGAAGGCGTGGCAAGTGGCTCGAATAAAAAAATCTGTATTATTTCGCGAGAGCGGCTTTTTAATTGGTAGTATGTGTTTTGGCATGCGTAATATTGCATGCGTGAATTTCGCTGTGGTTTTTAGAGTGTTTACATGTTATGAGAAAATTATGTTGAGGCTAGCTGTGAAACAAAAATATGTGTACATGGTTTTTCCAAGTTATTCGTTGCAAGCGTGAACAAGAACAATGAATATTCATTTTCGCACCTGACAAGTTGATGGTATTATCCACGTTTAGTCCTGTATATTCTTGGAATTCACGAATTAAACATTACTTTAACAGTGTAAACACGTAACCCATTGTAAACGAATGTGTTTATTCACGAACATTTAGAGACTTCGCGAATAATGTAATACCTGAGATCACGTAACAAAAATAATAGAATGTTCTCAGTGGAATGTGTTGGAAAGCTGTCATGAGCTATGAATTTTTGAAGGAGTTACGTACGACTCTGCGGTTATTTGATTATCTTTCAAGTCTTATTTCAATCAAATGTGTTAGGCAATATGTGTTTGTAGCGTTGCCCTTTGCGTTTACTAGATATAAAGAGCAATTTTATTTCCTTCATTTGATATAATGTGAAACTTTGATCGACAGTTTATTAGTGAACATGCAGATGGAGATTCCGACAGTTCATTTCCATTAAAGGTCGATAATGGAATCCATTGCAGTGTTCTCTTCTTTGAAGTGAAGTCCATGTAATAGTGAGCAGTTGAGAAATCCCTAGGAATTCCCGTCTTGGCCGGCAGATGTCTCGTTTCGTGACGTGGGTGGATTAATGCGCTGCGGGGACCGGAAGATCGCCTAGTGCAAGGCTGGTTCCAGCGCGAAGCCCACACCGCCCTGGGCGCTGCGCTGGAGCAGTTGTGATGTATTGCAGCGCCGCCAATCCCGCTCTCCTCACTCCCATCACCATCCTACCGTCTATCTCATCGCTACCGCTACTCCCGCCCGCCGCCCCTCTCTCACTCGCCCACCATCCCTCGCACCCACCACCACCCCTCTCACCTTCCCACCACCCCTCTCACCTTCCCACCACCCCTCTCACCCTCCCACCACCCCTCTCACCCTCCCACCACACCTCTCACCACACCACCCCTTCACCCTTCCACCATCAATCTCACCCTCCCACACCTCTCACCCTCCCATCTCCATCGCCCCTCTCACCACCCACTACCACTCACCCTCCCATCCCCACCGCCCCTCTCACCAACCACCCCCACCCACCGCCCCTCTCACCAACCACCCCTGCCCACCGCCCCTCTCACCAGCCACCCCCGCCCATCGCCCCTCTTACCAACCACCCCTGCCCACCGCCCCTCTCACCAACCACCCCTGCCCACCACCCTCTCACCAACCACCCCCGCCCTCCGCCCCTCTCACAAACCACCCCGCCCACCGCCCCTCTCTCCTTCACTACTACTCAACGCTCCTTCTCACCATCACCGCTACCTCCACTGCTACCGTCGCCAACTACGCCGCCGCCGCGGTCGAGCGAGCAGCGCCGCAGCGCAGCGAGTTCTCCGGCTTCTGTGGCCTCCGGCCTTCCACGGCGAGGCGAGGCGAAGCAGCGCGGCTCGGCGTCGGTGGCGGGGAGGCGGCGGCGGCGGCGGCGGCGGCGGCGGCGGCGGCGTGCGTCCTGCGCCTTGTTTTGCGCGGGAAAAGGAAACGCGCCGTGGCGCTGTACGGCGCGGCGAGGGAGATAGCATCGCCTGCCTGGCATTGTGCGACCGTCCGCCCCGCGCGGTGCTGGCCTTGGCCTGGAGACGCGCTTTCCCGCCGCCGCCGCCGCCGCCGCCGCCGCCGCCGCCACACGAGTCGGAGGGGGCTCTCCAGACGCTGCCGGCTCCGCGTTCTTGAGACGCTGCGCCGCGAGGTCACAAAACACGTCGGCTGGGATGGCGCACTGGAGTTTACAAAGACATCTCGGGACCTCTGCTGGAATATGAACCAGGCGCCCGGACCACAGATGTTTCCTGTTTGGCTTTGGAACTGACTGATGTGATTTGTGAATCTCATGGGCAGTATGAATAGGTGGAGGGCAGGGGGATGCCATTAAAAGGAAGATTCATCGGTCACAAGGAAACACTAAAAAGATGTCATAATGTGAGAGCACGGCTTCTGTTAGAGCGAACCCGATTATTTTGTGAGTTGTTTTCCTGTAAAGCTGGACTATTTTCTAAACAGATTTCTTCACTTACCTCAAAAATGACGGTTTTGATAATTCTGTTTTCTTGCGCCGATGCCTTCCTCATCTGTCATACCTGCAATCTTCCTTTCCACATCCAGCTTTCATCTCGGGAATTAGTTGAAGAGACCGCCATGGCAGGACGTCACGTTTATTACGTGTTTTAAAATCGAACTGTTGCGTGTTTTAAAAGTTCACTGGTGTGTGTAATTTTGGTTTTGAAACGTATTTTGGGGTTGGTATATTCCCAAGAAGATTGTATTCGAAGCGGCGACGGTGATTTCGTCTCACGTGACGACGATATGGCAGGAAAGTGAAAGGAGAGGCCGAGAGTGATGATCTATTGAAATTCTAGATGTTAATAAATACTGTTTCCTTCTTAGGGATTCCCAATGAGCATGGATTGACTAGTTGTTTCGAAATTGCTACAAAAGTATTTACTTTTTGATGCTTCGCTTTAGAGGTCTTATGTCCTCCAAGAAATTCACTTTGAGATGTGCAGGCTGGATGTATTGCGGCTGATGTTTGAGGGTGATAGCAGAACAGGCTAATTCTTAGTACCCGAGCGGCCCCATTCTCCTTGACCCACGTTCCCCTGGCTGCCCTGACCCTGTGGGAAACCCCTGCTTTGCAAATAATGGTGCGCTGAATGCCTGGGTGAATCGGGAGCCCTCGCTATAAACTTGGATCTCAGAGTATCTTATTACGGTTTTCAGCGTTCTTTCCCGGTTACTTTAATAATATGATAGTTCACCATTTCCCGTGTCAGTCATTTCGACAAAAATGAAAGTTGTTAAAAGATGCGTGTTTTCATTGCAGTTACTTTTGTTTTCTTAACATTATTTCGTGTAATCATTAATGTTTTTCCTAAAGGTAAAAACCTTTCTAATTATTGTCTAATTATCAAAGCTCATTGTATTTCACTCATCACGTGTATGTCGTGTCAGTCATTGTATTTCAGCCCTCATGCCGTTGCTTCTTTGCTCATCAGTTACCACTTCGTAGACACATTCTCGGCCTCCATGATACCGCCGTTCGTTAGTGGCACAAGAATTATGAGTGTTGACGTCGCGTCTGCTCTCTGTCTCGTAGTTTTATGAAATAGGAGAGCGTTGCCCCCGTTCACAACGTCACCACCAGCCTCCATAGTCCGATCCTATCCAGATCAAAAATAGCTGCCGGGAATTTTTTTTCTCCTTCTCGCTAAACGCGGAAGCGTAATTTCGCCATGGAAATACGAGTATTTACATCTCGGCGACCAACACACCACACTGCACTTCGCCTTGAAAAAAAAAAGCCTTCTCTTTTATTTGGGAACATGATATCTGACTCTTGATGCGGTATTCGCGAGAGCGTAAAATAACGCGCGGCCGCGCTTTATAGCGACGGCGGCGGCGGCGGCGGCTTCCGCCAACGCTAAACGTAAAACGCTAAGCGCACCTGCCGCCTGTCATTGCTCCCGCGGCGCGGTGGCGCCACCGCGGCCTTTCCGAAAAAAACAGGCATGTGCGCGCCCTCCCACCCGGCCTGTCCGCCGCGGAGACTGCTCGAGCCCCCCCGTCCCCATTGTTTGGTGTTTTGCGGCGCGCGTTGCTGTCGCCGACGTTCGCGTCCGCGCTCACAGGGGCGCAGCGAGTGTGCACGCGCAAAAGAACATCGCGACCCGTGTTTCATATTTTATTTCCGCTTGTTTGCGTAATACGCGGAAAGGATCACTGCGGATAAGTTTCGCAGGACGGAAAGCGTCTGGCCGTATCGTGCTTTTTTAATGGGGTTGCGTAGGCTAAGTCCGTGATGAGGAAATTATCGTTTGTAATTTGCGGATGCAATTTTTTTGTACATGTCGGCGTTTTTAGCTGTGTTGCAATCAACTTTTCTGTCATTATAGACTATTACATTTTCTCGAAAATTTGGCCTCATTTATCATTAACCGAGCAGGCATTTTGGAAGGGAAAAATTGAACTCGCTTTTGTGTATGAACTAAGAGAATATAATGAAGACGATCGTGTTGTACGTCCCGGCGCTTAGTTCTTATTAACAGTAAACCTTGATTGAAAGGCCAGAGCCAGTGCCGTAGCGGGTGTCGTGTTTTGAAGGGGTGCGCCCCGTATGGACCATCCCCACTCCAATCTCCTGTGCCCTACCTCCTGCTTCCGCTCTTCTTTGAGGGCGAAATCGCTTGTTTAATTACCCTAAAAATCTGATCCCGTTGTTTCGGGTGCCATTTGGTATGCGTATGGCGCCTTCTCGTTAGCATAACAGACAATGCCGTGGCAACTAGGGCATGTAGTTGTTGACACGGGATTTTAATTTCAAATGTGACTAATGGGCGTGCGGGCCGGGGCTTCGGTTGGCGCCCGCCGCCGCCCTGCGCCTCTGCCCTTCCCCCTTGCCCCTCCCCCACCCCCACCCACTCGCCCGAGAAGCGCTTTTCGTGCGCTGTTGCTCCCGTAACGATGCATCTCTTGCTCACGAGGTGCATATACTTGCTTTAGTAGGAGTAACAATTACTATAATGATGGGAATGAATATTATTGTAAATAACAATCCAACAGTTCTTCTCGTGAACTTCCTACATCCATATCGTTCGTTCCGAAAACAGCATTCTTCAAAATTCTGCGTTAGGTCGGAGGGTTACGAGCGCTATGATTTGTATGGAATAACATGTATCTAATATGGACTAAAATTGCACAAACTATGTGTAAAATATAATCTGAACATTGAATAAAAATATCAAAATTCAGAAATTAATGTACGTTTAGATTGCATACATAGAATCGGCAAATAACGTATTTTTATTATGAACCCTAGAACAAGATGTAATAATTTCTTATACTAAAACTGTCTTCACATTTTGTCGTCCCTGGAGTAAGGTCCTTAATAATTTTCTCACAATTAAGATGCATGAGATTACAAAGTAAATGATTTAAATTTTCAAAAACGAAATTGCGTCTTTTGTTTCTAAAAATTGCTTTGTAATTGCTAAATCTACTCTCATTATCTCGTGACTGAGGAAATACTAAAAGCCATGTGGACTTTGAACTAGATCTATTAAACTACTTACAATTGCACTAAATGTTAAAAACTGTCTTTTAATAATATTTTCGAAAGAATAATATTCTGATTCGGAACATGTTGTTACTAATTTTTTAAATATGATCAATTTTCCTTCATTTTCCGTAAAAATATGTACTCTACCAGAACATGTTGACAAATATTTTTTTCAAATTACTACACAAGGTATATTTCAATTGTAATTAATAATCAAAATAATACGTAATGTTTTAATACACGTAATAGTCTTAGTGATCACCTTGCAAAGATATTGAAAATAAGCCTTGTAGGTAACTCTGACACTGAATAGGCCCAAAAAGATTCTCGCTTTTTTAAAATAATATCATTCGACTTGTTATTAATGGACTTCAACTTTCTTCCGTTCAGAAATGTGTCTTCTTTTCATCATGTTTTTCCGGTAAAATATTAACATTTAAACGGTGTTTCCTCCATTGTATTCGTTGACATAAACGGTCCCAGCAGTAACTGTTCTAATAATTTTTTTTAAAATACATTTTGAATTCGTCCCGTGTTGGTTGGCTTACTTTAATTTTCGCTGTGTATCCTTTCTATCGTCGTAACGCATGGATGCTTTACCTTTAGTGCAAGTCTTATGAACTTGCACTCCATTCCGCGAGCCAACGTGAGAATCGATAACGGAGGGTACGTCATTTCTCCGCCCACCTATCTCCGACCGCGTCTTTTACTGGAATTGTTCTCGTACGTGCCAGACTTTTTTTGTTCACGCGCTTTTTGCGCACCAACACTCACAAAAAAAGGGGAAAAAGAGAGAGAAAAAAATACACCGGCCGTTTGCGCAAAACAAAGGAAGCGGGAGCGTGCTGTGGAAACAAGGGCACGCGCGTGCCGGTGGAGGTGGCGATCCAAATGCGGATGCAGCGGAGGCAGAAACAGACTGACAGAGACACCATCCACTGTCCGCCCAGTCCACGCCACCCACCGCTCCCCACTGACCATCCAGACTTCTTCACCGACCATCCATTCTCCAACATCGCACTTTCACCCCCCTTCGCCATCTAGCCTCCCGCAGAGGTGATTCAGGCCATCAGCTGATGTCACTGCAGTGCCTCTGACCGGGAGGTCATTGGGATTCGAATTCTGATAGTGGCAGGATTTTCGACACTAGCTACAGGGGTATGTCGAATTCAGCCGCTATCTACGGGAGGATTGTAGCGACCGGCTGCTCTGATTGGCAGTTTTCCCTTGTTTCTCCGATCACTACCAGGCGAATGCCGGTGTGGTTCTTCTAACATATGGGCCACGGACCGCGCGCGCTCTTTCCTTCCTCGTCCTTGTAGTATCCACACCTCTTGTTTACACACATGTACACTTACATGCACTTCTCTACTACACATGTTAGACCAGTCGAGAGTTTAGAGTTCATTCCGGCTGGGGCGGTGCCTCACTAGTGGGAGATCCTTGGTTGGGAAAACCTGCAAGCTGACATGTATGACCGCCACCTGCCATGATAAAAATGTGCACTGTACTTACGAGACCATTGACCATATCAGTTGATGCGCCTGGAATCAAAAAATAATCATTCAGTCTACACATCACCCAAATCTCCGCCGGCGAACCATAACACTTTCATAGAGCACCCACTAGTCGGCCCTTCGCCCGTCTACCCCCTCTGACCGCCGCTCCCCGACCCCCTTCCCCCACTCGCAGTCCGCCACTCTCCACTCCCTGGTCGCTACTCGCGTCCATACACCGCTTCTCGCCGCTGAGCATCCGTATTTCCATTTGAATAACTCTGCACTTGAATTTTTTTTCTGTTAACGTGTTTTTATTTCATTTTATTGGTGCCCGCGACGCTAATAGAATGCTCGGTCACGCGCGTCCGAACAGCAGCGCGCCCGGCGGAGGAGAAGCGCGTGCGGGGCGTCGGCCCGCCTCCCTCGCCGCGAATCGCTGGCGCGCGCCATCCATCTGCTCCCGCCCCGCGCCCCTGCGCCCCGCGCCCCGCGCCCCGCGCCCCGCGCCAGCCCAGCGCCAGCGCCCCCACCCCGCGCCCCACCCCGCACCCCGCCCCACCCCATGCCCCGCGCGCCACGCTTCGCGCCCCATGTCCTATGCCTCACGCCCCATGCCCCACGCGCCTCGCCCCACGCCCCATGCCCTATGCCCCCAAGCGCTACGCCCCACTCCCACGGCCCTGCGCCCCGCGCTCCGCACCCCACGCCCTGTGTCCCACGCCCCACGTTCTACGCCCCTCCGCGCGACGGCTTATTGCACTCTCCCCACCCTTTCGCCTGATCGACGGTTTTCGTTGGCCATTATCATATTTCCGTGCATTTTCGCGCTGCGTTTCCTGCGCCCCGCCTCGTAATGTTTGCTACTTCTGTTTACTTTCAATAACTTTTTGGCGTCGTGCCCAATATTATATTTTCCTCGCTTTATACCAACTTTATTCTACTTGAATTTCAGATGCAGTTTGTCTATTTGATATTCAGTTAGTTGCTTACTTTATGTAGTACTAAAAGACGTATTTTAATTGAATTGTCGTTATTTATACTGCCGTTGTAATTGTTGAGTTATTATGTTCGTATCACTAAGTTGTGTTTCCTGGTAGGTTACCCTATCTTACGTCATTATGTTTTTTCGTAGCCGTTTTTGTATGGGTTTCTTGTGCTTTAGTATGTTGGATGTCTGAGTTATACTTCATTGTGATCTACTTCCACGTGACAGCATTAATCTCTCATCTCGAAAAAACAATTAATTGGCCTATTTTATGATAAGCAGACGCACTTTGTTCGCAATTTATGGGCGGCGCAAGGAGCGTCTGTCCGTCAGTCGCCACCAGCCTGAGTTACACGGCTGTCGAGGGCCGACCGCCGCGCCGCGCCGCGACGTCGTGCCGCCACCTGTTGGGCGCGGGGCGGGCGGGCGGGAGGCGTTGTCTGCGTGGGGATCAGTAAATGACGCTCGTAATTGCGGCCTGACTTGGTAGCGGCGGCGGAAACATAAGTCGCGCCGCTTGTAATCTGAATCACTTCCGGTGGAGGGCGGCTGCCGCCCAGGAGGAATAGGTCGGCCGCGCTGCGCGGGATGGAGTGTTGTGGAGGAGGCCAGAGGTCTCCGGTCCAAACGGTTCGCACGAATGGAGACATTTTTTAATGATCCTCGCGTACCCTTGTGGAGTTGAGATACGGTAACGAAGGGATAGACGAACGATTTCGTGATATTATTTTTTCCTAAATTTATTTTTTATGCTCTTCGTTATCCCAAGAATGGAATATCGAATATTCTTGCTGCAAGCATTCCAAAACATGGCGATGCATACACTAAAATATCCATCACTCCCTCGCCTGTTTCTGCATTCACAGATACTTCCAGGACACAGAATGTTCGGTTCTAGGGGAGTAGAAGCCTCACAAGTTCACTGAAACCTGTAGCAGCGAGTTTATTAATAAAATTCTTAATGGCGTTTTGAAAATGTAATTTATAATCCCCCTGAACATCGCTATTTCAGGCGATTCTTGAAGGTGCACAAAGTAATTTGATTGAATAAGATAAAACGTTGGGAATTGTCTACAGATTCAGTACACGGACGTACTGGTTTTCCGGTGCGGTATTTTGGTGGTGTCGAGTATATATTCTGTCTCAGGTCTTTCGTTATCGCCAACCACTGACCCTTCGGGGTGAACACTACGGTTGTGTGCAAAGCGTCGGCGCACACTTGGAGTTGGAGGTGGCGTGCCAGCAATGTGGTCTCTTGCGAAGAGGCAGATAGAGACCTCCAGCGCATGCGGCCTGCAACTTGTTAGTTCTTCGCTGTAAGCTCGTTCGCGTGCCGTCTTATCGGGACGATACGTTGTTCGTCGGCGCCCGATGGGCGTTGTGAAGTCGTATTGCTCCGGAGAATTGCCATCTTCTGCAGCGTGGCTTCAGGATGAGACGTTCCTTTATTGCAAAGCGGATGGGGTGAGCATGCCGCCTGAGAGTGGAACGTGCTCGTTTAACTCGAAGGAATTGGTACTGCACATGAATTCTGATTGTTAAATGAACCTTTCTTATGAATACTCAATTCTCGTGCCGTATAAGGAACGTTCTCCACAGTGGGAAGAGAAAAATGGAAAGAAAATAATGGAAAATATATTATCTTATTCCCTTATTTTATTAAACGTTTGGTCCTGTTTTTAGCTAAATAGATTTCAAAAAAATCTGTATTCCTAGAAACTTTGAAATCTTTGTTGCGTGAAGAAGTCGTTATTATTTTTATATTTTGCATTTTACGTGATGTAGTTTTTCAATTAGGTATTCATTTTTTACGTGGTTTCTGTGATTTTTGTTGAAATATAAAACCTTCTGATAAGTACTGCAAACTAATTTAAAGTGGCGTGCCCGACGATATAATAAGTTTAAAAGGATGTTCGTATGTATTACGGGATTTTAAAATAGAAACAAAATGATACAAAAAACGTTCCCCACCAGCAGACCGAGACACGTGGAATGACACCTCGCTTGCCCCAAGTGGTGGTCTGGAAGGCATCTAACCATGAGTGACGGGCAGACGGACGGACACAGCCTGTGTGTCACACACGATTAGATTAATACATTCCGTCAGGAGCCAAAGCACGCAGTGAAGGCTGCATACATTGCTGTAATGTTACTTCCTAAAATCCTATCTCACATCGTGTTCCTCACGTAGCATATTAGCCTCCTGTTCGAGCGTTCCCATCTGATAAGCGCCGATAGTTTTACCGTGAACAAGCAGGCACCATGACGAAGGGTACGTCTGATACCCAGGCCGCTCATCGCAAGCTGCAGAAGAGGCCGTTGGAGGATCGGAGCTGCATCGACGAGAGGAAGCGAGATGGGCACGACAGACGGGCCCGCTCCGCGCCTCCTTTATTCCGTGGGCGGCATCGTCCCCGTCCCCTCCCCTCCCCACCCCTCCCACTCGCGGCCTTATCTTGCGCCGGCAGCGGCTCTGTGATTTACTGGCTCTTGACCGGTATTAAAAGGCATAACTCAAGCGGCGGCGGTGGCGGCGAGCGGATCGGCCGTGCTCGCGGCGCACGTCGCGTCAATGCCCGCCTCGCCTCTTCCACCCCGCTCCGCCCCGCCCCGCCCCCTCTCCCTCCTCCTGCCTCGTCGTCCCGGTTCCTCCTCCCCGATCTGTAAGCGGTCGATCCTCGCGGACTTGTCTGCTCTTACGGCTCGGTCACGCCTTTCCAGCTCGCAAAGCGGGCGTTCGACACGTGACGTTGCACGTGTTCCAGCTGAGGCTGGATTATTGATGACCTGTGGAATGTCCGCTTCGCCTGCTCTTCGTATGAAATGCAAATAGTGTAAGAGTATGAGGCGGGTCGTTGTGTAGTTGGTCACGAGTTGCGTAGGAGGAAGATTGTTTATTGGAGTTCCGTAGTATGCATTTTTCCAATTACATATATCACGATATGATGCTCGTCATCTTTAGAACGTATCAAAAGAGTAATACACTTTCTCTTTCTTTGTGTTAACGGATGCTGAATGTTTTACCAAAGTTATTCAAAAGATGATTCAATCGTATGTTTGTGCTTCATCGGAAACAAATTTTCTCAGCAAAGAGCGTTCCCTAGCTTCCCGACTCCTATCGCCCGGGGCCCATCTCGCTTAGCGCTATTTCTCATTTCCCTACCGCCACGGGGAGCAATAGCCCAACTCGTTTCGTCCCTACCCGACCCGTCGTGCTCCTCCCCTCTCAGCGTTAGTGTTTCCTCCATCCTTTTTAATTGCTGCTCACAGTGGCGTGAGTTAGACACATATGGATGCGCAACACCGCAAATCTTTTGACAGTAGAATGCACATGCTTTTTCGTGTTTTTATGTCCGCCTGGGAAGAAATAGTCTGAAATGAAACATTTTACCGCAGTACTGTCTCATCTTTACATAGAAAAAAATTATAGAAGGTACTCAAATCTTGAAATTAATCATATTCGTAACACACCTGCGTAATATTAAATTATTTTTCCTGAAGAATTGGAGTGTCTGTGGGTATTAACTTCAATGTTTGTATTTTGTTTCAGGTAAGGGAATGCAGAATCTTTCTAACCGATACTGATCATATGGAGAACGTGAGTACGAAGCGTGATTTGTCTCTGTATTGTAGTTAGTGGATTATTGTTTTAGTAGACGTTGTTCACAAGTCTTGTAAGTTAAATCGTTTCAGAAATTGAATCATGAGTGTGTTAGGCAACAAACAAGAGTAGAATTTCGTTCATGTTTTCTGAATATTTAAACTCATGGCTGTATGAGGAAGAGTTTTGAAGTTTTACTAAATCCTGTTCTAATTTCCTTGCTCTATCATAGTATTGTGCTTATTTATATCAGCCTCATGTACTTTTTATTGGAGGAAACTTTTTTAAATATCCAGAAACTGTCTCCAAGTTTCCCTCATTCAGACTCAGAATGTGTGCATACTTTCAACAGGGTAATGCTGAAGCCATCTAGCGTTTTGTCCCGCATGTTCTCTTTGGGTCCGCGCGTCGCGTCGTCACGTTAAACCTTACTCGACAGCCGCGAGCCGTGGAAGAGTCGTCGAAAGCCTCAGGACGGAGCAGCGGCGGCGACGGCGGCGTCGAAAACTGCGCGGCGTTCGCTCGTCTCCGAAATTAGCGGTAAACGGAAGGAAAAGCGTCGGAGGGGGCCGGCGGAGGGGAAGGGGAAGAGAAGCTTTTGACACGCAGCCGCCTGCGCTCGCAAATCCGTCGACAACTCGACGAGTTCCTTTGGCAAACGGCCCGGAAAACCTGGCCCTCTCGGCGCCGCGCGCGGCGCGACACCGTGCCGTGCCGCGCCGCGCCGCGCCGCACCGCGCCGCACCACGCCACTCCACGCCACGCCACGCCACGACGCGCCACGCCACGCCACGACGCTCCGCGCTACGCCACGTCGCGCCACTTTGCTCCGCGCCCACGCCACGCCACGCCACGCCACGCGCTTCCGCGGCTCTCTCGGACATTCACGATGCTGCGCCCCGCGTCCCCGCTAGGGCTACACAAAGGCCGCCTTCAGGAAGTGCGCCTCGCGTTGGGAAGGGAATCACACACATTCCTGAAGATATCTACCAACTTCACTATATCTGCATTGCGTCTTTAATAATAATAATAATAATAATCATAATAATAATAATAATAATAATAATCTCTTGACAACACAGTTATCATATCAGCTCCGAAAATTATATTTTTTTCAAACGTCTGAATTGCATTCTATTTTTCTTTGTTCTATCAAGACATCACTGACCACGTTCGTAGATAGTATTTATTTAGTTACTTATAAATAATGTGCTATTTTCCTCAGATATCTCGAAAATATTAACTTATTATATTCTGTCTTGAGAGCAAAGAATCCAGTAAGGTGTGCTTGCTAACTGATGTTTGATTGGTGGTCAATTCGTTGGAAGTGTTATTTACCGTAGACATTACAGAAAATCATGGTATTGTATGTAATGGACGGTACGTTGACGGATTGGATTCAAATAAAATCTGAAGTAAGGACGTTCGAGAAATAGGGCGGGAAAATATTTTATGACAGTGTTGTTGTTTCATTTGCACCTGCCTTTTGATAAATCGAATTTGACCTGCACACGCTGTTGGAAACCCCTTGTTCATGCAGACTGGTTTATTTTTTTGCTTCACCTCGAATGTCCACCGGAGGCGGGGTACTTTGCAGGACGGAAAGCCCAGTTTATCCGCAACACAAAAGGAGAAACAAATAGCAGCGTTGATATAAATGCAAACGACGATGGGAGACAGCACAAAAAGTTGTACATGACAAATAAAAGACGTAAACAAAATTTAATATGATGGAACACAAATAGAAGAGCGGAAAACTATCTGCTGCATAACCGAGTTCGAGCTGTACAAAAAGCTACGTATATTGGTTTTCACGTTTTCCCGTCCGTTGAAACGTATATAACACCGCGTTGCTTGTTTTATTTTATAATACACACAATCGTTTCCACCTTTCTTTATGTTCCATCAACAACATTATATGCCAGCTCAAATACAATTAACTTTGAATAGCATTCGCGAGAAGCGCGTGGATAACAATGCAAATATCGATGTCAGAACGGTAGGTGTTCTCGGAAGTTTGTCGCAGGGAAAACGGTTCGAGCAATTCGCATTGCAACAGAGATTACCCAGAGAACGGCAAAAACTCCCCGAGACTCGCTGGCGGGCGCGCCTGCCCGAGGTGCAGGGCACAGCGGCGTCGGTCGCTGCTTGCAATCTTTGTTCCGTTGTTATTTATACGTGGAACTAATGAGGGCGTGTTATCTTCGTAAAAAGGCTGCGAGCGCGGGTCGCTCCGAGGCACGGCACTGCGCGGCGAGGCGCGGTGCGGTGCGGTGGGGTGGGGCGGGGCGGGGCTGAGGGCGTGCGCCGCGCCGCGCCGGCTGCGACCGCGGTCCCGTTTCCTTTGTCGCTCCTAATTAGCACACGTCGTGCAGGCGGTTCCGGTGCCCCGCCGCCCCGCCCCCGCGATTGCCACACCTCGCCCCCCCCTCCACCTCACTTCGTCCCTCCCCGCCTCTCAACTCTCCGAGCTCCTCCTCCTCGCACTGTTGTCCCCGCCCCGCCTCGCACGCTTCCAGAGGTCGCGCAGCGCGACCCGGGAGGATAAGGAGCCTGACCTTACCTCGAGAAGCCCTGTGGAGTTCTCGGTAGCGGTTAGATGCGAGGTAGACGATGCTCCTTGGAGAATGTTATTGCATTGGGAAGGTCATTTGTGTTTGAAACTAAACGTGCACGAAGTGTATTAGAGCAATGCCTTTTGTGGCTGATACCTGGGGGTTGGTTACGTTAACTTTGCTAAGTGCAGGGTGTTCACCTGAAGTTATTCGTGTAAACAACCAGGAAAATTACTGGTCTATGTAAATACTGCAAAGTAAATTACAGCGTCACTAAATTCATAAACTTAGTTTTATTTACCTTGAATTATATTATTATATCGTGTAAAATAGTAGTATTTCGCTCCATAAATATATTCTTGTTCAGTGCTGGACTGATTGCTTTCTCACCAGGACTCTGTTTCCACAAAGGTCAATTATCGATGAAAAACGCCTTCTCTATGACGAGCATAAATAAAGCGAAATTAGTATTTTATTCTCTATAATAGACATGTGTGGCACAAAATAAGCACTGTCTTTTAGTGTAGATGGAGCTACACTTCTTCTTCTGCCTTTTCACGTTATACGGGTTCGGCGCTAATGGGTATGAGCTCATTTTTATTAATTTTCACACAATCCATTTTTACACGGATTTGGTGGATTACGGCCGGATGCCCTTCCTGACGCCAACCATTAGGGACACACAAGCACATTACACATAGACGACACACACACACGACCATGCCCGAGGCGGGATTCGAAACCAAACCCATGATCCTTCGGTCCAAGATCGCCACAGCACTACTACTTTAGCGATCTCGGCCACCGGATCGGCTATGGATAAAGCTCCACTGTCTGTGAAATAAAAAAAGTGATGCCCTTCATGAAGGCCGAAGAGCGGCTGAGGCACTTGACTGGCTACGCGAAGAAGCGGCAATGACAGATGCATGCGGCTGGTTGCCAGTCAGCTTCAATGGTGAGTTGCTGTGTTGGTACGGCGAGTGGACGGGCAATAAACTGCTGCGTTTTCAGGCTGAACGGGCTGGGCTGCAGTACGCAAAGCAACAGATGTGCAGCTTCTCGACAGCTTAGGCATCTTAATGTTCAAGATGAATTGTCTTCGTAAGCGAATATCAAGTTTCGTGCGTTTTATGTAGAAATCCTCTGCTCGGTCATCGAGACGACTCGTTTTTGGTTATTTGAACAGTACGTGTGTATTTCAGAAGGACATTACCTTATGAAGCCTAAGAGCCAAAAATATTTGTCACGTCTTATGCCCGGGAATGATACACGATTTCTCGCGTTACCAGAATCAAAAAGGAAATGTGGGCTACAAATAATGTTACACCTGGCTTGAATTTTCTCTCTTTTTAGTGTGAATTGTGGATAGCTTTACCACAGGTTTTCAGATAAAAATATTAATTGGTTATGTGTAATTATTATTTTGGATTTGACACCCCGAAGAAATATTACACGGGCGCGCGGGTTGTACACAGCTGTGATACGGAAATAGCCATCGTTCCAAGCGAAGTGAAAGATGGAGGAGGGGACTTCACACGCGAGTCCGCCCTCATACTCCCTTTCTGGGGCGTGCTTGAGGAGAAAGGTCGTCTGGAAGAGAACGCACAACCCCATCCGCTTCCTACGGGGGCGCCCCCTCGCCCACACACACTCCTCCTCTCTCTTCGTTCCGCGCGAAACGCCGCGCCGTCTCTTTAGGCGGAGGAGAGCCTATTTCAGGCGAGCGCGCCCTGCGCACCTCCTCTTCCTCCGAAGGGGTGCCTTCCGCGGGGCTTTCCCCGCAGCGAGGGTGGGACCCCGCCCCCGCCGCCACGGAATTAGACCCGCGCCCCCCTCTCCCCCACCCCATCCCACCCAGCCGCCCCCGTCTGCTCATCCACAAAAAACGATGACTGCGCAGGAACGGCTCGACCCCCAAGGATTTCTCCGGCCTCCGAAGAAATATCGTAAAATGCTTGCGAATTGCCGCAGTCTTCGCGTAAGGAGCTTACTCAAAATATTCCGTACCAGTGTGTTAGAAGTATGCTATTTAGCTTTCGAATATCGAAAAGTTGTTTTTTGTTTATTTTCCAGTTTTGCGATTGATTTTCGAGTATATCCTGGATGGAGGCAGAGAAAGAAATGCCGCGGTACCAGCCGTTTGCAGTGCAATTTTCTCTGTGAGTCATAGCAGTGAGGGCTTTCAGGAGAGACAATGAAAGCGTCGGTGGCGTCGTGTAGTCAGTCATTAGCATAAGGAGATGGAAAGATTGGGTTTAGCACTGCATGAATTACTGAATGAACCCGTTCCCGCAGTGTCATCCGTTTCCTTTGTGTTCGTTTCCTTAAGCGTCCTGTGAATATTTGCTCGATATTGAATAATACTATCGTTGAAATATTAGTTTACCTGAAATGGGAACTTTTTATTTTGTTAGTGTTTCAGTAATTTAATATTAATATGTATTATTATTCAGCAATGTAGCAATTAACAACCAGTTATTATTATTATTAACATACTATTAAAACGCATTATTGAATGATAACAGTTTATATGTCAAAGTATACTCCGTTACGTACGTAATTACTCTAAAACAGATATTTGCAACACATAAGACTTTACAAGGGCAACATCCAAAACTTAATGAAATGGTTGTGATGATCCAACCGGGAATCAACCATTGTATTGTGTTTGGCTACTTTCTCTTGTAAAGTCATCTTTTTGTGCAGAAAAATATGTTATGGACAACATTTTAAGCCTTTCGCGGAAACAAACGTCGCACTAATGCCCAAAATTGAAATTACGTTGTAACACAAGTGAACAGTAAGTTCAGCTACTGCCCACTACGGTATTTCGCGTGTGTTTGCTTTCGTTTCCGGATCGTCGTCGGGAGTCACATCGTGAACTGGAACACGTGAAGGAATAAGACCCGTAATATATCTCACCCTGTGGAAGAAGCTCTAGGTTTAGCGGCGCGTCTCCGCCTGGTGGCAGGAGGGCCGAGGGCTCGCGAGGGATGCAGCTGACAAGTCGCGCCCGCGCGAGCGTGCACCGCCCACCGGATGCGACGGGGCCCTTCTTCCGGACGGGGGTGGGGCATGGCGGGCAGGGGCGGGGTGGGGGCGCGTGGCCCGCACGCCGGGGATGCCGAGGGGGAGCGCACTCGGCGACGACGGCGGCGGCAGTGTCTGCGGAGGAGCGAACTCCAAACACTGCTGCTTCCTAAGTGGGAGACAAGGAGACCCCACGCCGCCCCGTCTCAACTTCGAGAGGGCGCATCACCAGACAGTGTTACGGCCGTTGATGGTTGCTTGGAGGGGGAAGTGCTGACACTCGTGTGAAGGCCTGCATCTTAATGCAAGTTGACCATCAACAACTACGATTACTTTTGTTCGAGTGCATCTTTTATCTAGATTCGGATCAATGTATTTTTCCCTTCCTAATATTAATAAATCATGTTATCACAATTTTTAAATTGTTCTAAAACTTTCATTGGATATAGGTGTGATGAATAACACTGGTCGACAGTGATTTTATTACTCGAGAAAATCAAGTGTACCAACCCTTTATTCGGGTGTGTAATTTCAATCCGAAATTCGTTTTTTTATCACGTCACAGTTTTAAGATAGTAGCATTTTTATCCGTTTATTTGCATCGTCGAATGGTAATGAGATTAAATGTTAAAGTAATTGCCTTTTTGATGATTTTGTCAGTCAGTTGTTTTAACACTTACTCAGTGAGGTCTTTTTCTTCCCATTGTTGATTTTTTCACTGTAACGCGTACTTTTATGTGATTTCAAGAAATAACAGACGTGACATTTTTTAATCTGTTCTATATCCCTTGTAAAACTGAATTGTATTGAAAAGTAAATTAACTAATTGACGTCTTATTCTAAACGATTTAATGCACCTACATGGCAAGATAAAATTGATTCTAAATGAGATTTGAAGCTTCGATTTGTTTGTCCATTAATTTCAGGATTTAATTGATATTATTTCAGTATTGGGGAAAACATTGTGAAGCACAAGACCCTGGTTGATCGCAGAAGTTTTCTTCCACACCTGCACATTAAACGTGGACTCATGGAAACTCTTGTAATGGCAAAGAATATGATGGAAAAGGTTTTAGATTCCTAAAAGAGAAGTAATGGGGAGAATGAAAAAAGATGAAAATTGAAGGCAGGAAATTTTTGGGGCCAGCAATGTAATACACAACATACAGAACACAACATATCGTCACAACATACAGAACAAAAGTTAATCCTTAAGAATTTAGAAGCTTAGACACATTTGTACCTGGGACAACCAAGTTTTTGGGAAATTATCGAGTAGAACTTGTGCAGAACGAGTACATAACTTTATTGGACCATATCAGACTCTAGATTTTCCCGTGACTTTAAAATTACATATTTTGTATTGCCATCTTGAATTTGTTTTCGCCAAATCTCCGCGGTGACAGTGGTGAGCATGTAGAGAGGTTCCATCAGGACATCAACAATGGAATCAATACAAAGGACATCAAGTTGCTAGGATAGGAGATCTCTACTGTTTCTTCAAAGATCAACCGCAAGACAATATAAACGAAAAATCCAATGTCTCAATAACTTTTAAAAGAGTTGAAGTGCTTATTATTTATTGTACTCGTACATAAATGTATATCATTTGCAAATAAAAATCAACCAATTTGAATTGAATTTATTTTTGGCCTTACTCTACCGGTATAGTAAACTACCTTTCACAGTGATATAATTAAAAAACTGTGACGTGCTAGAATACATATGACTTCAGACATGGCATCAGAGCATCGACTTCAGTATGATGTAGGTGAATTTTTCTCAATAGCAGACAGAAAGTTTTTTTTGTAGACCGGTGTGTAATATACATATAAAAATGTGTATCTAATCGCATTTGTTTAACGATGATACTGTGTATTGTACATCTCAATACCATTTAATTTTATTGACGAAACTCGTATCGTGGAAAAGTTTGTTTGCTCTTGGTCTTGGTTGGTTTTCAGTTCAGGAGCCTCCCCAATCAACAGTATTGCTTTCTGCCAGTATTGCCTTGCTGTGTAATTTTTCGCTTTGAAAGGCGAGCGATGTTCCTTCTGTGCTGCGTGGCGTTTTGTGTGTTTTTCCTACTCGAGTTCGGAAAGGAGGCTTTCGCGAAGGTCTCCTTTGCTGCAAGTGCTTGAGAAATGAAACGGCGGCGAAGGGCGCCAACCCTCTCGGTGGACACTCTTCGCTTTTTAGAGTCCGCTCCAGGTTCCCGGAGAGCGCCACCCGCCACCTTCCTCTCGGAACCCTCCACCCGCCACTCTTCTCCGGCAACCGTCCATTCACTACTCGCAACCCGCGACCCACCAATCGCAACCCGCAACTCGCAACCCACTACTCGCCACCCACTACTCGCAACCCGCTACCCACAACCCACTACTCGCCACTCGTAACCCGCAACCCACTACTCGCAAACCACAACCCACTACTCGCAACCTGCAACCCACTATTCGCGACCCGCAACCCACTACTCTCATCCCGCAACCCACTACTCACCTCTCGCAACCCACCGCCCGCAACTCGACGACCCGCAGTCCGACAACCGCCGACGCCGCCCACTTCACCGTCACAGTCTGTCACTCGCCGTTTGTCGCCCGTCGCCGCCCCCACCGTCTCCCGCTCTCGAACGCCGTGCGGAACGTTAGGACGCGGTGCGTGACTGAGCATTCTGCGCCCGGCGCCGCCCAAGGTTTTCTTTCCGCCCAGCCCCTCCCTCGATTCCCAGACCCATCGCTCTGTCCGATTGATCTTTTGTTTGGGAGTTGCTCGCCCGCCGACGGAGATAGACCGTTGTGATCATGGGTTCTGCTAATTCGCTGTGTGTCATCGGGTAATTTACAGCGTATCATTAGTAACCCTTTTACGTTTGCGCTGACGTGTGTCTTTGAATAAGCTGATGGGATGATCGGTGAATAACAGGGTACCGCAATTGTTCGGAAAATGTGAACGTAAATTAGTTATGTCTCATTGAATGAAGCTTCTTAAAACACGTCATTAAGTGAGTTTAATTCGTTCAATTGCATGGTGGGATAATTAATTTCGTGGAAAAGTCAATAGATGAAGGCGCTGCGGTTTCATTTTTTTAGTAAACATAAGGAAAACAAATTGTGCATAGTATTAATCGGTAATATTTTTGTGAAAATTGTAAGCACATAGGTTCCATTTAATCTTCTCTGAATAGTGAGCCTTCCTCTACACGTGTAATAATATTTTCTTATATCTGAGTCATTTGACCGCATTCAGTGTAGTTTTCTACTTTCCCGAGTGCTTCTTCTCCTTTACCGACGGCGTGAGGCGAAACGCAGCGAATGCACGTTAGACATGGTGTACCCCCTTCATCATGAACGTTGTTCCACTCCGCAAAGCCGCACGGCCCCCCCCCTCCGTTTCATTTCCATATGCCGCGCCACGTGGCCACGCAGCGGGAGTACCTGCCGCCGCGGCCGTGGCCTCCAGGGAACAGCGGTGCCCGGCGAAGGGGGGAAACGCGGGGGAGGAGGCTGGGGCCTAGCGCCACGTCACCGCGTCGTGACGTAATGCGCGGCGGCGGCAGCGGTGGCGGGTGCGGGGCGTTCGTGTTTACCGTCCCCTTTACGTGCCTGCCCACACGTGTGAATCCTAAAAGTGGAAAACGGCGGTGACGGCCTCGAGAGTTGCGCTGGCGCTTCTCCCGGCGGCGGCGGCGGCGGCGTGCGAGCGCTCGTGTGCGACTGCGTAATGGACCCGGCCGTGTCTGAGGTCCTCGAGCGCGCTCGCGTGCAAGTGGGACGAGACGAGACGAGACGGGCGAGACGAAACCGTGAAGAGAGGCGTGGGCGGGGCGGAGCGGAGCGGCCGCGTAAGGCGGGCAAGTGGATTTATTTTGGCGCGGCGCGAGCCGGAGGTTCTCTCCAAGACGCCGCCGCTGTATGAATATGTATGCAAACGTCGGCCGTAATGGATGAACACGGCGCCCTTTCCGCGGATGTAGAACGGCGGCGTTGTTGCTGCGGACGATGCCACTTACGGCGGGTGAGGCGGCGTTACTCTCTCGCGTACGGCGCGCGGAGTTAATTTGATTTCGGCTAACGGGACGATGGCGTGACAAGTAATTCGCGGCGCGTGCATCGGAGGGCGAGGGGAACTCGACCGGCAACGCTGTTTTGCATAACGTGTCAGCGTACGCGCCGGACAGTTCGCTGTGCACTTGCGCTCGCACGGTAGGTTGGGCCTAACGTCCATTATTGGCTGAATGCATGTTTACGTGTGAGGTTTGACGTGGATAAATCTCAAATAACGCTACAGGAGGATGGGAATTTCAGGTTCGTCGGAAATTCATTCATCGCCTAATGTATATATAGATGCCACAGTAAACAAAAGTGTGATCAAATCCAAAAACCTTTTTTCGAAACATTTGAATTGTAGTAGCTCCAATAATTTGGTTTGGCATGAATGCGGTGATGAATTTGCTTTGTGAATACGGTTTGAAAAAGACAGCGAGTTCAATTTATTTGGAAGCGAGTAAATGTTTTGGGGACGTAAAATTACCATCAAAGTACACATCGCAAGGGAATGTGCACGCTCTACGTCGCAAACCCGAGCCCCTAACCCGGAAGGCAGCTGTACCGCAGCTGCACGTATCGATGTGACCGCATGCATAATAGACGGCTGCGTCTGGTCTGGAAAGAAAGAAAAAAGAAGAAGAACGAATGCGATTCCGCCGGTTGCGGCTGCGGCAGCGTCTGGGGCGCTGGTTGGAGCATGTCGCTTCCCGGAACGGACGCCCGCGGTCGCGTCGCGGCGGCTGCGGCGCCGCTCGCGGATGTTTAGAGCGCCCTTGAAACGCAGGCCTCTCCGAAAGGCAGCAGGCCGGCCAATATTTCGCTTGTGCCATCTCCAAGGCCACTCGTAGCGTGAGGTCTAGCGAGCCTAGCTATCAATTGCCGGGTAAGACCGGCTCATGTGAAATTTGGTCGGTGCCAATTGGTCGATCCATGTGGAATATGTGGTGGACATTGCGTGTTCGCGGAAAAGTTTCTCGGGGTTCTCCCGTTTTCCTTCTTTTCACTTACATAGTGATGGGTTGTAACCGTTCATTCCGTCTTCATCAATACCACCTAATCATAACATACTGACCATTCCTGGCATACGCTTCGAAGTTCAGTGTAGGGAATAATAGCAAATATTTACCATTCATAGCAGTGAACTAATGTTGATGTTTAGCCTTCCTCACAGACATCCATCTCAAAATGATGATATGAATGGTTCAATATTGTGAATGTAGTTGAAGTCATAAATCGAAAATACTTTTGTCTCGCGACACTTTCTACAGTAATGACCCTTGTTTCAAACGCGTTTACCTCAACCCACATTCAATTTGGTGCCTAGATTTCGTGCAGTTGCCCGAGCAGTCTCAATGATCATATAAAACGCCGTCTTGAAACATGAGTTCCGTTGGCAAATCTCGTCAGCAGGGAGTCACCTTGCCATTTCTTTGTGATTGATGACTACTGTCTCCATTCAGTCTAATCGTACATTCTTGTACATAACCTGTGATATCTCTTCCCTAGATGTATATTTGATGCATAGTTCTTGCATCATTTTGATGGTTACATTATCATAAAATGCCACTATTAAAGTTTAAAGCATAATTGTTAACGAATTGTCGAAAGAAAAAGCTGAAAATTAGATACTCCACATTAATATTTCAAAAATGAAATCGTAATAAAACGCTTCTTTAACACGAAATTCCTTTTTGTTTTAAACGTGGAGATTAACGTACGCGTTGCTTGAAAGATTGTCGTGGTAGAATATCGCCGGTCTTTGTGACAATCCAGAACGCTTTCACGACAAATGCAGCGGTGGCGAGGCGGCGTGAGGGCGTTTCGCGGGCAGCCGACCATCTCCCCGGCTCATTGCATCACCAACCAGTTTCGTTACTTTATGCACCTCTCTCGCGCGCGCGAGGAGTGGGCTTGCAAACACGAAATGAAAGAAAAGTAATAAGAAGGATTACGTAATCTCGCGAGCACGAGTGCGACTGCCTGGCATTCGAAACGCCTCTAGCCAGAGGTGGAGGAGAGACTACTCGGATGTACATGCGTGCTGCGTTCAAGGAATTATTGCTTGTGCTCGTAATGTTCACGAGGACGGTTTTGGACATCGAAAGTGATTCCTAGGCTTGTTTTGGACTTCTACTAAAACAGTGTTAAGCTATTTTTGATGGAGTAGAGTGCTTGTACTGAACTGCTCAACGAAATCATGCATTAAGATGAAATACTGTGTAAATAGTAAGTAGCTGGATTTCCATGATGGGACGGGAGAAGGTGAGCATCGATAGTACCGATGACTGTATTACCATGAAATCATCTTGGTTTTGTTTGTTACTCCAGCGACCATCTCTATCATTTGTGCACGTGAAGAGGATTCGTACGACAGCTTACCTAAAATTTTAAAATAATAGGATAGAATGTCTGGATATCATATAAGTTCTCGTGTTATATTGTGGCATTTCGTATAATATGCAAATGGATTGAATTCACGTGATTCAGTAGTTGGAGATAAAGGATTGCCATTTGTTTGCTATTATGTTTGTCTTTTTGAGTTACAAATACGAGAAAATAAATCGCGAACATGTACCCACATTTACAATTGTGTCAATATTATGTGATTTAATAAATAAGTGTGATCGTTTAATGGGCACTAACTTAATTAATCTTCCTCCTTTGCGTACACAGTCCTGAGTAATTTACATTGTCTGTGAGGTGTGCTGTTTTCCACGAACGAAGTAAATGTTTACTTTGTAATAGTTATCGTGTTGTCTGATGAGTTCGTAGAAAGCCCATCCTTGGCAGCCGCAGCGGCGCAGTAGTTGGGCGATCGATGGGGAAAGAGCCTTCGAGGTACCGCGACAGGTCGCGAGAGAGGGCGGGGCGGCCGCCGCTGTTTGTTTTTGCCCCTCCTCCTCCACCCCCTCCCCCACCCGTCCTTCCTCACCGCGGCGCCACCCCGGACCTCTTTGTCGCGGTGGTCGATACGAAACGCGCGACAACACTGTTGCCGCCGCCGCCGCCGCCTCCGCCTCCGGCCTTGGCGCCTGTGACCTTTCAGGAGTTTGGGTGAAGGCTCCTGCGGGGTGACGTCACGATTCAAATTTAGGGAGCCCGAGCGCAGCGCGCGCGAGCGAGCGAGGAGACGAGAGCGGCGCGAGGGAGTAGGAGCGGGAACGCGAGCGCTGGGGAGAAGCGACGGCGGCGGCGGCGGCGGAGGCGAGGGCGCGTTGCGCAAGGAGCGCCGGCAATTACGGCGGTGTCGGAGCCATTGTGAGCGCCCGCGCGGGTTCCCAGGCACCGCCGCCACGCCCGCCGGCTCTCCGCTCCTCACTTCGCTCCTCTCCGGGCCGGCGTCTTTGCCATTGTCCTGCCGGCTCCGCACAGGCAGATTAGGGTATGAACTTTAGGGCTGCAACCGAAGACCCGCTTCCCCTACAAGGAGGCGAAATCCGAAAACTGTGTCGAAGTACAACGGGAGTGTTGATTTTTAATCGACTTTATCCTCTTAGAATAAGGATTATGCAACGTTTTTTCGCTATGTGATATGGGGGGAAAAAGTAAATTTAGAAAAGCACATCACGTTCGTCCACATTGAGTCTGACCAATGTTTCGGGACCTACGTGTAGGTTTTTGATTCGTTACTGTCTAGCCCTGCGTCTTGCAAACGTCTTACAACGTCTTACGAAACGCGTATTAGTTTCCCATTTCCACTGCGTGTTCTTTGCAGTTCTTCGCTTACTATTCCGTAAATATGTTTTCAAGAGAATCAGAAGTTGCTTCTAATCTCGGCTTTCCGTGTGAGCGTCACTGTATCACGGAACGGTGCGGCAGTCTGCGCCGCCCAGCTCGCTGCTACCTCCGCTCAGCATTCCCGAAGCCAATTGGAACGACTCCTCTCCTGGAGCAGCCCCGCCAAGCGCCAGGCGTATTCGTTTCGCCGTACTTAACACACCATTCCATTCCTTTTCTTCATTATTTCAGTTTTCTTCTCTTTTTCACTTCTCAAAGTTAGACTCAAACTTTCTCTCTTTTCAATCATTCACGTTACGATCTTCGTCGTTCAATCTTTTGGTATTCTTTTCACTTGCCATTATAACCTTTTCATGGCCTTGTTTACTCGTTCCTTCCCTTCTTCACTTCTCACCGTGATCTTTCTCTCCTGGTTCGACCTCCTGCTGCCTTGCTTTAAGCAGCAGCGCGACAAGACTCTGCCCCATCTCTCCCTCGCCCACGCTATCGCCTCCCTCCCCCCTCACCACCCTAGCGCCGACCCTACACTTCTTCCTCTCCAGCCACCCGCATCCCCTCTCGTCCGCCTTCAGCGCCCCCGCGCCGCGCCGTCGTCTCGTCCCGTTCGCCTCGGCGACGCCCCCCGTCTCGTCCCCGCCCCGCGAGAGGGCCTCGGGGCAGGCGGGGGCGTGGAGCGGCTGCGCTGATCCGGCCTAATTAATGCAAGGGGAATTAATTACGCGGATTAATGAAAAGTGGTATTAGCAGGATATAATGCCAACGCGCGTGTTTGGGCGCTGGATCATCGGTTCTCCAACTTTCGGCTTCGAAATAATACTCTGCAGAAACCCCCTCCGGGAAGAGGGCGCGGATAATTGTTTGGTGTCGAGGGGAGGAAATATCGAGATAATTGCTCCAAATGACTCGACATCGCTACATGATCATACAAAATTCGGCTTTGTGAGTTTTGCCTCGTTTGTAATTAAATGAGTTCCATGTTTTGTTCGATGCAGTATATAGAAAGTAAAGGCGTGAATGTTACAAATTACTTCTATACCATTGACGAAATATTATAAAGAGCGGGTAAGAAGTTACACGTGCCAAATAGCAAGCAATTGTTTGTGACAAAAAAAAAGTTTCAGCGAAGTATTTTGCAACGAGCTGTTTCGATGCTGTATTTTTCACTTCGGTTCCTGCCGAATTCGATACCTCTCGGCGGACCGAATCCACCGACCTCTGTCTCTCTCTTTCGCGCGCGTCAGTCCGCGTCAAAGCCCAAACTGGTTTAGCCGCCCGGCGCAGCGGACGCGACGCGTCGCGGCGGCGGCAGGGCAGGAGGCAGGGCTCGTTGACGGGCGGCGGCGCGCCGCGACAAACTGGTTTGACCACGGACAAGGCGCCTGGCGGGCGCCCAGCGACGCCGCGCGCGGATTTCGGCAACGACGCGCGCCCTCGCTGGCGATTCCGTCCCACGCCTCGTCCTTTGTGTTCGGCTCCCGAGTTCAGTGCGTCTACATTTCAATCTGTGTAGCTTCGCAAAAGCTTTGAGTAAGGAGAAAAATAATGAAAAAAAATATTACGTTCTTGATTTCAATAATTATTTACTTAATTCAGCGTCACTAAGCAAAATTTTCTCTCGAAAAGCACTCTTTTACATCGTGAAGCAAAATTAGTGTGTATTACGAATACTTAATACACAGGCGTTTGAACAAATTCGTTAAATAAATGGCGATGAAACAACGCGGACAGTTGGTGGGCACGAAGAAAATTCTAAACATTGTATAGTTTTATGTAATTTCATGAGAATAAAAGTATTAATTTCAGGGGGGGTGAGGTGAGTGAGGAGATTACACATCCCTCTTGCTTTTTACCTTTTCATTTTTGTTCTCGTTTTATCGACTGCAGCGCAATGATGTAAATGGACAGTTAATTCTAGGAAGCATTTCAATTACTTTATTTATAAAGAGAGATTAAAAGCTTGAAGCGCATTGATTGACGATTGCTGCGTGGCTTTGAAAAATACATCCTACGGAACATTGTTCGAATAGGTTACATCGCTCAGTTTTTGTCTGTAGAAGCAGAACGGCTGGTAAAGAACTGAAATGAAACAGATTTTCTGGAACATAAACGCTACTCTTTTCAGAGAAAAAGCGACGCAACTGAAATGGTTTATAGTGAACGGTGGCATTACATCTACATTTGTTTTCGACGCGTGGCGTGTTCTCTGGAGGGAGATGCGTTCGCTCCAGTCCGCGAGTCTTGGGCGTCCGCGTGACGCGCAGTTGCGCCGTCGCGTCGTCTGGGCGGAGGCGTCCTCGAGACCTGCGCTTCCCCTTTCGCGGCGCGCCTGTCCTCGGCTCCCCGCGGAGCCGTTCGCGGCATTGTCTGCGTAAAATTTGATTACGGTTTCCCCATTAGGTGACTGATTAAAACCGGAGCGACGAGGGGAGGCGCCTTCGCCTTCGCCTCAGCCAGGCCCGCCCTCGCGGCGCGGCGCGGCGCGGCGCGGCGGGGGCGGCGCCGGGTCGCAGACGTCAGAGCCTGGGTTGGGTTGCGGCTGGGTGGTGGTGGGTTGAAGCGAGCAGGGGAGTAGGCGTGGGGAAAGGAAAGGTGATGGTGGTGGTGGTAGTGGTACAGGGAGAGCAACTGTAGGAGCGGTAGTGGAGTTAGAGAAACTGAAATGCGCAGTTGAAACTGCTATGAAGTGATAGTGGAAATCATTGTCAAATGTTGTGTAGGGATAGTGGTAGTAGGATTGGAAGTCGAGATGACACATAGAGAAGGGATAGTGGTTGTGAAGATGATAACAGTAAGAGTGAAAGCTATAATGATGAGGGTAGAGTGGGGGATGGTGGATGTGGATTCTGGTAGTAGACATTTCCTCTGCGCATCCCTATGCATGAGGAGGAGATGATATTGGGGAATGAAGAGGTTGCGTGTCAGTGTTGGAGGGAGATGGGGTGACGATGGTAATGGCAGCTCCTGCGGCGATGCGTAGCGGCAGTAAAGAGGTGGTCTGTGCCGCCAGCAGTAAAGGGGCAGGCGACATCGGCTCATATTGGGCGGGAACTGCGACAATGGCAGCAGGAGGGGATGTCGGAATTGAGGGATGTGGATGCGGCGGTGACTCAGGGGAAACAGACCCCTCTTCGGGACGATGTACCCCGCCCTCTCCTTTTTTCTTCCGTCCCTGTTCACCCCTCAGGACACCCCTTTCGCTGTGTTGACATTTACAACGCCCAAGAATTTCGGTCGGTATTTGATTAGCCGTTCTTGCCGCTGCGAGCCCCGTATCTCCTTGCACTCTACGCCAGGCGTCTCTTTAATAATGGGAGTGCGACCGTCTGCGGCGCAGAC
The DNA here is from genome assembly GCA_031308135.1 of Acheta domesticus. Classification (NCBI taxonomy): domain Eukaryota; kingdom Metazoa; phylum Arthropoda; class Insecta; order Orthoptera; family Gryllidae; genus Acheta; species Acheta domesticus. The sequence goes on along the minus strand of JAHLJT010000631.1, from coordinate 105,255,476 downwards.
GCTCCACGCTCATTTGGCACGACTCCTCGCGTCTTGGAAATTTCTTATTTGAGAACGTGTGTACTTGTGCAAGTGCGTTCGTGCATCCATCCTTCTATACGGTTCAATCTGTAAAACATACTTTCCCGCAATTCAATAAGTGTTCCATACAAAGCAATTTTACTGCCAATTTAATCTGCTAATGTAACTCTATCATCAGTCTCGTCGAAATGAGAATACGAGTATTGTTCTGTCATCCGAGTGTTTCGCCGAACGTTATTTTAGAATTCATAAACATTTCTAATGTATGTGGGGCGGATAGCTTTCCATTCTGCGGTTCAGTTATCTCCCGCTGAATGGAATTTCATGTGTGACGTGGATTAAGTTGACCATCAGTATTTCGCGTTAAAGAACAGTTGCGCGGAATGACTTCTCTGAATTGCGCCGCCGCCGCAGAATCCATTGCGTGGGTGGCCGGGCTGCAGTGCGCTTGTTTTCTCCGTACCGCGCGCGGGTTGATTGCGACCGCTGCTGTTCTGGGAAGGGGGGTGGCACAGCGGGGGCGGGCGGATCCGGAAGAGGGAGGCTGGAAGGGGTGGCTGAACGCTGCGGGGCGAGATGTGTGGCGGAACGGCATGCAGTGAGGCTGGAAGGGGTGGTGGGGCGCTGTGGAACGTGATGGGATGCACATCGGAGGTGGGGGATGGAGAAGAAAGGTTTGGGTGGGATGGAGCGTGATTTGTGGAAGGGGAGCCTGAGAGAGACGGAGAGTGGCTGAGCGGGGTTGCATCGGGAGGAACGGGGTGGCACTGCAGGGCCGGGCGGAGCGGGAACGGGTGGCACAGTGGGGAGGGATGGCTGAGCAGAGTGAGGGCAAGGCGGGGGGAGGGCGGTAGCGGCAGCGAGCGGACGTCCGCTCCGAGCGTCGAAATTTATAGAGCCAGAGAATTACAGCGGTTATTTTCTTCTCGCTCGCTCGCTGGCGCGGGCGGAGGGACGGACGAGTGGGCGGGCGGCGTGTAGGGCGCCACCCATTGATAACGGCGCGCGAGTTATGCCCCGCGGGCGCGCCGGGTTAATGGGCATGCCACGGTGGGCACGCGGCCGCACGAGCGGGCGCTACCGGCTGCCCCTCGGCCAGTGGCTCTTCTCCGGTCTTGAGACGTGCTTAATGGGGATGGGTGCGAGTCTGATGGAACTGTTTTTTTTATTTATATTTCTAAGTGGACCGACTTTTGATCAACGTAGGTGTTACTCTTCTATGGGATAGTTAATTCGTGATCAGTAGAGTGAATTGAGAGTGCAGAAGCATGGGGTACAAGTCTTTTGTTTCTGCAATGTCGAAGACGGAAGTTAACTACTCGCCCATTATTAAACATCCTTTTTTCATTCGATACCTGAGTTGAATAAACAGTGAAGCCGTTTATGATTATTAAGACGAATATTACGATTTTTTAGTATAGAAATATTTCTGATTTCTTTTGCAAAAACTCGTCACTGTGTTTAAAGGTTATTGCTCAATTCCAACGTAATAAATTTTTGGCGTCGTGCCCTAAAACTTTATTTTAGACGACATTAGAAAACTGTTATTCACAAAGGAGGTTCTAACATAGAACGAAAGGCGATTATTCAAAACAATGGCGTCGTGCAAATGTAGATACACGCACTCGGGTGCGAGTGATCTTAAGGAGCCCTGAACATTGTGGAATCGTTTGGCCTATTAATAATATAGCAATACTGCATATTACGTATGTAATACGCACAGTACATAACAAAAATATATTTGGTGCTCCAATCCAGCGCGAACCCTAAGGGCTGCTACGTCTCCCTGCACAATTCTCCCAATACCAATTAACCCCAAGAAGGTATTGCTAAACCATCCCACAAACACTCTGAACATTCTATTTCATTCTGCGGAAAACTGCATGCATAAATATTGCGTTCCTTGGGGATTTCTCGTAGCATATTATATTTCAAACATACCAGGATTGAATAAGCGATTGAATCTTAGCGTTCCCACCCCCATCCTTTGTGTTAAGGAATGTGGAATACAAGCCCACGAGATACCGCAGATATCTCTGTATTCATGAATGTGTATCGTTCTTTGCAGTTGGAACTGGTATTCTTTGCAGATGCCCATTGAATGCAGAAGTACATTCCTTACAGAAGTGTAAGGATGCAAGAAAATATCAACACAACAATGCGACTCTTCTTTTCTTAACGGAATGCTGAGTTTGCGAGAAGAATTTTAGCATTCAAGAGAGCATATACTCATCGAAATACTCATTTCACTTTCACAATCATCAGAAATATTGTCAGGTTATTTTTTTTATGCATCTACTAATAGGTTTTCTTAATATTCTTCCAAAATGACTAGACCTGTTCAGAGAACGATTTCTAAGCGATTGGCATGTTCATAGCTCTCGTGCAGCACCTTTTCTCAGAAAACGCTGCTGTTTTGGTGTCAACGGAACATCGTACCTCAGCGAATGTCTTATTTTCTTTTAGTAAACGTTTCACGCCTCACACGATAAATCGAAACAAAATATTTAGCAAGTTTTTGCCTACACAACAACGCACCTTACGATAGGGCCACACGAAGCGCCGGGTTGACAGGCGGGTTGCGTGTGGCAGGGGGCACGGCGGGGAGGCCGACAGCGCGGTGCGCAGTGAATGAAGCGCGTCGCTCGCTCGCTCGGTTGGCGGCAGCGCGCGTTACGCAAGACGCTGTTCGCGCGGCGTTCGCGCCATTCACCCGCGAACGCATCAGGGCAGCTGCACCCGCCGATGCGCGGGTATTTTTAAGCCCGCGTTTCCTTCTCCTCTTCTCTCCTCTCCTCTCCTCTCCTCTCCACTCCTCTCCACTCCACTCCACTCCACTCCACTCCACTCCACTCTTCTCCTCTGTTCTCCTTTCCTCTCCTGTTCTCCTGTCCTCTCCTCTGTTCTCCTTTCCTCTCATCTGTTCTCCTTTCTTCTCCTCTCTTCTCCTTTCCTTTCCTCTCCTTTTCTTCTTCTTTCCTTTCCTCTCTTCTCCTTTCCTTTCCTCTCCTCTTCTTCTCCTTTCCTTTTCTCTCCTCTCTTCTCCTTTCCTTTTCTCTCCTCTCTTCTCCTTTCCTTTTCTCTCCTCCTTTCCTCTGCTCTCTTCTCCTCCTCTCCTCTGTTTCTCTTTGTCTCTCATCCAGCCCCGCCCCGCGCAGGACTCCGCGCTCCGCTCCGCTGCGCCTCGCTGCGCGCGTGCCTCCGCCCGCTGTCACTGCCAGTGTCAGCGCCGCCGCGGACAAAGCGAAGGACGGCGCGCCGCGGAGGCGGCGAACGTTGCCTTTGCCACCGTTCTTTGTTGCAGCCTCTGTGGGCGCGCGGCGGTTGCGCGTTTGAATACCAGCGGCGCGGCGGCGCTTCGTGCTCGTGGCGCATCGCGTACGGTTTGATGTTGTTTCACGCTAATGCTTTGCTAGGCTGTTTATTGACGGTTCATCATTTGATTTCTGCTGTGCTTTGTCTTTTGCAGAGACATGCTTCTGCCCTAAGTAATTATTTTCCGTGTTTAGGTACAGTAAAGTGCGTTTAATAATCCAAAATCACAAAAACGAACGTGTTCTTCAATACAAAATTGTAATTATTGAAAATGTCAGGTAATTTGGTTAGCTTGTCGTGCAGCTTCTCTCAAGTCTGTCCCCTTCTTACTCCTGTTTTCTGCTCCTCTATTTTGTGTATCGACACATCTGTCTTAAGATTTCGTTGATTAATGCCTGAAACCTTAAAAATACTCATTACTTCTCCTTGTCAAACAATATTCCTCATCGGAGATAGAAATAGTGTACTGTCTCGAGTCAATAATAAAGTAATAGGACTTATTGGAAATATATCGATTGATGTTCGAAATATGTAGTGCTTCTTACGAAGAAACCAAAGACAAAGACACACCACCATAAAAAATAAATATAAAAAATAAAATAATTGATTATTCAAAGATGTGCCCACATTCATTTCCCAAGTTAACAAAAGATTCCAGAAATGATAAGAATTACGATTCTGAACTATTATGTTTACATTCGAGAGTTCACATTTATTTGCTGGCTTCTTCCATACTTCACCCTGTTTACTAGTTGTTTTCCTACGTTCTATTCTTCCGTAAATTAGTGTACAGTGTTAGTTTGTATTCCCCATGTGTTTGGCTTGAAACTGTTGTTCCCCGCGCTTCTCTTATATCGATGTTCATCTTGTTGGTTGTGATTTTGTCCACTGCGGCAATGCAATATGTTTGCCTTTCATGTGCGAACTTGTTTGCTAGAACCATGACGTAATTCTCATGGCCCACCCCCGAGTAGGTTTCCATTACATCTTCTTAACTTATCGTATTAAGCCTTCATTATGCACGCAGATTGCTCCTGCAGCATGTCACAGAAGAAAATCCTGTACTTGTGGGTGCATGATAAATGTGATACAAGGCGTGGCGTACCAAATGGAAGAGGCAGAGTTGTTTATGTGTTCAGCGAGAGATGAATCAGTGTTTCATTGTGTACTGAACTCAGTGGTTCAGAACAGCTTTATAGTCTGAAGCTACATGCATCTCCGTTTGATCTCTCCCTGCATTATTTCTGTAGTATTAACACTGTTTCGGCAGTTGTTGGGTATCTGGTCGTCACCTCAAGAGACATGGGAGTTTCTGAAAAATACTTCTTGAGTCCTTTATCTTCATTGGGAGTTGCAAGTGCATTAAAGGCTTCTGTCATAGGAGATGCAATGCCTCTTTATGCCAGTACATGCACGCATGTAAAGAGTTGGAGTCTGCCTTGTCGTAATAAAGCAACACGAACTGTCTGTGTCTACAACTGTGCTTGCCGTCAAATGTCTATATGTTTGTTGGTAACCTTGTGGTCACGTGTACATCCCGTCAGGTGTGAGGTTTACGGAGAGATGGAATTTAACATATTTGAGGCTCTATTCTTTCTTGTAATGTATTCCAAATTTCTAAAAATCTTAAATGTGTTTGACAGAAATGAAATATTTGTATGCAGAAGTTTCCTTATGATAGTAGTCACCAATTTAATAGACTAGTGAATGCTATTAAACAAAACAACTGAATTCATATTCCAAATAATTGTGATAGACAACTAATGGTCACCATCGCAAGTGATGCAATAGGTCGCTGCATATCGTATCAGGACTTCAGGAAGAAGAAATAACGAAACGCAGGGTTTATAATATATTTTCTGTATCCATTAATTTGGAGCAGGTTTGATCATGTTAATTTCTGGTAATACTTCAAGATGAAGCGCCACGAATAAACAACTGAAATGCCCAAAGTCATTTGTGGTCTGGCATTACTCAACCACATAACGTTTGGCGGGAGGGACTTACGTAGCTCCATGCAAAATACTACGTACGGAAAAATGGTTGAATCAGCTACCGTGACGCCGGCTCCACCTCCGCCGGTTCCTCCCGTTTTATTACCGCAGCGGCCATCCTGATGAGCACGCAGCGCTAATAAAAAAGGGGTGCATCGGAGGTGAATCAGGCGCGAGCGCGGGCGGATGACGTCAGGGCGCGCGAGAGGGCAGACGGCGGCGGCGGCGGCGGCGGCGGTGGCAGCAGCGGGACGAGTGAGCGAGCGAGCGCCGGTGACTAAGCGGCTGGCGACGCCGGCAGGTGGCGGGGCGGGCGCCCCGGCGCGACGGACGCCGCGCCTCCCACGCGCCCTGCCCCCGGCAACCCGCTCGCGCTTCCGACGCGTGCTATTGTTGCCTTCTGCGAAGTGGAGAGACGGCGCCGAGACGGTTGCCTTTGTGACTCGGCGGAGTTCTCGGGCCGGAAGGTCTGACGCATTGAAATCTGTTTTCCACCTCGTTTTTACTTTTGTTGTTCTGCGTTTGTAATTCTCTGACTCGGAAAATAGCGGTTTCCTGGCGTTCGGGAATCGTGTAATGCATACGAGGCGTTCAGGGTAGTAAGGTCATCACAACATTCGCTCATTTTTTTAAATACCGTTGTGAACTACACTAGTGACGCTCGTGCCCGTAGGATATTAAGTGGAGTTCGTCCCCCCCCCTTTTTTTTCGTATAGAGAATGTTTTTCGCCGAAACATTTTAAGTTCGCCCTGAGCAAACTATTTTACCGAGCGTTTTTCTCAAGTCTAATTTGTTGACTAATACACATACACGGATGCAAACTGACTTCATATATTACGGGTATTACATGGTCGAAAACGATTTCTCTTTGTTTGAAAGCGCATCCGTGGAATGGAGACATGCAATTGAGATCCTAATATCGTGGCTGCACGTCGAATGCGCTTCCGTTGCATCCGCAGGTCGACGAAATCACTTTCCTGCGGAACGATCTGCAAACAATTGAAGGGTCGTGGACGAGGGCGTATCCTCGTACTTGACGGTGTGCGCGGTGCCTCGTCGGCCTTGGTAGAGAGCGCTGCTATTACGCCGTGTTGCGCGAGCGGGGGGCGGGCGAGCGCGGCGGTTCCGTGGAAGCGCGCACAGGTGCCGCCCGAGCGAAGGGGGGGGGGCGCCGCGGTTCCTGGAAGGCGGTGCGCCCCGCGGCGGCGGCGGCGGCGATGGCGGCAGACACTTTGCGTCTGATAGCATCGCACGCGCCCACTTTGGTTGCCCAGGCATCCCGGCCGACCTCCCCCTGCCAAGGCGCACCACCCTCTCAGCCGCCCTCTCCGTCGCCGTCATCTCTACCAGGTTTTCGCTGTCGCCGATGTCACTGTAAAAATGTGTTTTATCGTCATGGGTGTCCCTATATCAAACGTATGAGATTGCCGCTCTAAATGGAAATGGCTTGACCGAGTTAATTCAGAATTGAAAATAACCTTCTCAGATCAAAAATAACAATACATTTAAGATGAAACAAATGTTAAACAGGTACTCGATCTTTAAATGGAAGAAATAAATCAATTAAATTGTTCAAATTGAAATGGAAAAATATTAAAGTAATAAATACAATAAACTTGAGGATTTCTTTTTACAATTAAAAAGCCTATCTTCCTGGATTTTATCTTAGTCGCGTTCAATCCCTCGTCCACGACGATATTAGATTTCCCATCATCATTTTCAACAAGTAATGATGGGATCATCCAGAAAACGATCATTTCTAAACAATTATTATTTTTCTATTACGCCTGTAAACACCATTAATTACGTACGTGGTATCAATCAGTCAGACGGTCGAACCCATAAGTTCGTAGTCTTCAAGCCTCCCCGTCGATCTGCTTTTTGATTTCTTAAACGTTGGTAAGTTGCCTTGCGACCACATTCACCGTGCTTAAGGGTTCATGAAAACATACTCGTTCATGTTTCTGTTTCACAACGTGGCTGAAGTCAGCCGAATCTTTATCTATGACTGTTCAGCTCGAACCATTGTCGCTGATCACCACAAACACCATTTTGATTTCGCCGTCGCAAGCATCATCATTCGTGCTTCTCTTCTGCGACCTCCACCTTAGCCTTCATCCTCATTGCGGACACCCTCACCCCTGTAAAAGCGACACAACTTCCTTCGTGTCGCCATCGCTACCTTAAGTATCGTTCCTGCTTGCTCGCTCCCTCCCCTCCCTCTCCTCTCACTGCTCTGTCCGCTGTCTCCTCTGGCCCCCTCTCCCCTCTTTTCTCTCTCTCTGCTGTCCTCCCTCCTCTCCTTTTCTCTTTCTCACCTCCTCTCCTTTTCTCTTTCTCATCTCCTCTCCTTTTCTCTTTCTCATCTCCTCTCCTTTTCTTTCTCATCTCCTCTCTCTCCTCTCCTCTCTCTCCTCTCCTCTCTCTTCTCTCCTCTCTCTCCCTCCTCCTCTCTCTCCTCTCCTCTCTCTCCTCTCCCTCTCTCTCCTCTCCTCTCTCTCCTCTCCTCTCTCTCTCCTCTCTCTCTCTCCTCTCTCGTCCCTCTCTCTCTCGTCCTCCTCTCCTCCTCTCTCCTCTCCTCTCCTCCTCCTCTCTCTCCTCTCCTCTCTCTCCTCTCCTCTCTCTCCTCTCCTCTCTCTCCTCTCCTCTCTCTCCTCTCCTCTCTCTCCTCTCCTCTTCCTCTCCTCCTCTCCTCTCTCTCCTCTCCTCTCTCTCTCTCCTCTCCTCTCTCTTTCCTCTCCTCTCTCTCCTCTTTCTCTCCTCTTCTCTCCCTTCTCTCTCCTCTTCTCTCTCTTCTCTCTCCTCTCTTCTCTCTCTCTTCTCTCTCCTCCTCTCTCTCCTCCTCTCTCTCTTCTCTCTCTCCTCTTTTTTGTCTCTCATACAGAGACCGCGAGGACACGCGTCAGGATGACTCGCCACGCGCCCACCGTGGTACGCGCCCCCTTGAGGTCAGCGCGCGAGCTCGCGGCTCCGATACGGCTTGTTTTCATCGGAGGGAAGACCACCTGCCGGCCGTGCGTTCACGCTCCGCCGGCCCACTCACAAAGCTTTCGATTGTCCGCGCCGGGTGGGGCGTGGTTCGGTCGCGCGAGAGGTCGGACGGGCGGGCGGGCGTCGTGCAAGACGAACGATCGTGTCGCGACGCAGATAAAAGCGGGGCATCTCTCAGCCGGCGGGGGCGGCCTTATCGCGCGCCCCTAACGTCCCATCAATTTTATCTCCGCATCGTCAACGGCCGGCCGGCGGCGTTTAGTCGCTCGCGCCGCCGGAGCAGGCCGTCCCGACCAAGGAGCTCGCAAAAGGCAAGGGCAGTAAAATAAATTCGGAAGGGTTAATAGATTTCTGGCAAGCGGTGATCTAATGGTTCAATCAGTTGCGGTCGTAACTACGCACTGTCGTGGATTAGAAGTTAAAATTAAAGGTCAAGGTATCTCACAAGGAGTATGAGTGTTTTTGTCCTTTGAGCGAAATGTAGAAACACAAACCTGCTAGATTATCGCGTGTTATTGTTTTAATTGGTCGTTCTTGTGTTACATTTCCTCTGGGGAGTTTCTCATAAAATGTTGACAAATGTTTGAAAATTTGTGGTAGTGATATGTTTATAAGGTAACTGAGTATGTCATGTGAGGCTCATGAACGTTTGTCGCTTAACGGTTGTGTCCACATTTTGCAATAAAATACGTAATTATCTCCTTGTAGCTCCTTCGTGTGTATTCGAAAGGTTCTTGGAAAAATAAGATGAATACGACTCAGCGCCACGACATGAAAATCTCATTAAGAATGATATGATGTCATGCAATGACTTGTTAGTAAGTTCTTCAAACGCACAAAAATTGCGAATTTCTACAATATTGTGTTTTTATAAAATTAAAACTTCAAATAAAAACACATGAACTGTGGGGCTATCATCCCTTTAATCGTACCATTTAAACCAGGGATCGTGAAAAACCGTAGTATTGAGGAGAAGACGTCGCAAGTAAAGGAGTGAAAAAAGGGGCCTTGTGTTGACTCGACGGTTCGCCGCGGCTGACAACGGCCGCCGAGCATCGACGGGGAATAGCGGTCACGCCTCGACAAGTAGCTTCTTGGGCGCGGTGCGTCGGCGGCGGCGGCGGCGGCACAGGGCGCGGCGGGCGCTACCGCTGGGCGTGACGCTCCTGGAGTTGTGCTCTCCTTGCTTGCTCCCTGACGCTTCAGCCGCCTCGCCTCGCCTCGTCTCGCTTCGCCTCGCTCGCCTCGCCGCGTTTACTGCTTTTGCTTTCTCACCTCTTCTCTCTCTTTCTCTGTCCATCTCTCCTACTGAGGGTGCCGACTTCCAAGGTCGCCGCGAAATGCATCGCCTCACCGGTGCGAAGGCACTAAGCGTACCCAGGTGCTGGCTCTTTGTTTACGCGACTAAATTGTTAACAGGGAACGAAAATGGGTTACTTCAATTAAGAATAGTAGAATTTTCCCTTTCTCAGCGTCCACTCAACTGTTACAGGATAACTTAATAATTAGGTGAAAATATGTTAGTGTATGTCTTACTATGTGTTAGGGTAGTGGTTTTTACTTAATTATTTGGTGTAAACGTCTACCTAGTAGATAACGTTTTCAATTTTTCCCGGCCTTGTTAAATATACAGTGTGCCCCACCCTGTTTCCCAAAAAGGTTTCGTTGTAGTTGCAACTTTATGAATTGAAAGATGTTTGGTTTTCATTCGATTTCATCTATTAAGAAAGAAATTTGATACAAGCTATTAAACGAACAACTCTGGCCGTGCAACAGCGACGTGTTATGGCAGGGTGTTTCCTCGCATTTACGAGAAGAAACTAGATTTTCTTTCACTCTTGTCTGGAAATTTGATAGTTCTGAGATAATGTGATGGAGATCGTCTCAAGTTTTTACGGTTTATTTTGATCGCATCCGCACTGGCATCCGCATTTTTTTCCCGAGCGGCCCCCATCTGCCCCGGCGGTTTACGGGCAGGTCGTCAACGCTTTATATCGGGCGGACGGGCTCGCTTTTCCGGTTCGTAAACGTGGATTGCGGAACCAGAGGGCGTATTTGAATTGGGGGAGGAACTGCCGTAATACTCTATCACGCACGATTAGTACCGGACAATTCTTTAGGAAATGGAAATGCTGCAAACACTTCAAACTAGTAATTCTTTATGTAAAAAAGTTATGTAACCGTTTAAAGAAATGGGGCTATTTTATGAGCTCGGAAAGCCGAGCTCATGTAATAAAATTTTCAACTAAAATTGCCTGTGATACAATTTTGATTTCTACTTTTACGTTTTGAGGGTAGCATTTTCACAGTTTTCAATGCAAACAGCGTCTCTCTTGACAAGACAGTTTCTTTGTGACTCATCATCATTCCATCCTCTTCTCGCACATTTTCCCTACTTTTTATCTCCTCAAGTGTCAGAATTTTTCTCTTCGTCTTTCCGGTTCTCTTCACATTATCCTCTCGATTTTCCTCTTCTATTCATAAAGTATTTTTTACAACCTTGAGTTTTGTTTCTTTGTTTGTCTCTACCTCGTTTCTTCGTTTTGATGCTTTCGTGAGCTTGGTTATCATTCCTTACAAGCGAATGGAAGATGTACAGGGCTGAAAGAAGAGAAACAGGGAGGAGGATGAATGAAAGTAGGCGGGTGGCGCGAATCTATTGCTTCGGGGGCGAACAGCGGCCGTCCGTCCTGCCGGCTGCACAAGCCGACGCTTCGTCGTGCTGCGCAGCGCAGCGTCGGCGGCGGCGGGGGCGACGGCGCGGCGTCGCGGCGGCGCCGCCTGCCAGCGCCCGGCGCGCCGGCCGGTTCTGGGCGGCTGCGCGCGACCTTCGCCAGGGAGCCGGCGAGCACCGGGCGCGGCGCGGCGCGGCGCGGGGTGGCGCGGGGGCGGCGGGGCGGGGAGGAGCTCGCCGAGCGCAGCGACGACGAGCCGCGCCGTGCCGCTCCACGCCGCCGTGCACTCGCGGCCGCCTGCGCACTGCTCTGCCCTTGCTGCAAAGGCACACCCGCCTCCAACACCAATCCCAGCGGGGTTCTCCCTTGAAGGCGTTTCTGCGTCTCCCCTCCATCGCTTTAGAGAGATACATTGCCCAATATGTGTACATAATATGTAGTTTCGGTACCTAGTTAGCGTATCATGCAAGAACAAAAAGTAATGCAATAAGTTTGAACTTCTGAGATTCTTCAAATATCAAGCAATGATCCCCACGTTCGACGGCATTACATCAGACATTGAAATGAGCACAATCTAATCTTGATCAATGAATAAGATATCTGAGGAAATCTTTTGTGATAAATTTTACTACATTGTTTACAAATGTTAATTTTTCACGCAAAATTAATGAAGTTCTCTTGAAACCCTGTGAACTTAACTTTTAATTTAAATAATTTTTTCATATTATTGGAATTCAAAGGTACTTCTGTCATCAATACGTGATTGGAATTTGTTTTTGGATTATGAATGGCTGCCATACTCATCCGGCAGCACCTGTTTAAAAAAAAATAATGTCTGCATTACTTTTAAACGTTTCCATGTCACGCAATTGGAACCACAGGCAGATGCAGCCCTCCAGGACGCTCAAAACCTCAAATACCCTACATTCTGAAAGCGCGGAGCAAAGGACACTGGCAGCTGTACCGCGGGAAAGAAGCCATCGGGAGGGGGCTGAGGAGGAACTGTAGCGGGCGGGCCAGGCCGCGCCGCGCCGCGCGCCGCGTGCACCTGCCCCAGTGGGAGGAAGAAAAAGAGTTTAAAGAGCGCGCCGTGAAGCGCAGCGCAGTGGAAGCTCGTCGACGAGGAAATTGCAACTGGTTGTCAGCTGGATCTATTTGGCTTCGGAGACCCCCGCCGGAGTTATAATTCCAGTAACAATCTCCTCCCAAATTGCCGGCGATCGTTACCCGCACAGTTCTCATTTCTTGCCGCTGCTCTGCATCTGTCGACCCGCAACTTCCATCGCCCTAACCCGCCTCCGTCTCCCCCTACCTCGCCCGCGCCTCCTCTCCATTATGTCTCCGCCACTCCTCGATCCGTCTTATCCCTACACACGAGTACACACACGTAGAACGCTGGTTTCCCGCGCGGCAGGGCCCGGCGCCAATGACGTCACTAAGCAATTGGATTGCGCCATGTTATCAAATGGTGGCAGACACAACGAACGCTCGTCGAAGTTATCGGATTCAGTGGTCAACGCCGGCCAGCTGCCGGAACTTCTGGGAGTTTCGGCTACCTGGCTGCATTTGCTGGTTCTCAGTCGAGTCGTGGCTTTGGAGCATGTGCAAGATTCAGTATGGATAGAGTACTTTATTGATTTCGAAGGTGTTTGTGAGACTCGCTGTGTGGAGGTAGATGGACAAAAGACACGCGAAAAAATGTGGAAAAGTGCTGGAAAGAAATTTCTGCGTATAAACATCTACATAATCTCAAATATATTAGTTTTTGTAATGTTAAAAGTTACATTGACTGAAACATTAATCAATCAAATTAATAGAAACTAAAGAAAATACGATTTCAGAAGCATTTATCAATTGAGTGTACACAATTGGATGATTATAAACAATTTAAGAAATGTATCTCCCATAATTGACGCTTTGGACGGTCGTTCTTTACATTGCCTTGTAATGTTACGTAAATCTAATTGAATAACTGTACTGGTAGTTTTCAAATCCTAATTTATCAATTATAAGTGTTTGGTAAATCACACATGCACTTCATAATTATCGTAAATTAATATCGATCTAAACCGGGTTAATCTCTATTTTGAATATAATCGTCGAAAAGCACATTCAGTAGCACTACTATTCTCTGGTTACATATTTCGATTTACTGTTATTCATAAAAACAGTGCATTTTCTTCGTGGCTGTCACTGGAAATAATTTATTCTTTAGACCAAATTGCAAATTTCTGCCCCTTACCCATTATAAAATTAATGTTTTAGGCGTTGTCTGGTTTACTGTTCTTTTCATGTAGATTCCTTGAAATGTAAGGAATATCCCCCACATAATGAATCTGGATTACTTGATAATGTGCCAAAAAGAAGGTATATTTTCTGAACTCTATGAAGCGGGTGGAGCAATCCACAACCTGGCAAACCCGATGTACCGATGTAAATCCGCGCCGATCATCACGTTCCTGCGAGATAGGAACACCGCCATCTCCAGAGATATAACTTGCACTACACTTTATACAGAACTAGTGACCTTGGTAGTTAACTCGCCCACCACCAACACTCCCGCGATTTGTTGCCATTTGCACCCCTGTAGCCGCCCAGCATGACGAACATCTCAATGAATGGCGTAGTAGAACAGTTCGGAACTTGTTGCCCTCCCTCCCTCGACGCCGCCCCGGCCGCGCCCGCCACTTCCGCTGTCGCCGCCCCACGCTTCGCAAGGGCTGGCGTGGTGCGGCACAAGTTCACGGAACACTTCAACAAAGCCCCGACCTCCCGGCCACCAGCGCACGCACCAAGCTCTGCCCCCTCCCTCGTCGTATCATAGGCAAACCGCTTCCCGCTCTATTGGGTTGTGGGACGGCTCTCCGCCTACGTTCGCGATTGCGTCGCCGTTCTCCTCCGCTGTTGAGTGCTTTGGGTTTCAAGAACACGCGCCTAGCGGTCTTTGCGACTTACCGTACCCGGAATGGTCGCAGAGTGGATTACATCGTTGCTGATAATTCATATTTTTATTCCATGGTAATTTTATCCCATGGAAAGTATTTTTATGAAAATTATTGATGGGTTTATTCGAACTCGCCAATTTTAGTTTCATGCATTTTTAAGTGGAAATGATTGTAAGGACAAAAGAGAAACCCGGACGAAGTCCCAGCCCATTTGAATATTATTGCAGGTTTCTCAGATGTTTGAGGGGGGTGAAGCTTCGATATTTCTGGAAGATATAATTTTGATATATTTACCAAAATTATATTTACAGCATGCTTTTTAAAAAGAGGATAGTAATTTACGTAACGTATGTGTTTCGAGCACATTTTGTACTCTCGGTCACAGGTAGTTAGAACGAAAAACACAGCTGTTTCGCGTGTTAACAAGAATAAGTGGTGTCTAAGTAATGTGTTTAGTTATCTAAGGTACAAAATAAAAGTAAAGATTATTGCTTTTTAAGAACAAAAAACAACTTCAAGTTCTCTGTATTTTGTGAAATGAAGATATCCGGATATAAATAAAAAATATGTGACTTTTCTAGATAATTGTATTCTAAGTGACATGGTAAAGATAATTCAGTCATACAATTGTTTATGTTGTTAGTTTTTTTCTGAATGATGGTATGACATAGCATTTTCCTACACAACCTGAAACGTCTGATAACATTAAAACTGAAGGCTTTAAATATGAAAGGTATTACATATACATCAATGAAAAGATTGTGTATGTCGAACGACGTAATCGAAAGTTCACTGTAGTTCCTCAATTTTTATTATTTTAAAACGTCTATCTGAATTCGAGGAATACATTTTTGGAAATTTGGGTTCTCGGTTAACGGCGATTGAAATTCCGTTGTAGGCTGGGAATGGAACGGAAAATGTTGCGCTAATATTGACTTGTGTGATATCCCGTAGTGGGAGAAACGCCGTTGCTTGTCTGGCCGTATTTCACTCAGAGATCCAGTATATGTCGCGTGTCCTTTGATGGCTGCCAGGTAAATGCAGTAACCCATTTGATGGACAGTTGACCAGTACCACGTTACGCCATAAATCACTCTGTGTTTGCGAGCAGCCCTATTAAGACGAAACTGCTGTTATTACGTTTGCTTTCAATCAAGCGATTCGTTTTGCTTTTATGTTTACGCCTCAAGCCCCAATATCCGCTTATTGCGTCCGAAGCAGAAGTGGCGCGCCCGTTTACTGGAATTACCCGGTGCGTTGCGACGCACGTAATTAGTGAACCTGTCGAGATTCACGTCAGACTTAATTAGCGGAACTCTGAAGCATCGTTTATTCTCTTGCCATTTGCATTCTGAATTTTTTCGGTAATTTGATGGGCGTTAGTCTGATTCCATCAACTTGCGAGGATATTTGAGTGAGCGAGATGACTCCGAAAGGAATTTGTGTATTGAACGTGTCCAGTCCTGGTTCGTGTGCTTGTTAATTACGACTTTCTAGTGTTGAAAATTAAATTAAAACGTCTTAATAAGGTGACTCATGAATACTATGACCTTCAAACTAACGTCTTGATTTTAGATTATGTACTTGCATCTTCAAACCAACGAATGTATTATGCATAACGTTTGATGGCTTCTGAACGTTGAGTAATACGTTATTGATGTGTCAGTATTTCCACTCAGCGTACATTCATTCATGTAAAGTTGTTGATTATGAACTTGGCAAGTGAATAAGTTTGCCTTAGAGGCAAGTGTTTATTGTTGTAGTTCTATAGTAACTTATTTGTTTGTGCGAGTATGTTCAAAATGAGACGTGTATTGATTGATAAAAGGAAAGTGCTAGTGTTTTGGAAATTTTCAAAATGTGTTTTTTAGTAAATTTTACAATATGTGAGTCTTTTAACTCTCCAGAAATTAGTCGATGGGGCTGCAAATGATGGGTATTATGTTTGCAGTTGTCTAATTATATTTGTAAATTTGTTCTGGACATTATTCCTTTTGCCCTTGCGTTCATTGTCCTTTTTGTATGTTACATTTGACTCGCACCGAATGTTTAATTTTGCACAATCTAAGGGTTCGTGTAATTCGATAACCTGAGTGTGTTTCTGACCGTGCTTCGTTCTCCTTGTGGCAGGTGTCGACGCGGCCGTGGGCGATGCCGCCCGAATCCGCCTCCTCCAGCGACCTCACCAAGCTGTGCAACCACAAGCGGAAACTGATGGCCATCGCCACGCTGGCCGGCGGCGGTGGCTCCACCAGTGCCACGAGCACCAGCACCACCACCACAACTTCCTCTACCACCAACGCCGGGAGCGCGGGGGCGACCACCACCTCGTCCACGACGGTGGCGACGGCCACGCCCACGGCAGCGGCGGTGGCGGCGGCGCCGGCCGCCGCGCCGGTGCCCGCGTCCTCGCCCGCCTTCGCGCTGCACCAGCAGCAGCAGCAGCAACAACAGCCCCAGCAGGCGGCGGTGGCGCCCGCGGCCGCCGCGCTGGACACGCAGAACAAGAGCGGCAAGAAAGGTAGGTCCGCCTGTGGTTGGTCTGATCTTTCGCAGGTGGTCGTTTGGACACGAAGAGATGATGGAAGTTTTGTAGGCTGGATGCTGTTCTGACCCAAGCATTCCACGGCTACAAGCGATAGAAGGCGAGAACTGCAGTTTATGGTTAGATATTTTGGGACCTGCTACGATATGTTTCATTTTTGACTTAGTTACCAATGGTCTCAATGTTTCATTCGAAAACATTAGGACTTCGCGTGAAATGTCGTGTAGTATTTCATGGAATTCACGTTAGAGAATAATGATTTTTTCACGCGTTTGAACATGAGTACTAGGTGCAACGTTTATCATTAAGTAAAAGTACATTCACGTACTTTTAGCAATAATGGAGGTTTAACTTTCGCCACATTGCTCCCTTACCGAAATCGTGGGGCACTTCTTTTCTGAGAAAACTTATGAGAAACTTGGAAGGGAAACATCAATCAGAATCACACCATCTGTACAGAACATTCTGAAAGAGATTACCCAGAAACTTAGTTGCATTATCTTTCTCAATGTAGGCATTCGACACAAAGTGGAGGTTGACAGAGCGTAGATATTGAAATCGCCTGTCATAGTTGAAAAGTTAGCTGCTTAACAGTGTCTCACGAATCGCAGAGTAAGAGACACCGATTCGTGGAATGCGGTGACGGCCGCTGGCGGTGGCGAGCGGTCGCCCCGAGATCCGGTCGCTGGGCCCGCGGGCGCGCGGCGGGCGAGATGGATAGGTGAGGGCGGTCGTTAATCCAAACGCTGCCCACTCTAATTACCGCAGGCCGGTCGGGGCCGCAGCGCCCGCCGGTTCGCTCGCCCCGCCCCGGAGTCGCACAGCGCGGCCCGCTTCTTCTTTTGATCTTACGTGTCGCGCAGCGGAATTGCTTCGTTACCGAGGCCCCGCCTGCCGGTAGCGGCGCCGTCCCGTCCCGTCTTGTTCTGTCCCGCGCCTCGCCGGTCTTATTAATTTCCAAAACGTCTCCTCGTAACGATTCCTGCATTCCGCGAGGCCCATTTTTGCAGCGGCGGCGCTGCGCGCGGGGAGAGGAGAGCGCTCATTAAGCGAGCGCGGCGGCGATGGCGCTGGGGATAACCGCGCCAGAATTTCAGATGTCCGCGGGAAAGAACGGACGAGGGGGATTGAGTTTTTTGCGCGGCCGACCAGCGTCTCGGCCGGTGCGCGGCGCCGTCGAGGCACGCCGGCGCCCCGCGGCGCCCATTGTCTGCCGGCCGAGGTGGCGGCGGCCTCGGCCCAGCAGGAAGTGGACTGGTTTCGGCCGCCCCGCTCGGCCGCCCGCCCGCGCGTGCTTGCGCCAATCGGGCGCCTCGGGCCGCCAACACGTGCGGAGTGACGGATTTGCTCGCGAGATAATGACAGGTGGGGCCCAATCTTCTGCGTTTCGTGTTTAACAACCACCTTACGTAATCAGTGTATGATAGAGGATTCGGGGAGATTTAGTGTTTTATTTATCCTTGCCACCTCTTAGAAACATATTTGTTGGTTGAATTGCTTGTTTTCGTGATCTGAAATTATGAAGTTTCCTATAATCAGTACATACTCATTGATTACGCGTTATTTTTCTGCAACCAATTTTATATTACTTTGCCACGTCCAATTTACTAATACTTTGCTACGTTCAATTTTGTATAAAAAGTGTTGTAGCTACCGTCGCTAATTTTAGTAATTGAACACTCGAACATTTTTCGAAGTCGGGGACGAGTATTTTTTTCAGTTTATCGGAGACTCAGCTGTCCTTTTGTTTACGAACTCTCCACAGTACCTTTCTAGTCGTTGTTCTTAGTGTTAGCTTGTAGACAAACCATTTCATTATTTTCCAAGACCTATCTTCAGACTAAACATTTTCGAATTGCCGTATTTTCAAACGTATTTCTAATCAGAGCAACACTGCAAGGGGATTCTTTGGGGAAGCCGTGGCGTGCAGAAGGCCCATCTGCGTATTAGCGCCTTTTACACGATCGCGCGCCGTATCTCCGCAGTGCGTCGTGGGAGCGCGCAGTGGCGCGGAGGGCGATGCAAATGAGGCTTGGCAGCGCATCGCGCTGTCCGCGCACGGCGCAGAGCGGAGCGGGGCGGGGCGGGGCGGGGCGAGTGGCGGCAGCCGGCGGCCGTGGCGGGCGCATGCACGGCTGCGCTCGCGCGGAGCGGGCAGGGGCGGGGCGGGACTGGGCGGGGTGGAGCCAAGTGGACGCGCTCCCGCGCCTTCGAGGTCGCTGGGTCGCCGGCGGTCGGTCGACCCCCTGGCCCAGAGACCGCCTCACGCCGCGCCGCACAGTGGGTCCCCAGCGACACTGAATGCCCAGAGCTAAGCACGCGTTTCAACGAAGAAAAGGAACTGTTGCGTGGAGTAAAATTAACTTGGCGACACAATTAAGGATTATTTTTCATAATTGTGATTATCATTCATACTTTCAGTGTGGGTATGAGTGATGTACGAATCTCTTTCGTAGCAGTTTATACAACATGGAGTTTTACAGAAGGTTTTATCCACTCTTGAAATTTTCTCTTTTATGAACATTTGGCAAGAAAGATTTTATGATGTTTATAGTTTACAAGAACTGCAAGATAAAGCGATTGAAAATTGAAACATTCCATCAAAATTCTCGGATCCATGTAGCGAAAGATTCGCTGCGTCACGTGTCTCTAAAAAGCGGTGCATACTAAAGTAATGTGGTTTCATATTGATTAATTTATGCGCGGCTTTTGTCCATTTGGAAGCAACGTGCGTTCCGTGCCCGCGCGCCTGCCAGGCTGTCTCCGCGGCGACGCGGCGTACGCTCGCGCAAGGATGCGCGTACACGCGCGCGACGCGACCCAGCCGCCGCCACCGCCGCGGGCGCCGCATGCGACGGCCCGCGCGGACAGACGCGACGCGCGCGTTCGGGAACGGTGGCGGCGGTGGTGGTGGCGGCGGCGGCTGCGACAGCTCGCGCTGACTCCCAAAGAGGGCACACGGCGGAGTGGAAATGATGGAATGGGCGCGTGTGCGTGCATGTTAACGACGGAGCCCGCCGGCCGTCGAGACCACGAGGCCGGCAAGATTTTTCCTGCGATTCTCGGCCGCTCGTGTGTTGTTCAATCGCGGTTTATCTGGCGTGATCATTCTGCTTCATATGCATGTGCTGCTCCGTTCCAAAACGTAAAAATTTGCCGGTAATGGGTATGCTTTCGGTAGCTACCCACAGCGTGGCCAAAAGAATGTGTTGGATCACGTTTTATTTTATTTTATTTATTAGTTTTTTGTCTTTTTGGCGTATTAAGTGAAACTGGTAGCAACACATTTTAGCACTTTTTCCTTTTCTTCCATTCTTTATCGATCTTCGGCACACCGCTGGTTTTATTTTGGATGAAATCTATAGCCATTTTCTGTAGATCGTCCGAATCCTTTACGTGGGCACTCAGGGCTGTGACTCGGGCACTGGAACTATTTGCGACGTGCCCGGACAGTTATAAAATAATTGACGTTAATTAGGATCATCATTGAAACGTACTACTTCGCTTTTACTTACAATGGTATTTGCCGCAGCCATCGTCTGCACAATATAGGTCGATAGCAAGATGATGATCCAGAAAATATGAAAGAAAAATCCACATCATTTTTCCTTTTATCTCGTGCGTGTTTGGGAAACGAAAGAAGAAAAAAAAACTAGAGACGCCTTTAAAGAGTGGAGCGGTTCAAAGCAAGGCGGGCGAAGGGCTCGTGCGTGTCGAAGCCGCCACCGTGACCAAGTGGCGTGCAATTCGGTGGCCGCATCAGCGTAACGGCACCCGGTGCGTCACGGCGCGCAGGACGCCGAAGCGAATACGACGCTCCTGGCGCCCCGGCACAGGCCTTTCCGCTGGGCGCTTTGGCGTCTCTGAGACGAGGCCGTGCCCCATCCATTGGCCGGAAGGAAACGCCTCTGGGGCCACTCAAACTTCGGGGTTTTGGACAATTTCAATGAGACGTTTCAATTTTAAGATTATATCACGTGTGTAGAAACGCGTAGGAGAGTGTTATGGCCAAGTAGATGGTGAGATGTGTTCCACTACTGTACGGGCAGTTCTCGCTCTAAAAATTACGTGGACACTTTCAGGGTTCTTAGTACAATATTTTTATTCCCTTCTGCGGCTTTTTTGCTGCCTGAGCAGTTTACTCTCGGTATACTAACGATCATTTGGTTGCCCCCTTCACAGTAAAAGTGATCGAACTAGTGAGATGGTTTATTGGCATAATTCCATCTTGCGGCGAAGGGAGATAAAACTGAGGCGCCCTAATTCAGTCCTTCAGTACTAAAATTCTTATTCCATAAGGTTACCCAGAATATTTACCGCGTTGTATTTCTCGATGTTATAGTAAGTGCGAGGTTACGCCAAGCGTAAGTAGCTGGGTAAGTTCCATATATGGGGAATGTTTCTTGAACTGAGCTCATCGAGCGGCGTGGCGGCGGGATAAGCCGACGCTATCCGCGACGCGAGGCGGAGACTGCAATGCTGTCTGCAGCCGCTAGGCGCAGAGTTCGAACACCGCGTCAAGGCTGTCGCGAGTCGGCGGCGTCGGCGACGGCGGTTGCGGCACGACAGCACGTTGTCCACGGACAAGGCCAGGGCGGCGTGGCGCGAGAACGCTTGGCTGCCGTCGTCGTCCTCGTCGCTGGCGTTGCCGCCGCTGCCGCCGCCACGCCTGCATATTGAACGAGTGTCTCGGCCGCAGTCGCCGTTCCCGCCCGTCGAGCTTGCTTCGTCACTGACGACTGAGCGACAGCTTAGGGCTGCCAAGTCGTTTAATGCTGCGTCGAGCACCCGCGCCGCCGTTGTAGCCGCTCACCCACGTCACCCACTTCCCGCTGTTACAGCATTACTATCACCAGCAACAATTACAATAATGATGACCGCCATAACAAAACTATTGCTTCCACCACCAAGAAACCTCTTACATCACTGCGATGACCTCAATCGCCGCCACTGCCTCTACCACCAGTTTCTACTCCCATCGCGTAAGTGCGGCCTTGGCAGAGTGGCGCGCTCGTTTATATAACCGCACCCTTGCCTCAGATACGGACGCTGGCTGCTAGCGGAGGCCAGCCATTAAAGCGTATTTTTGCCTTGCGGTCAGCGAATAAACTTCATTTCTAGAGTGTCTAAGCAAGTGTATTTATCATTCCCTCCTCTTTCCCCTTCCAGTTACGACTTCGTGCTTTGCTTCAAAGGCGCTCTTGATGCTTTGAAAATAAAGTAAGAATCACCAGAAGGAAATACTATTTTGAGCGAGTTTTCGATCAATATAGCCGTGCCATTTTGTATAGTAAGATGTAGCCGACTGAAATTGCTGAACAACATCGGTTTAACATTGAAGATGTAAAGTAGTTGCTTACCATTACAAAATCATGGTGATGGAAAATATTATCTGCACAGTATGTGTATGGGATTCTGCAGATAACATGAACAAGGAGTAGAATGTAAAATACATGCACTTCGATAGCGTCTTTCAGTTTTACAGCTAGCCGCAGCGCATTGAGAGGCACTTGTATACAACAAGTGTTATCAATTGGAATTGGTGGTGTTGATGTGAATACTAATCTTACAGTAATGTTACGATACGCACGGAAACTTCTCACTCTTCTAGTTGCTTACAATGTCTGAACTCCATACGTTCCATGTGTTCCATTAGAAACCATTAAATGTACGAACATCAAGCTTACAGCAATAGTTTCTCGTAGGATTTACTTTGTTATGATGCGAGAGTAAAAATATTATTAAATTTCAACGTTGGGGGATGTCAAAAATAATTTAGAAACTGGTTCTACTCTTTTTCTAAAATATCAAACTGTCATTCGTAAGTGTATAGGTTTTTAATGTGGTAATAACTTACATTCAGTGAAATAAAAAAGCATAATTAGTGTGGCGAATTGCAAAGATACTCAATTCTTCAGTCAATTAAAACTTGGACTTCTTTGACCACCACTCGTGACGAATAGTTCCCAGTGAAACAATGCCGAGAACGGCACAACAAAACACATTCGGGCTAGCGGCATGTCCAGAGGCACCCCTCGACATTCCAGAGCACAATACGACGGTCTGTTCGAACTGTGGGCGTCTTTAGCCTTCTCTGGCGTCCTTTATCGTCCGCCCTGCACCGCATAGCACCGCCCCTCTCCGCATTGCACCGCGCCGCAGCGTACCTCCCCGCTCCACATTGCACCGCAGTGTCCCCTTGACTGTCCATACTCGCGTGCCGCGCGGCCTTCGCGAGCCTTAAGAGGCAGCGGCGCAATGGAAGCAGGTTAGAGATGCTCTTGCTTCGTTCCTGCTTCCCCTCCCTTGTTCCATGAAAGGCCGACTTCGGGCGAAGTGAATTTGTAGGGATGAGGTTTGATGGACGCGCGACAATGTTGACGTTCCCTCGCGAAATTTCACTTCTTGTTTTTCGCCAGTTTTGAAAATAGGACGATGCATCATGCGTTTCGTCAATCATTCTTGTTTGGAACAATTCCTTCTACCCACAATAATTCATCGATTTATGAAAGAGTTGGTGAGATTTCTTCAACAGTTTTGTATTGATGGCTTGCAAAACTTATTTAAAGTGCAAAAGTGTTTTTCCATCGCTAGCCTATCATGCCCTTTTGCTAATAAAGTTGCTTCGCGGTCCCCTTCATCTTCTCTATTACCAGGCATAGGTTCAAGTGCCTACGGTGCTTGTTAGCTAGCTCGAATTCAGTCGCTGTCTAGAGAATTCTATCGGCTGGCTGCTCTGATCGGTAGTTTTCCGTGGTTCCTTCGAAAACCACGAGGAGAATGTCGGAGCAGTAACCTGACAAACTGGCAACGGTCCACGCCCGATCTTTCCTTCTTCTTCTTCCCCGACCTAGCCTCATCCCCTACTTACACACACACACTAACATGCACTACACTACCACACATGCCGGGAGACCGGTCGTGTGCTTAGAGCTCGTTACGGCTGGGTCGATGCCCCGCTGGTAGAAGATATCTGGTTAGGGAAAGCCTCGCTAGCTTTTGTTGGTCGGTGCCGGATCTCGCCATCCAGCGGAGGAAGATCGCCACCACGTCCTGAGGGGAAAAGCATGTACTGCACTTACGGGACCAATGACCGTAGCCGTTGATGCGCCCGAAGTCACTATCAATCAATCCAAAACCGGTGAGGCTGCAAGCCATTAGCCCCATACCTCATCTAGCTGCTGCGGTGCCAGCGCCTCCAGCAGCGTCATCTCCCGGTTTGGCGCGCCCGTTTGGGTCGTCGCGTCGGGGGCTGCGATGTTTTATAGATCAGATCGAGCAGTCGCGCACCGTTGGTATTCTAAGCGGCCCGCGCCTGCGGTTGCGCGCCCGCGCCCACATCGCCCCGGACCGCCCCGCCTCGCCCCGCCTCGCCCCGCCCCGCCCCGCCCCGCCCCGCCCCGCCCCGCCCCACGTCCCGTCCCGCCCCCCGTCCCGTCTCGCCCCCGTCCCGCCCCGCCCCCACTCCGTCCCGCCCCCCGCCCCGCCCCGTCCCGCCCCCCGTCCCGTCCCGCCCCCCGTCCCGTCCCGCCCCCCGTCCCGTCCCGCCCCCCGTCCCGTCCCGCCCCCGTCCCGTCCCGCCCCGCCCCCCGTCCCGCCCCGTCACGCCCCGTGTCTCGCGCGTGAAAGGAAGCGGTGGGCGCGCGGCGGCGAGGGCAGTAGCAGTGGCAGGGGCACAATGGGTGTAAGTGGCCCGGAGAAGTGGTAACGGCACATTGCGCTGCCCGCGTCCCCGAAGATCGCATTTGAAAAAGTTGAGACAAAGCAGCACCTGACACAAAGCTACTTGAAGTAACGGATGGGAGGATGTGATCGATTGTGCGCTGAGATTTAGTGCGCACCGTCCGAGATCAAGAGAGCTCATGTTCGAAAGTAACTGCTGATTTCTTTTGTTGTTATATTCGCATATTGTGCGTGCTCTGCACTCATGTTTTATGGGCTTGACAGATTTGTAATAAGCCCATTGTATGCGAACGTGCATCCTCGTGCTGAAAATGTGTTATACACGCCTCTTAAAAAGTGAATGAATTCCATAGGTGATTGGTAGTTATGGTCACACAATACTATAGTTTTACAGAGCGTGTTTATAAACACTAGAAACTTGATATTGTTAAATTCTGTCGTTAATGGACATTTGTTTGCAGAGTTTGTGTGTGGAGTACTTAACGAGTTGTCAATAAATACTTCAACAACTTCATAGCAATGCTCTCTGCAGAAATTCAACAGTTGCAAAATAGTAGTTTATGCAATTAATTTGTAATGTTAGGCTTTATTGCATTAGTACTTATTTTGAAAACGAGCGACGTTAGGAGTGAGTTTTCAAATTTGTACGAATGCAATAAAGCAACATTATAAACGAGTTGCATACGCTATTTTTTGTACGACAGCATTATAAATTTATAGGAGAATGAAATTTAAATTTGCGAAGAACTTTCCTATGATGTCTCGGGTATTTGACATCCGTGCGAGAAAACTGTGGTCGGCTGTTCTGTTTACCTCTACCTCCCCCTAATTCTCTCGCTGCGATTGGCTGAATGTGTGATGACGCAATCATTTGAGCCGTAAAATCTAATACGTCTGTGCCATAAAACGCCTGATTATGAACGATTTCTTGAAACAGAAAAGGTCGTTTATAATTCTAGAATATAAAAAAAATTGAGTAGGTAAGCGCCCAATACAGTGTGGTATATTTTCATTACTTGTAAACATCTTGCTACTTTGTTTGAAATATTTTTCAATTGACGTGTTCCGTCCCCTGGGCATAGCCCTTATGGTAAAGACGCTGCACACACGAATGCGAAGCGTAATGATGGCATTGCAAAGAAGGCGCGTACAGTTACGGAGCTGGCGAGCACGGGGCGATGCGGCGCGGCGCGGCGCGGCCGGGCACGGTGAGGCGGCGTGCCTCATAATTGCCCCGGCACCTGCCTCTCCGGGCTCCCCGCGTCCGCGTGCCGGGCATTCGAACAGCGCTTCCGTTTTTGTGCGTGCTCCTCGGCCGCCGCCTGAGCCCCCAGCGCGGCCAATGCGATGCGATGCAGGAATTTCGGTGCGTTGCCTTCTTACCGCCTTTCGCCGCGTGCAACGACTCTCTCAACTCCGCAGCAATCGTTTTAACGGCTGCTCGCCTCATATCCGGTTGCTCCACTTTATAGGTTTCGCTTTACAGACGTGCTGTGGAAGCGGAGGAATCACTTATTCTTTGGTTATTGTTCGAATTACGCGTAAAAACCTGGTTTGATTGCTTGTTGCATGTTAATTGCAAGACTTTCAAGAAATGAAATGTGCTTTCAGAATGGAAGGAATCTTCAGGAATATTTCTAGTTCAAAAAAGCTGTTCGTAGCGTTTGCTGTTCTTGCTAGCTACAGCATTGTTCTGTCTTCGCAGTTTTTATTTTTTTTATTTTGGCGGGAGAATTGAATGCAAGGCTCGGATACGAAATCGATCGTCCTTGAAGGCATCGTTTTATTACCGTCTTGGGGCGTGTACATCATGGAAGCGTCACGGTAAATGTAAAGTAACTTGGTATGTATCCCGCGCGGCACGAGCACTTGCGCTGTCATTGGGAAGTCGACGTGCATAGCAGATACAATCGCGAAAGTTGCACGGGCGGGGTTCTGTACCTTCTCCATACATCCTGCAAGATTTACATTCTAGTAGCTGCGCTTGGCGACCGCTGACCGCGGAGGCAGACTCCGCGCGCGTGTTCTTCTGCGACGCGACCCCTCCGCTAACGCCTCTGTCGTGCTCGTTATCGTCCTTATCCGGCGTTTGATGGGACTCCGGATAGTCTTATTACGCCATATCCCAATGTCGTTTTACTTTTGATCAAAAGAAGTCGATTGGGTGTAATTGGAGCTAATTTTAGGTCGTAATTGGGGGAGTGCATTCTTAGATTGTCAAAAACGTCGTCAGGTTGCTGTTAGGAATAAAGTGGCATGTCTTGACGGGTGGTAGTTAATATAAGAGGGTCTCGTGGTCCAATGTTCATATCTGATCAGACGACATACACACCAGCTCTGTCGAAGGACTTGGAACGCAGGTGGTACAAATGGGTTGATTTTGTTTTGTAAACACATTTGGTCTCTATCGCTTGTTTGTGAAAGGAATCCATGTTATCTATGTAGGATGAAGTTGATTACATATTGTTAAATTAGTTGCGCTTGCTCATCCGCAGGATGATAAAGATTACTAATAAATCCTTGCAGATTTCGAGTTTTAATTTATTGAGTGCTTTTTAATGTTTCTTTGCTATAAATACAGAGTGTCCGGGGAGGAAACGTCGAAACTTCGAAACTAAGCTCTTAAGACAATTCTAAGCATATTTTGTCTAATAAACTACATGGATATTCCGAATAGTTGAGCCGCAATGAGCACTCAAAAGTTGGTTTGAAAATATGATTTCTAGGCAAAAATTTGCATTATGGAAGCATAGAAACACTCCAGAAACATGTAAACTGTTCATTATTTACAAAAGAAATAAATGTATTTTGAGTGCTTATTGCAGCTCAGCCATTCGGAATATCCACGTAGTTTATTAGACAAAATGTGCTTAGTATTGTCTTAAGAGCTTAGTTTCGACGTTTCCTCCCCGGACACCTGTATATATGTAATGTCTAATTATTTTTTTCTTTCCCTCGTTTAACGTTTCCCAAGTACGTCACGTGTCAATAAGGCCGATATATCATGGAGACCGGTTTGATTACAAATGCTAGTATAATAAAAGACCCAATTCTACTGCTAATTTTTTTACGAACAGTACTCCTATTATGTTGTTGTTTTCTGTTATGTCATTCAAACATTGAGACGTCTCCATGGCGTAACATACATTACCTCATTAGTGAGTAGTGTCCGTCTCTGTCGAGCCGAAATGCGGCGCGTAGGCCTTTGTAATGATTGTTTCTAAGAAACCGCTTGACAGAGCCGCGCGCCCAGAGGAGCCTTATCGAGGCGTCATGCGCCGGAAAAGCGGATGAAACGAAAGGCGCGCCTCCCGGTCGCAGAGAACGCCTCCGCGGCAGGGGCAGGACGACGCACGCTAGTCTAGTTAGTTATTTAATGCCTTATTTTACGTGGCGAGACTTGGGCCATCAGGCCCGCTCTTCCGTCTGACCACGCAAATTTCGCTACGCTCCTTTCACCTAGCGGAGAAAGAAGGTATTATCTCGGGCGATGAAACAGGCCATTTGAATTTAGCTCAGAGGCGTCATTTAGGCTTGAGGATCTTTTACATGCAAGTGAATCTACTAACATGGGCCAGCCGGCTTTACTTCCCCTCTAGGCATACGTCTTGGTGTATGGGGCTGGTGAGACCAGTTACCTATGTATTGATTTTGGGAAATATTGAAGGGCCGAAAATGGCAAGATGGTGTATATTACTAAAATAAGTATATACGTTTTTCTATACATCGTTGTTTTTTTTTGTTTTTTTTTGAGGTTTCTCAGAAAAATAATGCAAAAAGATTTAAATGAATGGGACATGGCTAGGTTTCCAGATTTAAAATACGAACACACAATGTAGCAAATAAGACTGACACCCACTCTTCACCTATGAGGATCAAGATACATTCACTGCAATGAATGTTTCTTCATATGTTTAGAGATGCTCGTATTCTGATTTGGAATGGATTATATTTAATATATCACACTTAAATTACCTTATGTCTTTTCGGTTTATTGAAAGGAAATCGGGGTATTTGGAAAAACCTATGTGACATTGCCGCGCTGCGTCGAGCGGCGTCGGCGCGGCGCAAAATCTTGGGGCAGGGCCGGCGGCGCGGCGGGGCGGGCGCGGACGGCTAATTACGCATCGGCCCCGGGCGAGGGCGGGCGCGGGAGGGTCCGGGTTAATTTGCTGTGGCCTGCGATCCCCGCGGAGATAGCGCGGTGCCGCGCGGCGGGTGGCAGCGGCGGCGACGACCACGCCGGCGCCGGCGGGGGCAGGTAGCGGGGTGACAGACAACGGCAGCAGGCCGGTCGTTAAGGGCCGCTGGACTCCCCTCGGCGTCCGCATGGTCTAAGCCCGAGTCGGAGTGACCAATACTATTATTATATTTACCAGCTACCTGCTAATAAGGAACCAGTAGATGTATACCTGGGTCACCACTATTACATTATTAAGGTGAACTGTTATTTATTGGTACCTCTAACGGCGGCAGAACTGAAGTCAAAACCGGCTTCACTGTAGCCAATAGTCAAGATATCGCTTTGCATTGAGCTTATGTTTGATCTCAGAACTCCCGAGATATTCCAGGGAGCTGCTGTATAGGTAGCAGCCATACTGGGTCCTTTCATTCGCATTGCATGCCGCCTTACCTCACTTTCTCGACCGTCTCGCCACCTCACTGGCTTTACCCGACGCGGTCGTACGGCCATCTCGCCTCTCGGGGGAGGGCACTTATCGCGATAAGGCGCCGGCGGCGGTCGGGCGGGGGGGGGGCGTCCGAGCCCCCCTTTGAGAGCGCGTTATCGCCGCCACGTCCGCGGCCGGCGCTCGTAACGAGCCCAGCGCTACAAAGCGCTGCCCGGCGTTGCCCCCATCACCACGCCACCACCACTACCGCTACAGTCGCCACCACCACCACCACAGCTACCAAAAACATCACCACCGCCACCTCTTTCATCACTGCCGCCACTACCACAGCCGCCGCCGCCGCCACCACCACCATTACAATCGCCACCATTATCACCTCCATCGCCATCTCCACCCCTCCACCACCATCGCCGCCACTATCACCACCATCATCGCCGTCTCCACCTCACCATCACCATCGTCGTCACCACACCACCTCCACCGCAATCGTCATCTCCATAATAACCACTGCCGCCATCACAATCACCACCATCGTTATACCCTACGCTTCCGCCAGGATATTCACATCACACTTCGTCGCCACCACCATCGTCACTTCCACCACTACTCACCAACTTCGCCGCCTCGCGCTTCCACCCCTTATCGCCGCCATCAAGGCGTCCACATCCAGCCTCTCCGCCGCCACCACCTCCGTCATCACCACACTCTCAGATGGCGGCCGTCTTCCCCGCCCCCGCTCGGGGTGGCTGCAGCCGGAGTGGTCTGCTGCCGCACGCGTGACCGCTACCTCAAGGGGAGGCGCCGTTGTTTTCTTGCCGACGGGGTGCTAGCGGCGCGCCGCCCGATCGATGCACGAGTTACTCGTGGGAGCTTATCTTTTATTGCATTCTGTCTCGAGGGGCTTCTTGGGGAGGCGGCGATACTTACTGTCGGCTGTCGTCGTTAACCGACTTTAAAACCAGTTTACTTGGCGCGCGCGATTTTTTACCCGAGGCGCTGTGATGCTCGGGGTGATTTACTGGCGCATGATGGAACTGCAAATGAAATGTGATAAAAAGACCTGCGGTTACGACGTCCTGCGGGGTGATGGGGGAATTGTCTGACTCACTTGATGAGAGGAGTTGCAAACGGCGCTTGAGCTGTCGGATGTGGCAGGTAGTATGCTAGGGTTAATGGTTTCGTGTTATGGTTTTCCGGGTGCGTGATACGTTGCTGAACTTTTGTCTGAGTAGGTACTCTTTCTCGGTCAAGATAGCTGTGAGTTAAATGTGTGATGAAATCCCAATGTGTTTCGATGCCCATTCCAATGCCCCATGTGTTCAAAATTCGAAATTGTGCGAACTAATTATTTTTAACATTATTACAGAAGGGTCACTTCCTTTAGCATTTATTTCTTATTTATTCTTTTTTCGAGGTGATCTTGTTTACATCTCATCTTGCTTTTAGTTCACGTCTTTGATCTCGATTTCGGGTTATCAAGTGCCAATCTGCCTTTTCTGCTCTCTGAAAATCGCCCACTCTCTTCCAAGATTCCGAACATTCGTCAAACGCCGCGTAGAGACCTGCACCTCAGATGATTTTCACTCTGCCGGACCACTACGTGCCTCATCATCCTCAGCATCACCGTTTTGCTTTGAAATCGTTTCGTGTTTAGCAACAAAGTGCAAGTCTTTGTTTTTTTTTGTCCCTACTCTTTACTTTTTCGTTATCTCCATGTCTTTACTTCTAAATTTGGGGTTCACGAGCTGTGGAATTTCCTCTGATCTGCGCCGGCCGATTAGTATCGTTGAAGAATTCTTTTACTTTCCATAAATCTTCAGCATTCTTGCGTCGGGCTTGAATTGGTAGGATACTCGAAGAGAGAAATAAGTCCACGGAATCCGCTTTATTGCGCAAACCTCTGATGATTTCATTCCTGAAGTGCAGCCATATAATGACGTAAGGACACATCTGCCGCCCGCTCGATGAATTTAATTTTGGGCCGCAGCGCAGTTCTTAACCTCCCGTCCGCCGGGCGGCCGGCGACCGACGCTTGGCCGTTGCGTCCAAACAGCGCCCCCCGACGGCCGTCGCGGCTCCCGCGGCCGGTGGCCGGGTAGTATTTTTGTGAGTCGCCTAGGGCCGGCGTTCTGCGCGGAGAGCGTACGGGTGGGCGTCGCGGGGACGCCACTCGCTTGGGCTCATAACACGTCCTCTTTCGAGAGCGGCCACTTCCTTCTGCCACAGGCCCTTATTTTTGCTGTCGTCTGAGTTTTCTCTTCCTCGCTTCCATATTCCGACCACACTCTCGCCGTGGGCATCGCGTGCATTTCTCAGGCGACGTTGTTTCTGTTCTTCCCGCCCGTGATCTCTTTACCGTTCATGCGTTCGCTCTTGTGTTCCTGCGCCTTCTCTTCCGACTCTCGCTGCCTTTCCCGGTTGTATCTTTCCCTCTGCGGAGCGCCCGCCGGCACTCGCCCCTTTTCCTCAACTTTTTCTAACCCTTTCCGCCGGGCCTCGCTTCCCCGCGCTCGGTCCGCCCTCGCTTCGCCCCGTCCCGCCCCGCCTCGCCCCTCGGCGCCCGGCCCCGCGCTTCATTCCCCCTTCCCCCGGCCCTACCCCCACCCCAGTCCCCCTTCCTCGCGAGACCACGCCGGCCGCGGGGTTCGCTCGACCGTCTTCTCCGGGCGCCGCGCCGCGCGCTCTCTTTTTTACGTATTTTTCTCTCCGCGCGACTTCTATCTCTCGCGGCTCCCCCGGTTTTCTTACGCTCGGAAAAATGTAAAAGAGAGGGCCCCGCAGCCGCCGGGGACAAGGGCGGCAGCGGAGGAGGAGGATGGGGAGAGGAAGGAGGGGGTGGGGCGCGCGCGTGCACGGGTCGCCCGGGGGTGGCCCACCCGCGTTAAATATCGTGCCTCGCGCCGTGGCCGCCGCCGCCGCCGCCGCCTGCAGTGCGAGAGGGCCTAATCGATTTAACGAGAGCGCCGCCTGTGGACTGCGGAGAATTAGGGCGCGGAGAGGCGCCCTGGGCGCGCGCGACCGCAGCTGCGGAGGGAATGTGCCGGCGACGGATGCCTGT
Source organism: Acheta domesticus (assembly GCA_031308135.1). NCBI lineage: Eukaryota > Metazoa > Arthropoda > Insecta > Orthoptera > Gryllidae > Acheta > Acheta domesticus. The sequence goes on along the minus strand of JAHLJT010000631.1, from coordinate 105,223,617 downwards.
TGGCGCGCGTGGCACGGGCAGGGAAGGGTTCGGTTTCGGACGGAATGAGAGATGTAGATTTTATAACCTCTCAAATTTGTAATCCGTTTATGCACACAAATGATGTGGCAATGAAGGTGTGGAGCCCCCAATTTACGTAGTGAACGATTTGGTGTGAGTCATTCCCTTTACCTGCTTCGAATTTGTTGTTATAAATTCAAAATCTCTGCAGCGCCATTACTCCATGTCGTCTCCGACAAAAGCAGCAATAATCTGTTAATGAAGTTGATGTTTTGAGAATGGAGTTAACGCTGAAGTGACAATGGTAGAGTTTAACCTTCCGGAACTTGGTGTCTTAACACCCTACAGATTCAATTATTCTGTGAATCTTAGCAACCGTGCATCTCCCTGGGATGTTAAAAGCATTCCGCCTGTTAAACATGTTTATTCGTATAATTGAAGACTGCGAATAGTTGAAGTGCAAAATAGAAATTGCCGTTTCCGCACGCGGCCCCTCCGTGGCCGGGGCGCTGTGAATGGGCGCGCCTCTTCCGCTGGCCATTTCGCTGGGCGATGGCCCCCGCGCCACCCGCCCGCAGCGCATGAGGCTTCATCGATTCGTGTCGTGTGTCGCGGAGCGCCGACCCCTTTCGCCCGCGTCTCCGGAAAAGAAGTCGCGCAGGCACGAGGGGCAGAGAAAGAGGGCCGGAGGGCGCCGACTCGCCCGTCGCCGTGCGGTGCGACGCGTGGCATGGAGGGCCCTCGAGGAGGACGACCGCGACCCGCGCCGTCTTGTTAACCCGCCGCCCCCTCCCTCCCCGATTCACTTCCCGCCCTCCTCTGGCCGTCTCGGCGTGTCGCCCCCGAACGCCGCCCCACGCTCCTTGGCGCGCTCTCTAACTGTCCCTCCTAACCGCAACCCCGTTTTCTCCTTATACGTTTCGTCCTGTCCCCTGCTCACCGTTCGACAGGGCGCATGGCGCGTCACGTGCCCCACTCGTCTCCTCCGCATCACCGTCCCCCACCCGCCTCAACACCACTCTCTTCGCGCCCCGCCTGACCCTTCGCTCCTGAACCTCACCCCGGCGCGCGCTCCTCTCGGCCGGCTCCCCGCCGCCGCCTCGCGGACCCATCCACCACCTTGCATCCCGTCCCTCGCCAGCTGGCCCCGTTTTCCCTCCGACCGCGCCACTGAACCCTTTGCTCCGCCGCTCTAAAGGGATTCGGCTCAAAAGGGAAGTTCTTGACAGATTCTGAAACAATTCTGCATCGTTGGTTGCGCCGAGGCGAAATATATCTTCGCTGGTCAGTTGAGTGTATAGGCTGTGTATGATGACTTTCCGGAAAGATTTTCTTCTTTCTGGGAAAAATACTTTCAATTAGATTTGATCTTATGAGTTTATATCATATATTGCCGGCCTTTCAGATTCGCTTCTTTTATTTCAACTCTTCTCGCCTTTCCGAATGCACACCTACGTATCCCTCTATCCTGATTGTCAGTCTCACTCCCTCACATTCTCTCTCTCTCTCTCTCTCTCTCTCTCTCTCTCTCTCTCTCTCTCTCTCTCTCTCATGCAAACGCCCTACTCACATGCGATTGCACGGCGCGCACGTACATCGGGACAGACAGTTGAATGTACTGCATCTGCTTCAGATTCAGCTCCCAGACCTTCTTGGGTTACAAGGCGAGTGTGATGAGGATCTCTCTTGAGCTTGAACGCTGTGTAGTATTGCTTCAGCCTCTCCGCATCAATCCACTGCTCAGTTCCATTCTGCGGAGCCCCCGCGCCGCGCGCCCCAGTCCACCTATCTCTGCCGCCGGCCTTCTCGCGCCTCGCTGTGCCCTTCGCCTCGCCCGTGCCTTCTACCATCCTCCTCACCCACCCAGCCCCCGCAGTGGTCCCTCGCCACACCTCCAGACGCATCGGCTGCCAACGCCATTTTTGTCCTAACATCTCTCCGAGTCCATTTATATCGTTTCCTTCCTCGTCCACCACCTCACTGTTCCCTCGCCACCGGGGACGACCCGCGCCGTCCCCCGCGACGCTGCCGTTCCGGACATCAATACGTATAGAAATCACATATTCTCCTGCGCCCCGGGCGGCCGGGGTTCCGGCGCGGGGCGGCGGGGGCGCGGCGGCCGGCCGCGTGTTGACAAGGGCGCTCTTCGCGAACATCCACATAGGAATTTAACCCTTATCCTTTAGCAGTGTTCTCGACGCGGTGACATATCTCCTTGTATAGCGCCGTCTCTGTCCCGCGCGCGCGCCGCTCTCCGTCTTCGTCGAGGGGGAAGTGCTCTCCGTCGGTCGGAAGGCTCGCTGCCTCCCCGCTAACCCACCCCGCCCCTCCGCTCCGCTCCCCGCACCGCCGCCCTCTCTTCTCTTTCTCGTTCTCTGTCGGGCGTTCGCAATTCCGGGAGCCAGCCGTTATTGATCTCGAGTCCCCGAGCGGGCCACCGACGCCCGGCGCTCGCCGCCCGCCACCGCCGTCGCCTCCTCTGTGGAGGAATTCATTTCAAACGGATCATTCCGCGCCGTGCAAAAGGACTCTCTTCGTTTAAACGCGGGCGCCGCCGGCTGCAAAGCCGATCGCGAAAATCAGCGTCGATGCCGCGTGGCAGAGGGAGGGGGGAGGGGAGGGCGGGGTGCCGGCGCTCGCCGCGCGTCGCTGCTGCCGCGGCGCTCGCGCGCGCGCGGGGACGTCGAAGTCGCGGCCCGCAGCTCGTCGCGCGCGACGCGTCGTTTGCGGCAGGTGATGTTTGCTCCGCTGGCGGCGGGGCGGCGGCGCGCGGGCGGGTTTGTCCGGTGCGGTTTGCGCGCGCGAGGCGACGGCCCAGGGCATGGCCTCGGGTTTCGGGTAATTCCGGCCAGTAGAGTAGCGCTCCTGTGAGAACTGTAAGTAAAGTATGTAAACATTGCACCTCGATGTGTCCCGCACTCACTGTTCGCGCTGGTGGAGCGCAATGAATCACGGTAGAGGCACTTGTGTGTTTGGTCAAAGCGCCCGGGTGTGATCGTTCGTTTCCACTTCAAACACTGCATGCTGCCTCAGATCCCACACCAGCGATCAGCGTTCTGTAATGGACTGCAATGCACCGTCTGTGTTTCACACACAAAATGAGCTTTAAAAAGTACCTGACTGATCTCTGCTGAATTCAGTGAGATCATCACATGTCCTGGGCGTTCCAACTTGCGTTTGGGCCCTCTGGCGGGATGAGGATTCAAAGGGTTGTGACGTCTTTCGCCGCAACGAAAGTTCCGTTCTCTGAGTCGCTTAATTATTTACAGCGCTCTTGTGAGAGTGTTCAGAGGCAACGACTTCGTCCTAGCCCCCTCCTTTACACAAGTAATCCCTCAGTCCCACTGCCTCCCAAACAGCTCGTTCCTTATACCATTCTCATTCTAAAATTATCCGTTCACCCTCCTGGACCGATGTGTAATAAATATGAAATCACACATATTAGTTAGTGTCCCTCATTGATATGTTTCCACAGTTTTGTGTTTGTTCATTATTATTGTGAGGGCTAAGGAATTCCCCAATAGTTATCTTTAATTACCCAGACGTGTTTCGTAACATTTCAGTCACCTCAATTTTCGTATTCTGAAAACCAATTGAAGGCGTAACTGACACGAACGAGAAAGTAAGTAGATTATCTCGAAACAATCTTTCTGAAATTAAATGATTTGCGGTATTTGATCTTTACCTACTTCAAACTACTCTTGATTTATAAACCATCATTTCATTAGAATGAAAATTTCATTGTAAACTTTAATTTTGTACTATATTCCTTCTTTCTAATATATAGATTTCCATGATTTTTTGACTCGGTGCTTGCCTGATGCGTAAACAACCCTAAAGGTGATAAAGAAATCAGATTTACAATACAGTAATTGTTTAAAAAGCATGCAGCTCTATTTCCATGCATTATAATGAAGGCAAACGTCTGCGCCCAGGGAATTCTTGGAAGACCTCCGCGTTTTCGGCAGTTATCCAGGAGGCGCACACGGGTCGGAAGACGGGCATGCTCGCGCGTCGCCCGCGGCTGTCCAAAAAGCCGACCAGACAAGTGGGCGGGGGGCGCGCCCTTTTTCGGCCACCCCGAAGGCGATGCAGGCCGCGCGCTGCCGACCACCTGCCCGCCTTCGCCGCCTCCCACCTCTTCCCCGCGGGCGCCCAGAGTTTCAAACGACGCGGGGAATGCGCGCGATGGGTGCATTCTAGTCGCTGAGTCTTCGTCTCACGGCTGGGAGAAAGGACGCGCTTCCACCTAGCCAGCAATATTCATCAAACAGTCTATCGGTACTCATCATTCAAGTGAAGCCGTAGGCTTCTGCTACCACAGTCGATGGGAGTACTCCAGGTGACGCCGCAACGAAGGATGTGATACCGGCACCACTGCTCTCGGACAGCAGAGAGCAATCACATATTTGCTTGGAAAAATTATCATGCATTCATGCATGCTGTCATGTATTCTTTAATTTTTTAAATCCTCAAAAAAATGTAACATGTTCTAACTTTTAAATTAAAAAGACTTTTAATCCAAACACAAGCACCATGTTATTATTATCACTTACCCAAGTATGTCAATTATAGTGGTTGTGCATCAAGGTTAGGAAACGGAAGGTAGTCTCTAGGATACTCAGAGAAGCTGGACTACCCCCTTTCGTTAATACATATAAATATAATATTTTGCATTTCTTAGACTTTTATGTATAGAATATCTCAGAATAAATTTTACAAACTTCTAGAGCATTTGCAGGGAGGTGAAAATAATTTTTTGTCAGTAATATGTGGGAAATTTCATATAAGCCTAAATGTGTTTTTACTCCTGAATTTTAGGCAACTCGTTTTGCACAAATGTTCCGCAGGTCACGTACTGACGCAGTCAAGAAGATTTCATGCATCTGCCGAACGTCTGTGCAACACGGGGTTCCCTACAAATCAGGAGCAAATTCCACTTGTATAAATGCATATAACTCAGTTTATGCAATTTTCATGTTCATGTTCATTTGCAAAAAGTGTTCATTTACGATCCATCTATAAGCCCTAGAAGTTTGTAACATTTACTCTGAGACACTCTGTATAAAATAAAACGCTTCGAAACTAGAGGGCATTAAAACAACAGGAGAGAAAATGTTTATTGGGGATTCTTTTATCAGTTTACCTAAGATTCTCATCATACTTTGCAACTGCTCAAAAACACGATTGTAGTTCTTGATAAATTCTTCCGTATTTGCGTGCTTTTTTTCGTAACAGGAAACAACTAAATCACTGATTCCGTATGCGCGAGAGGTAGCGTTCTGCGTGACCGACTTTTACACCATCTGCACGAAAACCCAGGCGGGCAGAACTCGTTCAGAAGGCATTCGGTCATGCATGTTCGTGCCGCGGGTCCTTTTCTCATACGGACGGTGTATTGCAACACCGCAAGCCCAGTCCCGGGTAGGCTGCAAGAACGACCTGCTGGGATTGACTGCGACCCTGTATTAAACAACACCAAAACCATGATTTTTAGTTAAAAGAACTCGTGCTTATTAATTTGCAGTTAGTACCGGATGTGTGTTCTGGCGTAATTGACTTTAAAACATGCATATTTTTACTTTTTATACTCGTATTTAAGTGACAATGTTGCTTATTTGCAAGAGGCGAATTTTAGTTAAACATTCTGTTTGTTTGTTTTTTTGTTTTTTTGCGTCATTTTTACACAAGGTATCAGGTCAAAGAAAACGCATTTTAGTAACCTGCCTTTTGATTTTATTCTGTTCATTACGTTGTTTACACTCAATCTGGAACTAGAGCGTGCTTCTGAATAATTTACGACTTACTGATAGTTATCGTTACGGATTGTGAATCATTTGTTGCAACCTTACCACAAGTCAGACACGAATAAAAATTCACCTTGCCTTCGTTTTATTACTGCTGCCTTTCGTGCGCCAACATCTCTAAATTGTCTCTCACCACATCCGCAGTCAACACTGGCTCAATTGCGGTTATTTCCATCTTTACCACCATCATGAGATGCTTTCATCTCCGGCATCATCAGTGCACCCTTATCTTCAACATCGACTCGGAGAGGTCTACGTCCGTCTACGACGATGTCAGGTCGCTATCACTCTCTCCATCTTTTCTCCTGAGTTCTCGGTTGCCGTTGGTCTCGACCACCCTAATCGTCACCACCACTATTACCATCTCCTCCTAAAGTACCGACGTCACCTCAGTGTTGACGACGAAGTTGCTGACACCGTCTTCGCCGAAACGTTCCAGTCTCCCCTTCTCCAGCTGACATCGTTTCCGCCGACACCGTCTACATCGTCTCCGCCGTACCATCCCAGCCGGCACCGTCTGCCCCGAAACCGTCAGTGGAGACGGTGTCCACCCCTACCGTCTCCACAGACTCCGCCGTCGCCTCGCCCTCACCCTTTCACTAACCCCAGCAGCACAACTGCCGCCGAGACCGCCTCCGCAGCCGTCGCCACCCGCCCCGCCCCCTGCCCGCGGCGGGCAGTGGCGTGCGCGCGGCCATTAGGCGCAGATCGCCGCGGGATTAGCGCGCCCGCTGCCGTGGCCCCTAAAAAGGGAGCGGGCCGCAGGCAGGGGCGGCGGCGGCGGGGGGTGGACGGCTCCCACGCTGCGTGATTAAGTCACGATACCGTAAGGTCGCGGGTCACGAAGCCCCGGCGAGACGCCGGGCGACGCGCGAGGAGCGCACAGTGGCCACGGCCCGCTCCGCGCGCGCCTTATCCAATCATTGTGCGTGGACGAGCACTCGCGCCCGCAGCCCACAGCAGTGGCAGTGTGCCGTGGCAGAAAGGTGTTAAGGTTCAACAGAAGAATGATCTTTATGCCATGACAACTTCATGTTAAAGGGAAAGTCTGAGTATCCTTTTTTGTTACAGATTATTTCTTTATGAGTGAATGTGTTCCGCAATTTCTCATGGTTTTTAACGATAACTCATTTGACTTTGATTTCTTTTGACAACGATTTGATCGTCAATTCGGTTTATAGAAGGAATGTTCTTCTTGGAGAAGGCATTTTAACAACATTCAAGGGCGTTTCTGCCCGAATTGTGTTTCAAAATTCGGTTCCTTGTTACGACTTTCCCGAGTTTTTTTTTTTATGTCTTTGAAAAAATTTGCTGAATAAAGTTGGAGTTGCCAACCGACTTCCCTTCTCGTGCCCTCCGCCCGCGAGACAAAGGGCTGGTTGACTTCCTGCGCTCTTTTCTTCCGAAGTGGGTGGGCGCGCTGTCGTCGTCATGCGGAAGCGAGCGCGCGGCTTCCCCTTGGCCTCCGCCCACGCGGCGCGTGCCAAGACGAGACCGGCCGCGCACCTGACGCCCCAGACGCCTCGCCCGCGTGACCTCTTGAGCTCCCCGGGTCGGCGCGGCGGCGGCGGCGCGCGCCCGCCATGTGCGGCACGATGCCGCGTTTGCGCCCGCCGCGCCGCCCGCCTTCCGGCGAAGCCAGACTGCGTCGTTTCGTCTGTGCTTTACTTTTTTGTTTTTTCTGAGAGTGATGTCCGCGCCTAACACGTTGGATGGGCGTGAATGATGTGTTCTCCCATCGGTTTGTGTGTGTGTTAATAGCACGTGTTGAAAACAAACCATCTTTTAGGGCTTGGGGTTACATATGTTTAGCTTGAATATATTTGCGACCTTTCGGCTGTATATGACACGAAATCTTACGTGTCTCAATTACGTACTTGTTTTCATCGGGAAATAAACTACTGGAAAATATGAGCTGTGCCCTTGCCAATGTAACCGAACGGACAAAATTCAATAGGGATCGCCATGTAAATGTCGGGCTGGAATCGAAGGCTAATAGGAGAAAAAGGAGGAAACAGTTACTAAAAATGCATCATTATAGAAACTAGTTATTATTTTTGCGTATTATTTAAGGGCAAAAATGTTCTGGGTTTCCTTTATATGTTATGGTTCAATTCAACCGTCAAAATAACTCTTATGTTCCATAATAATTCTGCTTCTGTGCTCCTTTTTAGTATTTTCATATTGCGACTCTCCATGCATTTGACGTACAACTATCAATACGCTCCTAAGAAAATGTACCGCGGATCACTTTTCCTCAGCAGAATTGTGAAGATGAAACGCATTTACATCTCATACACTTCTGGGTGTTCGCAATTATTAACCTCCCTGCGCCTCTCCTCTCTTCACTCCTCTTTATCTTTCCTCCTTTCGTGTCTCCTTTCTCCTTGTCTCTCGCATCTCTTTTTACCTCTCCCTTGCCTCTTTCCTCCTCTCCTTTATACACCTCTCCAACCGGCCCCCTGTCTGCGGCGGAGATCTTACCGCAGCCAACAGCCACGCGTTGATGAAAGCAGAGCCGCGGCGGTGGCGCCCCTCTTCGCACAGATTTGCACTTAAATGTCGCGGCATTTGGAGCGTCGGCCTCCCCGTCGCCCCTCCGCCGCGCGTCGCGTTTTACATTTCAAATCGCGCTCTCGACGCGATGGCGCGGGCCTCAAATATCTGCGACCTAATGACGCGCCCCGCTGTTTCGGTCGCGTTCGAACACGCGGCGGCGCCCCGCGAGTGATGTCGATGCGCGAGCCGGCCACAGGGCGCGTGGCGATCGCGTCGGCGTTGCGTTTGGTGCTAGCCTCGACTGGGTCGACTTTCGAAGTGTAGTATGCGATATTGGTTCTGTGAATACCAGCGTACCATTCTTTCCATGTAAGATCGCCAGTAATAAATCATTATTGGAAAATCTTCAGTGAAACATATACATGTTTCCGTGGATAAAATAACAAAAATATAGCATTGTGTAAATCGCGTGTGTAATTCAATGTGTCCTAGTTTTTGGACAACGATGTACCTACAACTTAATTTTAATAAGAGGTCGTAAATGTTCTGGAGGAAGACTAGGAATGTAAATTTTCCATCTTCTTGAAATTGTAGTATTGACGATAGTGCGCTGCCAATGAGAAGTATTTTAATCCATAAATGTAAATATAAACGCGAGATAAAGCATTTGCTGCATCTCTCTCAAATTGTACCAAGTAAAGTTACCATTTCCTTCCACCAAAAACGCATGTGGCACGTGGCAATAAATCTTCCTAGTAATAATTTACCGTACACTTTTGATATCTGCTTCGTGGATGTCAGATGATTATTAAGCCACGGAATGAGATGTTTCTGTGAATATACATCGCCCGCTGAGCTTACAGTATGTATATTCCAAGCGCGGGCTTTGGACGGGAGCGCGCGTCGGCGTCAGTGACGGCGGCGGGGGGCGGGGACGGGCCCGTCGACGGCGTCGCTTTGAATATTCATCCGCCAAGTCGAGAGGTTTTGCGAGAGAGCGGACAGACCGTGGCGCGGCCCCGCGCGGCTCTCCTCTGCTCTGCTCCGCGTTGGGCGGAGCGGAGCGGCGCGGCGGCGGGGTTTACTGCCCGTCAGGGGTATATCACTTTCATTAGGCGAGATTTATAGGCTCTAAATTCAGTTTTCCGTGTCGCGAAGGGCGCCGCCGTGCCGGACGGCGGAGGAGGAGGAGGTGGACGGGTGTTCGACCGCGCTCGCACAAAAAGGAAGCGCTTTGCGTTGTGGGTGGGCAGCGCGGATGGAGACACGCGGCGTCAAGGGTGCCCAATCGCGACGTTTGGTCGAGAGATACCGGAGAGAGGAGAGATCGACGGTGGCTTTGGGATACTGGCAGTTCTGGTGGATTTGCTGGCCTCGTGGTTGTTGACGGTGTTGTCCGTAGAACAGGCGGTGTATTGAAGCGTCTAGTGCGATGTCGTGGGTGATAATCGGTTGTCTTGGTTGTATTCAAGGCTCGTAAAACCATCCGAAGGCAATTGAAGTGTCTTTGAAATTGAACTGCAATTTTCATTAACATTTATTTTGGTGGATGGTGCATCCATCCTGTGAGCAGGACAAACTTCATACTTGTCATTGAAATGCAACTAGTTTGTTCCGCATTTCAGTCATTGAATGTAAAGCTGTCGTTCTTTGAAAATCATCAGAAGTGAATGTCAGTCGAAGTCAGTTGTGTAAGCTTAGATGAACAACTACGTACGATTAATGAAAAATGAAATGTTTATTTTCAAAACACCCCTCTGTCGTGTTCCTTTTGACATTTGCATACGTGTATCATCTTTTTTGTTAGTTATGAACATTTCAAATGTCGAAAATTTGTCAATATTCATTTTTTCAATGTCAGTGTCATGAAGTGAGCCGTATGCTGCAAATTAAAACTGCTCAGTTATCAGATCACTTCCATGATATAACTATTTGTTCAGAAATCGATACGTAATGTAGCCTTTTCATGATTCGAAGTGTAAGTCACAATTTATAGTATATTATTAGGAGCGCATCTTCACTCCAAACACACATTCCTTTCTAGTCTCGTATGCCGCAACTCAGAAAATAATGAAAAGTCACGGAAGAGTGGATCGCCGTTACATTCCATTTACATTGAGACCACCCATCGTGTTGAACCCTTCGTGCAGTCCAATTTGGTTTTTGGTGTTGTTTACCGTCAGTTGGCCGGTTATTAGTGTCTGGAGATATTCTTTTGTCTTTTTCTCGGAAAGTCGTATTAGTTTATCACGCTACGTTGAGTTGCTAACTGAAATGTTCTTCGTAGATTAATGCAATGGCGGTCAAGATCGTAATCTTAACGTCGGATAAAATCCCTTTGAGTTATGTGCGGTTCTGTAGGCTCCTGTATTTCCCTTTTTATGTAATAAACTTTTATCTTTCTGAAGAATGTAGTTATCTGAGTGCAGGTTTTATCGTCCTGAAATAATGGTAATTACAGGATGTTTGCGAGATGTTGACTACATTATTTCTCCGCGTCAAGGACACGAAACAAGCGAAATTCTGTAGTATAGTAAATTATAATTCATCAGGAATGTCCGAAATTTAAAGGCAATGTTCTTTATATTCATTGCGGAAAGTAAATACAAAAAATTAATAAGAACTCGGAGTTTGGATTGTGCCCATTTGAGTAGCATACGAATGAACAGAATGCGATGTATGTAAGAAAAGGGAAGGCGGAGAATAAATAAAATCCGATCCGTTAATATTTTCAAATATTGCCGTTATTGTATACTTCAAATCTATTTCCTTTCATCAGGACGATATAGATTTTGCAGTGTCAACAGCCTCAGCAGTTGCAGCCTTGGCGGTCTTCTTTTGTCTAAGTGTATTTTGCAAAGTGCCCAAACCACCCACCGGGGTACGTGGCCCCCGGCTAGTGGGCGACACGAGCCCATCAGTCAGCCACCGCGGTGGCAGGGGCGGGTTCCATGGCCCTCGGAGCAGATGCTAATCTGAACGAGGAGCGAGAGCGTGTTGTGGCGCGTTTTTTGCGTCCGCGCGCAATTATCGCGTTATCTGACGCAGCGGCGACGGCCACCGGCGGCGGTAATGTGATAATTGGCTGGGTCGGCGCCGGGGCTCGAACGACGGAGCTTCCGCCTCCCCTCCCAATGTCCATGTCCTCTGGCGTAGCTAGAACGTATGCCTGTAGGTTCGCTGCACTTAGTACTAGCGTATCAATGGAAGACATGTTTTGCCAAAGTTTATGCTGTTGTAAGAAAGGGAAGCTCCAACGACGCATGAGTGTTTGGAAATATATAAGCGCTCTGTCCAGGGTAGTGGGTCACAATCTCCTTTTTTGGAGAGGGGGTCCAGACGAAATTTCCCATTTCAAAATAAATGGAAGTCAAAATGTATTTGAATTGTAATTCGAAGTGTAATATCAGTAATAGAAATGTAGCTATCTCGTTATGACGTTACAATATTTTTGTGAACTGAATATTAAAGCGATTTTTGGAATGTGTACCGTGGTAGTCGTATGTCCTGCTAGCAACAGACGTAGTTGTTGGGGAACAAAAAGTAACAAACAGAATGCTTTGAAATGTGTGAGTAAATCTGCTTCTCAGATCCACTATAGCTGAAGTAGATAGCTGTGGGTAGTTTTCGGAATATTTCCATAAGGGCTGTATATACTAGAACCTTGGAAATTTTGTGAAGTACTAAAAGTTTGTTGTTAAGAAAGAAATTAATTTCTTAAGAAGAGTTGGCTGATGCTCACCTGGCCCATGTTTGTCATTGCTGATGATCGCGACGCTACAAATGGCTTGGTGGTCTGGGATACATAATGACGAGTTTAAGCTGTAAATTCCAGCCAGTTGCTCACCTCATTGGGTCTGAGTCCGTCGTTAAAATTCCATTGAGAATTTCTTGTTGACAATGTTTGAATATTTTTTGGTGGGAAAAGCGTTCGTTCATAATTTTTTGAATCAAAATATTTCGGAAACTTAGAATGTATCTCGTATTTTCGATTTACAGAGGTTTTTCTTTTTTCTGTGAATGAATCATGTTCGACTATATTTCTTTTTCTTTCCCTCAGAGGGAAGGGCGGCTAAACCCAAGACCTGTCCGGCGCAAGCTCTAGTTCGCCCCACTGTCACTTGGGGCTTCCCCGCGTGCCCCCCTGCTCCCTCTGAGGGCCGGAGCGCAGAGAGGCCCATCTGCTATGCCGCCGCTGGCCAGGGGACTGCAGCGAATCGTTTGTGAAAGAACGAATCAGCCCGTGAACAAGTGCCCCGTTTATGCCTTTAATTGTGTACGCTCGGATGTGAAACGGAAGAGAATTGGTCGCAGGCGTAGGTGTGTTTCTTGTAATTCGCTGCAGCCAAAGCGTTCACCATGGCTGTTTCCGAATACCCATAATGCTTTGATGCGTTTTTGTTTGTATTTAGGAGGTGTTACGAAGGGAATTTCAGTTACGAGTACGTACAGTTGAGACAGTGTATGATTTAAATGAAAAAAGTGTATATATTGTCAAATAAAAAACATTCTATTAAAGATCCTTAAATATGTTGATATTATCTTTATACGCCTATTGCTCCCTTTCTAAGTAGTTCTGTTTTAGTTTCCTACAATTTATGAAGTAGGTAAATTAGCAAAATTGGATTTGGGAATATTACTGGCAATGTTAATGAGATGATTTCCCCTATGTTGTTGACGAATTCAGTGAGTGGACCTCTACACATTAATCGTTTCGTCTTTCCCTTTACATTTCTCTAGGTTGTGTCTGCCACTTCTCTAATTGATTTTCTTGTTCACCTTCGCTATATCTTGAAGAGGGGAACGCACAAACTGAATGTTAACAATCTCGCGGAAGAGTAAATCGACTTGAAGCATATTTTTGGAGCGAGCTTTGGGTGCCCTTGCTTAACGGGTACGAAGGAATGCATTAACGGCTGCGTGTGGAGCGCGGTGCGGAAGGCCAGCGCGCCGGGGGCGGGCGTCGCGTTTTTGTGAGCCGCCATCCGGCGCCGCCCTTCTTCCTCCGCGCGGCGTCGCCGTCGGAGGCGGGCCCCGGAGGCGGCGCCGCCCCCGGTTCCGCTCCGTCGCCGCCGCCACCCGCCCTCCTGCCCGCCCGTTCCATGTTTTCCAAAATTCCGTCCTGCTCATTACGACCCACGGCACCGCCCACCCCCCTCTCCCAGTGCATTCCACCGGTCCAAAGGTCAGGAACTCCTCGAGGCCCTCCGCCCCGCCGTCGAAGACGTGGTGTCGGTACTCGTTGTGGATGTAATGTATGCCCGAAGCCCACGTGTGCGTCGTCACTTCAGAAGCGGGTTGTCGGCCTACTGGTCCTTTGTGCGTGGGTCGGGCGTCTCGAGACTTGTGTTGCGGTATGCGGCTTGAGAGTTCCGTCATAATGACTCAGTTCTTTCCTTTACATGATCAATAACATTAATATTGGAAAGATCATCCAAAGCCATTTCCTCACACTTGCCACTCATGCACCCTGGTTCATCTCAAATATTCAACTGCACAAAGAATTCAATTTACCCCTAATATAGTTCACCACATTGCGCTCCTATGTAACAATTTCTTCTCCAAAATAAACACAATACCCTAGCAACCCATGACAATTTAGCCACCACCTCCCAACTGCAATAAAAAAATAGATATTCATTAGATTCATTTCTCAGCATATTTTTAGACCTAAATTAATTCCGTAGGTGCTTTGTGAGTTTCCTATTCATATGTATTTAGGTATAATTTTAAGATTTGAATTTAAGTTTAATATTCCTGCTAAACATATGATGTATTATGTATAATACTGAACTATGTACATTAATAATAAATGTTTTAAAAAAATAATATCCTTACATTGAGTTCATAGTCTTAAGTACTCGTATAGGTCCAAACCGGAAGGGAGGTTTCAGAGTCGTGACTTTTCATTTGCATCATTTTCATGGAGTGCAGCCCCTAGGTTTCGAGTATTAATGTTCATCGTCTGGAGGAATGCAGATTGAAGATGGCGCGATATCCCTGCTGGCTGGGCAGGAAGCGCCTGGGGGGAGGTGGTGCGGTGGGAGCCCGACAGCGCCGGGGCGCCGATGCTTCCATGGCGGCGGCGACGACGCGTGAAGCGTTGTCGTTATCGTGCGCGGCCGCGGGGGGCCGGCCAAGGGCCGCCCTAATTCATAATTAACGAGCTCCGCAGCGCGCTCTCGCGTGTCCCCGCGCCCGCTCGCCCGGGGGCTGGCCCAGCGCCTCCCCGCTGCCACCGACACTGCCATCGGCGCTGTGGATGCAGCCATTGTTGCCATCTCCGTCTCACGTTAAAATGATCACCAGCATTCATTCTTCCGCCACCACTGCTGCCTCCACCATCACCAGTAATAACAACCACGATGAAGCTTCGTCATTGGTGTTCTGCACCATCCAACCTCGCCGTCATTCTCACTTACGAAGTTGCCACTATTTGTTCAGAGGCACATGCAACTTTGCAGTCTCCTTGACTGCACTTGCATTGTCTCTCCCTTCCACCTCTCATTCTTCTGCCGCTTTTTCAATGATCTTAGCTTGTGTTGGACATGGTAATGAGAATTCTCATATTGTGTAATCTATTCAGGTTGTTATTGTTACCACTTCAATATTGTGTGACAACGAAAAGTTTCAAAGATACGAAACGAACATGATTACGTTCTCCATTCTGCACAGTGATACAGATCGTATATTCTTATCAGCGTGTTTCACAACATGCTCTGCAATCACTCACCCCACCTGCAGTTATTACTGACATCACCATTCATCATCATCATCTCAAAGTGCTTACGTGCGTATTACGCCGTAGTGTTAATTGCAGCCAGAACTATTAAACATCGTCATAGTCGCCACCTTCATAACGAGCGCTCTTACGAAACTTCCTTTTAGACCTCGATGTCATCTAGGAACGAGAGAAGGCTATAAAACAGCGAGTGAACTCAGTGAGACAATGAAGAGAACATGTGACAGATACGACGTCGATCTGTTTGTCAGGAGACTGAGCATCGTCAAAATTACCCTCGTGCAGGCAAGTCGTCTGTTGTGACGTTGATCGCGCTGGCAGATAGTTCCAGCAGCGTAGGACGCTCCGCCGACATTACGAACTTAGATAATTCGGCCGATAGACAGCAGATGGTGGGACTCATTTTAGGTATCTTTCTTGAAATAGCAATGTTATATCATTTCATGAATTCTCGTTTGTGGGTTTCTGCGCTGTTTATTATACGTTGTTATCGTAAATGAACGACACTTGTTGCCTGTCCTTCATGTCGTGCACGTGGTTGCTTTATCTCATACTTGTTCTTTTTTTTGTCGACGTTGCAGGGATAGTATTCGAAATAAAATTTACCATCGCCGAACAGTGCTCGTGAAACCTGAAGAGTGAATTCGCATTGTAAATGCTTGGTAGCGGTTCCTGAGTTTTGTTGACATCTGTAATACATCTAATAAACATTTTCCCAATACACAGTGACGTCCTTCGCGAAGAATACGTGTGCGACGTTTTCCTTGCGATACTGAATGGAAAATAGTGGAAACAAAAAAATAATTAAAAAAAGTAAATGAAATACCTATTTGATAACCGGCGACCGAACGTTCAGAGACACGATTGACCCATTACACGTCAATTGTGAAAAACGCGGATGAATGTTGCATTTACCAGTACTGACCAATGGAGAGAACGGCGAAATCCTTTAAAGTAAAAACATATATTTTGAAAAAAATTATTTAAAAAATCCTGAATAACATATTTGATAGTCAGAGCCTCGCCTTTTGGATTAATTGACCTTCTGTGCTATTAGGAAAACTGTGTTCGAATGGCTTCTTGGTCAGCACGAATATTCGATGGGAAGCGCGACCGTGTCCTCCGGTATCGAAGGTCTCGACAACCCACCCCGGGGGAGCGGATGTGGGTGGCCGGGGCGCGGCGCCGCCCGCCCATTCGTCGCAGCTGAGCGCTGCGGCGACAGGGCGTTTATGGAGCTAGTGTGTCTCCATTAGGGGCGCTCGCGCAGTCATAGGAGCCATTAGCCGCGTTTCCGCGCGCCGCGCCGCGCCACGCCGCGCCGCGCTGCTCCACACCGCGCGGAGGTAAACACCGCGGAAGCAGCCCGGCCCTCGTTAGCCACAGCGCTCGCCCTAATCGCGTCACGCGCCCCATTGCAGTTCATTCGGGTTGCGGTGCTTCTTGCGCGCACAGGCGGGCGGCGGCTTTCGGCCTGCGCTCCTATTGTTGGCAAACACACGAAGTCCGAGTGGCGGGTGGCTGAACTCTCAGTTGCGCTCTCGGGAAGTTGCTGCCCTTCTTTACTAATTATTCAAACACATCAGGGGGGCGTGCTCTGCCGTCAGTTCGGAATGGACCTAGATAGTGCTCCCTGTATTACAAGGAGCACTATCTATATCCTTTCAACAAGTATTTGAACTTAAATCACATTTAAATAAAGGGGATTGTGTACCTTGTCTTCCTTCAATGACCAAACTCCAATCACGCTGGGAATTGTAACAGTATAGTAGGACCGTGCGAAGCCGAGTGCCGAGTTCTTGATTCGAATGGATGGTTTTATCTCAGTTGTTTCTATGGAATTAATCCCTCATCAAGTCCATCGATACACAAATTTCTGAGAAAGCTAATTCTGTCATAAGCTAGTACGAGAACTTGGTTGTTTATGGTTCGGGCAAATAAAATGAAGTGGCCTTCGCATAGCTATGGGCTGGTACTATTCATTAGTGGCTATAAAAATGATATGAAACGAAACCCTTTTCTCGCAATCAATACAGTCTCAAATGTTTTGAGTTCTGTTAAAAATGTCACGGCAATGTTCGCGTCGCGATTCTCGAGACTTGTTGAGAGTACTTGATCGAACAGCTTCGTTTCATCAACAAATATATTACTAGTTTTTGTTTTTTCAGGTATTACCCATCACTTGTTACTTTTGGGGATTTGGAAAGGTTTTCTTTCCTCCTGACATTATTTCCTCGCTACACCAGTTTTATCAACTTTCTCATTGATATTTATCAAGTTTTGTTACGATTAGATTATATTCGTATGAGTAATTGTATTATGTAATGTTTGGCAATTTATCTATCGTCAGTTCTGTGACAGGAAATAATAGCGGGACTCGTAATCTGCTTAATTCCCTCTTCCTAAATATTGCCCCTTTTCATCAATATGATCATTGTTGTGTTTCGAATAGGGAGACCGGTTGCCTACCTGGCCGATTCACTGGACCTTCCCCCAGATAATGCGAAGGTGACTTGTCATATCTTAGTTCACAAAAATTCTCTCATACTCTAAACAGATTGAAATTGGAATGATTGAGCAAAATAGATTGGGCGAAAAAGAAGTGTCGGATGATCAATACATTCATATTAGTCTTGCGTATACTATATTTATTTTCCGAAGTTGCTATTTAAGAATCATATTTTGGTTTCAGATGATATCAGTTATGTTTCCGTGAATGCTTGTAGAGTCCATGTTCATGAATAGAAGGAATAGTTTTTCTAATATTTTGAATATTTGATGCAGGAATTTGGCTTTTGAGTTTCAGCATGATAGAGACACGTGTAGACCCAGGAGATTTGTATGCCCTTGTCTTTGCACCTGATATTTCTCATATCTCCATTGGATGCGAGCAGCAATGAAGTGGAATTCACCCTCGCTCACGAATCAGGTTTCTCGGCACGTGGCGACCACGAAACATATTGATTCCGCGGCGGCCAACAGCGGCACCGACGGCGGCGACGGTGACGGCGACGGCGGCAAAACGACGGAGTCGCGTATTAAATTAGCGTGTTATCGCGATGGCAGTCGGCGGCTGCCCCGCGGGCCAGCTGTCGGTGCACGATGTTGAATGATTACGATTAATTAAGAAGGGCGCCGGAAGCGGGGGGAGGGGGGCACGACGCAAGAACGCTCTAGGGACGAGGAAAGGGGTGGCGACGGCGACCCCCGAAAGGGGGCAGGGGCGGGGGGGGCGAAGCACAAGAAAGGGGGGTCGGGGAGCGCGAAGGCGGGATTTTTACCTCGAATAAACGCAGAAGGCGCGTAATAGGCAGCGGCAACACCAGCCGTAGCGGCGTCGGCGCTTCCGCCACATATGGTCCGCACGCATTGTGTCAGGCGCACAATGGACGCGGGGCGGAGCGGTGCGTGGCGCGGCGCGGCGCGGCGGCGCGGCGCCGCTCCGCGCGGGGGAGAGACCTCCGCCGCGGCCCCCATTTGCATCACAGAGGAGATTCGAAAACGTTCGCCAGTTCGTTACCAGCGCCGCGGCGACGGGGGAACACGACCGACGCGGCGCGCGGCGGTGGGAATTTCAGCGGCGGCTCGGGTGGTAGCGGAGACGAAAGCGGGTTGAATCGTGGTGTAGTGTAGACCGGGAGTAGTCGGGCTGGCAAGCGACAGGAAGGCGAGCGGGTGGCGATGCGGGGCCGACGGTGGTTGGCAGGCGGATGGGAGACGGCGGTATCCCCACGAGCGGGCGAACGGGGGGTGAAAGGGAAGGAGGGAGACGCGGGGTATCCGATTTTCTTTCGCGCGAAGACGCATTCGCATTGTTCTGCGCGGCGTTGCATGCAAATCGGATCGCAGCGCTCCGCTGCGCCCACGCCGGAACGCCTGGCGTTGGGGAGGGGGGGCGAGGTCCGTTGCGGCTTGCGGCGGCGGCGGCTGCCGCTTGTGATGCGGAGGCGCTAACAACGTGCGCCCACACGCCCGGCGAATCTCCTCCGCATCGCGCCTGTCAGGCGGAATAAGAAATGGAGATGAGAAAACGTTGCGCAAACAAGTTTCATAGAGCAATAAACACGCGAAGATGGCTGCGAGGGGGGAAAAAGTGTTGTTTTAATAAGACTCTACGGCTTAGTTAAAGTTGGAACTGGATTGCGCTGATGCTCACATAATAGCTTGTGCTTATCTAGAAACAAAAAGATTGTTGGAGAATAGCGTGTTCTGCGTATTAAATGGCTTCTCGGAGTCTTGGTTTAACGCGTCGTCTCTCTTAAATCAAAAGTGATGTTTTAAGAGTTCGCATCATTTAAAAGAGCCCGTAACTCGCAAAGTGAACTAAAGAACAAAAATAGATAATTTGTGTGTGATGTTTAATCTGTTTTCCCTTTTCGATTTTTTACTCGCTTATCTCATACTCAATGGCTACGTTCATTCACGTAGGTAAAATATGGGCTCTGCATTCACGAGTAAGTAGCAAAAATTGTTTCAATGTCTCGCAGACTCATCTGAAATGCGTGCTGGTTCCTCGTATCTAAATTTCTATAATGCAAGTTAATTTTTGTTCGTTCTGAATCCGTTTCGTAAATCACATATTTATATTCAAAAATGATTGACTACCAGCGACACTCATACTCCACGAGGACTGAATACGACACTTCTGGAGCTTTTTGGAGCTTTTGGCTAGGTTTCAAATTGAAACAAAGTCCCGTTACGTGATGTAAATTCAAACTTGAACAAATTCCTCCTCCCGGCGGGATGAAGACACTTCATTTAATATTCCGTGTGTGATTTGGAATTCGATAATATTCGTGATATATATCTGGCGGTGGTCGTCCAGCGTAGCGGCGAGCTCTAAAAAGTCCCCAGCCGCAGCTTCCAAAAATAAACAAATTTTATTTTTTTGGTGGAGGAAAAAAGTACGAGCCCGACACATTGAAACTCACGAATATTATCGCTGTCCTCTTTTTTTTTTGTAGAATTCAACAGGAAATAATCGTATTTTCAGCAGGTTTCACGGGGTTTAATCGGAATTTTATGATAAACCCCTTGCTCCGCCATATTCCGCGCTGCCTCTCGCGAGGGTCGGGATTAAAAGCGCCGGCGCGGCGCGGGGGCGGCAACGGGAGCGGCGGGCAGGGGCTGGGGGCGCGGCGTTGTCGCCGACACGGTGCCGCCGTCCACCCCAGCGTCGCTTTTAATATTTCAAAGTAGGGCGCGGACGTCGGAGGCGACGGTGGCGGCGGTGGAGCGTCCCTCTTTGTGTGGTGGCTACCGCGCCGCTTTCCGGCCTCGCGGGGGGAGGAGGAGGAGGAGGGGAGCGAGCGAGTGAGCGCGGGGAAGCGACCGTCGACAGAGGAAGTGGGCACGGAGCGCGGCGCGAGCCGTGCCGAGGCGAGGCGAGGGGTCGGGAACGCCACACGTTGCATGCGTGCCCATTGTTTTACCAACAGCTGCAGAAAGGGCGGGCGGGCGACCCGGCGACGGCGACGCGCCACGCCGCGACGCTCGCCCGCACCCCGGCACGGAGCGCACACCCCTCCGCCCGCGACACGCACACACTCACACGTACGCACCCCGGGGCCTTGGCGTTCCTCGGCCCGCCCTCGCCCTCTCCAGCCGCCCGGCGCACCCTCCCGTCTCCCCCCCGCCCGACCTCACCCCACGCTGCACGTCCCCACTAATCAAAAAGCGACACCGCGCATCAGGTCGGACGCGCCGCCGCGCCGTGTTGAGAAAAAAGGCAGCTGTCTATTTAACTGCCGCGCTTCAATCATGAAAAACGTCGTATCATTGTCCCCCACCCCCGCGCGCCGCGCGCCCGCTTTTCACGAGGGAGATTCTCTCCGCCTGGCCGTGCCTCCCTCGCGCCCCCTCTCTTCCGTCCGCCCCCGCGCCCGAAAAGGTTTGAATTGTTCTTTTGCTCATTTTCTTCGGTCGGGGGTGGAGGGCACTATAACGTTAACCGTTGCCTCCCGCGCCGCCCCGTGCGGATATATCGAGCGCGCCGCCAGATTAAAACTTGGAAGATTTTCGCGTGCATTGTGCTGCGGGCGGCGCGGAATGATGAGGTTCCGCGCGGCGGGGGTGGGGGCGTGGGTGTGGATGGGCCAGTGGATGCGCGTGCGGTGGACGCGACGCGCCGATCGCTCGCGGGCGCCCCGGGGCCGCTAAACGCGTTCGCGTGGTGGAAGGCGGCTGCAGGGCGGTCGCGTGCGCAGGAAAAAAGAAAGAAGTGTTTGGAGAGATGGATTGGGCCGTGCTCGGTGATTAATAATGAAATAGTTGACGTATTTGGGTCTGTTTCGACGCTTAAAATCTTTCTCGGGAGGCCCCGAGTGTGTCCTTGCGTGAAGGCGTTCTAACTGAGCAAGCGAACGGTCATGATACGTAGTTGTGAAACGTATGATGTGAAATCTGTATGGTTACTGGTTCGAATTTGGCGTGAAACGGTTGGCAGTCTCGCTGCTGTGTGTATTGTTTAATATTCGTCCTTCGACATATCTGGATCGATTTCATCCCCGCCTGTTTGGAGCCGTGAATCAAAAACAAATTGTAAGTTGCTGTAACTGTGAAAATTACTTTCAACACAGCTCGTTCAACTTCCTGCTGGAACAAAAAAATACCGAATTAATTGTTCTGGGCTGCCTCATTAATATGTCAAATGAGAAAATGTGATTGGTCTATGAAGACTGCACATATTGTTTAAATATTGAATTAATATTTTTGAACGCTTTGGTAGTTTATGTGGCTGAAATATGAACTTATTATCAATCATACAATTGTCATTTTGCCGTGTTCTCCTACGTATTCAAAGGTGTGTGTAAAATAAGTATGTTTGAATGTTTGAAGAAGAAATGTTGACGATGCAATGGATGTATACATGTTCTGTTCCGGAGAAGAAAATCTCTATGGGCAATTGTATGCATTTGTCAGATGCTGATAGCATCTAGGCGGAGGGTAATGAGTGGCCGTGTCGCTTACAATGCTAAAAGAATGACAGAAGGCAGACAGGGAATTGGGGTCGTCACATTAGTTTATTCTGTCGTTCCATTGTATTCAATGGTAGTTAGAGAACAAATTACACGGTGGCCTTCGTTGATGAATATAATTATGTCCAGCGTGGGATATATCTGTAAATTAGTTGGTGACCTTTCTGCATATTGCGAAGAAGACGGATGATCTCATGTTGCTAGTCGCTATCTGATTATTATGTTGAGAGAGCTTGTGTCGGTCCTTTCCGTTACGCAAGACACTAGTACTGCGTCTCTGTTAGGAAAATGTTTCCCATACGTACAAGTGTTCCAGTGAGGAATTTGTGCACGAGAGACTACCTCGACGCAGTATGTTTATTTAAAAATGTATCCGAATCGCAAGTCTTAAATTATTCAATGGTACCGCACGTCATTGTTGTACAAATATATTCGGCAAAATTATTATGACGATGGACTTGTACGTGATTCATGGATTTGCCTTGTAAGAAAGTTTGCACGTAAAAATTAAGCATAACTAAATATGTCCGGGGGTATCAACTACGATGCTGGAGATGATAATGATTATACTAGTGACGAGTTTCTGAGAATTATGAGGAACCCGCGTACAACGGTAGTGCATTTAAGACAAGGCAAATCGTAGCAACTCTGTTTGAGTTAGAAAGTAGTGTTTGCGGCTTGAGTATGGGCAGGAGGAGGGTGGCAGGGCCGGTCGTCGGGGACAGGCCGCGCCAGGCGCGCGCGTGTCTCCTGCGGTGGTGGCAGCCGGCTGCAGCGAGTAGTCAGTGCGAGTAGGTCGCCTGGCGTGCGTGCGAGCGCCGTGCACGCATGTGCGCGCCGCGCCGCACCGCGCGCGGGCGGGCGCGGGTGCAGGGCCGTTCCGGACGGACGCGCGGGCGGTGCGGCGCGGCGCGTGTCGCCAGGTGCGACCGCCGACAGCGCTCCCCCCCCTCCCGCTGTCCTTCCGCTGCCGCCGCCGCCGCCGCCGCCTCGCGGGCCTCCCCCGCAGCGGGGTGTCGCGCCGCGCCGGAACGAGGCCGGCGCACGGGGCGCCGCGCGCGACGCCTGCACCCGGCCCCCGCCCAACCCCCCACCAAACGCACGCACTCGCGCACGCGCGCGCTTCCGCCTTGCGGTCGCCCGGGCTTCCGCTTCTTATTCCCTATTTCTCGACATCTTTTTCCACCTATTTTTGTTAATTCCGTTTTTATCGTACTATTTTTTTATCGTCGCCTTTTTCCTTCTATAACCCTCTTCTATAGTAATAGGCTATTCAAACGTGCAGGTGAAAGCTAATGATGCTCTAAATTTGACATGGTAAACAACTTCCACTCCTAAATGTTGCTAATAAAGTTGAACGATCGGTAATTTTCCAAAACATTTTGAATAACAAGAATGGTTCTTTTGGGGAAATTGTTACTGAAAAACGATAGCTTGTTAGTGCTCTCTGTATAGAGTAGAACGTCCATTTTTCAGAAATAACGACTGGGAGGGGGGTTCCACGCTTAACTGAAAACTTGGGATAATCGAATTGTTTTGATGCTTCAAAGGAGTTAAAAGTATATAAGAAGAAATATGTAAAATACATCAAGTACGTTTATGTAAATCACATCAATTTAGTAGGCTACATAAGTGCTTAATATATTATTAAAGTTGTCTTTTCTATTTTCTATCCTCATTTCTCAATATCAATTCATAATTATTTCCCAAATCAATTGATTAAATTAATTAAATTATCCCGAGGTTCCACGTTAATGATGTCACTGACATTTTTTCACTTCCTTCATTTATTTAGTTTCATCATAAAACAAACTCAAATAATTGCTTAACCTATAATCATCGAATCGCCGACGATGGAGGTTCGACCGTAGTTAGATATAGTTGAAACTATTTTGTAGCGTAGTACGTGGGAAATATGCTTGCAACTTTTGTGATTGAAAACTCTCTCACTTGCGACATTGCAGGTTACACAACCATTGTGCAGAACATTGAACAGTCTTTGGTTGTTGTTTTTTGCAAATGTAAACCTAAGAATAATATTGAGTTGTTTGAAATTGAAATGCATCGTGATCGTTCGGAATGAAATGACATTAGTTTTTCTAAACGATGGATGTAGTATGCTTTGTGGAAACGCAGCAAAATAGGACCAATGTGTGGGCGGAGTGACACCTCTTGAAAGTCGAAATCGTGTGCGTATGCGCATGTGAATCTCAATTACTATTTCACGTTTGTATCACAGGATAACAAGGTTGCGAAAAAATAGTTTATATTTTATCCTGTACTTCTCACATTAAAGCTACAGCAATAGTGCACATTAATTCCATAGTATTTCTTGCGCTGTTCAACTTACGTGCGCTATTGCGTTTCTCTTCGAAACATAAGAGCGAGTCTTCTTTTTTCCGCCTTTTTTTATTGCATTCGAGAGGCCGCAGTGTTATTTGCATTTCCATTAATCTTCGTCTCTTGTCTTCCGATTGTAAGCTTCTGTTCTGGACGGCTTTATGTCGTTTGTAGCGTATGATATGTTCATTAGAATGCCATCATCTCCACGTACGTCCACGTCAAGAGCGACAGTGCAATGACAGTCGTCAGAAGCGAAGAAGCGCTTTTGAATTTTGACTTTTTCTCGTCAGTCGTTATTGTTCCTGGAGTGTCATGCGAATACGACTGACAGCTTAATAACATGTCATCCGTTTCAAGTCCTTAGAAGGAGACGTTTTTTTACAATCACATCGGACGACCGTCGTACTTTTAAACCTCCCCCTCTGTTACACTTACCCCTCTTATCTCGAAAAGCGGGCGATACTTTTGAAAGTGTTTTTCTGGAATTGTTTCAACAATAGGCCGCGCTTTTGAGTAATTGTTTTCAGTTGTCCCGAAACTTGGTTCTTTGGAGGGCCTGCCTCGAGTTGCGGAGACGAAAGAAGTCGATTAAGGAGTCTGGAGAAGTTGGCGGGCGGGGCGGGTGGCCGGGGGCTGGCCTGAGAGACTCCGAGAGAGCCGGATTCCGAGGGGCGGCAACGCGTCATGCCTAGCGGAACGGACCGCATTGTTCCAGAGCGCGTCCCCGCGCCTAAAAGCATCAACTAATTAACGAGCCGGACAAAAGAAATCCGCGCGAGGGAGCTGAGATTCCCCGGGCCGCCGGGCTCCTCGGGCGGCCGTCTCTTCCGAAGAGCGCTTCCGCGAATTCGCCCGCGGACGTCTTGGGTTTTGCCGTTGGAGGTTGGGGCGAATTTCCCGGTGCTGCATATGCTGTCTGTCGGAAGCCAAGTCGCTGTTAAAAGTAATTTCTTCGTTTGCGTTTTGTATCGAAAACGAAATTGCATTGTTATAATGACATATTCAGAGGGCAAATTATTAAAATCGCTTTCTTCCTTTCAATTTTCATTTTTCTCGTGTTTTTACTTTACGTTCTTGGCTAGTTATCTTGCGGCTTTATGCGGACCGATTTTCATTCGCTAACCATACACAGCATTCTCTCGTTGCTTCATTTTAGCGTTGCACGGCTGGCGAGAGCCTTTCCACATACCAGCATGCGTCCGCGTATTACGATTTCCTCTCACAGATGGGAGCTGAAAGTGGAAAGAGCGCTGGGTTCGGGACGTGGTGGTTACGGGATCGTCATCTGGGTGCAGTCTTCCTGCAGCAGCATCATGTCCACTGGGGAAAAAATGCGAATCGTGCATCTGCGGCCAAATGTATTGCTCTCGCTCACTGCCCCGAGTCGCTGACCTCTCCGATTGGCTCCTTCGTGATTTCATTAATCACACGACTTCACTTTTGTCTGAAGCAGTTCCACCATTCTCTTTCATTTCTTTCAATCATGTATCTATTTTGCTCCTTGACGACAAACGTTCATCAAATAATCAATCTTTTCTCCAGGGTTCTACCGTTGTCAGATCTCCCATCACGCATCGTGCTCACCACGTGCATCAAGGTCTCAGTCGACGAACTGCGTGTTTGAACTACCAATTCGAGTGACTCCGCGATGATTGCAGGATCTCGTGAAAACCAACCGCGTATCCGCCCTTCCCGGCAGCCTTCGTGCGGTCGTCTCCACCGCCTCGCCGCTGAATGGGAGTCGCACCCGCGCGACCTCCCGCCTGGCCGACCGCGCACCTCGATCGCCCTCTGCCGCCCTCTGCCGCTCGCCGACCAAAAAGATCCCAGAACCGGTTTGCGAGCGCCCCGCCGCTCGGCTCGGCGCAGCGCTCGGGATGTTGTGGCGCCTGCGGCCGTGGCCCCTGCCGCGCCGCGCCGCGCCGCCAAATGCTATTCTCTTGCAGCCGATCCAAGAGCGCGCCCGCTGGACCAAACATTGATGCGAGGGGGACGCGCAGCTGAATGACTGGGAAGAAGATGCAGCGTCGTGGAAACGGGTTCGGCAGATGCGCGTTGTTTGGGTGCGCGGCACGTGGATCAACCGCCGCAAGTGATGTTTGACGATGGGGCCAGAGGGCGCCGGATGACAGTACTCTGCGTTATCGAACTTTCGGAGACGATTGTCACTTTAATGTATATTTTATTAAGATTGAAATTGGGTATATTAAAGTTTTGCCTAATTATCAAAGTCAAGAATCCTCTTGTAGAGCTTGGATTTCTTTTAAAATTCATAGTACATCTGAATTGCGTGCATATTCGTGTGTATTTATGAAACAAAAACACGTGACACGATGAAACAGGTTCTTAAAAGACCTTGTAACTGGCAATGAAAACAGCGTAATCCATGTAATTATTTCATTTAAATTTCGCATTTAGACGTGGACACACAATTATGCGTTTTAATCATGTATTGGCTTTTTAAAATCCTCTAACCCCATTTTCCCTTCCCTGCTGATAGACCAAGGTAAAATTCCATCTTCATTCACTAGAAAGTTGGCAGAATTTTTAATCCTGTACTGATGTGCAGCAACTGCCGTGGTTCAAGCAGTTGCTCGCTGGCCTCTGCAATCGGCGCCACACGCTTCCCGATGGCGGACGCCGTTTCGGGGCAGCGTCGCTTTTCTCCGCCCGCGCGCCGTCTTCCGTTTCGCCCAACCCCCACCCCCTCCCCCGCCCCGCGTGGCTTCCTTTCTTGGGCGGCGCGGGGAGGAGAGGACCTTTGATCTCGGTTTATGCATCGCTTCGATACGGAAGCGGGCGAAGGGCCTGCGCCGCCGCGCGCGAGCGAGCGCTTGAAGCGTGCGCGGAATACGCAGCCGCCGCCGGCGAGATTGAAAAGTGCGGTGGCGGGACGGGGGCTGACGTCGGGGAAACTCTTCCTCGTCACGACCATTGCGCCCACGTGACGACTCCGGCTTCCGCCCCGCCCTCCCTGTCGTTTCGACGAATGTGCCAAATCTTGTGGCGTACGTCTTCTCACAGACACCTTCCTGTCCTATTCTCTCTCTCTCGGCTCTAGACGTGGTCTCGTCTGTGACATATGCTGCACTGGAGAATCTTTTGATCCCGCTACCCACTCGATCATCTCTTAACCTACTTACTCCTTCGATGTAATATCCTGTACTCTTCGCCTTGCGTAGCTCTGCGTTTTCCTACTTCTTGTCTCACTATCGGATTACAAATGTTCGAACGGTGTCGTTTCTTTCTGTTTGCCCAGTTACCCTTACTCAGCGTTCCCGCTGATAAATTCCACTCCCACCCCCGTCTCCGACACTCTGCGAAACGCTTTGTTCTCACCACCCTTGTGGCTTCATCCGTGCTACGTCTATCTTGCCTTGTTGTTTCCCCGCCACCATCGACCTAACTTCCTTGCACTCCTTTACCCCGTCATCTGCTGCTTAATTGTGTGTTTACTCGCCCCCCAGCGACCCCTGGAGACGCGGTAGGGGTAGGGAAATGGTAGAAGCGCTCTCTCACAGTCGGCTGTGCGCGTCGAATTTGAATGCGCAGGCGAGAGGCGAACCCGGGCGGTGCGATTGTAGAAGCATTGAGGTCATTGGGCGAGTTTTACAGATCCCTTAACAGATTATGGAATTATAGCATGAGCGAACTGTGTGTTCAAAACGACGGATAGTAATCAACCCTAATAGGTGTTTAGAGGACGTTTAGTTGGTTCAGTGGATTGATTTATCGATCTGATGACCCCCCCTCCTCACTCTCTGACCTGGTTCTGGTAAACATCGACTAGGCGTGGTGTCACAGAACGTAGTCGGCGAACAGGAATGGAACGAAAGCTCCCAAAAAAGATTTACTTATTTTGTATGAATGACTGAACAACGGCAACACCGCCAACAAACCAAGCAGTTAGTTTAATCACGTGCGTTGCCTTTTTTGGGGGAGGGGAGGGAACTGCGGAATGGCGGCGGCCAGAAGCGGCGGTGCGCGCACGCGCGGCCCTGGACAGCCCTGGCGCAAATAGCAGCGTAGTTGGCCGTAATCGCCACATTTCTTTTGACAATTAAGTTTTTCGCGGCGGCACCCAGGGAGCGCGGGCGGAGCGGCGGCGCAATTATGTGGCGTCGGCCGCGCGCCGCGCCACGCCGCTCCGCGCCGCGGAGGCCGTGCGGGGGCGGAGGGGGCAGGAGCGGGGAAGAGGAGGACGTGCAGCCACGCGGGCGGGGACAAGAAGCGGCGCCGCCGCCGCCCCGCCGCCGGGGAAGAGCCCGTGGAGGAGGAGGAGGAGGAGGAGAGGAGATGCTCCCGTGATGGATGGCGGCGTGGCCCCGACCGCCCATAGAAAGAACGGAGCCGCCGCGCCCCGCCCTCGTCGCCGCTGGTGCTGCCTCCGCAGAAAGGTGGCGCCGGCTCCGGCGCCATTGTCGCCGTGTAATTTGTCTTTGTGCGCGGGTCCACCCCGCCCCGCCCGGGAAGGCTGGCGACGACCCTCGCGGCGCGCCAGCCAGCCAGCGAGCTGGCGCGGAGTTCTCGCTCTGTTGGCTTAGTCACGCGCTTTGCGACGCGCGCTCTCCTCGCTCTTTCTAACGCACTCGGCAGTTGCAAGGTTTTGCTCGTCCCTTTCTTCCGCCCGTGGGCCATTTATTTAGTTTGTATGCGGGTGTGAATGACTCATTCATTCCTTTCTCCTTTTAATGCTCGCCTCATGTCTAATATTTTCCCCATTAATGTTTCATTCTCAATTTTTTCTTTCTTTTTTACGTACACCAGTTTCAATTACCTGCGTTCTCTTCTTCCTAATTTGTCCTTTTGCACCTCTGATATCGTTGAATAGTATCTTAAATATTCCATTTGTAAACACCGCATCTCTTTGATTCACCTGGAACGTCCAAATGAGCGCTGTAGATTTTCTGAAAACGTCTCTCTATTGTGCTGCGCGCCTCCGCTCCTTTCGTTTCCTTCTTCGAGCGTCGCCTTATCAACGCAGATCCATCAGACGACGCGCGGGGCCTTTTTCTCCGGTGTCATTTAATATTTTCACCTTTTTCTCGGCTCGCGTCCCTTCCGCATTCCGCTCCCGCTCCTTCTCCTCCCCTCCCCTCCCCGCGCCGCGCCACCTTCCGCCACCTAATTGAATCAACTTATATTCTTTCCTTAAGTGGAGCCTTATTTTCTCCACCGTGCCGGCGGCGGGGCGGCGAGCTCTCGCGTTCCGAGTTGCCGCCTGGGGGCGGAGTTACTTTCATTTTAGCGCGAAATTATGATTGCCCGCCCTGGCGCCGTCTCGAGGCTGTCACCGCTCCACCGCCGCCGCGTCTTCTATTCTCACCTCCAGCGTTCCAGTATTTCTTCCTGCTACCTCTTCTCCGTGTATGTGTCAGACTTTTCTGCTTGCCGTCTCAATTCTCTTTCTCTCCTTAATGTTGATTAACGCTCCGGCCCCTGCTCCGATATTCCAGCCTATTTGTGCGTGCGTGTCTGTTGAATTCCGTTTGCAGTAATCACCTCTGTGCACACGCGTGTGGTGCACGCTTCTCCTTTTTTGTTCGTCGATCTCGCGGTCGCCCACCCACTAGCTCGGCGTGCCTCCTCCGTGGCCATTACGCACGCCCGGCCGCCCGCAGCACCGCCGCCGCTGCTCCGTCGCGTACATTTTATGGTCGCAGCGACGACGGCGGAGGGACTCGCCAAGCAAAAACAGACGCTGTGCGCGGCGCGGGCGGCGGTGGCGACGGCGGACGCAGATCGGCGGCGGCGGCGGTTCCCGCGTGACGCGATCGCCTCCGACCTCGCCCCCGTCCCCGCCCTCGACGCCGCCCCCGCCGTCGCCCCGCGTCCTCCTGCTCGTCCGTGCGATGTCGCCGCCGCCGCCGCCGCAGAAGGTAGCGATCGCCGCGCCGCTTCGCGCGCAGTTCCTCGAAAGGCGGGCGCGCGGGTGGGGAGAGAGCCCAAGGTTGGCGGAGGAGCGAGAGGCTCTGGACGCGGGGCGACACGTGACCTGGCGCATGAGCGACGTGTTTGTAAATCGTGTCATGCGCCGCGTTGCCACAGCTGTTTCGATTTGTATCTGTTGAGGAAACGTGGCGAAGATTTTTGTTTGCACCCGACGGAGATGGACGTCATCCCGCGTATTAGGAATCGCACGGCGCGTTTGTTTTGATTTGTTTTCATTGCCTTCTAGATATCGTTGTTTGTTTCCATTCTGGGAGGTGATGTCGCACGAAAGGAGACTAGTGCGAATACCTAAAGGAGTGTTTCTTAGAAAAAAATCGCAAAGCTGGAATGATATACTGTGAGCTTAGTGGCTGTCTCCCGAGGCACTAATATTAATGTGAGCCGTCTCTTGGCTGACCAGATGTCGAATTTCCTCACGATTCCTTGGATATACTCCAGCTGACGTATGGAAGATCCCGTCACTGTCGAAACTTGATCAGTGGACGGCGCCCGCGGACGCGAATGTTCATAAATAGACGCAGCCTGCCCCGCGCCGGGAGCGGGTGGCGTCGGAGAGTAACTGCGCACGCGAGGTGCGGAGGGGGCGCGGAGATCAACCAAGCCGTCCGCCTTCGATACCGCCCCGATAAGCGTCCGGCCGGCGCGGCGCGGCGCGGCGGGGCGCCCGGTGCACGCTGACCTGTGCGTAATGGAGGCGGGCGCTCGGCGTTGGCGGAGGCTGCGGCCGCGGCGGCGGTGGTCGCAACGCCGCGGGGGGGAGGCGGGGCCGGCGGCGGCCGCGGCCGCGGCGGCGGGACGCGCGACGCGGGGTTGCCGTCTCAGTGCGCGGCGCTCGGGGCCGGAAGTCGGAGCCCGCCGGTCCACGCTTCCGTGGCGCTCGGCTGCTGCGCCACCGCGATCCGCCGGCGCCGCCGCCGCCTCCGCCATGGCGGCCCTCGAGGGCTCCGGCTTCTTCGTCGTGTTCCTCAGCAGCACAGGTGAGTCGGCGCTTGGCGGCGGAGGTGGCGCGGCGCGGCGGCGGCGGCGGCGACGCGGAGGACGGCGTGGGGGGGGCTCCGCTTGTCCTCGCGAAGAGCAGGCCTCTGGCGCGGGCGCTGGCGAGCGGCCTTGCGCCAGACTCTGCGCGCCGCTCCCTGCTCCCAAGGCGGGAAACGCCGACTGGAAGATGGCGCGCCTCTTCTGGCCGTTGCCGCGACGGGGATGAGCCTCTTCCAAGAGGAGCGATACTCGCGGCGCGACGAATCGGTGATAAAGGGAACGCTAGGGATGGGCGTTGCGTCATCGTGGCGGGAATGCGCATGCGCGATGGCGGCCATCTTCCACGCTGCTTCAGTGGTCGTCGGGGATCGAAGCGAGACCCGATCGACACGCATTTCGAGGAACTTTCCTCAGTTGCGGATGCTTCTAGTCGATTCTACTATTATCACCGTTGCCATTGATCACTACACAGTTCCAATTGAACGTGAGGGGTTTGGCGTGTTTCATTATTTAGAAAATCTATTAATTCAGCAAAACGTGAATATCCACAATAAAATAATGCTCTACCTCACCCCTTGTAAATATTTTTGTAGTGCATTGTCCATCATACATATTTTTAAAACGATTGTGTTCGTAAAGGTAACCAGATATAAATTTCAAATGATTTTGTATTACATATATTACATGTTACGTCTTGCGCAGTTTTGCCAAGAATGACAACGTACACGTATATTTTTAAGAAATGTCGAGACTTTCTTCACAACATCGGTATTAAGAGAGGATCATTGCTGAAACCTCAGTACATACTATGAATATTCCATATTCTACTTGCATTGTACCAGAATTTTTGTTTGAATTTCTGAATACCATTGCTAATTGATATCCTTCCGTATTTGGAAATACAAGTATATAACACTTTGAGGATTGGAATACAGTTAATTACCTATTCTCCATCTGTATTTTTCCGTAATAAAAACGAGGACCTGAGACCGACTTCCCTCCTCCCGTGGGCTTTCCTCCGCCAGATGGCGCGACCTTGAGTGCGAGGGCGGCGGCGGCTGCTATTTCGAGCCGGCCAGCGCCCGCGAAGTAGGGCGCCCGCGCGGAGCGCTAGCGGCGGCGAGACGCGCGTTCCGTGCGTGCGTGCGCGTGCGTGCGTGCGCGCGCGTGGCGGCCGCCAAAGGTAAACGCCGCGGGTTCCGGGTGCGTGTTGTCCTCCAATATTTGGATTGCCGCCCCACGCGAAGCCGCGGCCCGCGCTGGCACGCCGCGCCTAGCACCCGCGGTGGCGGTGGATACCGCCTGCCGCGGCCGTTGCCACTTGCTGACTGATTCGGCTACTGGTACGGAGAGATTACTATAAATAGGGACCGCTTTGACAGTTGCTGTTTGGCCACTGCTGGGCAACTTAATTGCAGGTCATGTCCGTGCACTGAGTTTGTCAGTGCGTTCGTTTACACTTGGCTCATTTGTAAATGGGTTCATCACTGTATCTTGCAATGGCATCGCCCTGCATGACGTTCATTGTTTTTCCGACTCGTCAAATTGGCCTCTTCTTAGAGAAACTCCTCTTTAGGAGGGAGTGCTGGTTTTAGGTGGTGGTTGGGAGCAGTGTTGTCGTGGTTATTGGAGAGATGAATAAGCTCGAATGAGATGTCTCCGAGAGGTTTCTATTTATTTTAAATATTTTAAGTTGAAGGTTTCAGTTACATTTCGTGGGGACCGAGATCATCAACGATTGCTCTTTTCAACCATTAGTTGATAGGGACTGTGAGGAAATTCATGCGGGTTAATTTCTTCGTAGGTACATAGTTTGGATAATGAAATCCAAGCCCTTGTGAGTCCTGAGCTCTTGAACAGAAGACGCTATCGTGGCTGAAATGAAAGTTACTCCATTTACTAGAATACCTTTATATGTTCCGATACACCTTTCTTCTTCTCCCATCCTCTGAAATTGTGGAAAAATGTTGCTATGATCTCTGTAGACAAACCAAAGTTTTAGAGTGACTTTTTTGTTAGAACGTGGATGTATCCCGATTTCTTTTACTTACGATTCGTCAAATGAAGGCTAGTAATAATTTAAGTGTTACAAGTATCCTTTGATGTATTTCTTATAGACTATCATTGTTTTTGTTACACTTTTGCCCCGTAAACTATGGCATGCGAATATTTGCCTCCCAAAGTAATCTGAATCACCATTGGCAAGTACAGAGGAATGAAATATAGTAATCAAATCAGAATCACGACTTCACAGCGTCGGCAATATGAGTAAAAGAGAACTCAAAGTGCAGCTGGTCACGATTTATATTGAATTAATCAAAATCCAATTCACGTCTTCTCTTGCCTATCCATGTTTGAAGTTAGAATCCCATTATTATTTTTATTGCTCCGACTTCTTCGGTCTTCTTATCTCTGATTTTTGCAGCCCTATCTTCCCGATATCCGAACACAATACAAAATCCCATTGTTGGTATGTAGTAGTATTTGAGCAGTAGTTGGGAGCGTCCAAAGGCATCGCAGAGGCTCGGCGTGGGTTTGGCGCGGGCGCGAGCGCAGGCGCCGCAGCCGGATGGGCTCGTGCTCCGGGCGAGGAGTCTAATCGCCTCCCGTGGACTGCCCGCCGCCGTCACGCCCCGGCGCCCACGGGGGCGGCAGCGCTCCCGCTCCCGCTCCCGCTCGACTCCGGCGGAGCCTCAACCCCGGCTCTGCTGCTCCGTCTCCACCGCTCTCCAGTCCCGCTTCTTCCACCTCCGGATCCCGCTGAGCTCTGTCGAGCTCTGTTTCCTTTGGTATTCCTTGCCTTTATTGCCGAAAGCGCCACTTCTCTATTTCTACCCATTGCCACTTTACCTAATGCCACTTTCTCAGTCGATTGTTACCATAAAGTTCCTTGGTGGGTTAAACACCACCAGCGTCTCAAATTGGGTTCGTTGCAATTACTTCTTTTTCTATCACCATTCATTGCTATAATAGCAGCACCATTGTGTTCATTGTCATAAACGCTGCCTCAGTCAGCCCTAGCACCATTCTCCCGTGCTATCTCAACCATCGCCATCATCATCATCCTCTCTAGTTTACATATGCAGTTACCATTTGTTCCAGCCGCATCCTTTCCACTCTCTTGAATAGCGGCAGCCCCGAAGTATCATCGTTCCCCGTTCCTCTAAGTTGGCATCGCCCCGTCCCTCGGTGAGCCTTGCCTCTCGGGTGTTGCGAGCCGAAGCTTACCTGTGCGTGCGCGGGCGCGGAGCTGAGCGGTGGGCGGGCAGACAAGCCGAGTCTCTGGCGGCGGCAGCGGCGCACCACGTGCTCGCGGCGGGCGGCGTCGGCGTCGGATGCCCCGCGTGCCTGCCGAGTGAACGACCGCGCGGCGCGGCGCCGCACCGCGGCCGCCCGGGCCCGGTTGGATGCTGGCCCGGGTCGCCGACCTGCCCGCGCTCGCCGAGCGAACCGAACGGCCGCCCGACAGACTCGCTCAGTGATCGCCGCGCGCCCGCCCGCGGGATTTACAGAACGGGACTCGTGCGCGCGCATCAACACTCGCTCGTCTCGCCTCATCGCCGCACGCGGCAATTTTCTCTAGCGACGAGAAAGTGCTAAATGTTTCCATGCATCAAGTTGCGTCGGGTAATAATGTTGGGTGGAACACATGGAATCGCTGTTGTTTGTCCATTGTCGTTAGGTAACCCCCTTCTCATTGCATTGATCTGTGTAATTTCCATGCGACATTGAAATCAATGTAATAAAATTAGCTGGGGCACCGAGGAGAACAAGGAGGAGGTCGAGAAGATTAAGAGAAAATGAGAAAAATATATAGAAAAAGGAAGAGGAGAAGAACGCAAGATTGTGTGGTTCACAACCGAGTACTTCACTGTTTTCATGCACTCGGCCCATTCTTATTTCTCGCATAAGAAACTCCAAAACAACGGGGATCTAGCAGCTATGTATCTTGAAATGAAGTTCGATTAGTAAACAAGAAATGTAAATCAAGTGTTGGCACAACCTCAGTTTATTTTCTAGTTTTCAGTTATCCTTAACTTAAACAAAGATTAAGTCTATATGATAATACATTTTTGGTCGTAATTATTGTAAAGTTTTTTTTTCATTTTTCTGCAGATATTCAGAAGTTATTTCAGCGAGACGTCAGATTATTGGAATACTTGATTACCGTTTAGCTGAATAAAGTTTTTTTGATATTCATGTTGGAGTATATAATAATGAATTGTAAACTGTGTTTAGTTGCTTTCTTTATTGATGTTTTGAAGTTTGAATTCCTTCCTTGCTTTCTGGACGACGCTGGAGCTAGACATTCATACATGTAACTCACGTGTTCCTTTATACATGATTGTGACTCATTGAAACAGTGCCGAGAATGAATCTGAAGAGTTAATCAAGAGAATTTCTTATACGAAACTCAACTCCCTGTTCCTTACGGCGCGGCGGTGCAATGCAGTGCGCGTGCATACTTACAGAAGTATACTACAGCTTGTGAGGCGTGTGTATAGCGCACGTAATCGTCTTCCGGGAATTATGCTGTGAATTTTCTGCCGTCCGACAGCCGATTATTGTGGCGCGAGACTCGAATGCGAAGTGCGTATGCGTGTCGGCCTTGCGTCGGCTCGTGCCGCAACTGCGCAATGAGGCATCGCAAGCAAAGTGTTGCTGTTGGATTGAAACGACCGGCAAAGCGCGCGCCATTATATCAACAGATGTTACATGACACAATACGTTCTTCAAGGCCATTGTTGCTGCGCTCTTTGGGTGTAGATGCCTTGAATTTGATGAAGAAAAATAGCCTGATAATCTAATTAAATTTAAGTATCTGTGTGTACAGGTCGTATCTGTATTCATTTTTCCTCGATTTTGAGGGGCTGTTATCTGTATATAAACTACTGTAGCCAGACTTGGTAAACCCAGGCAAGTATCGTCAATGATATTTGCAGTACGAATCACGAGCAATCAGCTAGAATGCCGGCAACCGCTACAACGTGACAATGCCGTTGGAGGCAATAGGCGATTAAGACGAACACAGCAGTGACCATCAGCGCAGCAGTAATAGCAGTGAACGGCGATTGTCTTCATCTCGAGCGCATTACAAAGCGCATGCCCGCTCCGGTCCGGAGTTGTTCCCGCTGGGCGATAGAGCGCCTTCTCGGTCGTGCACCGGTGATAAGTGGCCACCGGCTTCGGTGCGCCGCGGCTGGGAGTGGCCGGGCGGGGCGGGCGGGGTGGGGGGCGGGGCGGGGCGGGGCTGGCCCGGCTGGCGGCGCGCCAGGCGCCTCCACCTCCTCCACCTCGTCCTCGTGCATCGCCACCGCCACCGCGGCCGCCGAGGTCCGAGCGCGCGACCCGCGGGGCCACCGCCCGCCGGTGCAAGGCCGCGCGGTCAGCGTACCGCCGCACCACCCGCCACCCGCCACAGGCCACCCGTCGCGAAAAGTGCCCATCACGCTCGTCTTTCATCGGCGATGGCCGAAAAATGGCCGCGCGTGTTTGGTTCACCAACTGATAAAGTTGCTAGCTAATATTACTCTTAGGGAGGGTAACATTTAAACAACTTTCAAAGTACAAGAGTTAGTGTTTCAGTCCAGTTTTTTAAGGGTGTTAATGTTTCTCTATGATTATTTCCTGAGGATTTTGTTGAAAGAAATACTTAATTGAATGATAACAGACGTCCTCTTCAAATTCGTAGTTTGCAAAATTCATCTAAAATATCCTCCAGCAGCAAAGGGTGCGTGTGCTTAAAGACAAAAAAATCCAGTCTATTATCTGTAGCCTCGAAAGCGACATTCCATTGTCTATATTAATGATCTGATCGTGAACCTATTAGCTGAGTACCAAGCAGTAAAGAATAGCAGACGGAGTGGCGAGCGGTGCTGGTCGTGGGTGAACAACCTGTCGAGGTGAAACAAAGGCTGGCACCCAGGAGCGCCGATGTTTTTGCGCACTCCCGCGACCCGCCCACGCCCGCCTCTTTGCTCCCTCCCCGCCCCCCGTCCCTCCTCCTCCCCCCCCCGCCGCATGAAAGGCGCTCGAAACTTTCGCCGCCTAATTAAATAACGAAGACGACGCCCGCACCCGCGCCCGCCGAGATGCCGGCGTCCAAGTTTGGAAGGCGGTCGATTTTGGGGCGCCCGCCCCCGCCCCCGTTCAACGCGCTTCGTGGCGTTGGCCACCCCTCCCCGCCCGTTCGGATTACGCTCCTCTTTCTGTACTCCAGTGCTTTGACGAACATGTGACCATTAGTTGCGAGATGTGGAGGAATAGGGTGTCCATGAAAGACGGCTGCATTTTTATTTGCAGTTTTTCACCCTCTGTGACCCTGTGTCCAAGAAGCTTAAAAATTTTAGCATCCCCCTTTTCCTCTTTTTTTAATTAGTCATAATTTAAAATATTTGCATTAGAAACTACAATTGATCTTCAATTAAGCAGTATTTGAGGGCATTAAACTAAATTTAATTATAACGTCTGTAAGATACCCGTCGTGCCTGTGGCCATTAAAGTTCAAGTTTTCGAAAACATTGCTTCCCCTAATTTTGTGAACGTCTTTTACGGGCAATCTCATAAATAAACCGTAAGAAACTGAGTCGAGATGAAGAATTCATCACCGTTCCTTTGTTAGTCAATATCTTCTTCCTTTTCTTGATATACTGCGCCTCCTGTAATGTCCGTTTATTGTTTTCTTTCTTTTGCCATGGAGTGCCGTATTAGTAGAATTGCAAATCTGAAAATAGTTTTTTTCTGTAATCTCATTTCTTTAGTTTTAACAGTTTGAATGTCTTTATGTCATTTATCAATACGTTGAGGTTGTCTCATCTTATCAAAATGTTCTTACATGAAGCTGTAAGGATAGCTAATTTGGCAAGTGTGATACCTGGCGACCTCTAGGCGCTTAGATTCTATTTGCGTAAGTTATTGCCCCTAATGATTCTGTCTTCAACGCGTTCCTACCTATCTTTCCCTTATTAATCTTGGCACGCTTCATAAATCCTCAACTTTCGAGTGCTTGGAAACTTTGAAAACGACAAGTTTGTGCCGAAAAGTACCTGGTGTTGGACGTGTCATCGAAATTTATGTCCCGGGCTCCCGAGACTCCATAAACCGATACGTCCCCTTTTAATATCAGGTTGTCGCGTGTAATTTTGTCGCGCCGCTCGCTGATATTTTGAGGAAACTTGCGCGCGCCCCGAATGGGAAACTCTCCCGTAGTGTTTAACTTATTTCCACGAAGTTCCGTCGCCAGCGACGCCGCTCGGAACTTCGTAATTCGTCGGCTGGAACAACAGATCCGCCTCACTTGCCTGCGGAGACACGTTTAATTTCGGGCCTGTTTTGCTCGTGCTTTTAGCACAGTGATGCCGTCTCACATCCGACAATTGTTTTTGCGAATGGAACATGAGACTACTTCGAACGTTCGTGCGATGTAGCTGTGCAAACAATTCTCCACGAGTGTGAATGGAATATGCACGGATATTTCTCGGAATAATTTGGACCTTTGAGATAAAATCTCTAGAGGATACAAATATTTGATTTCTCACTACGTTTCTTCCAGTTTCTGAATTGGTATAATGAAAATTATTGGTTTGCTTTAGAAATGACATGAATGCTTGGAGTGTTTAGGAGTGCTCTGAACTGTTCGTTTACTTAAGTTATCCAAGGAAGCAGCCGCCTAGTACTGGCTGATACCCGCGGTTCAGATCTCTTGAAGCACACGCACCCGAAGCTTGTAGATAGTGTCGGCCGCCGTAAATATTTCATTGTTACCCAGAAAGGTGTGGAATCTTAAGTTTCGGTTTTTAAAACTATAAAATGCTTTCCAGTTTCGTAATGTTACGAAAATTATACTTTTCCTCAGGTTGTAAAAATATGAATGGACTTGATTTTTCGTTTGTTTTATAAGATGTTATACCAACTATTGAAGCATAACGTTCCACGTTCATCTAAAAAATCCTTACAATTGTGAATATGACAGTGTAGGAAACTAACTACTGATCTCTTTGAAATTATTACTTATCACATTTTGATTTGTTTCTCCAAAACCGCAGCCGGGTCTCCGCGGACTTCGCTGTTCGCCTTGAGCCTCAAGCCTCCGTGCTCTGCCTGAAGGAACTTTCGTGCGAACTGTGTGCGTGAGTCAGCGTGCGTGCGCCCCGCGATCTAAGCAGGGTCTGCCCTGGCGCTGCAGCCGCGAACGGGCGACGTGAGGCAACGCGCTCTTCTCTGATTACGTCAACCTTCACCGGAAAGGCGCGCGGTTAGTTGGTGGGTGGCGGTCAACCCGCACCTCTCTACGGCACGTGCCGCCCCTCGGCCTGGCCGCGAATCTCTCTCCATCACACTCTCGGAACACAGCCCCCGTGGTTTCGCGTGTGTGGTTGTTGGAAATTTGTCGGCTCGTTAGAAGGAGAATAAAACAATTCCGTTTCAATACATTCCCTTTCAAAGCTCCAATTAAGTTTCTTTTCAGAGTATCTGTGTAGTTGTATTACCTGCATAGCGCCAAAAATATGTAGTCAAAATGCGACTTCTATTCTTTATTTTCGATTTGTACGAAGAGAAATGCGTTTTTTTCTCCTTATGCATCTTTCAGGAACATTGCGAGGATCGAGCAATATCTAGAAATGTGTCATGTTAATATGTATGATAATTTCTCAAGCATTGCTGTGTTCAAAATAACGAAAATTAAATTGCTTATTTAGCTACCACAATTGCTGTTGTCTCTTTGAATTATGGAGTTCAGAGCATCATATCGTATTATTTGTAGTAATGAATTCAAATGAAGTACAAAGGCAAGCTTCTAGCTGCCTTCAGAACTAAGGATCTGCGTCCTCCATTCAGCGGAGCCCCCCTGCTTGGAGCGCGCGCGTTGCTCCGGTGACGTTGAGAAATGCGGGCGAGGCGTCGCCGCGCGCTGCGTCCAGGTGGCAGGGCGAGCGCGGCCGTCGTCCTCGCCCCGCCCGCCGTGCGAGCCAGGGGCGGAAGAAGGCGGGCGCGTAGATCACTGTCGCTGCTGCCCGCCCTCCCGCTAGCACCGCCTGCGCCGCGATAATTGCGTTGATTTGTTTAGATGCAGACGGAGATGAGGCCGGCGGCCGGCCCGGCCCGCACTGCGCTAGATCCTGTTTGCGCGTCCGCCTCCCCGCCCTCTCCCAGCTTCCCCTCCACCCGCCCGCCCGCCTTCCGCCCTTCGCGTATTTCTCAATCTCGCCTCCACTACCGGCCTCTGCCGCGGCCGGCTGTCTTGTTAGCTGTAGTCGCGAGACCGCGCCCAAGCGAAAGTGGTTCGTCCGCAGCGCGAATGCCTGTCCCACTGCGAACCTACCTCGTATGAAAAATTGCGGATTACTTGTTCGTTACAGAGATGGTGATAATTAAAATTAGATTGCATTATCAGCAGTTTCTTTCCTGCGAATTAAGGCCGTAGTTGTTTCCACATAAATAAACGATATTGTGGATTAGACGGAACGAGGAACACTGACGTAACCCTAAAATCCTCCTATGCGTTTAGGTTGTGCACGTGCTTTTTTAGAATTTACTTAGTGTTCATGGCCCTCTAAACCTTAACTCCACAGTATTTTCAAAATTATTTTGTAACTTGCCGTTATACACGACTGTAGTGCGGGTTGCCGAAATAAAATTAGTAAAGCTAGGCATTTTAGGTTCAAAATATAGGTGAAAAAGGTGCTTTAATGAAACTGGAAAATGTGCAATTGTTTTCCTCGAAAGGTGAAAATTTCAAACGTATATATTCATGCAAACAGTACCTAAACCAATGACTTCACGTATGACACAAAATTCAGTCGTGTTCTGAAACCTCTGCCTTAAGGAAATCTCAGAACACATTGTTATTTTAAGTCCAGAAAACTGTGGAAACAAATATAATTTACTTTTCGATCTTTTAA
This sequence comes from Acheta domesticus, assembly GCA_031308135.1. Lineage (NCBI taxonomy): Eukaryota > Metazoa > Arthropoda > Insecta > Orthoptera > Gryllidae > Acheta > Acheta domesticus. Next base: position 105,182,417 of record JAHLJT010000631.1, on the reverse strand, counting down.
TGAGACTATGTCTCCTGTCACTAAGTAAGTATTGTACAGAGAAAAAGAACGTTAACATCAACCGATTCAGTGTTGCATATCTGGTTTGTAATCGGTCATTTAAATCAGTTTGTTGCAACATTCTCTATATCAGGATTATTTGGTAAGCTTTGTTCTAGCCCTTACTTTCCAATACTGTCGAGTGCTTTTTTCACTTGCATCAAAATAATCCATTGTGTGTTTTTCTCAGAACATTACTCTTCCACAGTTTTTATAGCTGTTGTCAGGAAAGAGCAACCATATACTATTAAAAGTGATTCTTCCCAGTCTTCCCACCTACTATATCTGTGGCCTTTTAACAACTGAAGAATAATTTTTAAGCTTTTAAGAAACTCAGTGTAACCTTGAAATGTTTACAAATAAATAACTGCATCCTTTAATCCAAGAAACCCATCTAGTGAGAATTGGGAAAGTTGCTAAAAGAAGTCTCGTCATTTCAGTGGTGTTCCTCGTTTAACAGTTATAAGAATAAAATGTGACAAAAGATTCATAAATGTAAAAATGGTGCAAAGATGTGAAGCCTTGAGAAAATGTGCCTAAATTGTAAGAAGAAGAAGAAGAAGAAGAAAGGAAGAGTTGAAAAAGGAGCTACTAAAATGCATTTAGAAGTGTTTAATTCATGTTATATTTGACGAAACCCTCTGAGCAATGAAATGCGGAAAAATGAAGGTACAGCACCTAAAATTCCTAGCTCTAAATAGTAGGTAATTATATTCAAATATTTTTCTTTTGGCGATTGTAATAAAACCTACCATTTTTGTAAAAATATATATTATTTTGTCAATTGCACCTTCACGAGAAGGCATATGTCACCGCGAGAAACAGTCACGCAACATAGGTATAATTAGACATCGCATATTTCTTTACTAAAAAGATAAATTCTTCTTGCTTCATATTGTCTAGGCTTAACTAATGAAATGTGTTATTGAATCTTAATATCAGAAGCATAGAGTTATACAAAATTGTTTACCCTGGAGTCCATCTTTTAGTGAAAATAAAATCGATTTGTTGGGAAATAACTGAAAAAATTCAGCAATTCCGAATAATTACAATGATTTTCCATGTTTTGGCCGATCACAAATTGCTTAAGGCGATTTCGCACTAAAACTATAAACCGAACGTACTCGTGTCCTGAGGGAACGCTGCCTTCAAAGTAACCGGCGGTGGTAGGAAAAGCGTTCTGCCGAAATTTTCGCCGCCCCGGGTGGCGTCACGTCGGGGAGGGGGGTGCACCTAATCCGATCCCGCGTGCCCGCGCACTCTCCCTCCGCATTAGCGCCCGACGCCCTCGCCAGCGTCTCCTCCCCTCCTCCCCTCCCGCCCCCGCCCCCGCCCCTGCCCCTGCCCCCACTCCCGCCCCCGCCCCCGCGCGCGAACGTGCGGCTGAGCGCGCGCACGGATTTCGTGGCCGTGCCAGCGACAGCGCGAGACAACGCCGCTTTCGCTCGCACTACAGAACCCCTCCACCTATCGCCACTAACACCACCTCCCACCAGCTCAACACAACACATCGTCGAAACCGGGGGGGGGGGCTCCATCCTGCTCAACACCACTTCTAGACCTAAACAATTATCAACATCATAAGAATTAAACTTTTTCACACTTTGCCTGACGACTTTCTTAATCCTTTCACCTCGTTCACCTTTTCCACATATCCCTTTTTTTCCACATATCGCGTTCCGTCAGTTTCATAATTTCGCCTGAATGCCAGAATATTCTCATCCACTTCGAAATGTCCTTTATCTCCGCCTCCACTCGCCAGGTCTCGCGCTTTTATTGAAGAGCTGCCTTCCCCGAGCGTATAGATCACACCGACTCCATCGCCAGCTCTCGCGATTTGTTTATTGGGCGGGGTAGGGGGTGGAAGGCGTCACTTGAGTGTCACAGACCCTGCAGGGGAGGAGGCTTAAGAAGGAGAACGAGGGTGTGGGAGGGGAGCTGCGATGATGAATGCTGTCGGCTGTTCCGTTTTCGAGTGTTGGGATTATCAGCAGTTGGAGAGAAGAGATGCACCCGGTTGCTAATGGAATTCGATAGCGGACGGAAGGATTTTGAGTGGGGATTGTGTTGCGGTGAAAGCAACGCTGGCAGGGAAGAGCTTTGGAATAGAGGGTTGAAGGATGTGCACGATTAGTGAGCTCCGTCGTGCTTTCTACTTCACCACGCGGAAAATGTTCTATTTTTCTCGAAGACTACCTTTTGTCAATCTAGCTTAAAAAACCTGAAAGAATTTTCGTGTTGAATTTGGCGTATTGTATATTTTTCAATAATTTTGAAACACAGTATGTGTTCTACCTTCAGTTCTACCTTCCGTAGAAATCCAATATAAATGAATTCATTAAATTTCATTTGGACATTGACAATTACAATTGCAGCTTAATAAAGCAGTGGAACATTTTTTTCGCTTCAGTGGCAAACTGCTTGGGTAACACCTACATTTTGAAGAATTTTTATGTCATTGAAATAAGCTAGAATAATATTTACAAAAGTTTTGTTATCTCTGGTGTACATGAGAAGTGTGCGGGCAGCATCCTTAAAATCAACATAATGTGTGTTGTCATCTAAATTACATATAACTTCGAAGTTTCGTGAATCCAACATAGTAGTGCCATGATTTTCGATTTTCCTCCTTAAGCGTGTTCCATTTGCAACGAATGTGAGTGTGTGACACCCCCATAAAACTGTATAAATATGAATTGTCGCCATTGTAATTTATATGAATGTGTGGTAAGGGTCACTGAGAAATAAAAGTTGACCTAGGAAATCAAATAAATGCATGTAAAACGGATGTCCAAACCAGTAACCTGTAAGCCCCTCGTAAAGGAGGCCAACACGTTTATTTGTATTGTATCGTGTGAAGTGTGTGTGTGTATGTTTAACGCGAGTGCGATGTGGATGTTGCAGATGCAGGCGCGCCCGCGGGGCTCGTGAGCGTGCAGGCGTCGAGCGCGGCGGCGGGCACGGGCGCGGGGGCGGGGGCGGCGCCGTCGGCCGTGGCGCTGCCGCTGCCCGTGCCGGTGCCGCTGCCGCTGCCCGTGGCGGCCGCCGCGGCGCCGCCGCCCCCGCCGGGCCCCATGGCGCAGGGCGCGGGGCTGCGCCAGAAGAAGAAGCGCCGCTCGGCGGGCACCTACTCGGGCGTGTCGGTGTCGCAGCTGCTGGCGCAGCGGGAGCGCGCCAAGGACCAGGCCCAGCAGCAGCAGCAACAACAGGTTGGTGGGAGACACTGCTATAATAAAGTAACACAAGATTAGTTAAGATTCATTAATAATACACTTCCATAATTGCAACTGGTTGTACATTCACGAATGTAATCTTCTTTTGCAAGTACACATTAAAGGTACGGGGGGAAAAAACCTTCAGTGCTCATGCACTAGAATTATGAAAGACTGTTGAAACGCCTCCTCCATAGCCATCATCTACAATCGTTAAACTTGCCCTCCATCGTTCAACGTGGTATCGCCAGGAGTTTGCTTTCGGTAACAGTTTATTCGGGATGAGTAATTTTGCGTGCATAAAGGGCAGTTGTTAAACAATTTTTCTCAAAAAACGGCTCCATTTTGTTTTCTTTTTTTTTCTGTAGTAATAAAGCAAAGTACACTTACAAAATTGGCGCAGGTCCCATTTTCGAGGAACTCTGTCTGCGAAAATTGCAGAAAATGAACTAACAAAAGACAGTATCGATGACAGATTCTTCCCTCATTAAAAATCTGTTCAAAAAATAGTTAACATTTTAAAACGAATATTTTTCGCTTAATTTTGACGTGAAGTAAGGAAGTTTATTTTAAAAAATTATCAAAAGCTATTCTTTTTCTTCTGATAGAGTAAAGGACGAGACTATATGCAACAGTAACACTTTGTTTTCATCAAGTCTCAAGTCGCTAAAGAGCAATGCAGTTTCCATGAGTTGTACCTATTGATTGCAAAATCTTACTTAAATTTCCGTATCGAGACCATGTCTGATTGTGGAACGACTTCATCTGTTTTATGATTTCTGCATTTGTTTCCTTATTCTTTTTCCCCCTTTGAGATGTTTGAAATAGTCCTATTTCTACAGTATGTACCTTTTATTACTTCAATTAAAGACATTTGGTACTGTAATGTCAAGAATTTTCAATTACGCACTTTTAATGTTCCAGTGTTGGGGCGGTGCGTCAACTCCTCCTGTCATAGCTGGTGTTGGTGTTCAGTCTCCTCACCCTGCAGCCTTGCCGCTACCAGCGAACCGGCAGCAGTTTGCTGTCCCACCTCCAGCATTTACTCCAGATGTATCTCAACAGCAGCAGCAGCAGCAGCATTCTGTGGCCCAACCATCTCAACAGCAAACCACCCACATGGTGCGCTTCTCAGGACCTGATGGCAACCCAGGAGGCAATGGAATAGTTGTGCATTCGACGACGAACACTGCTCATCTGCCCGAAGGCAATGTGAACCTTCATCTGGGAGGAATATCACCTCATCACGTAGGCATCGGATCTACAATGACAGACAGTGCTATACAGATACAAGGATCGGCTGGAGTTACTGTCGGAACTAATACTCTTGTTGCAAATGGAAGTACGTTAATGGTCCAGAATGGCGGGAACATAGGTGTGCTTAACCAGCAGCAGCAACAAAGGCTACAATCTCAACATATTGCTGTAGACAAACCGAACACACCCCAACTTCCTCAACAGCCCTCGCAACAACAGACTCAAACATCTCAGCATCAGCTTATATATTCAGGTCCTCCGATGCCTCAAGACATTAACATGCTTCGAATGCAGCAGTTGTATGCTCAACAACAACAACAGCAAACAAATTCACAGCAACAGCAGCAGCAACAACAGCAACAAAATCAACACCAGACTCAGTCACCAGTACCTCAACAGCTTCAACAGCAAACACATACTCAATATCAAACCCCTCCACCTCCACGATTGGAGGATCAGAATTTGAATAAGCCAGTTGTACATCAAATGCACCAAAGACAACAAAATCAATTTATCCCTGTATCATCTAGTGCAAGCAATATCCAGTTGCAGCATCAACAGACACAACAGCAGCAAGCATCTCAACAGTTACAACTGCATCAAATAGCCCAACCTCAGCAGAGTCAGCAAATGTCATCAGAAGCATATGGAAACCGGCAACAACAGACTCTTGTGGCACATCAGAATTTGATTCAAATGCAACAGCAACACCATCAGCAACAACAGCAGTTACATCAGCAACAAACTCCTCAACCCCAACAGCTTCCTCCTCCGTCTCCTCAGCAACATCTTCAAAATCAGCATATTCAGTCTCATCAACAGCTCCAGGCTCAGCAGCAAATGCAGTCGCAACAGGCACAGCAGTCATCACATCCCCCGCCACCCCCGCCGCAACAACCACCTCAGCAGCAAATTCAGCAGCAACAGACATTGCAGCCTCAATTTGTGGCAGGTGGAAATCATCAAATTACAATTACTAGCTCTCCAAGTGGGAATAGCAATACAATCATGATTCAGCCTCAAAGAACACCCCCATGGCAGAATCGAAATAATGCGAATACAAGTACAAGCAGTACAAACACAGCTGTTATGACAGTGCATTCTCATCACCAATCACCTGTTGTTGCATTATCGCCTCAACCGAACCAACCTCAAGCAGTTGCCAATAATTCTAATTCGGGGAGTAGTTTACCTTCGACAGGATTTGATCGAGTGCCACCCCTCCATCATCACACTCCTCCACCTCCTGTTTGGCCAGAAGATCCTGGTCGCAAGAAGCAGAAAGCAGCAAGCAGTAAAGCAAATTCTGCGACCAAGAAACAGCGACCTTACAATCTCATAGAACACCAACAGCAACAAAGAGTAAATAACATCATTGGGATGGTTGGAGTTGCTGGAATGCCAGGTCTAGTAGGAACAATGGGAGCTGGAGTTGAAATTCAGAATCCAGGCGCATGTCCTAATGTAGACGTCCGTCAAATACCTCCTGAACATAATCGGCCTCCTCCTGGAACATACCCTGGTGGAACAGGAAACAGTATCCCATCGTTTATGGAAGATCCAAGTGGGTATCTTGCTCAACAAACTGCTCTGTTGAACAGCACAATTTCCCGTCAAACGGGCGTGAATCCTGTCAGCAGCGGAACCAATTTTGTATGCAACAGCCCAGCCAGGAATACAGTCTCTGAGCAGCCAACTCAGTTATTGATATCTCAGCAGCAACAACAGCCAACACAACTGCAAATTCAGCAGCAGCAGCAACAACAACAACAACAACAACAACAGATTCCTCAGCAAGTACCTACACCAATCACTTCACAATCGCAAACTCAACAGATACAGCATCTTCAACAACAAAGTATGCAAACTGCAGCTCATCAGATACAACTGCAACATCAAATGTCCCAACAACAGTCACAACAGCAGATTTCACAAGTAGCTCAGCAAAATCAAACTCAACAGCAACAACAGCAGCAGCAGTCGTCAGTTGTATCAGGTGTGGTGGTGAATTTGCCTACATCCTGTTCATCGCCTACTGTGGTTGGAGTTCCACTTCCAAGTAACATAATTTTGCCGAATGCCAAAGGAATCTATACTACAAGAAGTAATGCTACTGTAAATGGCTCTCCTCAACACTCCTTAATCTTCACTTCTCAGCCTCAAAATCTACTACCTCTTCAAAACTCAGGGACATACACTATGCATCCTGCTCCACATCTCCAACCTGATAGTAGTGTGGTTACTGATGCCAACGCTGAAGCTCATGCTGGGTGCCAAGGTTGTGTTGGAGCCATTCATCAACATCCAATTGTTTCTGAAGCAGCTGCAATCTTATTTCACCAGCAACAACCTCATCAACAGCAACCTCAGCAGCAGCCACCTCCTCCAGCACCTTCACTTCAGCAGCACCCACCTCAGCAACAACCTCAACAAAGTCAACAAGTAGCTCAGCAGGCTGCTCACCAACAGTCACAAACACCTCAGCACCAGTCACAGCAATCATCTCAAATAGTTGGCCATGAGCATGGTGCTGCAAATAGAAGTCACAGTGAGACTAATGAATTCAAAAACCAGGAGATGACTTCTAATTCTTTAACGCCTTCACCCGATGAGAGTCCTGTAACATCCTCTACTTTCACTGATCAAACTACTGTAACACAAAGAAGACATCACCAAACAAGTGCAAATGATACTAGAGGTCCAATTCAAGGGGGTACTGTCAGTACAAGTAATGGTTCCCCTCTGATAGAGAACTTCAGTGGTAGTACTATTACTGTTATTCCCCAACCAGAATCATCCCCTGCCTTATCTTCCTCATCCTCAACACCAACACCCCCATCACGACCAGAAACAGCGTCTAGTACCAATGGTGCAATTTCTTCATCATCATCTCCCTGTGCATCTTCTTCATCTACTGCATCATCACCTTTTGCTGCTCCGAGTGGAAGCCCACCATATACGTATGCTACTGTGTCATACCAGCAATCACCTCTGATTAAAAATGATACAAATACAGTGGTTTATTCTACTTCTGCAGCTACCGTCAGGCAACATAATAATGCAAATAACAGTAATAGTAATAATAACAACAACAATTCTTCTCACAGTAATGCCCGACCTGTAAATGAAACTTTCTGTCACCATGTTCTTGATCAAAGGATGACTCCAGTACCGTCTGCCAAATTCATCACCTCGGCTAATGGAACTTTACATGCAATGGTTACCACAATGGCAAGCGGTCACACTGTCAGCAGCAATACAATTACTTCAGTTTTAGCAGGACGAACAAACACTGCAACAGTCTCAGTTGGAAGTCCAGCCCCTACATCAGCTCCTAATGCAATGCCGTCATCTGCTATGTCTGCAGCACCTGTGTATACAAGTCAGACTGCTGCTATTGTTTCTATTACACCAAGCCTTCCAAATTTGCAGCAGCAACAACAACAACAACAACAGCAACAGCAGCAACAAGCAGCAGCAGCAGCAGCAGCAGCAGCAACAACAGCAGCAGCAGCAACAACAGCAACAGCAGCAACAACAGCAACAGCAGCATCAATTACAACAGCAGCAATTGCAACAGTTACAACACCAGTTGCAACAACAACATGCTCAGCAACAGTTGCAACAACAGCAGTCACATAGTCAACCTCAACAGCAGCCTCATTTATCAGTGCAACAAACATCGCACCAATTGCAGCAACACATTCAACAACACATGGCACCTGTGACAAAGTCCCCATTGGAGATGGTTCAAAGTGTGGTGAGCAGTATACAGGTACCACAGAATATAATGAGCAATGCCTCTGTTCATCAAGCTCAGGCACAACAACAACAAACACCGCAACATCAGCAACAGCAGCAGCAACAAGCACAACAGTCGCCTCAAGGTGCCGCACAGACAATCATAAAGCAGTCTGGAGCACATGGTCTTCCTCCTGGCCACATACTTGTCTCTTCTGGTGGACAACTCATAATGGCGAATACTGGCAATGTTGTAGCTGCTGGACCAGCTGCAAGCATAATGGCACCAACTCATCAGTCATTGCCTGCTCAATCAATGGGCAAGCTCCCTGCTGTTTCAGCCAATAATAATGGAGCCACTGTAGCTACTATGCCCCCAATGTCTGTTTCTCCCATGGTAACAAGTGTGACAGCTGCTGTAACTCAAGTGATACCAGCTGTAGGTGTAGCGCAGCAGGTTCTTGGACAGCCCACAGTACTTGTAAACACATTATCTACTCCTTTGCTGATACAACCAAGTGTTATGACCATGGATGGCATGCAGAATACCGTTCAGATTCCTCATTTAGCTGTTGCAGGGAATGTTATTCATCATCAGCATCCTCATCAACAGGGCGGTCAGTTGGTTGAAACGGTTTCACAAGAACATGGCTTCAAGGACAGTAGCAAACAACTTCATACAGCGAGCTGGACCCCAACAAGCTCAACTACCTCTTCTGTCTCCTGACCCATCACATCAGATAACTGCTGCTGGCAGCAAGAAAAAAGGAACCAAAAAGCGGAAAGTTTCTCCTCAGACAGTCGCATCAATGTTGCATATTGCTTCTCAGCAGAATGCCTCAACAGGATTAGTTGTTCAGCAGCATCAACCATCCACTCAGCAACAACAGCAACAGAATTTCTCCCAGCAGAGCTTTACAGTATCTGGCCCAGCCCAGAGTCTGACGGCGGGTCCTATGTTGCAGGCTCTTACAATTGTGCCTGGAAAAGCCGGTGCACCTGCTCAAATTTTAATGAATGGCCAACCAGGAACAGCAACTGCAGCTACAACTGGACATTTTGGCACTCAACAGATCATTGCTACTTCAGCAACTTCGCAACCCACCCAGCAAATCAATTTGTTGCAACCTGTAAATCTTCTCAATGGTGCAACTGGAGTAGTTACACAGAATTTCCCCACATTCCAACAATTCATTGTGCCGGGTTTAGGTGGAATGGTAATGGCAACAACAGCTGATGGCACCACTACACTTCTTCCGGATACAACAAATCTTGGTGTGCAACTGCAACTTCAGAATGTGAATGGGCAAAACATCCTCACTCCAGTACAGAATCATCCTAGTAACAATACTGTTTTTAGTCATCCAGCTGCAGCAGGGCAGAGCATTCTGGCTGCAGGGCCAGCAGGCATGGTGATTCGCACTCCAGCAGCGACTGCTACAGGAAATAAAATAAGTACTCATACTGGAGCCTCTGCTGGAGGAAGCCCTCAGTTCTTAGCAACAGGATCCCCAAATCAGTTTCTAATGAATGGTACAGCATTCAGTGGGCAACTCAGCCCTCTGGTTGCTAGTGTCAGTCCAAACCAGCAAGTCTCCTTCACAACAACCTCCCCAGGCACTCGACCAGCTGCACCTGGCCCCACTCAGCACCCACCCCAGCAAGAGTACATACAGTGTGGGCAGATGGGTCAAACACTGGTTGTTCCCTGCACTGTAGCCACATCAACTACTCAGAACCATCAAAATACAACTGTTGTGCAACAGAACACTACTATTGTACAACAGCAGACAACAATGGTGTCGAATAATCAGCAGATAGTCGCAGGTCCTCAGCACTTTGTGCAAGGAGCTAGTGGAAACAATGCTAATAATGTGACTGCTGCACTAAATGTGAATCAGAATTACATTCTGAGTAACAACAGTAACAGTAGTAGTGGGGGAGAGAAAGTCCATCAGTCAGTGCATCAGAATGTAAGTCAGACAACCATATCCTCAAGACAAATTGTGACCACTCAACCTCCTCAAACACATGGACCTCCTATGATGAAACATTCTGTGTCCACACAAACTGCTGTCAATCAAAGTGTCCAAGCATCAGCTTCTGCTGCAGTTATGTCCAGTGCACTTGTTGTCACAACTAACAATACTTGTCAAACTTCAACAACTAGCAGTTGTTCAGGGAGCCCTCCTGACACCACAACTCATAGTCCTGTGGATCCAAGTGTAGGCATTGATGGCGGTCATCCTCAGAGCCCTACTGCAGACACCACTACTCACTCGACAGGTGTTGGCAGCACTGATGACAGCTTGTCTTCACCATCCCCATCATCTTGCACAGTCACAGGCTCCTGCGGTGATGCATCTGGGCGTCAACAGACTCCTTCTCAAGTGGCCATGCCAATGGTGCATTGTGTCTCTAGCAGCAATGAGCAGATAGAGGCTGTCATATCAGAACAAACAGAATTTGATTGGAATAACAGCAAGGTGTTTGTGAATCCAATTACAGCAGACGGAGACAATAGTAATAATCAGTTTACTAACAAATATCTTACTGGGGGTGCAGATGTGGTTATTAGTGTGGGACAACAAAGTCATCAGGGTTGTGGGGATAAAACAGCTGCAGGAGTGTTTGTAGAGTCTTCAACAGTCGCTGCGGGTTTGGGAATGGCAGCTTTTGGTGACCTGGCCAAGCAGCAAGAAGTAGTAAGCACAAGACAAATTTTTGAATTTACCACCCCTGAACTTCGAACTAATGATGGAACCAAATTGGGCCCAACAATCAACATCACCACTGTGGAAAGATCAATGAAGAGAAAACATGGTGATTTATTGATTATGGATACCCATACGAAAGAGATTCACTTTGATGATGATGAAGGTATGTTTCTCTAAAATATTTAATTTAGTATTTTAATTTCTTTTTGAAAGAGTGTTTGTTTTGGAGAGTAAATAAAAGGATTTGTTTCCTTCATAGTTATTTAAAAGTAAACTGTGAATTTCAAGTACATTCTTTATTAATCTTCATTAACAATTTGCAATAAAATTGTATATTAAGTTATATTTTAAATAATGTAGTACCATATTTTTCTTAATTTTTATTAATAATGTGTCCATATTTTATTGATTCCAAATGGTAAAATAAAGTTAATGTGATATACTGCTACCATTTCATAAAAGAAAGGGTTTGATGATCATTAAAAGAGTATTTCCATTATTTTCTATATCTAATTGTGTGAAGTAATCTGGATTTTTCCTCTTGAAATGTAAAGAAATCATTTTGATTGTTTATTGCATGAGCATTTGTTCGTCAAATTTTGTCATTGCTGTTTTCAGTGGAAACATGTAAAAATAGATTTTTGTGTGTAATTGTAATGTGTGTATTGATTGTAAAGAGATGGTATTTGTATTGTGCATGAATATTTTCATTTTTATGATAATGGTGTGTATTTTTCGTGCTTTTACTGGATTCCTTACTATGCATGCTAACCATGAGGCATTCTTCCTTTTCTATCCATTGAATGTTAGTAATGGGTGTCAAGTTTTAGAAAATTTACATTTGTTTAAATCAGTCTTTGTGATGTTTAAAAAAATTGCATTTTTAACGATCACTGTTATGTAGTTATTGTAAAGTCAAACACATTCTTCATGTTCATATTTGTAGTTAGTCTGTACCTAACAAATACGATATCTTGGTGAAGATCAGTTTCATCAGTATGTAAACATTTGATAAGGTAAGTGAGACTCAAAATATTAGTCTCCTAGAAATTCATATATGTACACGTGCTGTCCCAGCTGTGACAAGGTATATTTAGTATCTCAAATTGATTAGTATTAGATGATGATTTTATTTTTCATTAAGACGTGCTCTCTCTTAAGTCTGGAAAATTTAATTCCCTGTCTGTTAATTCCTTCCTGCTGTTCTTCTACCATTTCGTCTTATTGGCAGACAAACTCCTGAGTTTGGCAAATTATTATTATTATTTTTTTTTTTTTTGGTCATAATTTTGCTGTTGCCATTTAGATTCAAGATCAAAAGGCCACTTGCATGTTAGGCATTTCTATATTACCTTGGGGAGGGGGGATATTTTTCAATACCTTGCTCTTACCTCCATTTTCCACATGCATTGTTAATGCTTCTGCTTTGAAACATTGGTACTTCAGGCTCTCCCTGCTGCTTATTTTAAACTTTCACAGTGTGTTGTGTTATTCTTTAGTCTTGAAATTAAATGCTAAAGAATATTTGAAGATCGTGTGTTAAATAGTACTAGGACCACTGGTGAAGCTTTGGTGTGGGGTTGCACAATGCTCTTGTATGACTTGCTTTCTTAAGTCAAACAATCGCTTTTTAAAAAAAAAATTTACCAAATAACTAATTGCATCTACAGAACCATATTTTTTTCCCTTTTTTGCTGTTTTGTTGTAATATTCTGTTAATCATTTAATTTTCAAAAAGTCACTTTCACCATTAGATGAAATAGCTTAGCATGTTCACTTTGATGTTTCCCACTGTCAAAGAAGACACATAACAAAGGATTACAGTGAAAAAGACAATCGTTCAAAACGTATGAGAAAATTAATTTTCATTAAATCTTCTAGAACAAAATAATGTTCTGCATTTTAGTAATTTCTTTCTGATTGCCTTCTTTGTGGTGTGTCATCTCTGGAGACATAATCACTGCTTTTTGATTAGTGGTATCTTCTTTTATTTGCCTCTGTATGGTGGAATTATGTGGTATATGCCTGAACTGTTTCAAGAAAAATGTCTGATCAAGAAATCATTTTTCACTGGATTCTCTGAGTATTCATTTTAATGACAATTTTGAGAAACAGTTGAATTCACACCATAGAGAGATATAATTACCAGATAAATCATTGTGGGTGATAAGCAGTTGGTTGGCAGACCTTACAATCAGCCCCTATGTGTCATATGCAGACCCATCGTCAGGCTCTTCAACTGACAAGGGGAAGGTGAGCGAGACGAATCAGACTCAGGAAAAACATGGTGGCTTCTCAGAAGGGGACTTGGTGTGGGGTGCAGCACGAGGCTGCCCCGCCTGGCCAGGTAAACTGATGGGCCATGCCTCTCCGGGCAAGGTATTGGTGCGCTGGTTTGGAGGCGAGCGCACGCTTGCCCAAGTAGATGCCAGCTCTCTCAAGACGCTGTCTGAAGGCCTCGAGGCTCTCCACAGGGCCAGGAAGAAGTGCCGGAAGTGAGTCCTGCGGCGTTTCTCCTCCCTATGTTTTGACAGCACCAAGAACTCCCCTAAACCCTTAGTTCAGGCCTGCACAACTCTTGTAGCAGAGCATGTGCTGAATTTTAGATCTGGAGTTTACCAAGGGCTACGTAGCTCAAATTAGGACATGCTTTGACCACAAATTTTGAAACAACATTGAAAATCGTAGAGGGGCAAAAAAATTCTACCATTCATGTAAAATATTCGTGCAAATCAATAAATAAATATCGCTCTCAACTCTCTTTAATCAATCTGCCATAAAGTGCAAATGAAATATGCCTTCAAAACATTAAGATCTAACAGATGAGAACTTTTAATGAAGTTCCATCATTTAAATTTATTTTTTTTAAAAAGGGGGTGAGGGAACGCAAGATAGTCTTTTGGTGTGAATTTGGATGGATCCACAGTTACATTGCGGGCCTTGTGACAAGTTGTGCAGGCCTGCTTTAACCTTTAAAACTGAGTGAGTCATTTCCTCATCTTACTTGTATTTCCATTAACAATAGCACAGCACACTCCTGAAAAAACTGATCTTCCTCAAATGAACTGATATTAGTCCTAATATAACCACTATATATATTTCCTTTTTTGTTTCACAAGGTAGAGTATAGTGTCAGAAACTTTGTTCTAAATATTGCAGTTTTAATTGAGCATTAGATGGAAGTATTTGTTTTTGTAATAACTTAAAGTATATATACTTTCAAAAATGTTTATATTTGGTTTCATACTTTATTAGTAGTCAATTTTGGACCTCATTAACCTAATTTTGTTTTATGGTGTGTGATAGACAATTTGTTTTTAATTTGTCTGTAATTGCTAGATATGTGTAGTATTGTTCTCTTGTAACTGGTAAACATATAATAGTTAATTATTCAGCATGGGTCAGACCATTTTTTTTTTGTATTTGTAGTTAGCATAATTGTAAATGTTTAGATTTTGTTGTATTGCCTTGCTATTTCATTAACTTAGTATCTATTTTGTGTACTTTTATCATGCCTTGTGTCTAACTGTAAAATTTTGAATGATTAATTTCAAAATATATTATTTCCTTTCAGAAGTCGTAAACTGAATAGTCAACTTCAAAATGCCATTCAAGAAGCAATGCTGGAGTTGGATCGCATGAAAGAGCAGCAGCAGCAGCTGCAACAGCAGCACCAGCAGCAGCAACATCAACAGCCACAACAACAGCAGCAACAACAACTACAGCGAGACCAACAGCAACCATTGCCACCTCCTGTGGTTGCTGAATCCAGTATTGTAGAGGCAACTTCAGAAGCATCAACTAGGTCAAGAAGAAATCATCGGTGACCTTCTTATATTTGCTTTAGTCAGCAAAACACCCTTCAAAATGTGCAAATAGTGATGCTGAATGTAATAAGTTGTGAAGGTCGGAAACGAATAAAGAAACAGGAGGCAAGAAGAAGATACAAAACGTATGTTCTTTCTTGCAAATTATTATTAGTATAGTAAGAGATGTTTTCTGTATGTTCTATTTCTTAATTTTGTATAGTTTATTTCTAAACAAAATATCATACTTCTTCAATATACTTTTCATTGGTATTTTTAAGTCTGTTTTCATAATTATCAGATGAATTGTCTGTGAATATGATGTATATTGTACCTCAGAACCAATATAACCAGAACCAAGAAATTATTTAAATGGGCTATGGTGTAGTTAAATGTCAGGGAGGAAATTTATCTATTTTTTGTAATCCAAAATGGTTTGTTTTGTTTCTCTCATTGTTTCTGTTCAGCTTTATATAAAATATCGTTTGTTTTTTGGGTCTGCCTACTAACTCTTGTCATCACAAATATGTATAAAAAAGAAATAATTTCATCATATTGTGGCAGCACAGATGCGGGCAAGCCACAATATATCACTTAGTGAGTCAGCAAATAAAATTTGTGATGATTGGTGAGGATAAATAGACATATTTAAAATATGTCTTTGTCAAATTGGTATGTGCATATTGGTTTTATGCAGTATAAATCTCTGTTTAATAATTTCTCTGTTGTAAATCTTCTATTTATGAACCAATGGAGAAAAATTATAGTTTTTATTTGGAGACGTGGGACATCTGAAAACACGTGTAAAATGATATTTTCAACTATTTTGGAGAATGTCTTCCTGGGGGCTACACTTCTCCTGTTTCTTTATTGCTGCTGCAAAGAAAAGTGTTTGTGTCAAGTTGGATGTGTGTTATCATTGGATTGTCTCCTTTTTGAAGGTGTTGCTGACATTTTGACACTGATTGGGCTTTCATAAATGACAAAACTGCATCAAAACGTACATGTATAGTGCAAAGAAAGAGTATTTTAAAATGAACTACATAGGGATTTGTAGCAGCTATAATTTTAATTCATTGAATTTTTTTGTCTGTCTGCACAAACATCTTTTGTTTCTAGTCATTGTAAATGATTGTTTATATGAATATATATGTACATGTATATGAAATGACCAAATGGCATAAAAATTAACTAATGAGCATAGACAATAATTACAAAAGGTAACAGTTTGATAACATGGAGGAGGTTTGGACCACTTTTAACTATGTTTTGAATAGCAGTCTAGCTCCAATACGGTGTAGATTTAATTTAATTCTAAACTGATTTGTAATCTCTGTGTTATGATGTCTGTTGATGGCAAAGCATTAGATGCTTAAACTGTTTGTAGATAAATATGTATATTGTGTGTGTATGTGTGTGTGAATGTTATCGCAAATACTTTCTGTTCTCAGAAATGTGAATTCAGGGTTGGAAGAAACATCGGGTATTGTTAAGTGGCATTGATAGAATTATTACTTGGCCATACTACAGTATATACAAATATATACTACATATTTTTCATTACTTAGGATTGTATAAGTCATAATGATGTACAGTTTAAGGTGTAAAATTAGTCATCAATAGACCTCATATTCCAAACCCTCACATTTCTTTTCATATTGTAGGGATTATTCCCAGGTAGGGTTGATTGTATTTTTAAGAATTAATTTCAATGCCATACATGTAATCTTTCAGATAAGCTTCAATATTTCTTGTATATAATGTATAGATATTTTATTATGATGTATAATGAATTTTTATTTGTAAAATATGCTTTAACATGGGTGTATTGTAAAATGGCACAGACAAGCCCTAATATTAATGAATGTGAATGGTGAGAAAAATATTTTTATTTATACAGAATATGTTTTAATGAATCACGCATTACTGTGTGTAACGGTGATGCATTGTAGGAATTTAACATCACAGACTCAAGTCCATAATATAGTTCGAAGTATTATAAATAACTTTGTAATTTTTTATGGATTATTTTTACCAAGCACACCCTGGTTCATCTGATATTCTTTTTGTTGTATTTATTGAAATACAAATTGAATATACTGTGCTTCCTCAAACTGTGTATGTAGCTTCCAGAATAATATTATAAAAATAAAATTAGTCTGCATCATTAATTGCACAGTGTATATATCACTCAAATAATTATTTGTAGTGTTCCTTACCAATACTTTTCACAGAATTCATGTATCTTAAATGTTGAAAGATTTATGCTATAATATGCATGCGTACAGTATGTATGCATCATGTCCCGTACCTCTGTATCAGTTTAAATGTCACCAATGTATGAAATCACAGGTGGTTATATCTGTAGATCAGTGTGCACATAGTGCAAGTTACAATATCACCTCATGCTTATATAATAATCAAGCTAGTGGGATTTTTTTCAGTGGCCTTGAAGCAAAGTAGTACTGCAATTGACTTCTTAATCATCCTAGTAATTTGCAGTAGACTGGACTGTGGTTATTCTATGTCCATTTGCCAAATGAGGAAGCACTGTAAACATTTTGTATAAACATGGAATTATTTTAAAGAAACAGCTAGCACTGCATGCTCCTCTTTTAATGAGCCTTACCTCCATTTTCATTTTCATACTGCAAATAGACTGCTTGTGCTGGTTATGAAGCAGCTGAAGTTTATTTCAGCTCAGATTTGTAATACATTACTTAATTGTTGTGTTTGTAAACACATAATGAACTAATACTGTGTAATTTGATATTTACATTTTAAGGAGTAAAATAATTACAATTAAAATTTGTACTGGCTGTCCCAAGTTACTTACATGAATAGGGTGTTACAACTTTTATTCAGTATCATAAAATGGAAGTGACATTGTCTCTTTTATTTCTTTTATTGATAATATAACATTAACTTGGAACTGGAGTAATAGTAATGCATATTCATGGAAAAGGTGCACACATGTCAAATATTATTCACTTTATAGGCTGAAAATTTGGCACAAAACAAATTAACTTTACCTAAGACAGAAATATAGTGATACTTGAAGGAATTTAATTTTACAAGCAGTATTCTTTAATGCTATTCCCCTGATTACACAGTAGCCTGTAGGGATGCAACTACCAAAATAATATGCCACATTAGAAATGTCTGTGTACATTGGCTAATTTGTACCTTAGCTGATACTCAGTTATAAACTGAATAAAAGTTTTTAATTACAAAAATTAGCATGTTCCTTATTGTCATGAGCCTAAAGTTTACAGTACCCGGTGTGCCACTGAATTATATGTTTTAAGTGCGCAGGATAAAGAAAATACAAGTCTGTGCATTTACATTTTACTTGTAACATACCACGTGAAAAATATAAATTACAAGAGTTGTACACTAATATTTTGTTGTCTTGTAATTTGGATATCTATGCTTGTAAGTACATGTAATGATGAATACTTGTGTTTCTCCATAAATGTGGTTATGTTTTACTCTAGTTCATGTTTTGTTTCATATTATTTTCAATTCCATATTTCCTTGTAGTTTGAATTATCCCATACCCATTGTTTTACTTGCAATTTTATTTCAAAGAAAATTTGTGATATCTTTAATATAATAGGTGGTACATATTCACTGTAAATTCAAATCATCACATCATACAAATGAATGGATTCATTTAAGTAAAGTTCTGGTGTGTAGAGTTTAATGTGGAAACTGTAGGCTCATCAACAAAAGTGCAATCACGTCTGTGAGGTTATTTTTGTTGTTTTTTATACTTGGTTCCTTACTAGTCCTTTAATTTTAAAGCACATGATTTTGTGTTGTTTTTTTTAAATATTTCTACAGTCGTTCCTGAGATAGCTCACATTCTTTTCTGTTTCTGATTATTGACACTTTCACTATTTCTTGAAATTCCTTTTCAACATTTTACGACTTTGTCCTCATATGCACAAAATGTGTCAAGTATTTGATTTCAGTGATACTTCAAAATGTTTTCTTCTTCTACATTAATCTCAATAAAAGGATTTGCATATTTAATTATTCTTTTGTATTCAACTTTGTTGACACAACTACATAGATATTATGTATGATGATATCAAAGAATGCATTGCCGCACACCTGTTTCATTGATTATAGTTGTAATTTTAAAAAAGAAAAATTAAGCATGTCTAACCCAGTGCACTGGGGCTGATATTCATTAATATATTGTTTTTCAATAATTAGTGCTCCCATTTCATGACCACGTTATTATCCAGCTTGTTAAAGCTGGAATTAAGTGAGTGGAAGGAAGTTGCATCCCAAAACAGAAGTCGAGTACCATTTGTCAATTCCAATATTAAAGACTTTAAGACTTCAATACAAGCCAACAATACATATAACTGTCACATAAAAGATTGTATAATAATAACAACACAAAACAACTTTTCCAGAGGCTTTAATTACACAAGAGATCAAGCATTCAACCTTATTCTAACAACTTATATTTTCAATTAGAAAAGGGAGACCACTTTCTGGAAAACAAGGAAAAATCAGGGAATTTGTAGAGGAATCATTAGAAGTCTGGGAAAATTTTGAGAGGGTTCTAAAACCAGATATTATTGCTTAAAAATATCACAGGTTAACAATAACAACTATTATTTTTTGTTCAGTTTTTATTTGGTGAGAAAATATTGTTAATTTGTACTTTGTCATGGCAAAATCAGAGAGCTGACCAATAAGTATTGGGATAGCATTAATGTTTTCTTTAAATGGGGGTGAAATTACAAATCTCCTCAGGAAAAAAGTGTGAAAAACTGGAAAAATCAGGGAAATTTGGTCCAGAAAATGAGTGACCAGCCTGTACAAGTTTCTCGCTATTTCTTCTTGTTTTAAAAAATTAATTATATATGAAATGGGAAGGTTATGTGTGTAAGGCCCTAGAATTACAATAAATTTCCATGAATTCAGAAAAGTTTTATTCAATCACGACTAGTTTCAGGCTTTATTAAACATATTAATTAAACTACAAAGTGATTAGAATATTTAATATAAAAAAAGGCAGTAATTTCCCTGGAGGTTGGTAATAGAGAATTAGAAAACTGAACTTCATGAAACATAGCTGAGAAAATCACAAAATTCTATGATACATCAGGGTCCTTGAAACAAGAAAAAGTAATAGTGGAGAAAACACATTCACATAAACTCCATGAAGACACATTTATTTTGTTACAGTCACATTTAATTGATGCTTAAAAATTACCTCAAAGACTTGTATAATTACATTTTATAAGAATGTGTATATTTTTCTTTTTATATTCAATATTAAAAGTGTGCAAGTAAAATTTTAAAATAAAAGTAATATTAAATTGGGGTTACAAGAAATATTTGAAACAAAATGTCTGTGTAGGAAGCCATATTCCATGTATTGAGTAATTTCATATGTTGGTTACATTCAAATTTGTGTGGTACAAACTGTGAATATTTCATCATACGTCAGTATATCAAGTGTATAATAAAATACTTCCTATGTGAATATAAATGTACTTCCTTTGTCTTGTAAGTATGAATTTCCTTTTTTTTCACACACACATGAAAACATTTTCCTTCATTGGCCTTAAATACACATGTTCTGATGAGAGTCATTCATAAATATTCATGACTTGAATATATGATACGAAGAAACTCATCAAAAATTTGATTTGATTTTTCAAGTTTTGATAGTGCCTCTCTTCTGTAGTCATCCCTAAAGTTCAGAGAAACTTGATAAAATCAAAAGTATTTGTGACCAGTCTTTGAAATACTTGTGCAATATAAGAAGACATTGGTTTCAAAACCAAAGTTATATCTTGTATGAAATAATGTAGGTTATTACCTGTAAAATTTATTAGGAATATAAAGATTCAATAGAGAAAACTTGAATAGATGACTCAAATTATCGCTATCCTTAGTACTATTTCTACAAAATGATAATACTCTTGATATGATGTGCATGAAATTGAAGGAATTGGTATCAATATTTGCCATCTGTTCCTTGAATTATCCTTGTAACATATTGTACTGACTTTTAATTTCAGATCTTCCTCAATGTTCCATTGAGTGTTGGCATGTGAATTACTCCACTCACAGAATTAAAAATGAATACACACACTTAAAAATCATCATGTAATATGACAGTTTCTAAAAGAAACAATGTACTTATACCTCAATTTTAGCAGCTTGATGTATACAATATGCCTTTATTGTGCCCAGCATGTTCATATCGTGTAAGAGGGTAATGCAAGAAAAGGAAGATTGCTGATGTTCCCAGGATTTAAGAGTATCCTTCAATTAGAGTTGTGAAAATATATGCACTGATAGAATCCACAGATATTTTGTATATTATAACAACAGAATCAAGAAGACTGAAAAAACATGTTGGTCAAAAGTGTAATTTTTTAATTAATATTTGCTTCACTGGGTGATGTGAAGAAATTTTGAGATAATCCTCTGTCATGTGTAATTCATTAGATAGAATCTTTTATAGAAATATTTTCAGATTCTTTTTTAGTTCCTATTTACACAAAATGCGAGATCTTGATGTCTTTGACCACCATTTGAAATGATTACAACTATCAACTTTCTGTAATGTAGCAATTACAATGATATTATTGTGTGATGTGACTTAATTATTTTAAAGTAACATCAAATGTATGAGAGTGTAAAAAGATGTGTAGTTAGTTCATGCTTTGACCTATTTACTCTTGTGGCGAATAGTCTTCATTTCAGATTCCATCAAACACTTTTTGAAACATTTAGAGGCAAAGGGTTGACAAATATAATTGAGAACTGACAAAAGCAGATGTGTTGTAGAAAGGTCAGGATAAGATTTCTTTGGAAATTTGGTTTTCATGTACGTATGTTGCATGATCGCTAGTATCTGTCTCTATCAGAACATATATAAATACTTATATTACCTTTGATTAGGTTGTTGGGTAGATACATGATTCTTGCCATGTCCTGGAACCAGATGTTAATTCCAAGCAAAAAGATGGTCCTGTCCATTTAATTGGCCACAATTCTTGCAGTTTTGTGGCTAAAAATAAGGACATGAATTTGAAAACTCAACAAAATTAGAGAACTTATTATTGGAACTAAAATATAATTTTTGGAATCATATCAACCTATGGAATGTATTTTGGCAGTAACAATTCTTATGTGATTTGGTAAAAAGGTTTGTGACAAGTAAATTTCAATTTTAGGCAGTGTTTGTACTAATTTTTTAAAGATATTAGATATCCATGTTTCATGACTTCATAAAATTATTTTCCATTTGTTTTACATTGTTACGAAAGAGAAGGGAATATTTACTATGTGTGAATCTGTTATATATTTGACAGATATAACCAATTTTTTGTGTTAGCTATAGTTAAGTATTTTTCATTGCCATAAGCCAAAAGTTCAGAACAAAGTTAAAGTATTCAAAATTTCAAAATAAAATTATATCAATAATTTGTTTATACTCAGGAAACATTTCGTTGCAGTTGATTTAAAAAAGATGTGGATTTCTAGGTACATTAACTTTTTATTTGATGTGAAAACAGCCTAATGAAAATATTTTTCGGGAGACAGAAATACATCAAAAAGGTTACTATTGTTTAAAAATCTCTTGTTATTAAATTAATTATCATTATTCACAGCATAATACAATTTTGATGTTTTGTTTGATTTCGAAAAATAACCTTTATTGGTAAATAAATTGTTACTTACAAACAACCTATGGCATGATATAGATTTTCACAACAGAGGCAGTGTGGGTGCTATATAATGCTATAAATAGGTTACAAATGTTATGAGGTTATTATTTTATTTATTTTGATGAATTTCTGAGACATTGATCTTGTGCACTTGTAAACTACCTTAATCCATCAATATCCAATTCATTCACAAATCGAAAATTATTATTGCTAACATCTCTGTTTATGAATTATTGTCTTTACTCTACAAAATGGAAAGAAAACATAATGTTAAATAAGTATAAAGTAGTTATTTATAAATAAGTGTTTACGTGTGAATGTGACCAAAATGACAAATTATTCTTATGCAAGGATATGATGAGATTTGTCTTTGTGTTTATCTGTTACAGGATTTTTTTTATAGTATTTTTTTATAGTCATGAGATCAGTTTTCTTTTTTTCTTTTCTATTTCTGTAAAAATAGTTATAATTTACGTCTTGAAAATGTGTTAATACCATATCATCTTCATATAACAATTATTTGCTTACAAATGTTTTATCCCCTAAATATTTTTTATCTGCAATTTTCCATCAATTCCCCACTTAAACACCATTCTTCCTCCAAAAAATAACATTGGAATTTTTAAATTTATAAAATTAATTTTGGCAAATCAATAATAAAAAACTAATAGGAAAGATTCTTGCAGTGTATCAACTTACTCCTTGTAAACTATTTTGTGACTTATTATACCCCCAGATAAACATGAAGGACAATTCTTTTATATTCATTTCCTTGCTGTAATATAGTTTATACATAGATCTATGAACATTGTACCTAGGATGCATCTGAGAGCTTAAATTATTCTGGAATGAGATATTGTTGTGTATTTGAGGTAATTCCTGTAAATGTATGAAAGATATTATTCTGTATAAAATAGAGTTTTAGGGTTTGTGGTTAAAACCAGTGAACCCTAATAAATAAAAGAGGAAAGTGCTATAGCATCTCTGAGATGCATGCAGTAAAATAGAAATTATTGTAATATTATATTAGAATATTACTAGAGAATTCTTTTGCAGCTGTAAATGAATAAAATTGCTTTATTGATACATATATTCTCACAAACAATATATAGTCTGTTCCATCATTTTATAACAAAAATAATTTATATTAACCAGCCCTACATTTTGTACCCAATTGTTCCTTCATTTTATTTTATTTTTTTTTAACAGAAAAGAAACTAGCATTTCATTAATAAGAGCATAAATTGTTTTAATGCAGTTATCCCTCCAGTATTGATAAATTAAGATAAACTTTCCATGCAGTAATGCTTTATTTTCATTATAAGTTACTCAAAAATGTAAAACTTTTGCTTGTTTTTCATTCATTATAGTATTTGAAAATAAGAATTAGAAAAAAATTGAGACTTTCAAAGCTACATTGATCCACACTGTATTATTAGTCAATTGAGATATTTAGAACACAGGAATATTAATAAAAAATGTATCCAGTGCACACAGGTTCTTAGGTACATTAAAAAATATTGGTCATAAGTCATAAATCTGAAATGAAACTAGAAATGTCAAAAATTCATTATTTTTGCCCCATATGATATTCCACTCAACTCTAGTATATGTTTAAATAGATTTATTAACTTAAATTATTATTAAATCCCTACAAATGACTTTTTAATTAACATGGTGAATAATGGGAATCTGTGTTTTGTACAAATATAAATATTGTAGATAGTTCAAGATCAAAAATTTAGTTTTGTATTTACAATAAACAGTCTGGATTATCCTAAGCTTCATCATATTTGGAATCTGCAACTTAAGTTCATGGTTCACAGAATGAAGTATGTAGGGCAGTATAGACTGCTCAATTGATCTTCTCGTTTGTGAGTCACTCTTTATATTACGAACTTGGAAACTTAGTAATGAGAATTCTTGTTTCTGGCTGCATCTTTCTTTTCAGGGTATACCTGCAGTTTTTACATCAATTTTGTCTTCCTTCCATGAAGCTATTATTCATAAATATATTTTATTACATTACCTGAAAATCTCCACAGAGGAAACCAAAGTGGTACCCTTCCAGTGGAAAGAAACTAAGATGAGTGAAGATTGAGAGACAAACAATAGAACAGTGATCAAAATTCCAATATTCAGGCAAAAACAATGGATTAAATTCTCAAGATTTGTAACACAAATTTCAAAATAGAGGAAGTGAGGTACAAATAATAATAATTAAATAAACAAGTCACAGGACCCCAAATTAAGAATTCTCAATATGACAGCCAAGAAATTGCTATTGTAACACTCAGAAACCAGGATTCTGAAATAGAGGGCCAACTAAAGGCTGGAAGCAGTTTAGACTGAAGAATTTCCTTGAATGCACTAGACTGAATCAACGGGAACAAAAACATAAGGGAAAGGCTTAAGACAATAATAGTTCTTATTGAGTCACATACACAATTACAGTCAGGTTGCTTATTACTTATATTACTATTTAATATCATCAGAGGAAACTGTTGTACCTTTGAACATTTTAATCCATATTTAAATCATATTTATTTTAATTTTTTATGTTTTCAAAGTATGATATTTAAAGAAGTTTATATAGTATAGTATTGAACCGCTTCCTTAATATGAAAAACATACAACGGTTTTGAAAGCAAAACCAACACTTTGAAAATTGTCCAGATGGTGCTGTTGTACGATTGAACACACTTTTTAAGTATATTTAAAGAAAACCGAAAATAGTTCTCTTCATATCTCAACACATCTAAGATTTATGAAAACATAGCAGAGCCCGGCAGACGTTGTTCTGTTCTTTATCTCTCTCTTTCTCCTTCCTTTTTCCTTTCTCTGTCCGCCTCTCTCACCGTCTCTATCTCTGTCTCTCTCTGCGCCTCTCACTCCGCTTCTCTTTCTGTGTCCCTGTCTCAGTCTGTGTGTGTGTCTCTCTGTCTCTACCTCTCTCTGTCCCTCTCATTCGCATTTAGTTGGCAGATTCTGCATGTCTAAGGTGGGGTAATTTTGAGAAGCCGGAACAGCAAAAATGTATTAGAATGTTCCAGAAGATCTCATCCCGTAGATTACGTGAAAACGTTTCTTTGAGGCCAAAGGCATCAAGATTTTAATTTTTAACGCCCTAGAACGCTTCGTTTAGGAGCTATTTAATGACAAAAATTCAAAAATCCTACCGAGTGTTGTAATTGACATGAATATTTGTTAGTTTTTACTTTCCCGAATACATATGTATATATACGGAGTATTATACATAGTATAAGGAAAATCGATTTCGAAATTTCAACAGAAATTGTATTGGGGTTCCCTGATACCGGAAAAGTCCCCCCCCCCAATGTCAGTCCATCGGTCTGTGAATACCACTAGCGCCTAAACCATAAGTATGATTTCTTCCAAAATTGATATTTTCTGGTCAATCTGGTTCCACTTGAGGCGTCAAGATTTTGAACAATTTTCTTCAAAGTTTGCAGGTTCTTAACATGGACCCCCCGGAATTGGCAATTTTAAAAAATTACAAAAACCAGATTATTTCAATAACGGCTCCAAATTTTTACTTTCCAGTATACGTACATATATACGGAGTGATCTAAGTAGTATAGGGAAAGTTATGTAATGCTGCGCGAAAAAAACGGCGGATTTTCAGCAGAAACTAGTGCTACAGAATTGCACAGACTTTCCCGTATTAGATTTCTATTTCCTTGGGTCACGGCTAGCTATTCATACTTGCCACATACTCTTGCCAGCTGCCGTCTATCGCCGTCCACACTACATATTTTTGACATTTTATTAATTTTTCGCTTGCCTAGTGGTAGAACGTAAGATTAATTTTAGAATATTAAAGAACACTAAAACCTCGACCTAAATGGCAATTTTCTTTGACAAATTTGGAGTCGTTTTTAAGAAAATGACGTTTAAGCGCAACTAAAAATGCGAATTTTGAAGCACTTTTTTACAGAAAATTTATGAGTTTTCGAAAAACTACACTTGAAGTTATTTGAAGCATTTTAACTTACAAATACAATAATGTTTAAAAATTTCCGGAAATGTGCATATTAACGGTGTGAGAGATCTTTCAAAAAAAATACATTTGTTAATTTTTGCAAAAACCAAAAAATACCCCAAATTGAACTTTACGTCATATTAAAGAGTGCAATTAGTTCTATCCGTTCGACAAGTTTGAAGCAAGCATTTGGAGCCATTTTCGAGAAAATGGCGTTTGAGCGTTTCTGAAAATGCGGAATTTTGATCTTGTTTTCACAGAATGCTATTCAATTTTCGAGAAACTTTATTTGACATTATTTAAAGCACATGTACTCATTAATATAATAATGTAAACAAATTGCCGCTAATGTAAATATTAACGACCTAAGAGACAAGTCAAAAAATTACATTTTTGTAATTTGTGAAAAAACGAAAGAATAGAGCACTATGGTGTAATGTCATATTATAGACCATATTTAGCACTATCCCTACAAAAAGTTTAAAGAAAACATTTGGAGCCGTTTTTGAGAAAATCTGGGTTTTGTAATTTTTTAAAATTGCAAATATTGCGCAAAAACTACTAAAATTTTCAAAAAAATGTACATGACCTTAATGAAAGAACTCACTTTGGACAACAAATTTTATTTGAAGAAAAAATCTCGATCTTCAATTTTGTAGTTGTAGGAAGACGCCGAAAAAATTCCAAACTTTTGTAATTTTCGAAAATTCAGAGTATACCGTGAAAATTTGATCTATGCCACCTTTATAAGTGTATTTTACTCTATTCTTACTGGAAGCTTCATGTAAAGTACCCCCAAATGTTGAAGAATGTTTTTCAAAATCGCGGCGCCTCGAGTGGAAGCAGATTGATCGGGGAATATCCATTCTGGAAGAAATCGCACGTATAGTTTAAGCGCTAGTGTTGTTCACAGACGGACGGACGGTCGTTTTGAAAAGACCCACATTTTCGTATCAGGGGACCCCAAAACGTGCATTTCCGTTAAAATTTCGAAATCGATTTTCCGCAGCATTACATAACTTTCCCTATACTACGTATATTACTCCATTTATTCGTACGTATACGGGAAAGTAATAATATAGCAAAGGATAGAGTTATGCTTTCTTGATCCTGTATTTTCGCATGGACAACTTTAAGTAGAGATCTGGAAAGTAAAATGCGTTTGTAATATTTTTGTGACTATCAAGGAAAGCGAAAAGCTGTCAAGGAAGATCGTATAATTGCTTCAAATATTTTTAAGGAATTTTTGTAATTTTTGGAAAAAAAATACCCCAAAATGAACTTTACGTCATATTAAAGAATTTAATTAGCACTATCCGTTCGACAAGTTTGAATAAACAATTTGGATCGTTTATTAGAAAACGGCATTTGAGCGTTTCTGAAAATGCGGAATTTCGAGCACAAAGGATTCCTGTGAAAAAGAGCTTCAAATTTCACATTTACAGTAGCGATGAAACGCCATTCTCTTAAAAACGGCTCTAAATTATTCAAAGAAAAATGCAATTTAGGACGAGGTTTCACTGTTCTTTAATATTCTTAAAATTATATTTCCGATCTACTATTAAGAAACCAAACAATTAAGAAAGTTTTTAAAAAAAAGTAATTTGGTCGGCCATAAATGGCAGCTGGCAAGAGTATGTGTCAAGTCGAAATTGATAGTCGAGGCCAAAGGAAATAGAAAATTAATACGGAAAAGTCTGTGCCATTCTGTAGCACCAATAGATCATTATCAGGGCCAAGCAATTAATTTTTTTCTCCCGAAAATGCGCCGTTTTTTCGCGCAGCATTACATAACTTTCCCTTTACTATGTATATTACTCCGTATATACGTATGTATACGGGAAAGTTGAAATCGCTACCTTCAATATTTTAGTTTAGGAAGATACAGAAAAAAATTAAACTTTTGCAATTTTTGAAAAATCAGGAATTTTAAGGAAAATCATACCCGTACCATTCTCTTAAATGTCCTTTACACTACCCGACAACAATATTTAATAAAAACTAGTGGTGCTACAACTGTACATACTTTCCCGTATTATTGGAAGCAGCTACGTAGAATTGAAATATTGCACTTTCTGCACTACTATATAACATCTTAGCTATTATCAGGGCCGTAGCCAGGATTCTTTCTCGGGAGGGGCTTCCAAAATTTAAACTAGTGGTGCTACAGAATGGCGCAGACTTTCCCGTATTAGTTTTCTATTTCCTTGGGTCTTCGCTAGCTATTCGGAATTGCCACATACTCTTTCTTGCAAGGTGCCATCTGTCACCGCCAAAAACACATTTTTGTGTCATTTTCTTAATTTTTCGGTTTCCTTTTGATAGAACGTAAATATTAATTTTAGAATATTAAAGAACACAAAACCTAGTCCTAAATGGCAATTTTCTTTTAAAAATTATGCGCCGTTTTAAAAGAAAATTGCGTTTTAGCGCTACTAAAAATGCGAAATTTGAAGCTCATTTTCATAGAAAATTTTTGAGTTTTCAAAATACTTTATTTGAAGTTATGTAAAGCACTTACACTGACAAATATAATAATCTTTACAAATTTTTGCTGGTAATGTGAATATTAAAAATGTAAGAGATCCTTCAAAAAATTACATTTATGTAATTTTTGGGAAAACAAAAGATAACTCAAAATAAACTTTATGTCATATTAAAGAGTGTAATTATCACTATCCGTTTCAAAAGTTTCAAGAAAAAATGTGCAGCCATAAGTGAGAAAATGGTGTTTGAGCGTTTCTGAAAATGCGGAATTTTGAGCTACTTTTCACAGAAAACGGTTGTTTTCGAGAAACTTTACTTGACATTATTCAAAGCTCATGTACTCCTTAATATAATGTCAACGAATCAAGGCTAATGTAAATATTAACGACGTGAGAGACAAGTCAAAAAATTACAATTTTGCATTTTTTGAAAAAACAAAAGAATAGAGCTATATCGCGTTTTTGTCATCTCATAAAATACATTAGGCACTAAACCTACCAAAAGTTTAAAGAAAAAATTTGGAGCCGTTTTTGAGAAAATCTAGTTTTTGTAATTTTTTAAAATTGCACATATTGTACGCAATATTGCGCGTAATCTACTAAACTTTTCAAAAAATTGTATAAGACCTTCATGAAAGAACTCACTTTGTATAACAAATTTTATATAAAAGAAAAATATCTTCAATTTTGTAGTTCCAGAAAGACGCCGAAAAAAATTGAAACTTTTGCAATTTTCGAAAATTCAGAGTTATCCGTGAAAATCGGACCTATGCCACCTTAATAAGTGTATTTTACTCTATTTTTCCAAGAAATTTAAAGAAAAATTTTGGAGCCGTTTTTGATAAAATTTTGAAAATGTCCGAGGGGCTTCATGTAAAATTTTACAGAATCTCTTTCAAAATCTCATAGCTTCGACTAGAACCAGATCGACCGGGGAATATCCATTTTGGAAGAAATCGTATGTATGGTTTAGGCGCTAGCAGTGTTCACAGACGGACGGATGGACAGACAGACGGACGTTTTCCTTTCAATTGTTTTTTCGTTATCAAGGACCCACAAAATAGGGATTCTGGCTTCACCACGTGTTAGGAGATTTTTTTAATTTAGCAACTGGATTTATCTACTTTTTCGTTACCAGGGCCCTGTAATAAGAGTTTTGCTTCCGAAAATCGTTTTTTTTGCGCAACATTACATAACTTTCTCGTATAGTATACGTACGTACGTACGTATAGTATACGGGAAAGTAAAAATTGATCCCACTTTTTTTTTTCAAAATTTCGAAAATGTCCCAGAGGTTTCATTAGAATCAGAGGAACAGCTGAACGTTTTAGGCGCCGTCATGTAGGCGTTATAGACAGACGGCAATCGTTTTACGTCAATCACTTGTTCAGTATCAAATGAAGGATCCACAGAACATGAATTCCGACTACACAGCGTTTTGGAGAAAGTAATTGACAGGGACAAGATTTATTTTTATTTTCGTTACTAGGGTCCGGCAATATGAGTTTTTCTGTCAAAAATTCGTGTTTTTTTCTCACAGCATTACAATACTTTATCTGCGTAAGCAGTAGTGAAAAAGTAAAAACAATACAACAGAATTATTCAAAGTCTGGAAAGTAGATGTGAAATTTGGCGATAAACGAGTGAAGAAAATGAAACTACATTGTAGCGAACTGAGCTAGGATCAAAAACTTACTGATGGCGAACAAAGTTACGAACTTAATGATCATTGATCACTATGGATGCTTAGATATTGCCATTACACTGTTGATTGCCACATACAATGGCAATTTTGATAGCTTGCTGACGATGAAATTTACGAAGAAGCAGAAAAACTTCAATCAAAATACCCTGCAGATGTTACGGAAAATTTGTCTCATTTGTTTTTGCACAATTTTCAGCGAATCAAATTTCAGAACTAAGGTCTGTTAAAGATCTTGGAAACTTATAAATAATTGCAAACTGCGCATTATTAACAAGTTTTCTCGGTGGGTGAACAGTATTGATGTAATTTTTACTTTCCCGTATACTATACGTATAGGGAAAGTTATGTATTGCTGCACGAAAAAACGGCGGATTTGCGGCAGAAAAACTCTTATTACAGGGCCCTGGTAACGAAAAAGTAATAAATCCAGTTGCTAAATTAAGAGAAAAAATCTCCGTGGTGCAACCAGAATCCCTGTTTTGTGACTCCTTGATACCGAAAAACCAACTGAAAGCAAAACGTTTGTCCGTCTGTCTGTCTCTCTGTCCGTCTGTGAACAACGCTAGCGACTAAACCGTTCAGCCGATTTTCTCCAAAATTGCTACTTCCTGATCGGTCTGGCTGATCTCATGGTCCCTTGAATTCGAAACCGATATTTAAATTTTGAGGGGTACTTTACATTAAGCCCCCCGAATATTTCCGAAATTTTCTCAAAAATGGCCACACTTTTTTCTTTAAATTTCTTGTAAGAATAGAGTAAAATACACTTATTAAGGTGACACAGGCCCGATTTTCACGGATAACTGAATTTTCGGAATCTGCGAAAGTTTGAATTTTATTGGGCATCTTCCTCCAACTACAAAATTGCAGATAGAGATTTTTCATTCAAATAAAATTTGTTCTTTATAGTGAGTTCTTTCTTTAAGGTCATGTACATTTTATTGAACATTTTAGTAGTTTTCGCGCAATATTGCGTGCAATATATGCAATTTTCAAAAAATACAAAAACAAGATTTTCTCAAAAACGGCTCCAAATTTTTTCTTTAAACTTTTGGTAGGGATAGAGCTAAATGTACTCTATTAGATGACATAAACTTCATATTATTCTATTCTTTTGTTTGTTTTTTCAAAATTACAAAAATGTAATTTTTTTGACTTGTCTCTGACGTAATATTTACATTAGCGGCGCTTTGTTGACATTATTATATTAATGAGAACATTTGGTTTAAATAATGTCAAGTAAAGTTTCTCGAAAACCCAATTATGTTCTGCAAAAACTAGCTCAAAATTCCGTATTTTCAGAAACGCTCAAACGCCATTTTCTCAAAAATAGCTCCAAATTTTTTCTGCAAACTTTTGGAACAGATAGTACTAATTGCACTCTTTAATTCGGCGTAAAGTTTATTATGAGGTATTTTTTGTTTTTTCAAAAATTACACA
Organism: Acheta domesticus; assembly: GCA_031308135.1. Lineage (NCBI taxonomy): Eukaryota > Metazoa > Arthropoda > Insecta > Orthoptera > Gryllidae > Acheta > Acheta domesticus. The sequence goes on along the minus strand of JAHLJT010000631.1, from coordinate 105,150,299 downwards.
AATGCAATTTTCTTGAATGATCTCTCACATATTTAATTTGTACACATTTTTTAAACATTTTTACAGCAATTTGTAAACATTATTATATTTGTGAATGTAAGTGCTTCAAATGACTTCAAATGAAGATTTTTGAAAACTCAAACATTTTCTGTGAAAAAAGCTTTAAATTTCGCATTTTTAGTAGCGCTTAAACACCATTTTCTTAAAAACGACTACAAATTTTTAAAACAAAATTGACATTTAGGACAAGGTGTTTGTGTTGTTTAATATTCTAAAATTAATATTTCCATTCTACCATTAGAAAATAGATAAATTCGAGAAAATAAAAAAAAATGTACTTTGGGCGGCGATAAATGGCAGCTGGTTTCCTCAATGAAATCTATTTATCAAAACTATATCATAAGGTCATGCATTTTTTTTTTTGAAAATATGAGTAGTTTTTCTATGGTTTCATGACAAACATAATAGCTCACTGCAAATTTACTTCAGAAAGCAGGCATTTTAATTATTTTGTCAATTGAAGAAAGAAAGAAAAAGTTGAAAAATAGTATTTCTACTAACATTGATACAATTGTAAACATAAAGAAAACATCAAAATTGAAATTTTAATTTGTCATGAAATTGCAAATATGATATTTTATTCTCTGTAATCATTTATCGTAATAAATGTTTTCACTTCTTAAATTTTGTTTACAATCACGAAATTAAATTCATGGCATGCCCTTAATTAGGGGGCCCCCAAATTGTGCTGGTCTATGGGCCTTCTCCATTGAACTTAGGCAACTGATGCAACTGAAGTTAGGCAACTGAATATATGTGAAATATTAAAAAAAATGTTGAAACATATGGAAAGAACAAAAGGAAATAGACAATCTACCAAAGCTAGTCTTGAAATACCAAACTACAAATAGAAGTGAGCTAGGAAGATCAGTGAAGATACAGAGTAATCACCAGGCCTAGAGTTCAGGAGATCCAAGTGTCATGGTGATTTCTACTTTTATACCAAGTTCTACTGCTGCATCTTATATCAAATAGTACATCTTGATGAATTCTTGAACAGAAACATTTCTTCAGAAGGAAGTGTTTAATTTTATTTTAAAAGCTGTTTAATCCTATGTCTCCCAGATGTTTTTGTAATTTTTTCTATAATAGTATTCTTGAAGAATATGTATTTTTTCTGGTGTAATGTGCGTAAAGGTTGGTGTGCGGTTGGTGAAGGCTGTATACTTGACTTGTGTTGTATGAGTAAAGCTTGAGTTAAATTTGTACAATGTATTGTTATAGTTAAGTTCTTTTCAATCATGCTGACTTTGAATCTGTAAGGTAATAGAAGTATTTCAAGTTTTGTAACTTGGAGGCTACAGGACTCTGTTCTTTGTGAGTTCATTATTGTTGGGATAATCCTTTTTTGTATTTTAAAGGCATGCTTTCCTCTGGTGCTTTATCCCAGATTATTATTCAGTATTTGAGGGTTCATTGAACATTTGTAAAGTAAACTGTTCAGCCACTTTCAAGTATTCTCTTCCTTGTGATTATTCTAAAAGCATATTTGATTTTGCTTAATTTCAAGTTATTAGCTGTAAGATGTCAGTTCCACTTAAGTTTGGATTGAATAGTGATTCCAAGAAAATTTTTTTCTGTGCTTGTGTTGGTTTTGCCTTCTGGAGTAATATTTGGCGACTTATGTTGTATTGAGTGTGAGTTGTGGAAGGGAACTGTGATTGTTTTGTCTGTGCTTATGATAAGCTTATTATGAGGTCATTTGGAGGCATTGAATTCATTTGTCAATGGCTGGGTTGGTTGTATCTGGTAAGGTTTCAGTTGTTTTTTCTTTTAAATTAATAATTATTTCATTCGCGAATAGCACTGTTTCAATTATTTTCATCTTATATGAAATTCAAAAGAACAGAAGAAATATCTGGAGAATATTGAAAGAATGAAAGGAGAAAGATTCCCAAAGGCTTCTGTAAAATACAAAGTAGGCCCTTCAAATCATTTTTGCATAGAGATTATTAATATTTTCAAGAAGGATCATGTAATTACAATTTTGTGTGGCACTGGAGACTGTAAGATGACATTCTGCAAAACCCTATCACACAGCAGAAATCCCAGTTTTCATATTAACAAATATGAAAGGTCAATAAATATATAGAAAAGGGATGAAATATAATATTAACACACCTATCATATAAAATATAAGGCAATATAATCTCATAAATATCTCAATTGTGGCAGAGTTCACTACTATTGTTTTCCAAACTTCATTTGACACAGTTTTTAAGAGAGTTTTGTTAATCAATGATAGAAATCTGGAAGTAGTTAAATTAATAGTATATACAGACACACACAGTATAACAGTACTTTATATACCTATCATATCAGGTACATCAAAAAACTTGCTTTTCCATAATCCAACTCGTGTACACCAAATCACATGGCCACATGCATAGTTTCCTTTCAATTTCTGCATGCATTGGAATTTAGTAATATAGATATTTTTGGTATTTTTGGTGTTCCTAGGTAACTGAGAAAACTATGGACATCTTTGAAATGGCCAGAGGCTGTATAATTTTCTTTCAGTTTCATCATGCAATGGAAATACCAAAATAGATGTGCATCTTCAAATGATGTAACATTGTTGCAGAGGCATCTTAGGACAGAAAATCCTTAATTCTATTACCTTCCTTTGTAAGGTAAGTTAAGCAGTAATACACATGTCTTACATTTACAGTGTTTAAAAGTCACCTAGGTGAAATTCAAATTCACCTTTCCTGCTCAGAGTAAAATCTTAATAGTAAGAATTGAGGATGGGTTGTAGAGAAATGTATTCCTAGAAATTTGTGACATCAGAAAAGAAATTAGAAATTTCTGAATTCAGATGGGAGAGCAGCGATTTCTATGGGAACTGGATTCAGTTGTAGAAGCTTTATATACAAATGCATCTTAAATTCAATATTATTTTATTTTATTTATAATAGTATATATATTCCTTTTCTATTTTTTCATTATCTTTATTGCTCTTGACAAGGCACATACTAAATGTGTGAAACATTGAGCTACTAATAAATGTATAAACTACAAAAGTCTTAATTCCTGATATCTACCAAGATTGATCCTATATAGTCCAAACCTATTTAAAGCTTACAATCTAACTACAACGTTGAACTAGGATCAGTAGGAAGAACTAATAACAATTTCAGTGCTATATATTATTACTTATTACTAGAGCTGAGAAGTTTATGCCTTCAAACCTATAAAATGCTAATAATGTAACAATAAGCTTGTAATTGCCTCCTAGACTTGCAAATATGCCTAAAAAATATTGAAACTTGCATCAAAATATTAAACATATGCAGCAATTGGTTGCAAAACTACATATTTTGCTATGACATTCACATCTTTATGTCATGAGAATGTGTGCAAATAAAATTGATTATGTACTTCTGCATACTATTTTTCATCAAGAACTCAGAGTATCATAAACATTTTGTGAAGATTTTCTGTTTTTAGGAAACATCTCCTATCAGATGATATTATCTTTTATTTTGAGAAAGACTTTCTCATATCACATGTGATGGGTATATATTTGTATTTTGTGATGTTTGTGCTGAATATATTCTTTGGAAGCTGGGTACACAGGAAACGTATTCATACATTTTAGAGTCATCTTCCCATTTTATCGTTTTCCTATTCTATATTTCTCAACAACCACAAAAAAAATATCACTGTCCCTGGTTAACAGATGTCTAAATATTTTTATATGCATCTGTTTCAATCATTAAGAAACAGTATGCTTTGCATTCATTGATAACATTTACCTAAAAATGAAAGTTCTTCCAGCCAGGCAAAAAATGAAAAATATCCAAAAAGACAAACAAACTGTTTTTATGTTTTAAAACCTTACAATATGTCTTATATGCAAAATATTTTACTTTCTCAGATTGAATATTTTGCTCTAAATGATATAGTTTTTAAGTTTCCAAGCAGATACGAACAGGGCTTGATTTCTGGCAGAATACGATGGCATTGGCGTTCTGGTGCCTCGGGAATAATTATTAAATTGTACTATAAATATATAATTATTTATATTAAATTAAATAAGTAATTTGGTGTGTGTTCTGGGACCTAAAATTTTATAAATCAAGCACTGGACACAAATATTAACAAAAGACATGGAATTTCATGAACTTCTCAACTTCAATTGTTACATTATTTTATTATTTTTTTGTATTTAATCCAAATACAGATTCTACAAAAATAAGAAAACACTCCTTGAAAGTAGTGTCTATCTAGTAAACAGGAGTAAATGTGTTAATTTGTGTATGGGGTAAATGAGCTGTTTGCCATGGACTGCATGTTTTGAGGGGGACAAATGTTTGCCTATTGATATATATATATATATATATATATATATATATATATATATATATATATATATACACAGATATATAGATATAGATATATGTAAATGAATTACATTTATAAGCATAATTTTTAAAGCCCTAGTTTTTTTGGCAAAACTATAAAAATCTTAATTTGGAAGATCTTATCTGCTGGACTGGTACAAATCTTTAACAGAGGCTGGTCGTTTCTGTTGAGAATAAATGCGTGTTCTAAAATGGTTCTATTGTGAGATGCTTCGGAAGAACATATTCACGATTTTAACTTGATCTCGCCAGGAATTTGCTTTTGCCGCCAAGTAGCAAAGACCTGCAAGTTTCCCGTTTAACCGCTAGATGGCAGTTACATTCACAAATTTATGTAATAAGCGAGAATACCATAAAGATATTCTCAGTTTCGTAAATACTCGTGTGAAAAACGCTCATCGTCGTTCTATTTATGAATGTTAGTGATATTGAATATACCAAATTCGTGTAGTTCGGATCCTAATATGAGAAGGGCAGGGAGAATCTTCATAATCACCCTAATATTCTTGATGTATATACAAGGTACTTCTTACAGGAACAATTTTCCTTCTAAATTACAACCCCATTTACCACATTGTTTCCATCCCGAATGGGTGTCAACAGAGTCGAATTTAGATTCAGCGTGGCCTCCAAGTAAAAAGTCTTGTTGGGCCTCCCTCCAGATTTACTTAAAAAAACTTATTATAATAGAATGACTAGTTAGTACACTGAAATGGCAGTTGCGTTCTATTATAAGTGTTTTGTTTGTATTGTGAAGAAGACTATTTTAATACCAATTATTTCACGGACACAAACATATTTTATTGCATTTTTTCGGGAATTTTAAAATTTTTTATGGGTCACTGGGCCTCCCATAAGAGGGTGCTCTTGAGCAACTGCTTATTTTGTTGTAAATAAATCCGCCCTTTGCTCCGTAAGTCTGCCTCAGCCTCTTCCCATGACGAAGTGTCACATGATTCCATGACGAAGAGAAACACCCAATGACACGTTTGTCTAGTTGGAAGAGAGGTCTCTAGATGTCAGTTTAAGGGATGAGTTCCTCCTCTCGGGCCGTTGGACTCCAATAATAAATGTTTTCTCATCAGGCTACAGTCGCTACGAATTACGGGCAATTAGTCATCAAATATCAATGCAATTTATTTGGTCAAATTATTATTTTTGTTTCGTAAAAAAACAGATAATATTCCTCCGCTCCCTCATCCAAGAAACAGCCACTCAATGAAAGATAGGTCTTGTCTGGAATTCCTCATCCTCGTATACTATTCAGCACCCAATACTATTCTCAGTGACTCTAATACCGTGCTGCTAATATCGGAGGTTGAGTAAAAAGAGTAGAAACTGCTTAGTTGGAATCCTGACAATTAGGATTCCAGAAAAGAACTCAAAAGAAGCAGTTGGCGGTGGACGTAACAGTGATAGTAGGAAGTTGCCTGAAAGTCTAAATGTTTGTGATGATTAAGGAGAGCAATTTTATGCCCTAAAAATCTTGAAACGTGCTTTTAAAAATATGCATTATGATCTAAAAATTCTCAAGTATGCATTTTCATATTCAGTTAAAATTAACAATATTTCATTTCCCGCATTAACCTTTCTTGATAAAATTCAGAGTCGTGCTTGGAATGAAAAGATGTATTTTTTGTGCAAATAAAATATAATTTACCTTACTGGGCGAGAGCAATCATTAAATTAAATATTCACCTTAGTGCAGTACACTGTATTTCTTGTTGCATTTCCCCTGCCTTGTTTAAAAAAAATATAAAGAAATTTCCTATACAAATATTTTATTATCTATAGGAAAGAAAAAACGCGAACTGTGACAAGCTCTTTGTAATCGATGAGCGCTCACAAATAAATAGACAGTGTGGCGTCGTTTAATTAATCAGACACAGACACGAAGGATTCGTAACAAATCAAGTTTATTTGTAACTAAAGAAATATATAATGTTGCACAAGTTCATTTACTTTATCAGTGCTTTACGGAACCCTCCTAAGAACAGCTTATTCTAGCCGCCACCCGCGACTGCCTTGCGAGTCCCCACCCGCCCTTGCTTGACCGCAAGATGCAGTGAACGCTTGACCGCGTCGCTAAATGTGAGACTGACGTCTCGCCAGGACAAGTCCGGCCGCTCGCCCTGGAGCGCAGTGCGTGAGCACTTAATGAAGATACCAATTCGGCTCCGTGCAGCAAATGTATCCTGGCTAATATGCCCTTACCTCACCTTATATAGATACGGTCACATGACCGACCGATCACATGATCTACTCCCACTCCGTAACTAAAGTGACGTGGGTGCCCCACGTGACCTCCGTCCCTCAGAGCTTGCTAGTGCGACGTTTGTGACTTACACAACAGACCACTGTGACATGTCTTGCCACCCCCTGGCGTCCTTTCGGCCTAAACCCATCTTAGACACGCCCCCTTCCTGCTCAACCTAATGGTCTGTCTATTTGTGGCTTCCATAGACAAAGGCACATCCTGTCTTTTATGTATACAAGTGTCACTATGCCACAACGGTATGAAAAGTTGAAACGTTTTAGAGAAGTCTCTATTTTAAGGAAATGTGCAAAATATGATTCTATAATTTCACGAATATGCACCAACAAGAAAAAATCGGCCAAATATGCACAAATATTCACTAACATATTAATCTAAATAGCATCCAATTCTAATTAAATGTCAAGAAATTTCACTTAGCTGTGCCCTGAAGCAACGGACAAAACCTATGCAAAATCATAGAATGACTTGGACAGGGTCGTAAGTGTGGTGAGCAAAGGGGGCAGGGGAGTCGTGCACCCTCTGAAACTTTCGAAAGGAATTTCGTAACCTTAGGTAATAAAACTTTTTTCTGTGAATATGAACAATTGCTGATTTCCCCCTTTTGATTGATTGTTAGTGATTCCGAGCGCGTGAGCTGCTAAGGTTATCAGTCCCGTAAGTGTAGTGCACGTTTCCCCCTCGGAAGGTGGCAATGATCTTCCCTTACTGAACTGCGAGATCCGACACCACCTTTCCGTCAGCTAGCAATATTTTCTCCAACCATTTATCTCCCACCAGCGGGGCACAGTCTCAGCTGGGGCAAGCTCTAAGCTCCCAAACGGTCTCCCGGAATGTGTGGTAGTGTAGTTCATGTTAGTATAAATGTGTGTGAGTGAGGGGTGAGGTTAAGACCAGGAAGAGGAAAGGAAATATCGCACGTGTTCCGTGGCCCGTTTGTTAGGGTTCTGATCCGGTAATGCTCTGGCGAAAAAATAGGGAAGTATTATTAAGTATGATTACTAATTAATGCTGTATGTTTCCTTGGAAAACAAGAATTGGCATTTCATGGACATCTAGAAAATGTGGTTTCTGACAACTGAGGAAACTACATTGAATATTTAAATGCTTTAAGTGAATTTGATCACCTACTGGCCAGTCACCTCGAGAGCTCCACAGTGTTTCGTGGTACTTCTCCTTCAATTGAAAATGTGTTGATATCGGTCATCAGTTCATTAATCATTGGTAATATTAAATTTGAAATAAATAAAACACATTTCGTATCCATTGTCATTGACGAAGCAATAGACACATCCAACCAGCACCAATTATCTATTGTTTTAAGATATGTTGACCAGTGGCGTAGCGTCAGGGGACGCTGAGATGCTGAGCATCCCTGTATATAATATTAATAAAGAACCCTAAATACTATATTGATAATCTTACAAGTGTTCCGTTGAGCGAAACACGTTTTGTATTAATTTTAAATTGATTTCCTATAATTGAATTCGGCGGGTTGTTGAAGCTGGCCTGTGATTGCTTGGAAGTATAATTGCTTCTAGCGTCTGCCGCGAGATTGCGACGAGCAATGACGCATGCGCAGATGGCGAGGTTCCTCTCTCCCCTCTTCACCCCTGGCCCTGAGAAACCCGACTATTTTACGCTAGCATCCACCTTGCCTTGGGTTTGAGTGATGGTTATTGACATTAACTGAAAATGTTCTGTTGGATAGAAAACTGTGGATAATTGAGGTGATGTAATGAGGGGTTCCTATTTTTTAAATTTTGTATAGTAGCGCCTGATGTCATGTTCTGTCGAAAGCTTGGGTTATGTCAATAAAAATGCCTATTGTACGAATTTTTTTCTGGAAAGAAGAGTATGAGCGTTCTGTGATTCTTAGTAACTGATGCTGAGTTGATATATTTTTGGTGAATCCAAATTGTTCGCGGGGGATGGTTTTTGTGTCTCTTAAGAATTGGGTTAGACGTTTCAGAATTATTTTTTCAAATACTTTGGCTTTCAAGTACGTGGGCAGTAAGCTTATAGGGCGATAACTATTTGGAGCGGTAGCAATTTTGTTAGGTTTGGGTACGGGGGGTAACTGTTGCGTGTTTCCATTGTTGGGGGAAGTATGAATTCCTAAAACAAGAATTGTATATATTGGTTAGGTATGCAATTGCGGGAGAAGGTAAATTTTTTAATATGTTATTATTAATGTTATCATGTCCAGGTGCTTTTTTACGTGCTAACTTTTTTATTATTATATTTATTTCTGCTGTGTATGTATATTATATTTTCGGGTGTGGACCGTAGCAGGGTTCGATTTGATTTTTATTAATTGTGTTATGTTTGGGATGGGGTTTGGTTATGTTTGTTTTAAATGTTGACGCGAAGTAATCAGCTAACTCTTCAGCTTTCTGAATAGAGGTGTATGCTTTGCCCGTTGTCGTGTTTAGTGTAGGTATAATTGTCTTTTTATTAAGTTTCTTTTGTAAACTGCCATAGCGTATTATTTTTAGTGGTGAGTTGTTCTACTAACTTGTGATATTGTTGATTGTTGTGGGTATTGATTAGTCCTTTTACTACGTTTGTTATGATATTTAATTCTTTTTTAAGTTCAGGAGTTTTTAAGTGGGTCCACAGTCTTCTTGTTTTGTTTTTAACTTTGATTGCTTTAAGTATTTCGGGAGGGAGCGCTTGATTTTTAGTTTTTTAGCGAATTGTTCATTGTTTATATGAGCCTCTTCTGCAGTAGTGTAGATTATTGTGTTGAGATGAGTGAGAGCATGTTCAATTTCGATAGGGCTATTGAGTATTTTGAAAGCGGGTATTTTTACACTTATGATTTTTTGGAATTGGTTCCAATTTATTCTGCCTGTGTTAGATTTGGGTTCTGGGGCATGTTGTGGTGCAACCTGCTGCGTAGTTATTAGCACTGGGATGTGGTCTGAATCTAATTCGAATATAGGGGTAGAAAAGAATGTTATGTTAGTGTTGGTAATACGGATGTCGAGAATGTCTGGATTTTTATTGCGGTCGAATTGATAATATGTAGGTTCAGCGGGAGTGATTAATTTGAGTTTTAGTATGTTAGAGATTTGTAATAGTATGAGTCCATTTTGATTGTTCTGTCAGATTCCCCAATTAGTATTCTTAGCATTGAAGTCGCCAATTAGTGATGTATTGTTCGAAGATTGAAAAAGGTTTCTGCAATTGATATCCTTAATGTTCGAAGTTGGGGGATTATATACAGTTATTATGTTCCATATGCTGTTATTTACTATGGCGCGCATGGCTATGGATTCAGTTCTAGGGGAATTTAACAAGTCAATTTGATGGTGTATTATACTTGTTTTAACTGCTATGAGTACTCCGCCGCCTTTGCTTTCAGATCTGTCTGACCTGTAAATTGAATAATTGGGAATTTATAATCTGTTTTTCTTATTAAGGTGGGTTTCGGTAATGCCTGCAATATCTACATTGTATGCATGGAGAAATTGGGTTAGTTCAGTATTTTGTTAGACAGGCCATTGGCGTTCCAATTTTCTAGAACTCATCCTTTATGGGCCTGTATTGCCATTATTATTATTATTATTATTATTATTATTATTATTATTTAGGTAAGCTGAGACTGAGTTTTGGATTGCACTTATTATGGTGGGGATTGCTCCCACTCCTACAGAGAGAATAGGGATGGCAGGCGCAGAGATCCAGAGATTTTGCAGCGGCGCCAACCAAATTGCGGCCCGAAGCGAGCGACACCGTCAGCAAGGACACCACTGTCGTTATAGCACCGCCAATCCGTGACAGCTGGCGCTATAGGATATCGCTCACGCGCGCACGCCGTCCTTCCATTCCACGGCCCTGCAGGGGCATGGTGGCCGAGGCCACGGCTGTGGCGACAGCGAGGAGCTGCTTAGAACCTCCCTCGCATGTTGACACTGACCGGGTTTCGATGGTGTTTTTTTCCTCTCATAATACTGTACTATTAACGGGTATTATCGACTTCACGCGATCAGGGGAATGAAAAGCTATTCTTAACGACCGGTCCGTTTAAGATTTAATCTTCCGCTGTCCGTTAAGAACAATCGAAGCAAATGAGGCGAATATTTATTCCTAGAAATGTTTCTTGCATGTGTGATTTTTTTTCTTATAAGAATTTTGTGTTTCGGAAAGTACTGAACGACACACGCACCATTACACAAATAACAGACTCGTTTGGTTATAAAATTGGCTATTGCCTCGTTGTACAAACTTCTACCGCGTCTGTCACTAGCTGTTTATCGCTTAATTTAGAAATAACGACATACGATGCTTAAATATATTATTACTGTACGAAATACAATAATTGTACCACTACAAAAATTGGAAAAGAATGGAAATAAATGGCATATTACAAAATATAGCCATTCTCCACAAAATTACGATCAAAATTACCTCTCGTCGGAATGGCAAGTAGCTGCAAGGTTTCAGCCTTTGACCTTCGTGATTAATATACATTTTTTGGGGCTTGTGTAAATCCGGCCTACCTCGCACTAAGCATATAACTTCAAAAATATGCAATCCACAACTGAGTTGCCCAGTTAAATACAGGCACAGTTCAGTTAAATACAGGAACAGCTCATTTTCACAGAATACTTTTGAGTCTTCAAGAACCTTTATAAGATATCATTTAAAGCACGTGTACTCACAAATGCAATAATGTGCACTAGTCGCCGCCATTGTAAATATTAAGGACGTGAGAGATGTAAAAAAACTTTTAATTGTGTAAGTTTTGAAGAACAAAATAATAGAGCAATGCGGCATTTATGTCATCTTACACAGTATAATTAGCACCATCCCTACATAAATGTAACTTCATTATTTGTGCACGTCTTCTGAATTTCAGTGGGAAATATAGTTATTGAAATTATTGTTTTCCATATTGTCACGGCAAAAAGTATTATTCTTTCCTGAAGAACATGATGAGGGTTAAGGGCACAAATTTATAGCTAATTTACCTTTGAAAATATATTTTATTATATAGGAGGGAATATTTTTGTCAATAAAACTTGAAAAAAAAAACGCTCTTTTTTCTGTATTCAAAATTCGACTAGAATATGGTTTAGGATAGAGATCACAGAATTATGAAAACGTGCACAAATTTCACTTCTCCCCATAGCTCGTCACACACAGTTTTAAACTGTTTTTGACATAAATAAATAAAAAGTTTAAAGAAAAAATTGGAGACGTAATTGAGAAATTTTTATTTCAATATTTTTGTGATGCACATATTTCACGCAATATTGCACGAAAACTACTAAAATTTTGAAAAAAAATGTGCTTGACGTCAGTGAAAGAACTAATTAGGGGAAAATAAATTTCATTTCAAGAAAAGATCTCTAACTTTAGATAGAGATCTTTTCTTGAATATCAATATTGTGTGAGGAGGACGCCGAGAAAAAGTCTGAAACTTCTGTAACTTTCTAAATTCAAAGAAAAAAGTATACATCGTACCTAAGATATTTTGAGAAGCGTATTTCAATCTATTTTATGGAAAATTTGAAGACAAAATTTGGAGCCATTTTTGTGAAAATTTAAAAATTGTCCCAGGGGATTCATTTAAAGCAGAATCCCCAAATTTAAAAGAGTCTTTTTCAACCTCGCAAAGCTTTGAGATAGGTTAGATCGACCAGGGAAAATATTTTTTCGATAAAATTCTAGGAATAGTTTAGGCTCTAGTGTTGTAGTATCAGGGGGCCCCAAAACATGCATTTCCGTTGAAATCCCGAGATAGATTTTTCGCAGTATTACATAACTTTCCCTACACTGCGTATATTACTCAGTATACACGTGGTAAGTATACGAAAATGTAAAACTGATGTTTTGATGCGGAAAATAGCGAAGGCATTAATTGACGAAGCCCATTCGGGCCGCAAGAGAAGCGCCTGCTTGCCGAGCTCGCTCGCTCACCTCCTCCTACCGCCGCTCCGTTTTCCTTGCATCCGCGCACTCTTGCATCCCTTGCATCCGCCACCTTGCAGCGGTTGCGATGGTGGCGGTGGCGGTGGCACGGCATAGGGGAGGAGGGCCATTACATTTGGCCAAATTTCACTTTACGACGCACCTATGTATCTGATTTGGACAATTGATACTGCGTTGGATTCAGGGAGTACGTCGTCATTGCGCTGTAAGCCTACATTTTTTTAATTTCACCCCGGAACTATGAGAGCAATTTGAAAAAAATTTTTTGGAAATCTTTTTTGGTAAAGTGGCTTTGTTGCGTAAATTCTGTGTTAAGTACAAATCAAATGCCTTTTGCAGAAGAAAATCGGACCATTTGCTCAGACAGTAGTAGTAAAGTAGAATTAGAATTAGAAATTATTTATTGGCATATAAAAACAAGTTTACATAGCCAGGTTATAGAATATTTGTCTTACATGAGGTCTACAAAAATTAAATATAATTTATTATTTAACAAAATTCATAAAATTATTTCATACATTTAAACATTTAAATATTTTGTTTAATACTTGCATTAAATTTTAACAATGGTATTAAAAACTTATTTGTTATTTATATCTTTAAATGATAAAAAAAGTGTCACATAATATGGACCAAAACCAATTATCTTACGAACTACTTTTAACAATATTTCACTTTCCGGATCATGAATGTGGCAATTCCAGACAACATTTTTTTCCATGGAATCAACTCCTTCTCCGCAATTACAAATGTTATTGTTTACAAACTTTTTTGAGCATTAGACTGTCATTTAATGAGGTATGATTACTTCTAATTCTGTTTATAGATACAATTGCCTTTCTGGAAAATTCAAAATTATAAAACTAAGGTCTACTAGATGATTCAACATAGAAATGTTCAAATAGAAGGAACCTTTATGTTTACTTTCATGAATTAATCTTGTTTTGTTTTCCTGTCGGCATTTATGTTTTGTGATATACCAATTATTTAGGCAATAAATAATTACGAAAAATATGGAATATTAGGTTTTTACAGGCAAAGAGTAGACGATCGCATGTGGTTGCTAGGGAGCCGATATACATGAGCGAGGTTCATCTTACAATCACAGGGGCGTTGAAACCAGTGGAGGTGTACATACCGGGACCGTTCGTCGATTATAATTAAAAATGACCGGATATCAGAGGGGCTTTGAGAAAAGAACTGATGTCTGTTACTTGGGAAGTAGAAAGTTTTGACTCCCCCCATTCTGTTACGAGACAGCAAATCGAACAGGTCAGTGCTAGAGATTATTGCGTGTGAGGTCGGAAATTTCTAAGGAGTTTGGACGTTAACTTTTTTTCATGAAAGAATAATAGGACTGTGGATTATTATAGCTGGTACGGTCGATGTTTAATTTAATATGGGTTAATCAGAATTGTTGAATATTATCGGAGTAAGGACATAGTGCAGAATAATATCAAATTTCTAAGGAGTTTGGACGTTAACTTTTTTTCATGAAAGAATAATAGGACTGTGGATTATTATAGCTGGTACGGTCGATGTTTAATTTAATATGGGTTAATCAGAATTGTTGAATATTATCGGAGTAAGGACATAGTGCAGAATAATATCAAATTGGGACTTTGAACATATTGTGGAGCATTTTATGCAGACATTATGCAGCGAAACCGGACGTGTACGTGGGAAGTGTTAAATTTTCATGAGTCAAGGACGGAACAACAATATAGCTGTGATAATAGTATTCTTGTCACAAACTGTAAAATTAAGCAGGGAATAAATCGTAGGTAGGTTAGCGGAGTTCGAATCATTAAGTTCGCGGCTAGGTGCACACCTGATGCACGAGATAGCAGGGTTCGCGACAGGGTAGGAGAGTATTAGCCATAGGTAACGAAGATCGCGGTAGAAGAGAGAAGAGTGGACATCTCGACGCCCTGGAATTCGTCGTCCGCAGATCTGCGTGGCGCCGTCTGAGAAAAGAGCTCTGGTATTGTGGAAAACTGATCAGACATTTTCTAAAGGGTCATGACCGAACTGAACATTTATTAAAATGGCATTAGTTGCATTGGTAATGAGGATTGCAATCACTGTTGATTTAAAAGGTTTAATTGAATAAACCAGTTTGTTAATGTTTGAACGAACACAAGATCTAATGATTATTATGCGATTCTGCATAATTAGTAGCTAGCAATCAATAGCCAAATAGAAAAAACTTTCAGATAATTCTCGTCCCCCGTATGGCGGGCGGATCGGGTTGCCCAGGCAGTAAATGGTAAGAAAACGGTAGGTAACTGCTTAAATAAAAAATACGAACCCACAATTGTGTAAAAATAAAAGGAGAAATTCATTATTAAGTGTTGTTTTTACTGAGCGAGCTGGGAAAATTGAGTGAATATCCTATTTAGTGAGCATTCCGCGTATTGAGTTATATAGAAAAAGTCTTGAGTTATATAAAAATTGGTGCGGTAAAAAAAACTGGAGGATTTCATTTCAATAAAAAAGAGAGAGAATTAGATTCGTTACAGTTTAAAAAAATGCCATTACATCAGAGAAAGGTACAGGTTCATTAAGAAACTTTACCCTTTTTGCCGCTACCTTTACCATTTCATCTACTTTTTGGTTACCAATAATACCTTTGTGAGCCGGAATCCAAATTAATTGAATTTTCACGCCAATGGAGTTCGCATAAGCTAACTTTTGTCTTAACATGTATACGGGGGGTAATTTATCCCCAGAAATAGTATTACATAATGCTTTGAGAGAACTCTCTGAATCGGAAAAAATCAAAAAATGTCCAACTGAAGTCTGAATAATATTTTCCATAATAAAAATAAAAGCCATGCATTCTGCGGTAAAAGAAGATGCAACATCTAAGATTCTTCGCGCTAGACTAAAATCCTCCCTTGAGCTTCAAGTAGCAAACTCCACATGTGTTGTATTATTTACTGTTAATTTAGATCCGTCTGTATAAATGTGTGTCACATCACTCGTTTCGGGAAAATATGTTTGAAATTCTCTTCCCGGGAAGCACATTTTGTCAATCATTTTTCCGATTGTGAGATCTACGTGAAGCTTGTAGAAAGAAAATTTATAATCTCCCTGATATTTGTAATGATAGTTGTAACATATTATAGAGACACGAAAGAACTGCGCATCTTCAAAGCATTTAATCAATGAAGACTTTTTAAAATTATTTTCATACATAAAACTTTCAGCAATTTCTACTAATATCTCTAATATATTGATCAGCTTATTATCATTCAGTGATAAACATTTTAAAACATACTTATAACACATTTCTTTAAACCTGTAAGCTAGATCAGGAATTTTGTTTCTGCTATCATCACATTAATTGGATTATTATTCTCGTCGCAGTGTTTTGTATTTTTTTCAATTTTTCAAGACTGGTATCTGTGCATGGGAATATAAAAAAGCCCCGTATTCCATTTTCGATCAAATTAAAGCTTTATGTAACAATAATAGACATCTAGGACTAGCTTCCCACCAGGCTCTCCTCGAGCATCCGAGAATTTTCATGGCTGATTTACATTTATTTACAACAATATTAATATGTTTCTGCCAGTTTAAACGACTGTGCTGTAACATTCCCAGAAATTTCAGTTGCCCAGAAACATTTACATTTAAATTGTTAATTTGTAAACTAACGGTATTATCTATATTTTTAGTTTTGTCAAAAACAACTAATATACATTTTTCCGGAGCTACTTCAAGACCTCTGGAATACAGATGTATCACTTTATTGATTTCCATTTCTAGTGTCTTAACTTGGTTTTCCCTTTGTCATTGTTTTTAACATAGATGCAAACGTCATCTGCAAATTGCAGTACCTTAGTATTGATGTCTAGAACTTTATCTAATTTGTTTTTGTATATATTGAGTATAACAGAGGACTTAAGACACTCCCTTGAGGTAGACCTTTAACAATTTTTTTTTCAATAACATCCATGTTGGTGCAAAAGGTTACATAACGGTCAAAAATTAAATTCTTTATAAACCAAACAATTTTCTGAAGTAACTTTAGTTCTATCAATTCATTTATCAGGATTTCTGGGACATTATCATATGCCCCTTTGGTATCTAGAAATAAGGCTGAAACCGACTCCCTCTTATAAAAACTATCATGAATATCTCAAACTATTAAACTCAAATAATCAATCCAGGATTTGCCTTTTCGAAAACCATACTGCGTATCGAAAATTAATTTGTTGTTTTCTAACCACCATGACAATCTTTACCTTACCATTTTCTCCACTATTTTCAATAAACACGAAGCCAAGGAAATAGACCTGACTTTCCTAGAATTGTTTTTGGTATGAAAATGAGATATTTTTCCATTGAAAGTTAAAAAAAAGTCGTTATAAAAGTCTAGAAGTATCCTACAATAGAATTCTGGTAATTTGTAAATAATTAACTGATTTTATTCAAGTGGGGCAGAACTCAATTTAACATTACCAATAGCAAATTCCAGTTTATCGTACGAAAATGGGACTTCCAGAAACGCATTGTCGTTCTCAGAGTCACTTATATTTTCTGTATCCAATAGGTCATCAATCTTTCTCAATTTTGGGCAATACAACTCGATATACTGTCCCTGATGCATTTGTCTCGTTTCATATTCCCTTCACTTGACTGAGGTTTGTTAAAACTATTTTTGAGTTTTTTTAATTAAATTCTAGAAATCTTTATACTCTGTAGTGTGATTGCCCCACAATTTTGCTTAAAATATTCCATTTTTTTCTCTCTAAGAGTTTTAATCACTAAAGCCTCCGTTCACTTTACTTCAAAAAATATCTATCTAGAATAGATAAACCTAGAATAGATTAAGGCAGCTTTGCGCAACCGTATGGCCCTTTTACATTTCTCATTCCTCCAGAAAGGTTTAGATTTACGGCTTTTTTTTACTTTTTGAGCTACGTTTTTGTCGTTAGTTGTACTACAGTTATCACCTATTTTTCCCGGAGGAGATTTTACAATTGAGTCATTTAAAAAAATAATTAGCTTATCATATCTCTTGATTGGATCAAGGTTATTAAGTTCTAAATTATTGAATTGTTTTTTATTTATTTCTAACAGTCCGTAAAATTTATCCCAATTTATGCTATTAGTGTTGTACTTAAAGACTAGTTTTTGTTGATAGAATGGTCGAACATTTATTCTTATACTTATTGGAAAATGGTCTCTCCATCACTTGTCCTCTAATAATTTCCAATCACTCAATAGAGTAGTCAGGGGATACTATGGTTAAGTCAATGTTTGAATAGGAACAATCGCTGTGTGTTATTATTACACGAGTTAGATATTTGTTTTTCAATATGACAAAGTTATGGCAGTCCAAGTTGTCCTGTCATTATATGTCCGTTTGCGCAATCCTTCATGCTCTCCCATATTTGATGATGGGCGTTAAAGTCCCCTCCTACAATGCATTGTTGGGCTTTTTTTTAATTGAATAATTACATGCCTTTGGTCAGTTAGGCCCTTGGCAGCAGAAGATGAACTGATTGAGTACTACAAACAGAATTGAGTATCTACAAAGTAAGCTCACGCATCAAGAACACTCTATTTTATGTGTTGAATTCAAATTTGAAAGGAGATTATGGGGGGTCGAAGAATTGTTTGGGCAATTTACGTTTTAGTCGGTTTCGATGGGGATTGTGTTTACCAAGTTAAAAATGAAGTGCAGATGGAATTTTATTAATTTTGCCGTAGAATTTTGCTGAAATTTGTATAAAAAAGTTTTTTAATTGGAAGTATACCTAACTCAGAATGAATTTGTAGATTAGAAATAAACCATGGGGCTTTAACAATAGTTCTTAGGCAGGCATTCTGAAAAATTTGTATTTTATTAATGTTCGTTTTAGATGCTGATCCCCAAATTGGACACGCATAGGATAGCATAGGCCGAGTCATTGTTTTGTAAACGTGCAATTTAGTCAGTATACTTAACGAAGAAGAGTATTTCATCAGAGGATTAAGCTGATGCCATCGTTTATTAGCTAAAGAAATTCTGTGGGCGATATTATTTCGCCAATGGAGTCTTCTGTCCATTAATACTCCTAAATATTTTACTTGCTCTGTGGAGGAAAGCCATTTTATTGGCTCGTTTTGATATGTAAGAGGAGGTAGTTCATTGTATCTACGTAAGGAAAAAATTTTTGCATTGCATTTCGATATATATTTAATTTTATATGCCATATCTTTGCCCATGAATCTACCTTATTTAAATGATTTTGGAGTAAAGAAATTGCAGTTTCCAGATTTCTGTGTGTACTGTATAAAACAGAGTTGTCTGCAAATAATGTTAATGATGTGTCGTTAGTTGTAGGAAAATCAGAAATAAATTAAAGAGGATGGGCGAAAGCACAACTCCTTGTGGGACACCGGCAAGAATTGATTTTGGAGATGAAATGTGGTGTTTTAAACGTATGGAAAAGGTGCGATTACTTAAACAATTACGAACGAAATCTTGGAGATATTGAGGAATTCCTAAAAGTGAGAGTTTTATAAATTAGACCTGGGTGCCAAACTGTATCGAAAGCCTTTTCGATGTCAAGGAAAACTGCGCTGACGTACTGAAAATTATGAAAAGCAAGAAGTATGTCTTCAGTTAGTCTGAGTATTTGGTGATTCGTGGAGAGAAGATATCGAAAGCCAAATTGATGGTGAGGAATAGCATTTATAGAATTTAAGAAAATATTTAGTCTTTGGAAAATACACCGTTCAAAAATTTTACCTAAAGATGGAAGTAAACTAATTGGTCTGTAACTTAATGGATTTTCTGGTGGCTTTCCAAGTTTAAGAATTAGAATAATTGAAGAATTCGGAATAATTGGGCATGTTTCCATGATTTGGGAAAATATCTTAAACGAAGGCACGCATTAAATTTGGTCGTGTATCGAACAAAAAGTGAAAATGAAAATTGTTTGATTATAAATGGAGAAATATAATGTTGGGCGTTTTGCTGATTCATAGCGTCAAAAAAACTATTCCATTCCATTGGGTCTAAATTATTATTTAGAGTCCTCCTGTAACATACGGTAATTAAAATTTTTCCATAATTTGAATTTATCATTATTAAACTTGTCTCTAAAGAACACCTTAAAAAAATTTAAATTAATTTTGTCAAAGATGATTCCTGTCTTAACTAAATTGCTAATCCTCCTTAATCTCTAACATTTCTGTCATATCTAGCTATGTCAAAGTCTTTCAATGTAAAGTTATTATTGCCTTTTAGCCAGGTTTCTACTAGTAATATGGTATTAAAATTGCTAGCACAAAATGCAAAATCTCTTTTATTTATAAAGCTACGGCAAATCCATTGTAATATTTTAATTTGTGAAATCATTCTTTTTTTATACAGGGATACAAATTCTTGGCGAATTATTGAATATCAAGCAAGAACTTATAGTATTCTCTTATTCTCATTATTGCCTTCTTACCTTTTATAGTTTTGTTTGATAGGTTATCAGCAATAGGCATGTTTAAATTACGCTGCTTCTGGTTTTGCGTCGCAACCTTCGGCATCTCTTGTCAATGTCTTCTCTACTGCTGATTCTTCGCTTCTTGAACATAATATTACTGTTACTGCTGACAGCGCTACAACCACTGACACTCTTCGGATTGTCCTTTACGAGAACTATTTGGGGCTGAGGTCATCATTGATGAACAAGATTCCTCTTGATTACTCAGAATGCGTTCAGGTGGTGTAACTTGAGCTCCATCACATTCTTTGGCATTTACGTGCTTCTCAATATTTTGATGATCTCTTCATCGGTTGTAAATCTTCTGTCTTAAAGCATTTCTTTATGCACCTTTAGGTGTGGAAAAGTCATCCTTCACTCTTCTTGGGGCTGTAGGGACTCCGAAAATCTTCCTTCGGGCTTCTGTATATGAAATATTCTCATATGCCATTTTTTCATATACCAATTTGTATTTTTTTTAAACTGGACAATCACGGTTAATAGATTGGTGGTCACCCTTGCAGTTCCCACACTTCGGAGTCAACCCTTCGCACTGTCCGCCATGCTCTTCCTCTCTACACGCCACACAATGCTTCTTATCACGGGAATCTTTCTCTAAGTGACCAAATTTATTTGCAATTGAAACATTGCATTGGGCGACGAACGTCAACATTCAATCTACTTTGAATTTCACCAAGTAAAGTGAAACTTCTTTAAGCAAAATCTCACCATCAAACACGATCAACACGGAAGTGGTAGGGATCCACTTCTTTAAAATAACTGATTAGGGTTATGCTTTAGGAACAACTTCGGAAAGAAACTATTTTCGGCTCGTTACACAGACTTATGTACTTTGTTTTCTGCTTACTGGGGCTAGATTCTATTGTTGATAATAACATTTGCTAGATGAATGAACAAGTAAATTTAAGATTATGATTGTATTTCATACCGAAACGCATGCTGTAAATGCATACCGAATCACCCACCTGGGGAATTCGGCATGCATTTACGTCACGTTTTCAACCAAATCATTCGGTTATAACAACAGATTTTCGTATTTTTAAATGCAAACATCTAAGAATGAAACTAAATTAAAACTGTGCGACTTGGAGCGAAGAACTAGATACATAAATGTGAGCTTTTGCGCCCTACAACCACCACTCTGCAGATCCAATACTTTCAATCCCGCCATTGCCAGATGCCTCCGTTCTAAGCGTAAGTGACGACTGCTACTACTCCACCCAGTGCCCTAAGATAATAGCAGAGTCGCGGAGCAGCTGATTACTTCGCTATCAGGCACACGCAGCCTCCCTCGGGGCTCCCAGGACAAAGCGCGAGTGCGTCGGGTGGGTCCATTAAAATCGTCCCAGGAGCTGTCGGCGGGGCGCGGCGCGGCGCGGCCTCAGCGCGGTGCGACTCAGCGGGGCGGGCGCCTTGGCCGATAACATCTTTTTGTAGTCGGTCGCGCCCTTTCTGGCGCGTGCGGGGACCGCCCTTGGCGAGAGATCTTCCTTCGCGAACTGGGTGTTCCTCAAGGTTCAATTCGCTTTTACCTCCCTTTCCATGGCCGCTTATGCCGGAAATGTTAGTCCACCATGACGTTTGCCCCACCTTTCCTTTGCGGCCTTCCTCGCTGCACAGCTACCCCGTCTTGGGCAGTCGCTCCAAGTCACAAACGTATTGGTTTATGTGACTCTCTTTCAGACGAATAAATTCACAGAAAAATTACCGTAAAAATGAACAGCAAATATAAAGGGCAATATGAAAGGAAGGTGAGTAGAAAACAACTGCGTATATAACCGACGAGATTCGGGAAGGACTTATGAAGGTAAGCGTAACTATCGAAATACTCACTATAAAGTTTGAAACTGCTTACTGCAAAACATTCTTTCATCATGGAAATAATTCTTCTTTGGAAAAAAGAACTTTCCATTTACACCCGACTCCCGAAGCAAAAAGGAGGATTGTGTTGTTCTTGATAATATTCCTGTCATCTGTAGTCCGATTCGACCATCTGTCGTCTGATTCGACTAATATTCTTATGTACCGAATGCTTACATTTATCCTGACAGTTTGAATGTCGTAGATAACATAAAGTACCTAAGAAATCAAGGTGGTAGAAACTAAACACCATTTTCGTCATTTTTTGTCTATTATGTTGGATAAATTTTCTTATGTGAGATGTGTATAAATTCGTTTTAATATCTTGTTTGCAATAAGCTATATGAAGTTACCAAATACAATATGGCGGACATAAAGCTCCATTTTGTTCATTTATTGTTCACAGCTGAATATTTCATTTTTTTAACCCTAAGAAGTGGCGTACTGTCGGTTATTTTCTTGTTTAAACGAAATTTTTACAGAAGTGTGAGTGTTAAATTATGTGAAAAATTTTAATGTTTAAGAATCTAAATTATGTTTTGTCTCCAAGATTTCCGAGTGTCAGTCCAGAGAGGATCATATTGATTTTCTGCCGATTTTTGAATTTGGGCAGAGCTTACAAAAATTCTTCGTGATTGAGAAATATAAAAACGTTTATGCTTGCACACCTTGAAACAATATAGTTCAACATCTTTTGACACACCATTTCGAATAATTGCATAACGACTGTGAACTTTATCTCTATTACACCAAAAACTTCTTCGTATTACATCGCGAACGTCTTGAATAGTTGATTCGAAAGCAGGACGAGTTCTCATGAATTACGAATTTGTCAAATAACTATGCCAAAGGCTTTCTATTTTGTATAATTTTACAATAGAAATTAATCAATATGGGTAAGCAATATGTAATTTCCTTCTCTAATTTTAATATAAATGAAATATCAAATTCTATGAAAAAATCCTGCGTAAACTTGTTAATGTCCATATGTATTAACTGTTACAGAGGTTGAACTATGTAGTTGATTTTCATGGCTAAATGCGAGCTTTTAGAAGATTGAAGGTTTAATTTATGCATGAGCATGATTCTTGCCTAGTACCTTCTACTGCAGTTTCTCGTAATAATGACATACGTTATTAGTTACACGAAGTCGGAAACAATGAAATTGGTAGTGTTATCACCTGTTTAGATAACTAACACTTTAATGAACGAATACTTTTAAACAACACACATGCTCTCTTCTCACTTCCATCAAGATAAACTCTCACAAAGAAGCTCTAAAATTTCATTTAGCTGCTTGCCACAAAAACCCACATTCGCTCTGAAATGAAACGACAAATAGGGCAACAGTAAATTCCGGCAAATTTACTACTGCCCTATCGGGTCGACTTCCAGCGCTTGTACGTAACACGGAATTCTCTCTCCAGGGCAGATAACTTCCATTTTCATGTAGCAGCAGTTTCCTCCAGCGGCGCGCGCCATCAGCAGGAAGCACTCGGCGACGCGTGTAATGTGCACTCGGCGGCGCGGCGCGGCGGCCACTCGGCGCCCGCCGCCGCAGATTTACGACTGGGCG
Organism: Acheta domesticus; assembly: GCA_031308135.1. NCBI lineage: Eukaryota > Metazoa > Arthropoda > Insecta > Orthoptera > Gryllidae > Acheta > Acheta domesticus. The sequence goes on along the minus strand of JAHLJT010000631.1, from coordinate 105,126,722 downwards.
GCAGATAGGGCGGCGAAGGCCGCGCGGCGGGAGGGGTGCCGCCCACCGGGGACGGCCTCCGTCCGCCCTCGCCCGCCCCTGTTCGCCCACGCCCGTCCCCACTCGCCTTCACCCGCCCCTGCCCCCTCCCTCACCTTCGACTCCAGCAGCTGGAGGGGTGCTGCCCACCGGGACGGTCTCCGTCCGCCCTCGCCCGCCCTCGCCCGCCCTCGCCCGCCCTCGCCCGCCCTCGCCCGCCCTCGCCCGCCCTCGCCCGCCCTCGCCCGCCCTCGCCCGCCCTCGCCCGCCCTCGCCCGCCCTCGCCCGCCCATCGCCCGCCCTCGCCCGCCCCTCGCCCGCCCTCGCCCGCCCTCGCCCGCCCTCGCCCGCCCTCGCCCGCCCTCGCCCGCCCTCGCCCGCCCTCGCCCGCCCCTCGCCCGCCCTCGCCCGCCCTCGCCCGCCCTCGCCCGCCCTCGCCCCGCCCTCGCCCGCCCCTCGCCCGCCCTCGCCCGCCCTCGCCCGCCCTCGCCCGCCCTCGCCCGCCCTCGCCCGCCCTCGCCCGCCCTCGCCCGCCCTCGCCCGCCCTCGCCCGCCCTCGCCCGCCCTCGCCCGCCCTCGCCCGCCCCTCGCCCGCCCTCGCCCGCCCTCGCCCGCCCTCGCCCGCCCTCGCCCGCCCTCGCCCGCCCTCGCCCGCCCTCGCCCGCCCTCGCCCGCCCTCGCCCGCCCTCGCCCGCCCTCGCCCGCCCTCGCCCGCCCTCGCCCCGCCCTCGCCCCGCCCTCGCCCGCCCTCGCCCGCCCTCGCCCGCCCCTCGCCCCGCCCTCGCCCGCCCTCGCCCGCCCTCGCCCGCCCTCGCCCGCCCTCGCCCCGCCCTCGCCCGCCCTCGCCCGCCCTCGCCCGCCCTCGCCCGCCCCTCGCCCGCCCTCGCCCGCCCTCGCCCGCCCTCGCCCGCCCTCGCCCGCCCTCGCCCGCCCTCGCCCGCCCTCGCCCGCCCTCGCCCGCCCTCGCCCGCCCTCGCCCGCCCTCGCCCGCCCTCGCCCGGCCCTCGCCCGCCCTCGCCCGCCCTCGCCCGCCCTCGCCCGCCCTCGCCCGCCCTCGCCCGCCCTCGCCCGCCCTCGCCCGCCCTCGCCCGCCCTCGCCCGCCCTCGCCCGCCCTCGCCCGCCCTCGCCCGCCCTCGCCCGCCCCCTTCGCCCGCCCCCGTTCGCCCGCCCCCGTTCGCCCGCCCCCGTTCGCCCGCCCCCGTTCGCCCGCCCCCGTTCGCCCGCCCCCGTTCGCCCGCCCCCGTTTCGCCCGCCCCCCGTTCGCCCCGCCCCCGTTCGCCCGCCCCCGTTCGCCCGCCCCCGTTCGCCCGCCCCCGTTCGCCCGCCCCCGTTCGCCCGCCCCCGTTCGCCCGCCCCCGTTCGCCCGCCCCCGTTCGCCCGCCCCCGTTCGCCCGCCCCCGTTCGCCCGCCCCCGTTCGCCCGCCCCCGTTCGCCCGCCCCCGTTCGCCCGCCCCCGTTCGCCCGCCCCCGTTCGGCCCGCCCCCGTTCGCCCGCCCCCGTTTCGCCCGCCCCCGTTCGCCCGCCCCCGTTCGCCCGCCCCCGTTCGCCCGCCCCCGTTCGCCCGCCCCCGTTCGCCCGCCCCCGTTCGCCCGCCCCCGTTCGCCCGCCCCGTTCGCCCGCCCCCGTTCGCCCGCCCCCGTTCGCCGCCCCCCGTTCGCCCGCCCCCGTTCGCCCGCCCCCGTTCGCCCGCCCCCGTTCGCCCGCCCCCGTTCGCCCGCCCCCGTTCGCCCGCCCCCGTTCGCCCGCCCCCGTTCGCCCGCCCCCGTTCGCCCGCCCCCGTTCGCCCGCCCCCGTTCGCCCGCCCCCGTTCGCCCGCCCCCGTTCGCCCGCCCCCGTTCGCCCGCCCCCGTTCGCCCGCCCCCGTTCGCCCGCCCCCGTTCGCCCCGCCCCCGTTCGCCCGCCCCCGTTCGCCCGCCCCCGTTCGCCCGCCCCCGTTCGCCCGCCCCCGTTCGCCCGCCCCCGTTCGCCCGCCCCCGTTCGCCCGCCCCCGTTCGCCCGCCTTCCCTCGCCTTCCACCCGCTCGCGCCCCTGCCCACTACTCCGCGCCTCGTCCCGCCCCTCGCTCCCGCCAACCCCGGCAATCTCGCTCCCGCCCGCACCTGCCCCCTTCCGCTTGCTTCCTCCCACCCGCTTCCCTCCACTTCTTCCACTCTCTTCCCCAAGCCCGCTTCTCTCTCCCGCATTCCCCAGCCCGCTTTCTCCTCCACCCCGCTTCCACCGCCCGCACTCGCATTCCAACGCCCGCTCTGGTCCTCTACCTTACTCTCCTCGCTCGTTCGCTGTTCATTCCGCCTACGTCCGACCGATTCCACTATATCTTCATCCCCCGCCACCCGCTCTTGCTCGATTCCCTGCCGCCCGCACTGCTTTCTCCGATGCCTCTCAACCCTCCCTCATTCTCAACTTTCCCACACTTTCAGATATCCAGTGCCTGCGCAGACCCACCTTCACTAGTCTTTTCCAAGTTGGCGGGTGAGTTCCCGGGAGCGGGTGGCAATGACAACCCATTCACGTGCACAAGCGTACGGTGGAATTGGGAAGGCGTAGAGAATGGTGCGAGGAATTCGGAATGACTGTGGATAGGGTCCATGCAGAAAGTGGTGGATGAGACTAGCAAGAACGGAAGGTGACGGCGGGGGCGCGGGCGGTGTGATTGTGTGGGAAAACTTGTCTGAACGTGGGCGGAAGAGGCGGGCAGACCCGGAAAGATCAGACGAGTGGACGGGGGATAGATGCGGGGCCTCGGCGGATAGTAGCGAACGAGGGCGGGAAGGCTAGACGGGCGGGAGCGGGACCAAGCGAGGCAGCAGGACCGGGCGGGACCGGGCAATGTGAGCAAGAGAGGCGGTGCAGACCCGGGCGAGGTGGGCGGGTCCGAGGAGGGCGGGTGCGCGGGGGCGGGCGCAGGGCGTATCTCCACAAGGGCAGCTGCCGCCGGGCGTTTACGGCTCATCCCGTATATCTGCCTTCCGGGGGGGGTGCGAGTGCGCGGCCTCCAGTGCGTCGTGGAATGGCAGCCGACTACGAGAGCGCGGAGCAGGCGGGGGCACGGGGCAGTCAACCGAAATGAGGTGGTGAAAGTGACATTGCAGACGGAGGCCGAGAGGCGAGGACAAGGTGGGCAAAACGAGGACTAGGAGGCAGGGATAGAGGTTAGGAAGGGGGGAGACGGATAGATAAAAAGAGTACAGATTCGAAAGAAAGTCAACGGAAATGGAATTGCAATCTAGTGTGGAAAACGAGTAGGTTTACAAGGAAAGTTGGTGGAACCTTAGATTAACAAGAAAGTTGGAGGAATGGAGGGTTGAAGGAATCTCCTCGATTGCGAAAGAAAAACAGTTAAACGTAGTATGAAGAAAGCAGATTCATTTGACAAGTTTGAAGAATAAGTAATACGAAAGTGTCGGAGGTTGAGGAAGGACACAAAGATATGTTATAGATCTTGGAAGAGAGAATGAAATGGACGTGGCAATAATAAGAACTTTTAAACAAAAATGTTGTAGCATATACAGGTGTGTCACCCCCAACTATGGACCACCCCCATAACTTCTAAACGGTTCATGATACCGAAATGCAGTTTTCGCTTAACAATGTGGAATCGTGGGGCAAGTAATATGCCATACAGAAATTGTCTGTAATATTTTTAGTTTTAGAAGAATTTAATCATCTTTGATTTTTTAAATGGGACTATATATTTCTTTCACCACCAATGGATAGACCATGGAAAGAGGAATAAAATGATGTATCATATGCTAGTATTTTAGTAGTAATTTGAGTATAAAATTAGATTTTCTTGTAAGTGATTTTTAAGTAAACGGTCCTTTCCTGTAGCAGCCCTTGCAACACTCGCCGGGAAGGTGGCCTTCCCGGCGTCGAGACTTTCGTGGAGACTGGGAGTGTGAGAAGCGTGGCCGTGAAGGATAGGGGCGTAACTACAGCAATTCATGGTCTTGTCACGAAGATCATATAAACAAACATCAATATTAACGATCAGAATGAGAGACTTTTTCCCATTTGTTTATCTGAATTGAACTTTTCTTCGACTTAAATTCCAAAGCAAGGATCATCGAAAAGAACCAAATAAAACTAATTTATAGCGAAGGTCGATAATAATAAAGGTCTTTTCAAACTTACAAAAATCGAAAACCGAGCTAAGTGTGTTATGGCAGAAACAAGCTGTCAATTTAAAACATGGGAAGGGAATGAATGCTTAAAGATTCTTATTGTAATATCTTGATTAATTCATCAAATAATAGATAGGTAGACATTTTCTCTTATTATTTACTCTTAATAAATGCCTTTTTTAAACACTACCAAAAGAACAAAGCAATACAAATTTTGAAACACTCTTGACAAACTGTCGTGTAAATTTACTAAACTTTAACACAAATGCACATCTCCAGTCACGACTGCTAATACTGATTGGAGAGTTTCTCACTTCATAACACCACGTGCTGCTTCAAACTTAAAAATCTACGGCAGAAAATGGAAGTGTACTGGTTCCTTTTCCATTTATGAACCCGTAGTAGAGGTATGGTTGCAAAGTGAACGAATGATCATCTTAATTAAAAATTTAATTTACCTACGAAGAGACGGTGATTGAATTCTTGTCAAGTTTGAAAATGATATTTATTATTAAAGAAGACAAGTGAAATGCAGATAAATCAATGGAAAAAATATCATTCTGATCGTTAAAATTGGTGTTTATTAGTGTGACCTTTGTGTCAAGACATTGGATTGCTGTAGTCAGGCCTTTTATCCCCCATTGCCACCCCTCTCAGCCTCCTCTCTCCACGCAACAGTCTTGACGCCGCGAAGGCCGTTTTGCCCGAAGGCGAGAGTTGCAGGGGCTGCGACACGAAATATTGTCCGTTTAATTCAAAATCACATCAGAAAGTCTAATTTTAAACTCAAATTACTATCAAAATACTAGCATATGATACATCATTTTATTCCTCTTTCCATGATCTATCGATTGCTGATGAGAAAAATATATCGTTCCATTTAAAAAATCAAAGATGATTAAAATTCTCGAAAACTAAAAATGTTTTACACAATTTCTCTACGGCGTTACTTGCCCCATGATTCCGCATTATTCAGCGAAAACTGCATTTCGATATCCTGAACTGTTTAAAAGGTTATGAGGGTGGTCCATAGTTGGCGGGACACCCTGTATATATATATATATATATATGAATTTTTGTGATTTCAGGGAATGTAAAAACAGAGAAGAGCAAAATACTATGGAAACAAATAATGTGAAAAGCAACATAAATGAGCTTTATGTAAGTTTACGTGACTTGATCTGCACCATGTGATGACTAGAAAACGTCTTGAAAGTTTTAAAAATATTCATTAACAAGGATTAATGGAAGTGGGAGAATTATTAACTATACCACATGAGGCTCGTGCTGCTATGGTAAATATAATATTCGAGTGTTATTTCGAAAAGGTGTGAAAGCCGAAAAAGTAGCTGCTAACACATAGCAAGTTAACTTTTGAACACGTTGCTTTGTTCCGTACCAAACTCAGTTTGACACCAGTGACGAGGCGTGGCAGTGTTATGTAGTCACCGCAAGATGTGTCGGAAATCCGGACCTAGCATTCAGGAAGATCGGATATTTGATATATTATCTCAAGATGTTATGTCTTTTAAACACTGAAACAACGCTCATCTTTCTGGTCTTATTTCTTTGCATTCGTTTCAACAAATCGTCAGTACACCTTAATTCTGAATTGAAATTGAATAGAAATTGCTATAGAATTTGTTTGTTCGTTGTTCCTGTGACCATGGATGAAAGATGCTAAGTCGGAGGTGCGGGCAAAATTTCACCACGGCCGCACCATTTCACTAACAAGTTCGTACTAATTGGCGGGAATGGCGCGTTCCGCCATGCCTGATCGGAAACTGACGAACAGCCGAGATTCTGCGAACGTGGAATTAAATGGGAGCGCTTATCGCCGTGCAAAAGGACACGAACTGCGGCGGATGGGTGAGTCCCTGGGGCGGCGAGCTCTGAATTCGATGCTAATATTAGCGATTACTTTGACATTTTTCCAATGTTTTATGACTGTTTCGTAACTAATATTGTTTAAATGTGATTATATATTCTTTAATTATGCAGTTTTATCTACGATTTATTTACCCACTTTTACGTTACCAGGGCCCGACAATAAGTCGAAAAATCGCCTTTCTCGATGCAGCATTACAGAATTTTCTCTATACTATGTATGTAGTACGCAAGAAATTAAAAAAAAAATAAATGGAATTGATCAATATGATTTTTTGCCAGAAAGTTGCTAATGACTTTCATCTGATTTATCAATATTTATCGAAAACAATTGAAGTGTAGTGCGAAAAAAACGATCACAATTAATATGCAGAGTCTTAGTCACTTTTAATAAAAAATGTCGAATGATCAATACAGGCGAAATGTTTTTAGTTCAAAATCAATATGTAAATGGTAATATATGTTTAAAAAATCGCTTTCAAGTAATGTTATAACGATAATTTAAATCGTCTTGGAATTTCTAGTGTTTCAAGGTTGAAACTTGTTCTCCTGGAAAATTTTCCATCAATTTGTGAAATATTGTTATTTATAAAACTGATGCTAAAAACTGATGCTTGCTAATGTGCATCACTTCTTTACAGTGCGAATGTAGGGCGCTATTTTCACGTCCCCTGTCTAAGAGCATATCATGAGATGCCCTGGCGAGAGTGTTCAGTAGTGAGAGGAGGCCATCAGCAGGGGGGGGGGTTAGGGCCGCGCGGGGGTGAGTGGAACGTAGTCGAGTGAAGAGGGGCGAGGGGAAGGGGAAGGGGAGGGTCGGGGGTGAGGCGCTCTATCGCGTTTCCGCCGGCCGCCACGAGCGGTTACCCCGCGGTCATCTGCAATTTGCATACGGCTGCGCCGCTATTGGGTTGTCGCGGCCGCCGGGCCGCTCCCCCGAGGACGCGGCGGAGGCGGAGGCCGCGCTGGGGCGAGGCAGGGCTCGAAAGCGGGGGCGTGGCAGGGCGTGGCGGGGCAAGGCGGGGCGGGGGTGGAGCAGGGGGCGGAGCGGGGGCGGAGCGAGGGCGGGACGGGGGCAAGGTGGGCGGGGGAGTGACGGGGCGGGGCGGGGCGGAGCGGGGGCGGGGCAGGGGCAAGGCGTTGGGAGGGACGGGGACGAGGACGGGACGGGGCGGGGCGGGGCGGCGCGGGGTGGGGCGGGGCGGGGCGAAGCCGAGAGCGCAGCGGTGCGAGACGTAGCGGAGCGAGAAGCGCCAGGTAGCCAAGGCTTGGTGGAATGGGGCTGAGCGTGGCGGGTCGAGGTCGGTGGGAAGGAGGGGTGGGCGGGGCGGGGGCAGCGCCGCCGGTAGCCGAAGCGCGTTCAGGGTAGGGGCGACGGCGGGTCACACAGACCACTCCTCTGGGGATTCGCCCCCTTCGATCACGGCCACGTGCGGAACCGACACACGTGCGAGCAGCGGCGACACGGGACAGTGAGCAGTCAGTCGACGTGGCGACACGCAATGGCGTATGTGGTATACGACGAAAAGATGCCTCCACGGGTATCGGCAACATTTCCTAATCGACACAACCTGTGCAGCATCGTAAATGTAAAAAAAAATCACAAACAACGTAGACTGGCTGAGGTGGCTCAGGGCATCAACTGATGTCAATGCGGTGCCCCTAACACGTAGAAACCGAGGATTCCAGTCCCGACGGTGGCGGTATTTTCGACTCTAGCCAGATAGCTAGGCCGAGTTCAGCCGCTGCCTTGAGGAGAATTCTAGCGTTCGGCTGCTTTAATCGGTAGTTTTCCGTGTTTCCTCCCAACATTACTAAGCCAATACCGAGCAGGGCTCTAACAAACGGCCCACGGACCGCGTGCGATCCCTCCTTCATTTTCCTTGTCCTAACCTCAAACCTTACACTTACAGCATTACTCTACTACACGTGTTAAGTTTTGTCCTGTTGAGATTCACAGAAGGAACTATCTAGTAGTGCAATAACAACTGCCACTTTCTCGCATTATTTGTAGCAGCACCGCAATATTATACTACTAAATAAACCTGCTAAAGTGTTTCCAACCAGCATCTGTTTTCTTCACGACGAAACACAAACTCAAGTCTACAGAGTTAACTAACTCGCCATGCGCTTCGCTACACCACGCAGCCGCTCGGCCGTACTCACTTTTGTCGTCGCTTAAAAACTAATGATCTCTCCCATTATTATAACCCCAAATTATCTAAAATTCAGGGAGTTCAACAAAAATTAGACGAGCCATTTTTAAGATCCCTTTCCTTTCTCCTTGGAAAATATTTAAATAAAATATTTAGAGCCGCTTATGAGATAGAGTTTTAATTGCATTAATTTCAAGCAGAAATTATACGCGAAAACTACCCTGTTCCGTAAAAAAGTTACATTACTTTTCTAATTCTAATTTTCAGAATATGTCATTTAAGAGAAAAATCTCTCTTCAAAATCGTTCTTTTGTAATGTTTTTTTTTTTGCAATTTTCGAAATACAGAGTGTTTGTCGGGAATGGAATCAACACAATTTTTTTACCCATACGTGGAGAAAAACATGAAGAAAAAATTTGGAACCGTTTTGATGAAAATATTTATTAAAAATTGCCTGTATTTCACGCAAAAGTACGCAGTAACTACACAATCTTCGAAAAATTGTATATGATCTTATTTCAGGACCTCTTTGAACAACAGCTTTATTTAATACTATCTCTATTTTCAATATTTTAATTGTAGGATGACGCCAAACAATTTTGAGCTTACGCAATTTCGAAAAATGAGTCCTGCGCCATTTTAAACGTCAATTACATGAAACGTCCTGAAAATGTTGAGGGCGTTGTGTAAACTACCTCAAAAAATCAAATATTAGTTTCAACTCGCAGTGGCCCCGAGATCGAACGAGGAATATCAGTTTTTGAGAAAATCGTCTGAACGTTTGGAACGCTAGCTTTGATCACAGGCACAGAGACTTTCTGTCATCTATTGGTTGTTTGGTATCAAGGCCTCACAACGTGATAGCGAAAGTAATTTAATAGGCTATATAGGAATCAGATTTATCCAATTTTTCATTAGCACGGTCTGACAATAAACGTTTTCTGTCGAAAAATCGCTGATTTTCAGAGCACGATTACAATATTTTATCTTCTTACGGAATAGGGCGAGAAAGTAAAAATCACAAAAAAAAGAAGCAGAAAAAAAGGAGCAGTTTTTAAATATTGAAAAAAATATTGGATTCTGGCAGTGACATTGCCTGTAAGTGCGGTCTATCGCTACTGAGAGCTGTGGTGAGGAGGTGCGTGTCTAGATCACTGAGACCAGTCAAGCACGCTCCGCCTAGCTGACCACAGCTCCATAGCAATGTACCGGACTTCTGGAATATAAATGCTGCAGATAAGATTCTATTCTCCCATATTGCAATTTTTTTTATTAGCAATTCTTGAAGTATAATTATTGATCCTCTGTAGGAGATAAAAATGAAGGTCTCGAAATATCGAAGCACATGTAAATAAACAACTAATATTTTAATACAATTTTAACGAAACCGTTTCTTCTTGTTATTTAATCTACTGAAACTTGACCTATGCATAAGACTGTCAATAATAAACCTGGACCAAACTTATTTAAAACATAAATTTTCTGAAAGCCGAATCTTCATTTAAATCAAGGTAACGAGGAACTACTTTCTGATCGCCATCTTTTTATTATAATGCACTTGTTTTCCTTCAGTCATGGAAATCAATGATCCAAAATGCTACTAGTGATTTGTCCGAACTCCCCTCCATCGTCCTTTCAAACCTATGTCAAACGACCCCTTCTCCTTCGTTCTCTCCTTTTGCCCGCCCTTACCCTCCCATCCCGCAGCCCCTCCTTGCCCGCCCTTCCCCGCCAAGGCAGCTAAGGCACACACATTTCGTCGGCGGTTAAAAGCAGCCGCCAGGGCCGCGCCTTTGAAGGAGACTCGTTAAAACAAAACAAACGCGCAGGCCGCAGCGAGCGAGAAAGCGGCGCCATCTGCAGAAGTGGAAGTCAATCCCGGCCCGGAAATGTGATTTCATCGCGGAATTATCGATCAGCGTGGGTGGGGGCAGAGGAGGGGGCGCGGTGGGGACGGGGGCGAGGGTGAGGGCGGCCGCCAATGGCGCCGAAATGCGAGACGTCATTTTTCACAGACGGCGCCATCCTCGTCTGGATGCGGTGTGCGCCTCCCTCGCCGGCCTTGCCAGCCACTCCCGTACCAAGATATCTGCGACGCAGTTTTTCTTTCCGCCAGTCGCCAGTCTCACTCGTGGACACATCTGGAAGGAAAGACAACACTCTCATAGAAATATTATTATTATTATTATTATTATTATTTATATCACATTTTAACTTATTTTCACACACGCATCTCGATTACAACGAACAAGAAATGCACGTTTTATTTGGCATAATCAGCACGATCAACCGTCAATCCCTTGAAACTTCTCCATGATGTTACATCCGTGCAGTATGTCTAATATCTTCTGCAACTGGATGTATAACTCCTTCAGTTGCAGTTCAGCCAGAGATTCATGCAGAAACTTGGGAATTTCACCAGTAGCATAGATGCTAGAAGTATTGTACAACCCTCACCATTTCCAAGCCGCCCAAATTTTCTTATTTCATTTGCAAGAAGTTGATACTTTGGAATTTGTACTCCTTTTCTTCTGAATGTTTTGAGCTAACCGGACACCATTAATCAGATACATCTTTTTTTTGTCATTTCATACAATGTTCGATTTTTTAGATGATACATACCTACCTGTTATGATGAACATGTAAAAAAGCACCAAATCACACAATTCGACAACTTATTTTTTATTTCTGCGTTAATTTTTCTTTCTGAACAAATATATTTATTTCTTTTGTAAATAATAAACAATTTACATGTTTCTGAAGTGTTTCTATGCTTCTTCAATGCAAATTTTTGCCTACAAAGCATTTTTTCAAACCAAATTTTGAGTGCTTATTGCGGCTCAGCCATTAGGAATATCCAAGTAGAGTTTTTTTTTGTTTTTGTTTTTTTAGGTTGCTTTTCAACATCTTGGTCATATAGCAACCACTATGACGTTTAAACTGTAGGAGGAACACGTAAGTACAACACAAACATACCCATGTCCGAGGCGGGACTCGAACCCGCAACCCTACGGTCCGATATCACTATTGCAATACTGGCTTATCGGCCATCGGGCCGACATCCAAGTAGTTTATTGGACTTAATATGCTAAAAATTATCTTAAGAGCTTATTTTCGAAATTTCGACGTTTCCTGCCCGGACGCCACGTATAAAAATACACCAGGAAACGTCACTCCGCACCGATCCGAGTCAGAGCCTGCCGCGCCTCCACTTGCCCTTAGTGTCGCTGCCGTTCGCAGTGCTAGTGTCGCAGGCGTACCGTCACATTGCCCCCTCCTGCACCACTGCTTTGGCACCACTTTTGGACGGTCCCTGCGCTGCCTGATTATCGAGACGTCAACTAAATGTCTGTTGCTATACTGCGATGTTCTTAACTGTGCCCCTGACAGGAATCATCCTGTTTCGCTGCCATCCAATCGGGAGCTTGTACGTTGCCACAATGACGTCACTATGGTGACGTTTAAGCTCCCGATTGGATGAAACCGTCAACAGCTCATTCCTATCAGGGGCAAAGTTAAGAAAATCGCAGTATAGAACTCACTCCAGTATGGTGACACTGTGGAGGACTTACCTGTCGGACTGTATTACAGTTTTTTAATATACACAAACTTTTAATAATGCCTTGAAATTAATGGTATGAGCGCTAATTTACCGTCAGTTTGTTAATTATTTCATTGTAGAGTTATAATCGATGTATTAAAAGCAGTTGACATTTAGTCTTCGTGCAGTATTATGAATGTGAGGTTCGAGTTAGCGATGGGAAAATTCGTTGTTCGATGTGATCGCAAGGGTTCAGGTAGTTCAAATTTATTTTCAAATATGACATACACCTCCAATATTAAAGTCAGAGATTTATTTCTCGATGCAATTTATTTCTCAATTGAATGGAGTTAAGCAGAACGCAATCAACTCCCCCCAAAATGGAAAATATTAAACAATGGCGCTCTTTAGACAGCTGAAAACATTTCCTAGTGATTTTCACAATGCATGCCAATGCATACTCACTTCTCTATATCAGTCCCGACAGCAGACCAACATCCTCAAGGTAGTTTTTTATCTTACCCATTATGAGTGTAACGAGCTTGATTGATGCTAAAAAAAATGTTATGAGTCGGCAGTTTCAGGTCTATTTATTTTTGATAATGAGAGGACGTCCGTTCACTAATTCCATCCTCAGTTATACTGTGCTTGAAGTACATAGTCCATCAGACACAGTCACATGTGGGAGTCTGGAGTAAATATGTAGGAGGTGTTTGACTCAGTAACGTGGATTTGTACTGGGATAGGCACAGACCATGTTTCATTTTCACAAGCTTTCCCTATCAACTCAGAAGTTATCCCGAGTGTTCATTCCTACCCGATACAATAAACTGTACGCCTGTTCGTTCGAATCCAAGGGCCTTGTTGTGTTTCACTGGTTTGTCTCATAGCTTGCGCTATTACGCCATCGTTTCTTCTGTTCCTGGTTGCTGGTAGCTTTTGATTGCTTGATTGCTTCAATAGTGTTTCCAGAGCAACTTCCAAAGTCTCGATTCCCGTAAGTGTTGTGTATGTTTTATCGCTGGAGATGGCGGTGATCTTCCCCCGCTGGATGGTGAGATCTGGCAGTGACCTACACGTCAAATTGCAGGGTTTTCCGAAACCAGATATCTCCCACTAGCGGGCATCGCCACAACCTTAACAAGCTTTTAGCCCCGATTCGTCCCATGGCAAGTGTGGTAGTATAGTGCATTGTAAGGTAAATGTATGTATGTAAGGGATGAGGGTAGGACAAACAAGAGAAAGGAAATATCGCGCGCGGTCCGGAGCCCATTTGTTAGGGTACTACTCCAACATTCATCTGGTGTTGATCGGAGAAACCACGGAAAGCTACCTATCAGTTCATCGCCCGCCAGAATTCTTCTCCAAACAGCAGCTGAATTCGACAATCTATCTAGCTAGTATCGACGAACCTGTCACCGTCGGGATTTAAACCCTTCCCCTAGGATCTTCCTTCAGAGGCACTGCTGTGAAATCAATTGATGCCCTGAGCCACCTAAGCCTGTGTCTGCCGGTAGCAATCTCCTGGCTTTTTATGTAGATTTTTGTCTGTTTTTTTCACCTAGAGTTTCATTGATGACGCCCATTGACAAGCATCTTCTTCCTTGTTTCCAGTGAAACTTCGCGAGTGCGTCCTTGAGCCGAGCGCGCTTATAAAGCAGTCGTCAATCTCACGGGACTGTCTAGGTGACAATGGCGGGCGACCGGCGCGATGCGGCGCCCCGCCCCGCCCAGTTCCGCCCCGCCCCGCCCAGCTCCTCCCCGCCCCACTCCGCCCCGCCCCACTCCGCCCCGCCCCACTCCGCACCGCCCCACTCCGCACCGCCCCACTCCGCACCGCCCACCCCCGCCGCGTCCCGCCAACCCCCGCCGCGTCCCGCCCACCCCTGCTATGTCCCGCCCACCCCCGCCGCATCCCAACCACCCCCGTCTCGTCCCGACCACCCCCGCCGCATCCCGACCACCCCCGCCTCGTCCCGCCTTGCCCCGCCTCTTTTCATTAGGGCACAGAAGCCCCACAGCGCGCTGGCGGACGCCTCCACCACGTCGCTCGCAAGCGCTAATTAATGATTCCGCTGCCAGGTGGCGCCTCCCCCGCGCGACGCGACGCGGCTCGGCTAAGCTCTCCTCCTGCAGACCCTGCTCTTATCTCCTTCCCCTTCCCTCTATCCTCTCTTATCACCCCAGGTCCACCTCTTATCGTTGGCGAACTCTGAATTCAGCTTCTGCTGACATGTTCAGCGCAGGACGAAGTTCTTGCTCTTGATCTTTCCTTGCCACGTCTTTCAGAGATCTTACTTTCCCTTTCTTGTCCTTATCTTGATCTCGCGCCCTTGAAGCACACTTAATCGTTATCTTTTATTTTAGCATTATAATAAACGTAACATCGTTGCTCAGACGATTCTTTCTCCATTTCTTTTACTCTTTATCGCTCTCATGTTACTGGCCAAACATGTTTCCAATTCTTTTTCCATAGAAAATAAATATATTGCTACCATGTGTGACCCTGACCATTGTTCAACGAAAATTACCTGGTCTCTCACTGACATGATCGTGCCCATGTGTTTCAGTCTTGAATTCTATTTATCTTGCAGGCACTTTCCATAATACATTAATCCATTAGAATCTTTGTTTTAAGATTGATTATCTCAATTCTTGCTCTGAAATTTCGCGTTCCTGCTTCTCATCAAATAGTAGTCAAATTCACATTGCTTGTATTCAAGACCCCTCGCCAAAATTGTATTCTTGTGAAATTACACTACGGTTAGGACAGACGAAATGTGTAGTTCTTTTCTTCATACTTCTGAAACGCGAAGTCATAAGAACTGCTCTTTAGTATTATTTATATATCCAATATCCTTTATTTTATATATTATCAATTCTATTCCAGCATCCTTTTACTTCGACACATTTTTACTTAAATGCCATGTTCTCTCCCCTCCTCACTTTTTGTAATTTTCTCCGCTCTAATTCTTTCCTCAGCTTCCGCTCATCTGCTTCCTCCCGAATTTTCCAATTCATTCAAAATATAGTTTTACCCCTCCTCCCTATCCTTTCCGTCATTCTCGCTCTTCATCGATCTAGGTGTTGCTGTAGAGAAAATAAATACTTCTTTGCTCCATGCTTTTGCTCTCTCGTCTTGTGACCCTCTCTGTCCCTCCCTCATCCTTTCCCTCGCCGCCCGCTCGCCGTCCGCCATCGAAATTAGTTGGGGGCTCTGGCCGCCCTCCCGCGCGTTCTGATAATATGATAATGGATGCCGAGCCACGAGGTGGCATTAGCGCGATGGCCCGCCCCCGGCGCGGCGCGGCGCGGCGCTCGCCCCCACCTGCGCGCCGCCGCTGCCAATAACCGCCCCGAGGTACCAGCAGGCGAGGGAGGTGGCGATGGCATTCGCAGCAAGCGGCGCAAATGCTTCGGAAGAGATGGTTGTTAATATTACGAAAACGAAAATGGAGGTGCTGACTTGCGTGTTATACACATGTGACTAGTGTGGTCTATGGTGAATAGAGCACTAGCAGTCTGATGGAGGTGACCAGAGTTGAAATGGGTGAATAGTAAAAATTAATAGGATGGAAATGGAGATGTTCGAAATGTTCAAATTCTGAATGATGCCCATGGGTGATTACTAGAACGGTGGGGTAGAACAGTGAAAGGGTGTCGGTGTGGTGGTGGGGAAGGAGAAGGAGGTGAATGATGAAGATCTGACAGCAACAGAACGGAGACGAACATTGCGATAGCGAATGCAGTAAGAGAGAGAGGAGGTGGCACTGTGATGACGAAAATGGAGTTGGTGTTAGGGACAGCGGTGAATGAGAAGGGGACGAGGTGGTGGCGACAGCGGAGGTGAGAAGTTAAGTGACGGGGACGAGGCTGGGACAGGGGGAATGAGGCGGGGACTCCGCGGAGAGAGGCGGGGACTCCGCGGAGAGAGGCGGGGAAGAGTTGGATGCGAGGCGGGGGCGAAGTGATAGCGAGGCGATGTCGAAAGGGGACGAGGCGGATGCGGGCGGGGTCGAGGCGCTGGGGGCGAGGCGGCGGGGGCGAGGCGGTGGGAGGGAGGCGGCGTGACAGGGGGGCGAGGAGGGAGCGAGGGGGATGCGAAACGGAGGCGAGGCAGGGGCGTGGCGGCGGGGGCGAGGCGGTGGGAGGGAGGCGGCGTAACACGGGGGCGAGGCGGAGGCGTGATGGAAGCAGCGGGTGCATGGCGTGTTGGAGGCGATGACGAAGCGTCGACGAGATTGAAGTTCGCGTGGCGCGGCCCGCTCCGCGTCGCGTCGCCTTTATTAAGCACGTGCGCTTCCAGCCCGCGTGTTTTCGACGCGCGCGTCCTCGCCTGGCGCCGGCGCTCTAATTAAAAACCCATTTCTCCCAAGTTCACCCGTTGCAGATACCGCCCCGCCCAGGTGCCAGGTCGTCTTCAAATTGCAATTACGGGCGCCTGACGATGCGGGCGGGCGGGCGGCCGGATCGGAGATCAGACGCTCCGCTGTCAATCTCTATCCTGCGGCTGAGAATACGTGAATTGTAATTTAGAGATTGCGGCGATGCAGTAGGTTTACATCATGATCTTGAGGGGCTCAGCAGTTATGGCCATCGGGGGGGGGGGGATGGGCGTTTAAGAAGTAAAAGTCATGTATTTTTTTTTTCGTGTGGCACAATAATTAAGTTATACAGCTTCATTGGCAGGGCATGAGGAGAGTAAATGTGGATACGAAGGCTGGATTGTAAAAATGTATTAAGTGTCTGAATTTGATGGCACTTGATATTTTTTGAGAAATAAATAAAGCATATGCACAGCTCAATTAAACATGTCCACGCACTCTTATACTTTCAGCAATGTCATCACCGTGTACTTGAAGGTAATATGTATATGTAAATGACAGTTCTATTATATTTCTATTCTATTTTATTCAAATGGATTGCATATTCTTGTAAATATACCAGAAAATATTAAATTAAGCTATATTTCCTCAATAAATAGCAGAAAGTCTTGATAAAAAAAGATGCGTCATACACTTATGTTTAAACCGATTCATTTCATGGGAACATAAGTAGGGTTTTTTTCGTTTCTTTTTTGTAACTATTATTCTTACAATATTTGTTCGTTAGATGTTTACAAAAATTTAATACGTCCTCAGCAACAAGCATGTCGATGATCGGAATTAGGCCATTCTTGCAACAGAATTTGATACAAATGCATTCCGCGACGGGGATCAAAATAAAGTACGTTTGAATTGGTTATGCAATATTCCAGAATGAATGTATCATTCATCACATCAGATATTATTGTTCATATTAATAACCTTTTTATGGACAGCAAATCACTCAATAAAATAGTTTAAGGAAATCATACACATATATCATATATTAATACACAATATTCTTGTGTCGTTTTGCCACTTTTCTTTCGAATTGTATAATTCAACAAGTTTATAATGTAGTTATTTTTGTACGATGAAATGTTTCGCTCTACTTAAATGTACCACTGTATTGTAAGCTATAATTCATTAGTACATAGAAATATTAAAGATTTTAGTGGTCACTGGTCTGAAAAAAGGTTGATAAATAGTAATGTAAGATATTGAGGAAAAAAGACAAAATGTAGCAAGAAATGTCAACGAACTTAAATCGGTGAAGTTAATCTCCCGATGAATATCAAATATTAGACGTTGAATCACCCACATGATCGTTCTTTTATGATAACATTGGCTTTTAGATTCTAATCGTCTCCTATAATATTTAGTAGTATACCTTCCCTTTGCGGCTCTCACACGGAAGAAATCTTTATAAATGTGGTCTTTAAAGAAAGAGAATTTCACGGAGACGTGATGAATTTGACTTTAAAAATATAAAGGATTTGTTTAAAAACGCGCACCTAAATATTCATGTAAAATGCAACGCGCCACACACGTCAGGATTTTTTAATCTATATCGTTCCCCACACCGTAATCTATAGGATGAGATCTTCTTGGCCATTTATTACATTTTTGCTGGTACGCTTCTCGATTCTACTCCATCTGTTCAGACCCTGTAGAATCTGCAACTGTATGTGAAAATACTAATTACTTGATATTCTATGCGATTGAATTATACGGGTGAACCTCTTTGCTCGATAATAAAGTTGAATAAGAATAGTTTTTCTTGACAAGAGTGTATTATATTGTTATCAATTACAAGATGTCATGTACTACAAGTAACGGAGAATAAAAGTGTCTTAAAGAAAGATATATATTACAGGCTTAATATGGAAATGGAAAATTAAGGAAGAGGTTGGGGGAATAGCATGCGAGAGTTCTCGCACGGGTACGCTAGTACTGACATATTACACCTCACTGTTCTCCAGCAATTTGATCCACAATGGTATTTGAATCAAATTACGCTTCGTGGCATTCCTGATGACCACGCGAAATCCGATATGATACTCTGAAATGTTATTGATATTCTTTGCTTAGAATATTCTTATCTTGAATACGTGTTATCAGTAGATATAATTTTCAAGGAACGTTGTGCCTATTATGATAAATGATAAAGTATCTAAAATATATGGATACATATGGTTTTACACTCAAATTCCTAAGGAGCAACTCTAGAACAAGGAAACTCTCCGGCATCAGTTTACCGTAGTAGAGACGGAAAAGTTCGTTAGAAAACATCGCAAATCCTTATTCACAGCAAAAAATGCTCTAAATTATTTTAATATATGTTTATAAAAATAATAAGAAAATATTTTACTATCTGGTAGAGTTCAGGCACAAAGTATTTTTTTAACATATGACGAAGAAAAACACAGTTATACACAAATCTATAGCCGAAGAGAATTTTCGGGAAAGAGCGAGTGAGAGTATGAAAAATGAAAGAAAAAAGTTGTCGAAAACGGAACAAGCTATCGCTTGTTCCGTTTTCGACAACTTTTTTCTTTCATAAACGTTCAAAACGTTCAAAAAATAAAAATGCAATAACGAAATATGTAAGGGTAAAAGACGGAGAACACCAAAGCGCTGGAATTCCAAAAGAAGTACTAATTCACTTTCTGCTCCTCTCACAGTCTCGAGAGGTCAATGACGTTGTTCGTGCTTCTCGAGAACTCCTATAAATCGCCATTTCGATTTCTCTGTAGACAGGTAAAAAACTGCCGGGGCAATACGTCACGTCTTCCCATGCGAAGGGCCCTGAATGCCGCGCGCGCCCTCATCTCACGGCCCCATTCAGACGAGCGCGAGCGGGACGAATCAGAGGACTTGCCAGGGCTCTTTTCTCCGTCTGCGCCAGGGGTGTCCAACTGGCGGCCTACGGTGCCATTTACCTGGCCCTGCGGAAGGTTGTTATTAGTCAAAAGTGAAGTCCCTTGCATCCATTGGGCGAGAATATTGTGCGTCTAGCGCACACGCCCTGCCGGGGTCAACATCCTCTTTAATGTAAAAATATATTAAGTTTACATTTAAGGATTTTTTTTTCAGTAAATTCAGAAATTCTAAATCATCTCAATCTTCTTCACGGCATTATGCATGGTGCGGCTTGATATCACGTATGGTTCCATACTCCCTCGGGGAAGTCAAATGTGGATTGCCCTGTTAATGAAAATATGGCCGGCAACCGTATTAAAGTTTTTAGTTACTGCCCTTGCGGCCTTGCCAGTTGGACACCCCTGCTCTATACACACGACCCAATATCCTGAAAGCCACTAGACGGCGCGCCGTCAGGGAATCAATGCGAGGGACTGGACCAGTGACTGCAATACGAAATTAATTCAGTGAAACGGTTCGTTTTATGAATATCGTGATGTACTCAACGTTTGTTCGATTACATGCATATTGCATGGATGAGTGCATACTTACTTGTGAAATAAATCTAAATACGATGAATCCATTCAATGTGAAGTTATCTTTTCTTCGTTGATAATGGTAGCATGAAGGATTGAATGTAACAAGGGGCTTTCGCGGAAAAGTACTCTCCAAATTGCTTCAAAAGTTTACCACGTAATGTGTAAAACATCACAAACATGTTGTGAAAATTTTATCTGCAAAATCCTGCAGGAACACGTAGAATTGTTTTTAATTTCTACTAAATGTAGAAAGAAAGTGTTGTATTCCTGCAAAAAATCGATCGAGAGATTTTGACGGAAATGTGTTTTGTGGTATCTGAAACCGAAACCGATCTTTTAAATGTCCGACTGTCTGCGAACAATAGCGTCTCAAGTATACACAGGATGTTCATAATTCTAAAGAATCACTTTCGCATTTAAGTAAATGTTTATTTTGATTTCATATTCGATTTTTCACGCCATACTTCTCTTCAAATATCTCAAGATCAGAGTTTCAAAATGTGACAAGTCTAGTTTCATTGTGTCTTTTTTATTCTTCCCGAATCATTTTGATTACTTCAAAAATTCTATTGAACCTGTCCGATTTCTAGAAATACTTGGAGAGCTTTCACCTTCTATGATTTTTCTGCTATAAAAAAACTCATGTGTATTCTGGTGTGTATATAATATACTTCTCTGCAATCCTGAAATATAAAAAAAGAAAAAAATATGCATGAGGTTCATGTTTGAGATAATAAACAATCACATTATTATTATTATTATTATTATTATTATATTATTATTTTTCCATTACATCACGACTAAAGATGTTATGAGTCGGCTGAATATAAAATCTACTCCAGGTTGCAACCAGCTACCTAAGGCGCAGATCCGGTGACTGTCAGTGCCCCTACAATACTTTGCGCAAAATGTGGGCTGTTCCAAATTAAGCAATTTCTTGCACTTCCCAGTCTTTTGAATTACCGGGGAGTTTAGACAAGTTCTTACTCAAATTTTGCGGAACAAATCCCAGAGCTCCGATAACTATCGGAACGACCTGTGCTTTTACGCCCCACATTCGGCTGACCTCGATTTCCAAACTCTTGTATTTAAGACGTTTCTCTGCCTCCTTGGTAACGACGTTTTGATCGCAAGGTACAGCAACATCGATAAGTAAACACGATTTTTTCGCCAAATCCCGGATAACTATATTCGGTTTGTTTGCCGCTATCGTGCGATCAGTTTGAATTTGTTGGTCGTACAATATTGTACACAATCCAACAGACGTCACCGGTTTTGGTGAGTGTTCGTACCACTTGGGGCATGTGTTTGGAACTTCGAGGGCGGTACAGATCTGCCAGTGGAGGTAGCTACACACCCTGTCATGTCTTTTCAGGTATTCCGTCTTTGCTAGGATTGGACAAGCTGAGGCAATATGATCAATGGTTTCTACTTGCTCCTGGCAAATGCGGCATTTATCATCTTGGGAAATTTTGAGAACCGCTTTATCATAATGTCGTGTTCTCAAGGCCTGATCTTGGGCAGCTATTACAAGTGCTTCCTGATTCTGGCTTCATCCTTCCCCTTTTAAGCCACATAAATGATTGATCTTTATTGATCTGCACCTTGTCCATTCTTTTTAGGTATTGTACCGTGGAGTGGTTTGTCTCTCCACGATTTCTTTAACATTTTTTGTGTCTCACACTTCATGTTTAGCAGCATCAGAAGTTCAGTGTCTGTGTTATTCGACGTGTCTTGCCTAGTTTTCTTCGCAATAGTTCTTGCTACACTAACAATGCCTCTGTTTCCCATTCTTCGGTCAGATTTCATGACCTGCCTCATTAGAGGGTCAGTCTTGATGGCTGACTACATACTTACCCAACCCGACTATTGCGTTGTGGCAGGAGGCCTCAATTTGTCTGAGGCCTCTTCCTCCTTCCTTACGTGCCACATAAAGTCTATGTATATCAGCTCGGAGGGTGGGAAACATGATGCATTGTCAGCAGTTTTCTGGTTTTTCGATCCATGGTGCGAATTTCTTGCTCAGTCCAGTCCACTAGTCCAAAACTGTATTCGGCTACAGGTACCGCCAAACTACCTATTGCAGATATTTTATTCCTGGAATTCAGAGCGGACTGCAGGACCAGTCTCACTCTTCTATAATACTCCCTACGAATTCTCTCTTTCATTCTGTCATTCGAGATGGTTTCACATTCTTCAATGCCCAGATATTTGTAAGTTTTACCTGGCTCAAGATCTTGAATCACAGTGTGCGTATCAATTTCAATGTTCTCAGACGTTGTGAGTTTCCCTCTTTTTAAATTGATTTTTGCACACTTGTCAAGACCAAACTTCATGCAGATGTCATTGCTAAAGTCATTCACGACAGACAGCATTTGGGAGAGAATCGCTTCATTCTTGGCAAACACTTTCAGATCATCCATGTAAAACAAATGTGATACTGGCCTTTCATCACCATGGAGCTTAAAACCAAAGTCAGCTTGCGACAACTGTCTCGATAGTGGGATCAAACTAATGCAAAACAGAAGAGGGGATAGTGAATCTCCTTGAAAAATACCCCTGTTAATCTGAATACTTCTGGTTTCTACTGCTTCCTTTCCGCTGTGGATTAGTAACCTGGTACTCCACGACTTCATACTAGCCTTGCAAAACTCAACAAGTCTAGGATGAAATCGATAAATCTCCAGGGTCTTCAAAATCCAATCGTGTGGTACACTATCAAAGGCCTTCTGGTAGTCAATCCAAGCCATGCTCAAATTACGTTTGCGTTTCTTTACATCATTCAAGATGACTTTATTCAGTAGCAAGATTTCCTTACACCCATAAGAGCCTTTACGACATCCTTTTTGTTCAGCTGGCATTA
Organism: Acheta domesticus; assembly: GCA_031308135.1. Taxonomy (NCBI): domain Eukaryota; kingdom Metazoa; phylum Arthropoda; class Insecta; order Orthoptera; family Gryllidae; genus Acheta; species Acheta domesticus. The sequence continues at coordinate 105,104,307 of JAHLJT010000631.1, read as the reverse complement.
GATGCTTCTTATCTAGATGTCTGTACATTTTGTCAGTTATGGCTGAAGTTATAACTTTGTACAGTACTGGCAGACAAGTAATTGGCCTGTAGTTCTTCGCCAAAGAGCTGTCTCCCGCTTTGGGTAGCAAATACGTGATGCAAATTATTATTATTATTATTATTGTTATTATTATTATTATTATTATTATTATTATTATTATTATTCCAGTGATCACCAAAGTCCAAATTCCGAACGAAGGGGCACCATTTTTAAAGAGAAAGAGATGGTGATAAAAAGTCGCATGACAACGAGTTCAATCTAATTATTTTAAAATATTTATATTTGTAAATTCACATACAAGTTTTTACATTTTCGACTTGCCAGGTCTGGTTCAACTTGGTGTATAAACTTGCAAATATTTCCAACAAGCAATTGGAGGTTTACCCTTTATAATATACTTTAAGTGAAATATATTTTCACAATCTTGATTTGAACGACCGATTATTTCTCATTAAATTATACGCATATAAAGTGTTGAAAATATAGTTTCATTATCATCTCTAAGCATTTTCGTCTATCGGAGATGTTTTGACGTGACTAGAATTGTCGAATTCATTGACTGAAAAGCGAGTACGTAAATTAAAAGTTAAGGAATTGAAAGTGAAGTGTGGATTCTCCCCTCCAAGTTATGAAATACGAAAATTATTGGTAAATAAATAAATGCAATGTACTTAAATGTATTATATTGAACTCATAACTACCCTCAGAAAAGAGTAAATGACAAATTAAATTGTTTACAATATTAATCCCTGAAACGTACGCTTCTGCAAATTCGAGAACATGCTCCTCCAATAGAGACGTGTAGCCTATAGAAGTGCGGAAACGAGCCCCGATCCATTGTGAGGACGTGGAGAAACTGTTTTCGAGCGGGGCGCGTGTGTGGCGACAGCCCTTCCTCCGCATGGCCGTCACTTCTCCACGTGCCGCCCGCCGCGTCCCCGCCCTCCACCCCTCCCGCGCATGCCCCCCGCCACGCCCCCGCGTCGCCCCCGCCGCGAGTAGTCTGTTCCGGAGTGTCTTACTGTCAGTTTTAAACCGCCCCTCCGCTAAATCCGACAAGGTCCATTTTCCCTGATACGCTTCCCGTTTGAACTCGTCTGAAAACCTGGGAAGGGCGGGCAGGCGGGCGGACGGACGAGCTATAGTATAAATTTCCGTAAAATAGAGAGTGGGAAAGAAGGAGTCTCCCTTCCGTTCTTCTTCGCTTGTTGGGCTAATGCTTTGGGGAGGAGCAACAGGAGCGGGCTGAAAGATTCGGCGCCGAAAGGGGGACGAGGGGCCAGGGGCAGCGGAGGAGCGGGCAGAGCATCGGAGAAGCACAGGCGATGGGAAGGAGGGCCGGTGGAAAATGTCGTTGCCCGAGGCGGAAAAATTGTGTCTGGGGCGGCGAAGTCGTAGCCGCCGTTGAAACGTTCCAAGCAGGCGCGAAGGGGTATCACGGAGTCGCGGCGAAGAAACAAAGGAGAGAGTTCGCTCGGTTGAAGTAGATATCTCCCGCAAATCTCGATCGACTGAAACAAAAGAAAATAAAGACGGAGTATCGCATAAAAAGACGATCGAAAACATTAAAGGTCTTCATCCGAAGGTAAAATTTTAGCGTCAGCAGTTACATTTAAAGGCCCTGGTCACTGTGGTATTTTATTACCACGAATCAATGGACGTCGGGAATTGATATTCTGGTGCTGAATGTTTACGCTGCATCAAGTCATTCAGTAAGCTGAAATAGAAGGGAAATACAGGGGGAAGTATGCAAATGTACTCATCGGAAAGACAAGGAGAACCAACACTGTTTTACATTTTTTGATGTAAAGCAAATATAATCGGAATAAAGCGTGCAACCCATACTAGTTTGCACAAGAAAAATCACATTGAACGAAATTTTGTGCCTTCAAAAATATTTTGCCGTTCAATAAAATATTTTGACGAAAATGTCGAATTATTGCCCAAATGTACTATTTCAGACGTCTCAGAGAGTTGAATTCTCAGCGAGTCTGATAGGTTATGAACACATACCATGAAGTGAAATTATGTAATAATCTAAACTGGAAGTAAATATGATTAGTGGTGCGACATAATGGCACAGACTTTCTCGTACAAGTTAGTTTTCTTTCTCTTGAGAAAGCGATAGCTTTCCTGTTTTCCCCTACCCGCTTCCCAGCTGCTACCTATCGGCACATGAAAGACCTCCCAGGGCCTCTGGCAGTAACTACCACTCCTCTGGAGACATTCTCAGTGTATAACACTTTTGCACTCCCCGAATATCGCGTAGACCTATCCCGGTTCTGTCCATTTACGTATTTGCTCATGGTATCCCTTGACCCCAAGTCGGAGCTTGAACCTTTGTTATAGATGGAGGGTTCCAGTTCTTAAATTACACAAACGTCTGACACCAAGGTGCATGTTAGCAAAGAAATTATGGAAGGATTAGCGTATAGATGTATACAGGTGGGTTTCGAAATGTTCCTACGCCACAGACACAAATTAAAACATTCACACCTTACGTGGGTTTTGAATCCACAGCCTTTTATTTTCATGTACTTGGGCAACCCTGCCACAGCTACTGACTCACGTGACCGTCTAAATCGATAGTACTACTTGTAAACATGTAGCAGTCGTGTAAATATTATTTGATAAAACTAATCAAATAACTAAAACATGTTATGCCTCAAAGGCCTTTAATGTTCTTTGTGGCAATTAATATTTTATTTTTATTACTTTGACACCATTCGTTTCCGTATCAACAACGCAAAGTTATACGTACTTTTCAGCATTATAATCTATTAACATCCCACTCAGTTATGAACAAAACAAATTAGCAAACGCTACAAAAAAATGTTGCAGAACATAATACTTCAGGACGTATCAATTAACAAAATGGTTTAGTTTACTTTCGTACAACATTTATTCTAAAAAATATTTAATTCTTCTATTCTAAAATTCTAAAAAGTGTTCGTGTTTTAGCAAAAATCCCGTAATTTTTTTTATATATTTTCTCAATTTTTCGGACTCACTAAGAGTAGAATTGAAATATGACTTTATCAATATTGAATAAGAGTAACACTTGGTTCTATCGGCAAATTTTCATTGGAGTATTTGGAGGCGTTTTTGAGAAAACATTTGAGCGTTTGTGAAAATGCGCTATTTTCAGCTCATTTTCACAGAAAACGTTACGATTTTCGAGAGACATCCTCAGAAATAATTTGAAGCACTTGTATGCGTAAATTCAATAATGTATAAAATGCCAGAAATGTAAATCTTAATGACATGAGAGATATTTCAGAAAATTACATGTGTGCAATTTTTGAGGAGAAAAGAGAGAGAGAGAGAAGAGACAGCGGAGCAAAGAGAGAGAAGAGGGAAGTAGATATTATTGTTTGATTTATTTATTACGTGCTAATTTGCTTTTCATTGCATCTCCGCACAATTTATAATGATAATTTGCAGAAGTATTAAATAATTTATTAGAAATAAATATCTCAAACGAGAAATCCAGGAGTATAACAGCAGTGTTTGAAATCAAAATACGGTACAGATTCAAAAAACTGAAGGACTGAATGACGCCGAAACGCCAAAAGCGGTCCAAGACAGCACATTTCCTCAAAGCATTTCCGCAGCTCTAGGCCCAAACAGATGGTTACAAGCCGTGAAACGAGGCTCCTGAGACATTTCACGTAATGCACTCCGAGTCCGCACGCCGCGCCACCTCAGCCGACACCCTCTTGCGCTCGCCTTGCTTTGCATACGATGACCCGGGATGAAATTTAATGTCCAGATTATGGAGGCGGAAGGCATCGTGGATCTCCTGGTGCAAGCGCGGAGGGAAAAAGACGCCGACGCCGCTGCCCGTCTTCCCCCCCCCCCGACGCAAAAGATCCCCTTCCACCCCACCCCCAATCCCCTCTTCCCACGTCACCGTCGATCTTCTGGAAATCTTCTCAAGATTTCACTTCCCGTCCCTTCCCCTTTTATGTAAAACTCTTCGGATTCGCCCCTTCTAGGGGTTCTCCCCTCTTAACGACTCTTTCTGAATGAGTTTTCGAAATCCTGAAATTTGCGATGTTGTAAAGTCTTTTTAAGACGTCGTTTGGGATTGATATCCTTGTTTATGTAATTTTGCAGACGAACTCTTATTTTAAGAAGGAAATTGGAGACATCTTTTGCCTCTTGGAAATTGAATACGCGTACTTTCATTTGGCTTATTAATTCGATATTGAGCTCTCGGCGCTACTTTTAATGATCCATATAATATTTTCAAGAGGTAGTCTGGGCCACTTCATCTCTAAGTTGCAGAAATGATCTTAAATACATAAGAGTAAAGATTTACTAAACATTTTACATACTATTCTTTATTTTGAAATTGATCTAAAGATACCAACAAGTGTTACAATTGTTATTAAAGATAATGCAGGTTCCAATTCCCGATAAAGTTTTAGTATTAGTATAGATTTTAGATGAAACTATACACAAACCACATCAAGGTACCAGCAAAGCAAGCAATGAAAAATTTAAAAGAATTTTTCGCTCACAAGAAGAACATTTAGAAGTCTTCACTCCAGAGAAATAGAAAAGTCCTTTGCATCGGCAAGAGAACTGCAGATTAGATTTTGTAGTATTGCTGACCAACACACACTCGACCCCTGTTTCTACTAGAAGTTGTAAAAGCTCAACAAAACGTCGAGGAAAGAGAACATTAAGACGGAAGTATCCTCCCTTAGCTAGGATACGAAGAAATGAGTACGGTAGTGTAGTGTACGTGAGCGGAGCGCAAAGTTAGTGCAAACCGCATATTGAGGACCAAGCACTCTGTTGTCATCTGGGTCGTCGCTGCGCAGCCTCCACAAGTGAAACGGGGTCGAAGCGCAGACCCTGCAAAGGGCTCTCCGTTCCTCGGAAGCCGCTCAAAATGGGTTAAGCGCTTCAGCGGTCGAAAACTTTCCGACGCCCATTAAAATGCAAGAAGGACGGTTCACACTGTACCTTGTTGTACTGTACCTGTATTGTTGCCTTAAAATATACTTAAACTTAATTACTTAATTCTGAAAATTACACTTAGTGAAGTTACATTTATTTATCATTTATCGAACTACATTTTTTATCACAATTAGTCGCCCTATCATTCATCCAAGTGTCCATTCTTCATACATACACATACCTCCACTTTGACGGTCCAGGGAAGAGATCATAAAGACGGAAGCTTTCCCTAAGCTCAGATACAAAGAAATGAGTACGGCACGGTAGGGTACGTCAACGATACGCAAAGATAGTGCAAACCACATATTGAGGACCACGTCCTCCGCTGCCATCTCGACCTACAATGCGTAGCTTCCCCAAGTGAAACGGGCTCCAAGCGCAGACCCTGCGAAAGGCACTGCACACCTCGAATTGATTAGTGATTCCGGACACGTAATCTACTAAGGTCATTAGTCCCATAAGTTTAGTGTATATCTTTTTCTCTGGAGGTGGCGATTTTCCCCCGATGGGTGGTGAGATCCCGATGCCGACCTACAGTCGGCTAGCAGGGTTTTCCCCCTACCAGTTATATCTCACCAGCGGGTACCGCCCAACCGGGGCTCGCGACCGATCTCCCTGCTTGTGTGGTAATGTAGTGCATGTAAGTGTGTGTGTAAGTGAGGGGTGAGGATAGAACAATGAATTGAAAGGAAAGTTCGCACGCGGTTCATGTTAGGGCATTGCTCCGGATTTCGCCTGATATTGATCGGAGAAACCACGGAAAACTACCTATCAGAGCCGCCGGCCGCTAGAGTTCTCCAGACGACTGAACTCTACCTAGAAATTTAGCTAGTATCGAAAATTCTTCCGTCCCGAAAATCCTTCGGGACTCGAATCCTAGGCCCTCCCGGTCAGAGGCACTGGAGTGGCATCAGTTGATGCCCTGAGCCACCTCTCCCGGAAACCGCTCAAATTGGGTTAAGCGCTTCAGCGGCCGAAAACTTCCCGACGCCCATTAAAATGCAAGGAGGACGATGCAGCCGCGGAAATTAAATTTAAGAACGGCTGCTGCGTTTGGTCTAACTGCCCACACTAAAACGGATATCCGTCCGATACGAGGCGCAGGTGGCGGGGGGGACTTAAATCTAATGCGCGCCGTTTGAGAACTCCGCACGAGCGGCGCTCGTAAAGTTTATTACGGTTGTTTCCGCCGGGAGCCTTATCTAATTTGACGTAAGATGGTGACGATTCGAGATGGCATCCTTACCTGTTGGATGAATCATAACTTCCACGCGGCGTGAATAACCGGGGTTAGAATCTCATGATGGGGCGTGAATTGATCTGCGTAGATTTTACCGTAGCACATTGAAAATGAATGATGTGCTTCTTTAAAAAAAATACACAATTTGTCCATATGTAATATTCGAAATGAGAATTGCTCCTAACCGACCACTGATCGAGATGATAACAGTCGGTGCGACAATTCGATTTCAAGAACAAATCTAAATAATTCATCTTCACATTTAAATAGACTTTGAAATTTACAGTTTTCATCTTAATTTATAGGGTTTTATACCGGTAAAATGTAATATCTGCATTCTCTTCTTCTATAACACGTGATATGGTTATTGTGTGGCAGCAGTTGGCGATAGTTGACAGTTGTATGTTATTGCCAGGGATGGCCTCTGCCCTCTAGAGAATTCTTGTATTCACCGGACGAAATTATCATTGATTCGTACAAAAAGCTTGCGAGACAGATTGAAGAACCATGTCTAGAATCTCACTATGTGCTCTGAATTTCTCTGCGCAGATTTCACGTGCAGTGTTTCACTTCGCCCTTGTCGGCTTGAGTAATTAACGTTCTTCACTCTTCCCATTCAGAACTCCTTTCTGATCCCGGCTAAAAATATTTTCTCCCTCTTAACTCTTGTCTATTTACCTACTCCGTTCATGGTAATTATCTAAAAAAAAAGCAATAAACGACGAGTGGCGAGCGCGGTCGCCGCCAAATTCGTTCCGGGCGCGCCTTCGCGCGGCCCGAGGGGCGCGTCTTTTGCAAAGAAATGGACGAGGGAGCGCCCGCCCACGCGACGCGGGGGCGATGGGGCGCGGCGGGCGGTCGCCAGCGGCCGGCACGACTGCTCCGCTGCGGCCGTTAGCCCGGGCTAATTTCATTGTCCTCCCCTCCCCTCACCGCCCCTCCGCCGCGCCCCGCCCCGCCCACGCCGCCGACTAATGTAGTCATAATTCTCCTGTTGTGTGCTCTGGGGGCTAACGTAATCACTGCTAGCGAGGTCTCCGTCGGCGGCGGCGGCGGGGCAGGATTCCCCGCCCTGCCCGGGCCTTCCCCGCCCGTGCTAAGCTTCCCCGCCTCGATAAGCCCCAGGCGCGGCGGATGCGACCGAGCGCGCGACGCAGGCGCTGCCGGGCGGCGCGGCGGTGCGGCCGCGGGCGTAATTAGAAGACGCCTCGCTCCTCCGGTCCTCCTGAGACGGCAACCAACCGCAGGTTCCGAGCCGTTGGCTCAAAATCGTACCCTTCTAGTAACGAGGCGTCCGGTTAACGGAACATGCGGAGTGACGATGCAAAATAGGACAAAGATTGCAATTTAAAGGTTTTGGATTAACTAAAAACTAACTGAATGTGACGTCGCCGACGCTGTAAACTACCTTCGGTTGTTTGACTTCTTTCTTTCTTTCTTCGTCTTCGTTGTCTACGTCTTCTTCTTCTTCTTCGCCTTCTTCTTCGTCTTTATCTTCTTCTTCGTCTTCATCTTCTTCTTCGCCTTCTTCTTCGTCTTCTTCTTCGCCTTCGTCTTTGTCTTCTTCGTCGTCGTCTCTTTCTCTCCGTCGGTATTGGTACTGGAGTTTAATCAACGCCACCTACATCTAATTAGGTGGCAATGATTTAGTTCCCGACAAAACATGAAAAAACATGATTTTGGAAATTTCTGAGAATTTTATGGCCGAATCTGAAAACAAATTATCAGTTCCCCATTAGGAGACCGAGACGCGCCGAAGGACACCTCGTAAGTCTCGACTGGTGCACGGGAAGTGGTCTAACCGTGAGAGACGGAACCGCAAATCCACACGCACGCACATGAGTTTACTCAAATACTACATAGGGATTAGAATGAGTTACAATACGCAACACCATGTTCTTTTCGACCAGTTATTACGATTGGTGGGGAGTTGCCTTTCGGTCATCCATCGCTACAGCGGGGGTCCGCTTTTCTGCTAACCGTTTCTAATGTTTATTGGTAGTAAAGAAAGTGGTACCAGGATTATGGGTTATCTTCTCAGCTATTCTACAAAATCAGTTCTGAAGATCTTTTACTGATTCAACAAAATTTTCTGTCAATCGGGAGCAAAAACTTTTAGATTGTAAATGTACTGACAATACTTTGTTAGTAACTTCATTCATCATTCAACTGCATGTAGAACTAGTGGTGCTACAGAATGGCACAGACTTTCCCGTATTAGTTTTCTATTTTCTTGGGTCTTCGCTAGCTATTCGGAATTGCCTCATACTCTTTCTTGACAGCTACCATCTATCATCGCCAAAAGTACATTCTTTTTGTCATTTTCTTAATTTTTCGGTTTCCTATTGGTAGAACAGAAACATTAATTTTAGAATATTAAAGAACACAAAAACCTAGCCGTAAATGGCAATTTTCTTTTAAAAATTATGTGCCGTTTAAGAGAAAATGGCGTTTTAGCACTACTAAAAGTGCGAAATTTGAAGCTCATTTTCACAGAACATTTTTGAGTTTTCAGAATACTTTATTTGAAGTTATTTGAAGCACTTACACTCACAAATTTAATAATCTTTACAAATTGCGGATAATGTGCATATTAAAGATGTGAGAGATCTTTCAAAAAATTTACATTTATATAATTTTTGAAAAAAAAACTCAAAATAAACTTTACGCTATACTAAAGAGTGTAATTAGCACTATCTGTTACAAAAGTTTCAAGAAAAAAATTGCAGCCATATACGAGAAAATGGCGTTTGAGCATTTCTGAAATTTGAGCTACTTTTCACAGAAAACGGTTGTGTTTTCGAGAAACTTTACTTGACATTATTTAAAGCATATATACTCGTAAATATAATATGAAAAAATCGCAGATAATGTAAATATTAACGACGTGAGAGACAAATAAAAAAATTTACATTTTTGTAATTTTTGAAAAAACCAATCGATAGACCAAAATGGCTTTTATGTCATTGATAGAGTACATTTACCACTATCCATACCAAAAGTTTAAAGAAATTGCACGCATATTGCACGCAATATTGCACGAAAACTACCAAAATTTTGAAAAACATTTACATGACCTTTATTAAAGAACTCAATATGCAGAATAAATTTTATTTGAAGAAAAAATCTCTATCTTCAATTTTGTAGTTGGTGAAAGACGCCGAAAAAAATTCAAACTTTCACAATTTTCGAAAATTCAGAGCTGTACGTGAAAATCGGACCTATGCCACGTTAAAAAGTGTATTTTACTCTATTCATACAAGAAATTTAAAGAAAAAATTTGGAGCCGTTTTTGAGAAAATTTTGAAAATCCCCGAGGGGCTTTATATAAAGTACCCCCAAATTTTGAAGAATCTTTTTCAAAATCTCAATGCTTCGACTAGAATCAGATCGACCGGGGAATATCCATTTTGGAAGAAATCGTACGTATGGTTTAGGCGTTAGCAGTGTTCACAGACGGACAGACGGACGGACGGACAGACGGACGTTTTCCTTCCAATTGGGTTTTCGGGATCAAGGACCTAGAAAACAGGGTTTCTGACTACACCACGTGTTAGGAGATTTTTTTCTTAATTTAGCAGCTGGTTTTATCTACTTATTCGTTTTCAGGGCCCGGCAATTAATTTTTTTCCGCCGAAAATTGGCCATTTTTTCGCGCAGCATTACATAACTTTCCCTATACTACGTATATCACTCCGTGTATACGTACGTATACGGGAAAGTAAAAATGGTGGGATAGGAATTCCGGAGCTCAAGAAAACAGATTGTATTGCGCAGATTATACTCGGTTCCGTATGTCACTTACCAATTTTTTCTGTTTTTGATGTGAATGTCATGTAGCATGTATGCGAAAGCTCCAAAACACGGTACGATATTGTTATGACATTGGACGAATGGTACCCTGGCACGACCGAAAAAATTGCAAAGCGAGTTAATAGAATAATATGGGTGACCTTATAACAGCTTTTCGCCGCCAAGCCAGTACGAGTATTATGTTATGGTCCACTGGAGCAACGGCATTCCTTGAGTATCGGCTAATCTTGACGAATCGAAGTCGAATTCTGTGGAAGTTGTTTTCCAAGAATTGTTTCTGACTCAGAAGGTGTTCCCCTTTTCACTGTTAAAAAAATAACTTCACTAATAATGATAGTAATATTACAGATTTTATTATAAGTTCTGTAAGTGTCGGTGTGGAGAAGATTTTTGCAGACAAGCTCTCGTACTGTTGGAAATAATTTTCCGATTCCTCCACACCGTTTGAAATAACTACTAAACTAACTCGACAAATGTTGATAAAACTTCCTGTTAAAGCACCAACTGCTTCGACATGTCTTCTTCGCCAAATTAGACTTTAAAATATCAAAAAAATTAACAAACTTTTTTCTAAAGAATGTTACTGATTTTCAATACGCGCACAAATTGGAAGAAAACTATGCAGCCTATGACCATGTGTGATGTCTCCTGTTTTATTACATACAGGTTAATGGTACAGCATTTTGGTGCGAAAACTAAATATTTTCTTGCAAATATCAACATTAATTTGACAATTATAACTCCTTTTCAAATAGCTACATCAAACCAAATGCTGGACCATTTGTAGTGAGTAGAGTATTTTTGCATGGTTTTAGAATACTCTCCTCTAATCATGGCCCTATGAAATGCATTTCTGTATTGTCCAGGTTATCAGGCTTCTTTTTCCAATGCAAGTTTACAAACCTTTTGTATTATATTTTATGCAGTTGTAGAATTCACATAGTTCTGACAACACTGCGATGGAAACAGTCAGTTGTTCGCTTCTTGGTTGAATTGGTTGTTGTCAAATAATAGCTAAGATGTTAGTAGCACAGAAAGTGCAATATTTTAATATTACGTAGCTGTTTCCAATAACGCGGGAAAGTATGTGCTGTTGTAGCACCACTAGTTTTCAATGGAGTATTATTTTAAATATTAAATATTTTGCGATAACCATGTTAACGAAACAATTATTGTTTTCAGAATTAAATTTCAGTTGTAATTCACATGATATTATAGTATTTCATCCTTATAACAAATAAATCTTGTTCGTTCGTGTTCCTTATTTTAGGACAGCCAACCCAGAGCATCATTAGGCTCCGTAACAATAATCTGATTTTCGTTTGATTGACCGACGTCTCTGAGATGTCAACTGTTATGATCATTAGTTTCGTGAGTGTGTTAAAGGTTTTCCTTTCCCGCTGGATGGTGAGACCTGATGCCGACCTACGCGTCGGCTTTCTAGGAATTCCCCCGTCCAGGTATCTCTCCAGCGGGAAGCGTCCCAGTTGGAACAAGTTCTAAACTCCCGATTGGTCTCGCGACATGTGTAAGTGCAGTGCAGGTGTGTGCGTGTGTGTACGTGTGCGCGCGGGTGTATGTGTGTGTCTGTGTTTGTGTGTGCGTGTGTACGTGCATGCGAGCGCGTGTGCAAGTGAGGGGAGAGGGTAGAACAAGGAAGAGGAAAGAAATACATGGCGCGAGAAACTTCTGAAAACTCCCGATCAGAGTAGCCGACCGCCAGAATTTTCTTCTACATAGGGATTGATTTTTTTAAATGATTGCGCCTATTTCGCAACACGTCTTAGCAGTTCTTGAGTATTGAGCGTATGTATTATATTTCTGGAGAATCCTCCATTAAATTTTTTTTCTTTTTGCAACGTCACGTTGCAGTCAGTCAAGGCCTTTTATCCTTTCGGCTCGGTGCAGTTAGTAAACAGGGTTCCCAGACGGTCACCCGACCAAAAATCCGTGGTGACTGGAGTCGCTTAAACCGGGAGAGGTGGATCAGGGCATCTACTGATGTCACTGCAGTGCCTTTAACTGGGAGACCTTAGGTTCGAGTATCGGCGGTAGTAGGATTTTCGATACTAGCTAGATAGCGGGGTCGAATTCAGTCACTGTCTCGAGAATTCTAGCGACTGCTTGCTCTGATCGGTAATTTTTCACGCTTTTTTTCGATCAATACCAGGCGAATGCCGGAGCAGCACAGTAAGAAACGTGCCACGGACCGCGCGCGATCTTTCCTTCCTCTTGTTTGTCCTAACATCACCCTTACTTGCACACATGTACACTTTAACACTCCTACACAAGCAGGGAGACCTGTCGGGAGCTTAGAGCTTGTCCCAGCTGGGGTGTTGCCCCGTTGGTGGGAGGTACCTGGTTGCGGGAAACCCTGTTAGCCGACGCAGTGGGGCCGGAAGAGAGGAAATTTGGCAAAAAGTCCAAAATCAAAATAGACTTCAGAAGCTCAATTTCACATTAAAGAGGTGGGAAAATGTCCCCTTCATCGTTGCCCGTCTTCGTAGATTTTCTTTTCCATTTTCCATTACTAAAAAATCCACAAAATTACAAAATATTCCAAATATTCCAATTACAAAATCCACAATATTACAAAATTCTACTTTTGTCTTGTCAAACTTATGTATAATTTAAGCAAGATTCGCGATCGCGATTAAGGAATGCGAAGAAGCAATTTAAAAAATGGTAATAGGGTATGCTATTGGTAGATAATGTGAATTAAAATGAAGATGTTCTGCAATATCAAAAATTCTTAATGTGACAAGACATTCAATTTGCAATTGAAGTACAGAAGGTGGTTCTGATGATGAATGTGGTTCAGTGGTTCCGATGATGAATGCTTCTGAGATCCTTTGCATTTATTTGAGAGGCCTTGTTATATAGGTATTGAGGTTTCGAAGCTTGAAAGTAAAATAAACTACATTTCAAAATATAATTGATCGAAAACAGAATTTGAAGACGGAAATATTCCTAGACTTTGATTATATCATTGGAATCCATTACAATATCATAGAAACATATAACCATTTCAGATGTATGTAGAAATCCATTATGTGTATTGCAGTTTTTTTAAGCACAAAAAATATACAGATTGTAAATAAAAATGACGGTACGAAATAGCAATTTTTTTCATTTCAAAACAACATTTCTACCAAAAATTATTACAAAATATGACTTCCTCTAGTTAAACACCAGACCACAAATTAGCCATAATAGTGATAGTCTGCTTGCGACAATATTCTAGTCTTAAGAGAGTGGAATAAACTCATTTCGTTTGTTGAGAGAGATTTTCTCTCTTAAGCCTCACGGCACTACCCACTTGAATCTGTCTTTCGCAGTACTTCCGTGTTTTCGACTCCAGGTCAAAATGAGATAAGGGGCTCTCCAGCGTTGCCACTTGGTAAGAAAAGAAAAATCAATGTTTTCACTCGCGGCTAAGCAAATACTCCGTATTCATTATTGGACATGGCTCAACAAAGCCACTCGAGAGCGAGTTATCGACTGTCGAATATCGAATTATAAGGATTACTAGGAAAACCCGGCAGACGTTGTTCTGCCCATCCTCCCCCTCTTTCCCCTTTCTCACTGTCTCTCCCTCTCTCCCTCACCCTGTCCCTGTCTGTCTCTGCCGCTCTCTGTCCCTCTCATTCACATTTAATTGCAAATTCGCACATCTCTGTGCAGGTGGAGTCATATCGGGAAGAGCCAGACCAGCAAGAATGTAATGGAATGTTCAAGAAGGTTTCATCCTGTAGATTACGGTGTGAGAAAGTTTCTTTGACGCCTTCGGCGTCAGAATTTTAGTTTTCAAGGCCATAGAACGCATCGTTTAGGAATTATTTAACGATATAGATTCAAAATCTTACCGAATGCGTTGCGGGTTACATTTGACGTAAATATTTAGTTTTGTTCCACAGCGCCATATAATGGAGTAAACAACAGATTTGACAGCACAAAAAGCTTCTTGGTGAAAGAACACGTAGAAGTGCCCACTTTCATGGAGATTGGTCTCACGGTGTCGGAGTTTGGCTCTTGCCAACATCCAATTACATATATGTATATATGGATTATTATTATTATTATTATTATTATTATTATTATTTTAGTGGGGTGTTCATTTATCTAAGAAGTTGGCTTTGCATTGTTGTAGGTTTTAAAGCATTTCAGAAGAACTCTGAGGCTATCTGACGTTGCTTGACGTTGTTATCTATAGATCACCGAATTGTGTGCGGAAAACACATTCAGATTTGTGTGCAACACACCGAATTGTGTGCAGAAAATACAAAACAAATTCCTAAGACTGATTACCAAAGCTCCTTGGTTTATTCTTATGCGCAAATCCAAAGGGAATTGAACATTAGTTGCATTAAAGCACACATAAGTAAACTATCCAAATTTTTTTATTTAAGGCTTGAAGCTTGTCCTAGCAAAAGAACTTTCAACCTTGGCCGGACAGCGTATACACCATCCAGGATATTGTCACGCTATCCAAAAGATCGCTTAAAGCCGCCATGAATTATTGTTGGTGTTGACGTTGTAAATATTTATGTGATGATTGTAACTGTATGTAGTATCATTCACAAATGTGGTATTTACTCAGTGTTGTAACTTTGTATTAATGTAAATAGTAAAGTAGTATTATTATAAGTAGATTAAAACATGAGCTCAAGTAAGTGTACTTGTGCCCTGATGTAACTGAAGGAGACTGTTACGTAATTGATGTAATGTATATTTTGTAAATAATAACCCCCGAAAGGCCGGAAGGGCCGAACGGGCAGGATATGAATAAAAAAAAAGATTTTTTTCCTTTCGCAAACTGATAACGATGACAAACGAATGCAGACAAAGTCAGGCTGTTATCTTCGAATGCGTCAATGCTGTAAATGCAAAATTGTTCTAACATTGCGAGAATTGGCAGATTAAGTGTTTTCTGCCAACATTTAATTTTCACATATGTTGATTGTTCCACGTCAGTTGGGGATTTTTTTCTCTTTAGTTTTTAAATAAAAACAACTGTTTTTGTAATGGTTTGGTGATCTTGGCTCTGCTCCTGCTGGTTGAAATCTTTAGAAATCTCCACTTAAACCATGGGCGCTCCAAACACGGCCCTGCGAGCTGAATTGTTATAAAAAAATGCGCGCGCGGTGCAGAGTTAAAATCTATTATTGTTATCTCCACACTACATTATGCATATTTTTAATTTCAAATACAAGCTACCAATTTTCTAATCTCTTCAGAATTCAAATATTCACCTTCTTCACGAAAGCGAAATTTTGACTGCTTTATCCGTAATATTGCCAAGAAAAATGTAGGATGTAATTTAGTAGATTGTATGGCAATGTAGAATAAATAAAAGTACCTACGCAGACCTGGAATCGAACCCGCTGGTTCCCGAGTTCTAGAACAACATTTTGACACTGAGCCATTCATTCGCTCCTTTATCACTCTTCTTATAACAAAACGGTTCATATTAACAAAACTTGAAAGCAACATTACGTTTACAAAAATTAATGTCAATTCAGTTTCATAAGAAGGAATCACGGAAGTCTTTTACGTCTGTACTACTACCATTTAGCTCTCAATGGCGCTTTTATACGCTCTCCAATAAAATAAATTCAGTCTTCATAATTCGATCTAGAGAACGTAGTTCCAAAAATAATCGTTTGATAGTTCTGTCTGCTAGCAGGTATATCCATCGCCATCAATCTCTCGAGCTAAGCCATTTTCGACGCGAAATTTTGTTTCCACTAGGGTAATCGTCTCCTGTATTATTTCAGTAGTATACCTTTGGGTTCCGGCTCTCACATGCAACCAATCTTTATAAATGAGGGCTCTAAAGAAAGAGAATTTCACGGAGACTTGATGAATTCCACTTTGACTTTAAGAATATGGATGATTTCTTTTAAAAAGCGCAACGAAATATTCATGTAAAATGCAACCCGCATCACACGTCAATCTATATCCGCAAATAACTCTTAAAGTAAGAGTTTTAGAGCCTTAAAAAGTAACATTTTGAGGCCGAAGGCCTCAAAGAAATGTTTTTCACACTATAATCTATAAGATGAGACATTCTCTGATCCATTCAATTAACTTTTCGGTTCCACGCTTCAATACTATCAAGGCCACCTCAATATTTCAGCCCTTCCTGTTGGTAGCAATTTTTGGGGCGACACAGCTTAGAAGGCTTAGTTTCGACAATATTTACGCTTTCTGTTAATACCGTAGTCTGTGCAGTCTGTCGAGGTTTATTTGCATAATCATTAATTCAATATTTGCTCTCCAGCAACAACTAGAAGTATTATTATTATAGTTGCTTGATACCTATACGTATGAAGATTGTTTCGTATGCATGTAGTGAAAATATTCAATTAACGTTTTTTCGTGGTCTGTATGTCTGTATGTACTTAATTGTGGAGATATGTGGGTGTTCAGTGAAGAGTGAAGACAGTGTTCGTGTTTTACCTGTACCAATATTTTCGTTATCATTCGATGACATTTTCAAGTCAACAGGTTCAGACACGTAGCTTTCTCGAAAGTGAAAAGCTAATATTTTTGTAACTATCGCGAAAAACTAAAACCTAACTGACAAAGAATATTGAATAATTACTTCAAATGTCTGTAAGTAAGTTTTGGGAATTGTTCCAAGCAAATTCTCCATGATATTGAATAAATATTTATTGAAAATTTCTTTTACACATTAATTGCATTGTTTTTTACTTTTATTTG
Source organism: Acheta domesticus (assembly GCA_031308135.1). Taxonomy (NCBI): domain Eukaryota; kingdom Metazoa; phylum Arthropoda; class Insecta; order Orthoptera; family Gryllidae; genus Acheta; species Acheta domesticus. Next base: position 105,087,515 of record JAHLJT010000631.1, on the reverse strand, counting down.
TAATTGTGTTAGTACATTGCAAGATACCTTTATAGATTTAAAACAAATAAACACGTTTCGTTAACTACTTTCCCTCTTAGAATGAAAATAGAAGGATAGGGATGAGTGTGGTGTCTAACATGCGAGAGTTCTCGCACGGGTACGCAGAGGTAGTGGGGGAAAACTTGTGCTATGGCACAACACAAAGAACAAACTTTTTAAAGTAGCTAAAGTAAAATAGCTTGAAATAAATGGAAAAGAAAAATCAAAACGCGCTAGTATACAATACTACGTGAATCAATTAAAAAACAACTAAATTTAAAATTACAGACAGAATAGTGCAAGTCACCCGACAACTGCCAACGATCGCAGTCCAAACGCACGATTTAAATGTTGGCGCTATCTTGAAGTATGTACACAAACGCCCAGCTGCAAACTCATATTGTAAATAAAACACCGTTTGATATTAAACTCAAGGTGTCGGTTCGTTAAGATATTAAAAATGCAAACATCGTTTGAGCAACATTCCCATGTACCGAAGTGGGCTTACTAATGCCTACTAAATTGTTTCTAATGCTAACAAATGGTATTTAGTACTCAAAGGTGAAAACATTAGTTTGATTATTTTTTGGCTCGGAATTGCTTTTCTTGAGGTACGTAAAGACGCAGAAAATAATTCAATACTTTTTAGTATACAAATAATTTTTCAATTTTCTTACCCCAGCAAGCTGGCATCCTGACTCTCCAAACCCACTCGGTTCTTCATAGCAAATCAAGAAAAGTTAAATAATATTGCAATGAGAGGTCTGTTCTTGCCCGATCCGGTATTTTCGCACTTTATTGGCTTTCTCAAGAGTAAAAACCTTTTCTATTATTTGACTATCAAGGAAAGCGAAAAGCTAACTCTCAAGGAAGATAGAAATATTTCTTCAAATGTTGTTTTTAAAGAAGTATGAATTGTTCCAAGAACATCTCTCTAAAATGTTGAATAAACTTTAATTGAAAATTTGTTTCAAACATCAATTGCATTGTTATTTTGTTTGATATTCTGTAAGTACATTAGTAGTTCCTCTCCTTTATGAAAAGGATAGACAAATGGACAGGGAAAGGGTGGGATTTAACATGCGAGAGTTCTCGCACGGGTACGCTAGTAAATCTGTATTTCTGAAAATGATATACCTTAAATAATAATTTAGTAATTCCAAGTAGAAACGTCACGTGTCACAGCGGAATGAAATTTTTAAATTCGGTTTTTCATATTGTCTTTTAAGCATTTCCGGGCTATGATATTAACTGAATCTGATTCTGGAATTCATCTAGTTTTCAAATCATTAATCAAAGTTTGGTTGTTTGCCCCATTTTGCGTTAAGGTACTTTGTTTTTGATGATGCACATCAAGTTTTGTTAGCTTTTCTAGCAAAAATATCCATTTTTTTATTTTTCCTTCATAATCAGGAACTGAGAGCTCTTTATTAACAAGGGGGTATGATGTTCTTAAGCACATTAAAAAAAACGGAAGTAAAAGTGCAATTTGGAAGAAAAAAGGAAGTGATTCGCAGGTTGTTAATTGCATCTGACCCACTGATTTCAGAAATGGAATAGAGATAAATTATCAAAAGGCATTGAACCTAGAAATTACAGCAATGTTTAATGGCTTCAAGTGCAAAGTCACTTCTTGAAGAGTCACATGATGAAAGTTCAGACTCTGAGGTTATCTTGTTGTAGATAAAATGTCTTTCTATATTTCATTAGTTTATTGAAATGAAAAACTTGTACACAACGTACAATAATAATTCTTATGAAATCGTACAATAACTTATTCGACTTACTGAAACAATTGTACATCGTTTTATTCACATGAGTAACATGAATTCCATCAATTCCCTCCTTTTCGTGTTACGACTTTATTAATAAAACTGTAAACTCATATTTGCTCTATGTTTATTAAATATTCCTTAGTTTAAATTCTTCGTCAGTATATCAGCTTCAAGTTCCGATGATTTTACATAATGCAGCTTTATATTTTTATTTTCTTGTTCATCCTTAACAAAATAATATTTTCGTTGGAAATGTTTATTTCTTGCATTCACTTTTGTAGTATTTATCCAATCTATAACTGATTGTCTATCCGTATTTATTACTATCGGTTTCTGTACTAAATCATTCTGTTTGAGTTCTTCTAATAAATCTGAAGTCGAAATTGCTTCACAAGCAGCATCACATAAACTTACCAGTTCCGATTCCATGGTAGACAAAGTAACAATTTTTTGTTTACGACTGTTCCAACTGATTGTAGAATTTCCAATTTTTATATTATACCCTCCAAAAGATTGTGAATCGTATGTTGTACACCAACTGTCATCAAATTAACTAACATCTCTTGAAATTCATTTCCAATTTTTAATTTCAATTCTTTAGTACCTTTTAGATATCTTAAAACACGTTTTAATGCTTTCAAATGAATGTCCCTTGGATCTTTACTATACTGAGAAAGTTTACTGTAGGTAAAAGCTAAATCTGGTCTAGTTCCACTCACAAGATAACCAATGTTTCCTAATACTTCTTGATATAACGATAGATTAATCTTTTTGAAATCGTGATAATTATCCAATTTCTCTCCTAGCACTCCACGTGTCTTCACAAGTTGACAATTATTCATATTGTTTTCTCCAAAATTTCTTCTATGAATTTCTTTTGATTTAAGTAAAAAAGTGTTCTTCTTCTTCAATTCCAATACCCAAAAAATTAATATTATTCTTAAGTGCTTTGATTGTAATCTCTTCTTTCAACTTCATTAAAAAATCATTAATTATATCATCATCTTTTCCAACAATAATGCAATCATCTACATAAAATCCTATGGCTATAAAATTATTAATATTTTCACCAACAAATACACATGGATCACTTTTTGTTGCTTTCAGTCCAGCTTTCTTCAATATTTCTGTCAGTTTTAGAAATCAACATCTTCCCGCTTCAGGCAGACCATAAATACTTTTCTTTATAAGAAGAACTTTTCCCTCTTCAACATTAATCCCTTTAGGATCTTTCATATATACAATTCTATCCAAATTACCGTTTAAATATGCTGTTTCTACATCAATAAAACCAACTTTATCCTTTTTTATTTTTGAAATCGCTAAAAGCATGCGGAAAGATTCTAACTTCATAACAGGATTATAAGCATTTTCATAATCTATACCTTATTTCTGTCTGGAATCGTCAGCCACTAAACGAGCTTTATATTTACATTCGCCACCGTTTATTTTCATAAGTAATATCACGAGAAGTGCTGTGCTAGCCGGTAAATTCACGACTCGCGTAGCGAGGAGTGAATTTACCGGCTAGCACAGCACTTCGAGTGATATTTAGTGTGACTATTTCACGAATAAACACATTATATGACTTGAAAGGATAATTTAAATCACAGGAATTACGAAAAAGGGAAATATTACTCAAAATTACAACCGAAAAATGAAAACCTTTCATTCAGTTCCGACTTATCACTGCCTCCTGGAATAACGTATAATCAAGTAACATTTGAATAAAAGTTTAATGCAGAAAATGATTTCAAATATGTTTCAATTTTATGGTAATAAAACTTTCGGAAAACAATTATAACAAGGCTACTGACAAGAACATTTATTAAAAGCACAATCATTAAAGTTGTATTAAGTTGGTTTCCAAGTCTTGGTCTTCCATAGAAGTATTTGAAATGGAAGACGTACAAGATGAATTAGCAGCGGAATTCGTCAATTTAGAATGGATTGAACACACGTGTGTACTCATTAAAATATTTTCCTGAATAATTTTGGTTGTAAGGTTTCACATAGTTCTGATGGCATATTCTTTGTACTCTTCACAATTTAATCTTCGTATATTAATTGCCTAAAACATGTGTAATTTCTTCATTTGTAGTTTGTGCTGTCCATTTGTATTTTCTGTCTTGACAAAATTCTTGAAATTTCTTTTACACACTTTTTCTGTTCCTTTTGCTGTTTCCGGCACTGAATCTTTAATAATAGATTCTATTTCAGAGTTTTAAACATTACCAAAACCACACATTTTAATATTATATTGATGTACAAGAGCTATTTTGGAGGTGAAACAATTGCTATCGTTATCTTAAAAAGGTAAACAAAGGTTTTACAGCGATAAAAAAGGTAAACAAGCTGATGGCGATAAACATCTAGGATTGGTTTAATTTGAATATATCCAGGCTTACCGTTGGCTACTTACGACGCGGATAGACATGAGTGAAATAGTCTTAGAAAATACCCACTTGTTATTTATAATACTCACATTCTCAGGTTTCTCAACCATTTCCCAAGTTTTATATTTTTTATAAGTATACAATTCATTTTCTATAGCTTTTTTCCAAAATTCTTTTTCTGCAGAATTCATAGCTTCTTCGTATATCTTAGGTAGATTTTCACGTGACATTTGAGCAGCATTATATCTTGAGACAGGTTTTCTTTCTCTACTAGATCTTCTTAAATTCGTTTCAGTTTTATCGTCAATGACATTAGTTTCCATTATCTCACTATGACCCTTTCTTTCAGAATTTCGGTGTTCGTTTTCTTCATCACTTCTTTTATTTAAACTCCAGTCACGAAATATTGGAACATTTTTGTCAATTATTTCTTCAGCTTCCTCAGCATTTCTATCTTCAATATTTATTTCTTTATTAGTTGATGATTCTTTATTAGTAGAAATAGCAAACCAATTAAAATTATCTAAATGACAATCTTCTTCTTTTATTACTTCTTTCTCATTTTCTAGAAATATTACATCTCTACTCTCATGAATTCTTTTATCTTCTACATCAAAAAGACGATAAGCTTTTCTATTTTTCGAATACCCAACAAATATAGCTTGTTTTGCTCTCTTATCAAACTTTTACCTGGATATAACATCATTCCTATACTACGCCCTACATCCAAATATTCTAAAATGATGTAATGATGGTTTTCTTTTGGTCCATATTTCCATTGGTACCTTCATCTGACTTCTCGTAGGAGTAACGTTATGAACGTAAGCGGCAGTCCAAATAGCTTCAGCCCAAAATCTCGGTGATAGTCCCGCATCTATTAACATTGTTCTCGCCATATCTAGTAACATTCTGTTCGCTCTCCTCAGCAATCTCGTTGCTTTGAGGAGTGTGTATAGTAGTTTTCTCACTTTTTATTCCCTATTCTTCATAATAATCCGTTAACAGTTTATTTACAAATTCGAGCCCATTATTTGAATGTGTGTATTTTACTTTCTTCTCTGTTTCCCTTTCACTTTGTTCTACAAATTGTTTCAATTTATTTCCAGCTTCATTTTTATTTTTTAAAAATTCTACGAAGTATCTCCTACTAAATTCGTCCACAATCACCATAAGAAATCTATTTCCTCCAAGTGATGCTACAGGCATTGGACCACACAAATCCTTTCAATAATTTGAACACTTCGGTGTGTATCCATCTTATTAAATGGCAATCTTGACATTTTGCCCTTTATACAAGATCATTCATGTATAAATCATTATGTTTTTCTATTTTTAATTTAAGCAAACCATTTACTAAATCATTACTGATCATTCTTTCTAAATATTTAAAATTAATGTGCCCTAACCTTCTATGCCATAACTGAACTTTTGGTTCCAATACATTTAAACAAACTTCAGATCTTGGAATATTCATGTCATGTTGAACATTCACTTTAACAACAAATTCATCATTTTTAAATTCACCTTTTGCTATTAATTCTCCTGTATCTTTTTCAAATATTCTTGCTCCATTTTCATCTAAAACAACTTTTTGCCATTTTTCACTAAGCTGGTAACTGACATTAAATTGTTATTAATATGAGGAACATACAATACATTTTCCATTTTTACAAATATTTCCTCGTTGTTTCTATTTGTACATCCTCTAACAATTCCACGACTTTCACCAAAAATAATTCTTCCACTTTCAGCTGTATTTATTTCTATATTATCTGGCCTCTTTTCTAAAATAATATCTTCTTGATAACTCATGTGAGATGTGCATGCATAATCTAACATCCAAATTGTTTCCTTTTTACTATCGTTATTCATTATTTGTCCATCAAAATTCTCATTCATAACCATAGCATGTTCATTTTTCGAATTGAGGAAATAATTTTTCTGATTATTTCTTAAATTATTCCTAATTCTACCTCTATAATTTCCTCTATAGTTGTTTGAATGATTGTTTCTACCATTTATTTCACTATTATTATTATTCACTTTACTTTTATGATAATTATTCCTGTTCCAGCAATTTTTCGCTAAGTGACCAAGCTTTCCACAATTATAGCAAGCACCTCTCTTTTCTTCCTTGACTTTAAATGCATTAGCTTCTGATTCTGCTCCTTTATCATATTTCCATTCAAAATGTAAAAGCGTTTCTCTCATAGTTTCCTAATTAATTGGCGGATCAGATGATATTGCTATTCACGATCTTTATCAGGAAGACCTTCAATTATACAAGTAATCAATTCATTTTCTTCAATTTTAGTTCCTAATTCTGAAATTTCTGTTGCTAACGCATGTTCACGCGTCAAATAATCGTTAATACTTTCTCTTTCCAATTTCTCAATTTTCGCTAGTTTAATTTTCAATTGAATTTTTCTCTGACTGACAGCACCTTCGTGTCTCTTTTTCAATATATTCCATAATTCCTTAGCATTATCTATACCATGACACGCCATCGCTTGATAAAGTTAAAATAATTAATGCACATACCTCGTCGTTTTTCTTGTTCCATTCGTTCCATATTTTCATTGAAGTCTCATCTCCTTCTTTCTTCTCTGGTTCTTCATTTATTAAAACATCATAATACAAATGTGTTGACTTCATAAGAGCCATCATTCTCATACTCCATAAAGCATAATTCGTACTTGTTAACAATTCTATTCTTCCGAATGATTCCATATTTGTTCACTTCTTCTGTGTCTTTTTACAATTCAAATTGAATGCTGCACGCTCTGCTACCAAATTGTTGTAGATAAAATGTCTTTCTATATTTCATTAGTTTATTGAAATTAAAAACTGGTACACATCGTAAGCTCTATCCTTATGAAAGCGTACAATAACTTATTCGACTTACAGAAACAATTGTACATCGTCAACTATCACTCAACACACGTTGCTTCGTAACACTTTTATTCATTCGTATGAGTAACATGAATTCCATCATATCTAAATAAATATTTTAAGGTTAAACAATTAAACAGTGATTGCTTAATTATAAAATGTGTTTTTGTTCCCAAAAATCTGAAAAACGCTTAAAAATACTTTTTGCCAACTTTTCCCCTTTTTGGCCCCACTGTGCGACTGTAGGTCGGCGCCAGATCTCACCACCCAGCAAGGGAAGACTACTGCCACCTCTGAGAAAAATCGCATGCACTACACTTACGGGACCAATGACCTTAGCCGTTGACGTGCTCGGAATACTATAATCAGTCAATCAAAATCGATTTACTTAACTTTCGTGCTTCGTGGACCGTTGTTAAGCAATTCTACTGTCGACGCGACGTCGGCTTTCAAAAGTCCGCCACTGTCAGGACTCTAACCCTGGGATCTTCGAGTTGCTACAGAGACAGTGGCAATGCTGGCTCTGAAATTAAATAACTTTCGTTTAAAATTAAGCATTGTTTTATTGTTATTGTTTTATCAGACGCGGATCCATGGGGAGAGAAATGAGTGAAATTTCCCCTCCCCAAATTTTTCAGTAACTATTCAGTAAATATTTTAACTTGTCACGAAACTTTCACTTTTTTATATTAAAAAAAGAAAATTGTATCGTAACATGACCTGAGTTAAACCTTTGTCAGTTCTATATAATCTGTAATATGAGACATTCGACGAAAACATTTTGAATAAAAAAATTTCCCCTCCCAAAATTTGTCTCTAGATCCGCCTCTGGTTTTATTAATTTTTGTATGTTCTTTCCAAAGAAATTATTTCCTTCAAGTAATGCCCCATACACACACTTGCCTCTCCCTGTGTTCTCCATTATCATTTCCGGGAACAGAACAAGATAATGAGTGGATAAGATAAGAATGGAAGCGCATACGCAGCTGGGCCACATCGCGTTGCTTGTGTGTCTCTGAATGTTTGATGCTCCTTGAAATGATTCGCCTACATAATTTCATAATCTTTACAGTCGTTTTGCAGATATAGATTTTTCCATATTTTAGTGATTTAACTTGTTTATCTAAACTGAGTTCAAGGTCTTCTACAAGGAAGGTTGCTCATGTGAATACGTTCCTTGAAAGCAGATAGTGGGAAGTTCAAAATATTCTGCTGGTTGTACAAGTATAAAATAAGTTTTATCTAAAGGGTTCCTAAAGGAATCCAAGGCTTCTGTTACAGTGGTAACCTCACCATAGAGAGCATTGTTTTCTATAGCACATAAGTAACAGTATGTTAGAACGCAGACGGATATGGCGACGTGTGTAGTTTACATACGTCCAAGCACGTTGAACTGAATACGTTAACAATATTGTATTTACTGATATATTGTATTTATGATACATTCCCCAAAAACAATTGTGGACAAGGAATAAATATTTATTAAACTATAGTCAATAAAAACAACGTGTACATGAATCAATACTAGCGAGACAGAAGAACAGCGTGCCGCGGAAAGTATATTTCGACAGTTTTGGAAAACACAATGGATTCGGTAGTTTTGGAAAGAAATCTGACCGTACAGTTAGCTGGAAAATAAATAAACAAACATTGTGGTCTTTGTTTGAACACGATCGGACGACGGGTTCATTTAAAATTAGAATATAAAATTTTAGAGAAAAAGCCCCAGTGACGTGTCAGATATAATAACTTAAAATATCAAAATTTTATGAAGAAATTTTAATTAGGCAACGAGAGGCGTGTGAATCGTCGTTGTATAAATTTAATGAAAAAATTATAGCTGATCCAAAGGGTTTATAGAACATTGAATTTCTGAAATAAAGAAATATTACGAATTAATAATACCAAAAAAGCGACGAATTGGTGTGTAATGTCGATGGAGAGATTTCGCATTTTCGACGTAAAAAAGATCGAAAATATCTGTTTGGGCAAGAAAACCTTAACATTGGGAAAAGGCGTTAGTAAATAAACGCACAAGCATGTCAAAATAATTGATATTGGACATTTTAGAAAAATTAAGAAAACAACAATGAAAAGGCAAGAATGGAGTTCGCCGGCATTTTTTCTCTTGCGAGGTAACATGTTAAATCGACATGATTTTAAGAACAGTTCTGCCTAGTCAGTGGTGATAGAAACATCGTGTCCACGTTGGACGAACTCGAGATTTTTTAAAAGATTTGGACTTAGACATTCTGGCGGCGAATCGGTACCGTGCAATGGACATGTGAACGGATAGCGCGAACATCTATGGATGCAGTGAGCATTGATGCATTGGAAGAGAGAAGAAGTTGTTTATTTATTTTCGTGACTTTGTACTTCGGCGTGATCGGGCAATTTCTGGAATTCCCGGGGAATTTTTTGAAGAAAACCAGCATACGCAAGATTGGAGCGTGAGAGTACGTCGGCGCGTACACGGGGGAACGCGCAGGACGACCGAACTGGCGACGGCGCTGTCTCGACGAACGCAACAACAAGAAAGTGTCGCATTCGCGGCGTAATTATTAAATCAGATATTCGTTTTGCGCACATTCAAGTAAATTAAATAAACTCCGACAAGATCGGTGGAAATCTCGAAATTTTAAGAACCAGAACGCACGCAATTGTTGTCAACTAGCAATGTAATATTTAGTCTTGTTTTTCATTTTTTTTCATTGTTACATTTGCAAATACGTACGTACGAGGAAAATTTGTTAATGACATTGGTTGTTGTTTTTTTGGGGGGTAAAAGGAATTCCTGAATATACAGTAATTTGGAATCAGCTGATTAATATTAATTTCATGTAAGGGTATTTGAGCTATAACACTGTTGCCAAGCTCGAGTGAATTTATATTTCACGCATTGTTACATTGTTGTTGAGAGAATAATAAGAGAGAAAAGGATTAAAGTTCTTTCTTTCCTTTTTTGAAAAATAATGTGTTCTCATTTCAGTATTTAGCAGTCATGTGTACGTTGCAATATTGAACGCTGTTTACAGGTATTTCCCGTACGGGGCCGACCACGGCCTACGATCCGACATAAATTTATGCAACGTCGTCAGATAATAATAATATTGATTAATTGAAAGAGGAGGGGTATAGTGATATATTCGGTTGCATTGGATATTAGAAAGGAGAATACGGATGCATTGGCGCAATAACGTGAGGGCAAGTAGGAAGGACGGTTGCAATATGAATCCATCTATACGATTCCAGTGAACAGAGCTGAATTTGTGAAGGCGGGTGTTCCTTCAGCCAACATTCATCGTCATAGGAAAATAAAAATGCATGTTCTCAAGTGATGCCGTTTTTCTTCGACGAGAAAGGTCTATTGCTTTTGAAATGACCTGTCACAGAAACAACAGCCAAAGCAACAACATGCAGCATTACCTTAACGATCTCAAATTGGCCACGAAAAGTAAGCGGCCTGACATTTGTCTTATAGGGTAGTTGTGTTGCACCTACAACGCACGTCCACATACTTCACAGGTGTTGCGTGAACAGCTGTGGTGTTTTTCGCGTTGAATGTTCTGACGGACATTCTTCGCTAGGATGTCTATCTTGGGCTAAAACATTCACTTCTTCGTTACCAAACCCGACAATAAGAGTTTTTCTCTCGACAAATCGCCGTTTTCCGGTGCTCAATTAGAATACCTTCTCTTCTTACGAAGTAAGGCGAGAGAGTGAAAAAGAGTCTTACTTTTGAGTTAGTTCATAAAAGCAAGCTTCACTACTCAAAATGTTCCCAGAATACTCGTGTATCTTTCATTAACTCGCCTAATTCTTGTTTATCTATACATATAAAACTGGATGTTGATGTATATGTGTATATATATAATATATATAATATATATATAAATATATGTATATATAATATATATTTTTTTTTCTCGTGTCACAGTTTTAGTTACCATACTCCGAAACGGCTTGACAGATTGTGATGAAATTTTATATGTATATTCAGTAGGTCTGAGAATAGGTTGTTATCTATTTTTATACCCTTAAGTGATAAGGGTGGTCCACGCCAATTTTTTTAATTTTTCGGACAAAACGTTTTACGCAACCCGCTACACACGGTATGTATTTCACACACGGTATGTATTTCACACACGGTATGTATTTCACACACGGTATGTATTTCACCCACGGCGTTTCTCTATATTATGCAACTGCTCAGCGACGTGCAGAATCTGTTACTAAATGTGATAGAGAAACGGAGAGAGAGAGAGAGAGAGAGAGACGGAGAAAGAGAGAGAAACGGAAAGGTAGACACGGGGAAAGAGAGAGAGTGAAGGAGAAAGAGAGATATATTATAGGGGCAGAACATCGTCTGCCGGGGTCAGCTAGAAAAATGTTTGTCTCCGCGAAACATTGTTGCGTTAGGTTCGAGGACTCTTCAGCATATTAGAGACAAATATATGATTAATATTATAATTAGCAGGAAAAAACAGCAATTACTATTTGACTGCAGGTAAAAATGACATTGGGACTAGGAACTTTGTTTTAATAATTTATGATGTTTGGTTCCGCGAAATCTTTAATTAGCCTTAATTAATTAATGTTTAGTTAGCCTTCGAAAGTTGCTATTAAATTCTCGAATGTACAAAATGGAAAATAGATTCATTGTTGAACAGCTAAAAATGTGTACATGTATTTTATAACGATTATTTAAATGATTGTCCTTTAGAGGATTTATTTATTATTGTTAATTATTTTCTCCTGCCGTCTTTTAATATGTTTGAGTTAAAGATTTTCGTTACTGCCATTTAGTGCAACAATAGGTAAAGAAAACCCTGATTAATTTACGTGATATAATAATGTAATTATCACTTGATCAGTATCTCCGCCAGGCGTCTACCGGCGTCACTTCTGACCAGTGTTGCCAGATGTACCGCATTTCCGCAGTGTTGCCAGATGTAGCTAATCCGCAACCCGCATTAAGCGATGCGGATGCCAAAACAAAATTCGCATTTCCATGATAGTGGATTAAAATCCATTTTTTTCATTTCCTCAGTTATTACAACGATCATTAGATGTCCCGCTAACTATGGTTGACAAAGTTTGAATGTTCAAAATGCTGTGTATTTCTATTCGATTAATGTAGAAAGCAATAAAACCCCAATAATCTACCAATCATTAGGGTTTTATCCAATTGGCGTATTCGAAAATAGATGACCATGCACCTAGGTGCTGTCGTGAACTCTGTCCTTTATTGTCGTACTGTTAGAGATTCAGAGGACAAATAGGTGACAACGCATTGGTTAGTCGTTTTCGAATACGCCAAATAAGAATACGGATCGTCGTTCAGATTCTTACTGCGTTTATTCAAGCCGGAGAAAAGATGCACTTCGCGGGATATTGAAATTAAAAATGTTAAAATTACGTTACTCGGCATCATATTAAACTGAGATTAAAAATAAATTGAAAGTACATTTATAACAAAAATACTGATATTTTATATTTTTAATTTCTTGCGTGAATCGAGAACATATATAGTGAGAACAAACATAGAACAAATATAGTGAGACAATATAGCATTTATAACGGAATTCTACGTCGATACATAAATTATTGATGTTTTCCGCTATTTTTAAATTATATTAGTAAATCCGCATTCATTAGAAGAAATACACATTTTCGAACATAAAACTTCGTAATCGGAAGTTTCACAGCTGGCAACATTGCTTCTGACCGCTAAACTCCGAAAACTCCGACACCATTGGACTGATCTCCATGAAAGTTGGCATTTGTACGTGTTTTTTCACCCAGAAGGTTTATGTGCTGTTAATTCTGTTGTTACTCCACTACATGGCGCTGTAGAACAAAACTAAATATTCAGGTCAAATGCAACTCGCAACACACTCGGCAGCATTTTTAAAATATGTCGTTAAATAACTCCTAAACGAGGCGTTCTAGGGCCTTGAAAAGTAAAATTTTGAGGCGGGAGCCTCAAAGAAACGTTTCTCACACCGTAATCTACAGAACTCTTCTCAAACATTCTATTACATTACATGCTGGTCCGGCGTTTCCCGAAATTACCTCACCTGCTCAGAGACGTGCAGAATCTGCAAGTAAATTTGAATGAGAGGAACAGAGAGCGGTAGAGTCAGCGACAGGCAGACAGGGACAGGGTGAGGGAAGGAGGAAGAGGCAGTGAGAAAGGGAGATGGGAGGGGTAAGAGGGAGATGAAGGGCAGAGCGACGTCTGCCGGGTTTTCCTAGTTTATTTCTTTTCTCCTCCGTTCTTGACCATATATTTGTTATGGTCTTGTGGTCGTCACGACGACAACGACGTGACGTTCCATCTCGTTCCCTTCCTTTCGTCACTTTTCAGTTCAATTCCAGAATTTCATACGGTAGCTGTAACAATTAATGAGATGTGAGGCAGGGTTCTCATTCCCATGTGAAACTGTTCTTAGTCAAAAATATTTTTCATTTATTTCCTTTTTTATCGTGTGAGAAAACCCGAACATATTTTGTTCTCCTTTTCTTTAACGTAACTCACAATTAATTAATACTTATCTTCCTTCCTCCCATCCATCTATCCTTTCCGCATGCCTGCCTTCTTTCCCACTGAGTGCACCTATCCGAAAACAAAACAAAACAAAATAGGTGATGCAACACATCATTATCAACAACATGATTCCTGATCTTTGTGACCGCGCCATAATTTAATATAACGTTTTTCTACATTTCCTGAATATTTTCCATTCCTGTAATTTCTCTCCTTGTTAAGCAACAGTTGATCTTATGTTCTCCATATTGCAATACAAAGCAATGCAATCGAATACTATACAATTACAAGAATTCTACTACTACATTTGAGTTGTCTCACTACAAGAAAAATATTTTGTTGTCTCTCTCAAAGGGTGAAGCAACATTCACCAGTAAGCTGCGGATTTTTGCCTACTTTTTTCCTTTAAGGGAAAACGCAATATTTTAGGTTACTTATTCATTTTGAGGCTTTAGGAGTATTGTAGTATTGAGGTAATGCTAAATGTATTCCAGGGAAAAAGAAAAAAACATGTGTACACTGAGGAGAAATCATAGAACATTTATTTCCTTTTATTTAATCATTTTGTAACAATTCTGTGGTACAGTTGCAAGTTGAAATAATTCAAAACCGGAGAAAACATTAATGACGGTATTCATAACGAACAAACCAAAACAAGATGAGAAATTAAAAAATAAAGAAAATAAGAAAGGCACCAGTAAGAGCATAGGAAGTCTCGTAATCGATGAGCATTCTCGTTTTCTGACAAGGTGCGTCGTCTCTCGTCTACGATAGTCAGCAAGGTCAGCTGTCCTTGCGCGCTGCAGCATGTCATTTACCAAATTTTAATTGCACTGTTTTTGCAACAAATACTTTTTGAATATTAACAATATTTATATAATTGCATTTCATTTTGAAAGATCTTTAGAATGATGGATAAATATATACTTCAATTAAAAAATCCAAGTTGTGTTAGTATCTCTAAGGTTACATATGTTACAAACAAGAAAACGAAAAATGTCATTTGCCCCATCATCTGCAACAACATGGCGCACATCGCATATCGATACCTCGAACCGTTTTCATGATATTTGCTGCGGAGAACTTAGGTGGTCCATCCTGTATATTGTTTGGTACAAAAACTTACAAGTATATAAGTACAGATAAGAAAAATTATAGAACCTTTTTAAATGCTTATTTTATACTTTTAAGTGCCTATGTTACATTTTTAAATGCCTATTTTGCCTGCATTTTCTCTAGTTTTTCGTGCCTATATATCCGCAGCTTATTCATCAGTAAAACAGATTGAAGATTATTAAGATCGTGATAAGAAGATAAACCGGATACCAAAAAATATGCAACAAGTTTTATACTACATTAAAAATCACAAGAAAATGAAACAAAATTATATATTTTTCTGTAACAATTAATATTCTTTGCGTTTCATTTTAGGCTGCATTATTCTGATTTAATTCATTACGAAATTGTTTGATATTTTTGTAATTTTCTTGTCGTAAGCGTACTTCTCTCCGAATGAACATGAAAACAAGTTCAATTTGAACGTTGGTAATGTACATTAAAATCAGTACACAAAATGTGAATATTTACAGCCATTCAGAAAGAAAATAACCTTTGCAAACCCACACGCCTTCGCAGCTACCATACGATTCCATATGTCCTGTGTGCGTCGTCGGTGTGGAAGTGCGTGGGCATAGGCGTCAGGAAGGGAGGGGGAGGAGGGGCACTCCGCGCCAGCGCAGCGCCCGAGAAACGACGTTAGCGCTAACGAGGTTGGCCGCTCGGCTGCGGGAATTGGAGCAACCTCCGTCGAGATGGTTGAAGCCGCCCCATCTCCTCCTGGTCCGCCCCTCCCATCCCCCGTTTCGCTTCACCTCGCCATCACCCCGTTCAGCAACGTTCCGCCCCGCCGCTCGCCGCGCTCCGCTCCTCCACAGCCCCACCCTGATCCTCCTTCAGACACCCCTGCCAGCTCTGGTCCGCTCGCCCGCAACCCTCCGCTCCGCCCCTCCACTCCCCACCCACCTGACCCCTCTCTGACCCGCTCCGTCGCGTTGCGCTAATTGCCGCCCCCAGGACACTCCACTCCACTTCATCCCACCTTGCCCACTTCGTTGCTAATCGCCTCGCTCCTCTCTTCTCCGTTTCACCCCACCGCTCCGACCGTACCCGTCCTGCGGCGTTCGCCCTTGCCACTACCCACCGGGCTCGCCTTGCTCCTCCATCTACACCCCGCTCACTCGCACCACTCTTTGTCCCAAACACGCTCCTACCAGCCTCGTTTCGATCCGATTCTCCCCGATTGATTGATTGACTGGTGATTACGGGCACGTCAAGATTCAAAGATCATTAGTCCCGTAAGTGCAGTGCATTTTTTTCGGGAGGGGACGTTGGCGATGATCTTTACCACCACTGGAGGGAGAGATCCGGCGCCGACCTACCATCGGCTAACGGGATTTTCATCAACCAGGTATTTCCCACCAGCAGGGCACAGTCCCACCTGGGATACGTTCTAAGCTCTCGACCGGTCTCCCGGCAGGTGTGGAAGTGTAGTCCATGTTAGTGTAAGTGTGTGTGTGTGTGTGTGTGTGTGTGTGTGCAATGGGTGAGGATATGACAAGGAAGAGGAAGGTAAGATCGCGCGCGGTCCGTGGCCCATTTGTTAGGGCACTCCTTCGGCATTCGTCTGGTGTTGATCGGAGAACCCACGCAAAACTATCGATTACAGCAGGCGGCCACTAGAATTCTCCTCCAGACAGCGACTGAATTCGACCTAGCTATGTAGCTAGTGTCAAATCCTGCCACATCCTGCCGTCAGGACTCTAACCTAGGACCTCCCGGTCAGAAGCACTGCAGTGTCGACCCGCACCGATATTCCCCACCCGTCTCCAAGCTTCCCGTTGCGCTGCGGTCCGCCATGACTGCTCCCATCCGAGTGCGTCACGTTCCTGCGTTTGTTCACCGCCTAACAACCACTTCAACGATGTTGTGTGATATGCTAAGTCCGTAATGAACTTTGAGGGAATGCTTCCATTCCGGAGAGTGGTATTTGTTTAATTTGTTTGTTGCTTGTGGTAATCGTTGAATGGGCTTCTCACAATCTAATCGGGATTTGGGTTACGTCATAGGTCATGACAGAGAACTTGTTTGAACCAATAAGTCCATTAACCTCGAGTCTGTGGCCTGTAAAGCTGAAAAAAACTCAATTATAAATGTTACAAGTGACATAAATGATGCATTGTGTTTACCGGATTCAATTATGAGAGATCAATAGCACCTTCAAAGGTTATTCGACGAAGGAAGGACTATTCAAGAAATGTCTTATTCGATTCGTTATCAACTTAAAATCTCGGGAAAATAAAGTTAAGTGAAGTTCTAGTTTTTACTTTCTCACCTTATGAATATTTCGTAAGAAGGGAAAGGTACGTAATCGTGCACCGGAAAACGGCGAAGTTTCGCCAGAAAAACTCTTATAGCTGGGATCTGGTAACGAAAAAGTGGATAAATTCTGTTACTAAATTTAGGAAAAAAAGTGTCTAACTCGTGGTATAGCCAAAATCCATGTTTTGTCGCTTCTTGATACCGAAAAATCGATTGACGGCAAAACGTCCGTCTGTCTGTCTGTCCGTCTGTCTGTCTGTCTGTCCGTCTGTGGTCAACGCTAGCACCTAAACCGTTCAGCCGATTTTCTTAAAATTGACATTCCTCAATAGATTTGGTTAATGTCGAGGCTCCTGGAATTTGAAACCGATATTTTAATTTTGGGAGGTACTTTACATCAAGCCGTTGGACATTTTCGAAGTTTTCAAAAACATGGCTCCATCGTTTTTTATTAAATTTTGTTGTTGAATAGTGCAAAGGACGTTTAAGAGAATAGTGCAGGTATCATTTTCTTTGATATCTCCAATTTTTCAAAAATTGCAAAAAACAATTACAAACCTGGAAAATTGAAAATACAGGTTTTGGCCTCAAATAATGTCGGTTGTGCAAACTTAGCACTTTAAATAAGGTCATGTACAGTTTGTTAAGAAAACGAGAAGTTTTGCGTAATTTGCGTTTGAAATTAGCCAAAATTTTGTTTCTCCAAAACCGCTCCAATTTTTTTCTTTAAATTTCCTTCACATATGTACTAGGATTGGCACCATATTTTTTGCCGTCTCTTATTTCCGGGTGATGCTTGTGTTTTGGAAAATTTTTAAAAAATTTACTACAAAATTGTAGATAGAGATTTTTGTCTCAGTCAATGTCTGTTGTACAAAATTAGTTCTTTAAAAAATGTCATGTACAATTTTCTGAAAAAACGAGTAGATTTTCCATAATTTGCGCTTGAAATTTTGGAAATTTTTTTCTCAAAACCACTTCAATTTTTTTCTTTAAATTTTCTCCACATGTGTAACAAATAAATAAACTAGTGGTGCTATAGAATGGCATAGACTTTCTCACAGAACTAATCTCTATTCTGAACGAGGATTTCTGTTATGATTATCTTCCTAGTTATGTTCTTTGGGCGCTCAAAGGACATTTTTTAACATTCTCTGAATTTTTCGGCTTCATAATACTAGAAATAATACCACGATACACTTATTACTATTATATAAGTATACCACGCATAGCCTATGTGCTCGCAAACGCTAAGTAGCTCCGCTCTTTTGAGGGAAGCTTCGCTGGTTCCAGTCCAGGTCGGGGAGTATTATTGGTTACAATTCTCTGTTATCGCAGGAATTAATTGAGATTTCTAGAAACTTTATTGAAAACCATGTGAAGCCATTCGAATCACAAATATTGATAATTACGATAAATGAACTGGAAGTGTCTGCATGTAATTTTCGAATTTTCAACTTTTTAACAATTTTTCACATTTCTTCTTGGATTTGCGCGTCTGTGTAACGCGGCGGCGGCGGCGGCCGGTGCGGACAGCGCCTGCGTGAGCTCTGCCGAGGGCGCGTCTCTGTATGACGCGGCGGTGGCAGGTGTTGGCAGCGTCTGCGCGAGCCCAGACAAGGGCGCGTCTGCGTGACGCGGTGGCGGCAGGCGCGGGCAGAGTCGGCGTGGCCCCCTCAAGGGCGCGTCTCTGTATGACGCGGCGTCTTATCGCCACAGGCTTGCGACAGCTAGGCGAGTGCGTGCACGGCTCGTGGGCTTGGCCGAGGGCGCGTCTCTGTCAGTGCCGTAGCGTGACTCGGACTTTTGGGAATGCTCAACAATAACACACAAAATCAACTGCTTCACTTGTACTTCACTAACTGGCGAACGCAACACAAGGCAGATACACTGGAACTACTTCCACGATCTCGATTGCTTACGACGATGTAGGCGCTTCCCACAAAATCCTCACAGCAATCAGGACTGCCGATGTCTTGAAAGCAAATTATACAAAGGTTCAGCTTAAATTCTTATACGCGAATGGCAATGAGACCACTTGTTAATTTATACATTGTAGACTAAAATAATATTTAATTTATTTAAGGGATAATTCAATTTTTGGATATTAATTAAGAAATAGTAGATAGGCACTATTTCTATAGTTTGTGCCCATGACCAAGCGGGGTCTCCCGAGTGAGAGAGAAAGAGAGGGAGAGATAATTTACTGACAGCCTGAAGTGTGCTGCGCTCTCGTGCACAAACGAGCTTCTTTCCGAAGTGGATGCTAGCGTAAAGCAGTCGGGTTTCTCTGGGCCAGGGGTGAAGAGGGGCGAGGGGAACCTCGCCATCTGCGCATGCGTCATTGCTCGTCGCAATCTCGCGGCAGACGCTAGAAGCATTTTAGCTTCCAAGCAATCACAGGCCAGCTTCAACAGCCCGCCGAATTCAATCATAGGAAATCTATTTAAAATTAATACAAAACGTGTTTCGCTCAACGGACCACTTGTAAGATTATCAATACAATATTTAGGGTTTTTTATTAATATTATATACGGGGAAGCTCAGCATCTCAGCGTCCCCTGACACTAAGCCACTGCTACTCACACCAGCGAGTAGGTTTCAGGAAACATCGGTCAACCCTGGACCATCTCGTCTCTTTGGCAACGGAAATTACAACCTCTTTCGTTCTGAGACAACACCTTGTGGCTGTACTATTCGAAATAGATATTCGATATAGGCCTATGACACCACCTGGAGGTATAGCATTCTGCAACCTTGCACTCCTGGGATTGAGGGGAAGCTCCCCTTATTCCTCCAAAATTTCTTGTCAAACAGATCTTTCAGAGTTCGCATTGGTGACAAACTGTGTAGCAGTCACCCCCTTGAAAACGGCATCCCCCAAGGCTCGGTGCTAAGTGTCACTCTGTTTGCCACAGCCTAAGTAGTATAACATCGGGAACCTGTAAAGGCATAGTTGTTTGTAGATGATATGGCCATTCTTTGTTCATCCAGCAGCATAAGTGTGATCCAGAGGCAACTCCATCTGGTGCTCAACAAGCTGCATGAATGGAGCATGTCAGTAAGTTTTAAGTTCTCACTGACTAAATCTACTGAAGTGTATATTCTGCAGAAGTGCCACTTGCATAGCGATCCAATGCTGTACTTGGGAGGAAATCAGTTTCCATTCGCTGACTCTGCTAGATTTTTGCGGCTCACTTTTGACAAGTCCCTCACGTGGCTTCCTCATATCCGCACACTGCAAACCAGAGGCGTCTGCCCCCTCAATCTTCTTCGAATGCTTAGTGGCACTTCATGGGGAGCCGATCGCATTACCCTATTGCAATTATATAGAGCACTCATTTGCTCAGCATTGGATTACGGTAGTGAAGTGTATGGTTCTGCAGCTCTTTCCACCCTTCGACCAATCAGCAGCATACACCACACTGGTATTCGCCTCTCAACAGGTGCATATGGCACCAGCCGAATCGAATGCATTCTAGCTGACACTGGGGAGCCATCCTTAAAAAGGAGGCGAGATATTCTATTAGTGTCTTATGGGGCTAAAGTGTCAGGACTCTTTAATCATCCTTGTCGCCGAATAATCATTTGCCCAAAATATGAATCTTCATATATTCTTCGAACATTGCTACCCCAGCCCCCAGGCATTCGATTGCGAAATCTTTTGCGGAAACTTAATGTCGATCTTCCCAATTCTGTGAAACCCCCAAATGACCCGATTCCCCCTTGGAAACTCCTCCTCCCCAATATTGACCTCAGATTCTCCAATCTTTCCAAACAATTACTAGTCCTCTGGTTTACCAGAAGCAGTTCCAGGGTATGAGGGAAGCCTATCCGGATCATCTATTCTTGTACACAGACGTCATCGCACAGTGACGCAGTGCCATGTAGTTTTCATTGTATCAGGGCCACCAAATCATATCGGCTTCATTCTCAGTGCAGTACATTCACTGCTGAAATGTAAGCAATTCTCAAAGCCCTAAAGTACATCAAGCCGACGACGTTGCAGCGAATAGTTCTGTTCTGATTCTCTCAGCTCTCTTCAGGCTGTCTCCCGTCCTTCGTCAGACTACCTGACAAAATCAGTTCAAAACCTGATTCATAGTCTCTGTCCCACCACTACGACCTGGTTCGTAGTTGGGTTCCAGGCCATGTGGGAATCACAGGGAATGAGCTGGCCGACCAGGCGGTGAAATTAGCTACTCGTAATACTCATATCGACATTCCTGCTGTGCCATTGCCCGATGTTAGGGCTTACTTGAAACGATCCTTGTTTAGAGCTTGGCAAACAGAGGGGCACACATCCACTTTTAAACTTAGTGGGATAAAGAATTGTGTAATTCCTGGCTTTCCTCATCTTGCTCCTCTAGGCGTGAGGAAGTAATTTTAACCCGTCTTTGTATCAGACACTGCCACTTTTTCTCACGGAAACTCTTCCCATACGTGACTCATGTGGGACGGTTCTTTCTGAGGATTTCTCCTAAACTGTAGGAAATATGTTGGCAACCGACGAAGACATGGCCTGGGCAACTCGCTAAGGGAGGTGCTCAGGATGACGATTCCGCGCTCTCAAAACTTTTTTGTTTTTTTGAGGGAAAGCGGAATATATAATCTTATTTGAGAGATAAGAATAGTGTTTATGTTGTTTTTTTGGCCCCTTTACTCCAATTTTCAGTTTTACGATGAATTTTACGTGTTTGTTTTATATTCTTTTTGTCATGCTACTTGAATACTTGATGCGCAATTCAAGTCCTTATGTATATGCTTTAAGCAGGGGGTAAGTTCCATCTGTAACACTTACTGAGCCTATTCCCTTTTAAATACTACATGGGCGCCAATGACCTTAGCTATTGAAGTGTTCCTCTAACCTAAATCAATTAATCAATCAATCATGAGCATTTACTCACTCAGTTTTTAAGAAAAATATGTTTTCTTATTTTTGTTCATAATTTTCTATAATTATTATTTTAATACTTATTTATATTTTATTAGTATTTTTAATAATTTTATTAAGGTTTTCTTATTTGCTTAATAATAAGATTCTATATAAGAAAAATAATTATTATTGTTATGAATAATGAAGAACTTCACAAGATATCTTCTGATTGCTCTCTGAGCTGGCTCTTAAAAATAATAGTTATTGTTATGTTGCTGTTATTAAGTCGAAAAATCAAACATAACTTCCCTCCAAATCTTCAGTATTACAGTTTGTTTCTTAAGCATGCTGGACAGATTTGCTTAAAGAGACATTTAGTTTCCCTGGCTCATGCCTCAGCCCACCTTGCCCCACCCCATCCACTCTGTGCAGCGCGAAAAGATTCCAGCGTGTAAGCCACGTACCCGCCCGCCTAAGGGGAAAACCTAGAAACTGGGAAGTTGCAACAGCTTATGACCTGACGGTCTCTCCACCTCTGCTATCTCAGCGTGACAGGCACGGCTTGGAAGGTGCCAAAGTGTCTTGAAAGTTTCCAAATTACAAAACAAGAACTAGTGCTCTCAGACATTGGTTGCAAGATAAACTGAAGACTCTGGATAGAAGCAAGAAAAGTCCACTGCTTGGTATCAATCACCCACAAAGTTTGTATATCCCAATGAAAATCTGCACTGCACCTACAAATTGCTTAATGTTGTCTTTCTAAGAAATTGTTGCAAGAAAGTAAAAACATGCAGTGAAGATGTGGAATGGCAGTTCTGGAACATTTAAAGTTTTACCGCTCCAGGTAAATAAAAACATGGCCCCAACACAGAAAGTGGAGGGGTGTCATGAAAGAATTGGCTCCTAATTTTTTGAGGGATGCAGGTTCATGATTGATAGAATTATGAATGTTATTGCAATAAACCTGCCCAGGTTAGTTTTATTAAACCTGTGAAATTCGTTCAGTTCAGCATGGGACACTGTTTGCCTGGACTGATAAAACTGGGTCAGATAACCATGAAATATTTAAAGTGAAGAAGTATGAATAATATAAATTGAATTGAATGGTAAGAATCAAAATGTGTGTAGGTCTCTTATATCTAATTATCTCAAACAGTTGATACAAGAACATGTTATAATATGTACAGTAAAACTTAATTTACAAGTCTTTACAGGAGACTAAAGGAAAAAATGTGTGAGAAAAACGCTTTACTGAAAATGAAATATAGGTGCAAAATAAAAACAATATTTTTATGACGCTATGTTATTGGAAAATATTACTTGATTCCCATGAGTTTCGTACAAATAGGCCACACGCTTAGTGTGCAAAGTTGACTAACCTTAAGCAAAGCCTTACTGAGCGACATGATCATTATGCAAAGCCATACCAAGTGACACATGAAAGTTATGCAATGCCTAGCAGGCACAACCATTATTATCTTTCCACCTGTGGTTTGATGGGTCTCAGGTTCCAATGGAAATCTGATAGCAACAAAACTAAATAACCTAAACTCCAAATCAAACACAGATTCTATGGGCTCCTCTAGCATGATGTAATCTTTCTCGTTTACCAGTTATCTATGTTGGTATATAGGCAGGACTTGGCAGGACAGCTATGGACCTGTAAGAGTGGAAAACAAAACATTTCAAAACATGATCTGAAATAATTTAAAGTGGAAGTTCAGTGTAAGAATTTAGCTGGGACTTATAAACAACAACTCATAAACACAAAAACATATATATGGAGTTTTACTGAATGTATTTTACTTCCTTATTTTTGACCTTTCAATAGCTTGAACTGCCTTGCAACTTCCTCTGCTCATTGCTTGCTATTGAAAATTAAGCTGTCATTGTAAGGAGAAATGCTGGAAAAACATTAATTTAGAAAATGTACGACATGAAATGGTTTTACAGAACAATTTGTTTAACTATAATTACTAGTAAATTTTGAAGATTAAAATTCTGACTTTGTTATGTTCAGGTATTCCAAAGAGGAGCCATACAGTGTCATCAGCGTGGATATCCGAAATCACAGTACTTTGCGGATTCCTTAGAACAGTATGTGAAAGGAGAATTGCTGGAAGGAGCGGATGCCTATCACTGTGAAAAGTGCAACAAGAAGGTACATCATATTTGAAACGTGAATTTACTTGCATTCTAAGTAACTTCAGAAGATTTCTTCAATATTTTACAGTATATTTGATACAAATTTGACATATTAATGGAATTTCAATTTTTGCTTATTTTCCTTTCAGTATGAAATGAGAGATTCTATCAGTAAGATTTTTTAAATACACAGTTTCATGAAACATGCACATGTACACACAAGTTGTTCTGCTGTTCAATGTACAATTAATTTTTCTATCTTGAACAAATTTCGTACTAATCTAATATTTACTTTTAATTGATTTATTATAATATATGCTTCTTTCAGGTTGTCACTGTGAAGAGATTGTGTGTTAAGAAACTACCTCCTATCCTAGCAATCCAGCTGAAAAGGTTCGAGTATGATTTTGAAAGAGTGTGTGCCATAAAATTAATGATTATTTTGAATTTCCACCGGGATCTAGACATGGAGCCTTATACAGGTTATATACTTCCTACTTCATAAAATGAGCAGTGAACATATGGGGGGAAAAAGGTTTTAAATGCAAATTTATCTTTTCAGTGTCTGGTCTTGCAAAGTTAGAAGGAGAAATGATAGACTGTGATTATGAAGAACTTTCAAAGGATATATGTACTAAGTACAGATTGACTGTATTGTTGTACACAGCGGTCAAGCTAGCGGTGGCCACTATTATTCTTACATTCTTCATAGGTAAGTTTTCTTGCCTGTGTGTTTGACATTTTTTCATCTTCCCAAATCAATGCAAAATTTCCTAAAATATTTCCTACGCTGAAAATATGGAAGGGACTCTGGTAATATGAAAACCCTTGCAACTCAGTTATCAAAATCCCATTCTATTTAGAAACCTAAGTTAGAACTCTCTAGACAGTTGTTTGAATCTGCCATCTTGAGAAAAAAAATGCTCAAGAAAACTTAATGCAAAGATACAATAGTAATATTTATATTGACTAGTTTAATCTCTGAAACTATATTTAAGGGGCAGTTAATATTCACTCATGATAACCTGTGATTTGATATTTTAAACTTATTGGTGTAATATCACAGCATTAATAGTACAAAAGTAACATCTTCATCTGAAAACATTCATCAGTAATTGTTAAGGCAACAATATGCAAAAGATTACCCAGCTAGTTCATTCTCAATGAAAATGTTAATATAGACGTGAGAACTTAAACAAGTGGAAGCAAAGGCTTTTGCAACATGTTATGTTCTTTCTTCATTTTTATTGTAGGCATAATGATGGTACATGCAAATGGTACAAATTTGATGACGGTGAAGTCAGTGAATGTAAAATGGATGATGAAGAGGAAATGAAAACTCAGTGTTTTGGAGGGGATTATATGGGTGAAGTCTTTGACCATATGCTGAAACGAATGAGTTACCGACGACAAAAGCGGTGGTGGAATGCTTATATGCTATTCTACACCCGATTAGATGTCGAAGAAAATGCACTCATGAAGAGCCTCAATGAGTTGACTTTGTGTAAGTTTCAAAACACTTAATATGCATGCTGGTGAATTTTGTAATTTATCTCTGACTTATTTCCTCAAGATAACATGACAAACTTCACAAATTATTCAAACAATATAACAGCAAATACACAGTATTTCTTTAGTTTAATGAATGAAATAATAGTTTTTAGTGTCATTCTTCGTTTCAGATATTTTTTTCATTGTCGCACATATGAGAACTTGTGCATAAAAATTAAGTGTTCTTCTATCCTCCATGTACTCAATTATTGCTTGTTTAATACATTTTATTACAATACAAATTCCACGTTTCATAGATAATGCAAATACCTCAAAAATCAGCTTTTCCTTGGATAACATGTTTGGTTGCTGTTTCAAACATTTTCAAAATGCACACCGATTACATGAAAAAAGTGGACAGTTATTTTCCCTGATTAGAAACATAAAAAATGTCCCCAAGAATATATTTCAGCAAATGTCTAAACATTCATTTATTGTAGAGTTAAATGTCACATGCTTTAATATGATTGCTGTGCATTGTGTTATTTGAACATGAACAAACATAAGAGCAATAGCTATGTGCAAAATACTCAATTAAGAGGTTAATAATGTTACTGAGAAGATCATTTCTTCTATTTCTTATTTATTTATGTATTCATTCCTTCATTTTTAATTACTGTAATGTGTTCAAATTTTTGTTCATGCTTAAGAAAAAGCTTGCATTAGTAATGAGAATTCATTTTAATTTTAAAATGGTACTTTGAGGTTTGTCTTCGTTATTTACTTTTAATTCCTTAATAGTGAAAATTATTAGAAAACCTTCTTGTTTCAGCTGATACCAAATTGGGAATAATGAAAATGCCACCTGCAATTGAACGGAGTGTTAGGAAACAGAATATTAAATTTATGCATAATAGAAATCAATTTTCAGCAGAATATTTTCAATTTATTCGTAAGTTGGTATCTTGCAATACTCCCCCAGTTAATCGACAGCATAACCAAGAGAAATTGGTAAGTACATATGTATTCTCCTTGCTTATTATAAAAATTTCTGGCAGCATCAATCTGACTGTATGAGTCATTCCACGTCAAATCACACTCGCAAAACGTCCCTATTTTGTAGCAACTTGAAACTTTTTATGAGGTCCAGAGTTTGGTGACACATATATTTCTTCTTTTTTCTCTAATTCCACTCCATTCAGAAATCTTACCCCCTCTTTTTTTTCCCTCCTCTTTGAAGCATAATATTTAAAACATTTAAAATATTTTAATTTTTAAAATGCAGATTTTCACATTAGCCCAACAATTAAATTAATTTTAAAAAATACTCGTGTATTCCTACACTAATGTTGTATATATCTGTGAAATTTCAAAGCGAAATCCCAAAAGATACTATAGTTTGTTGACCTGAGCACGTTGGCAACGCACCGCCCACTGGACTGGCTACTCGCATGACAAGATGTCAATGACTGCTCATCCAAACATAAAGCAGCTGTGAGATTTTGGTCATATTATGAACCACAGAAATGTGCACAGTGTCAAATGGAAAGGTTCTGATGAAATTCTACTATTAGGTATATAAACTACTGACACTGCAAGGGTCTGCTGAAACAGAGAACAAACTTCTTTCTTAGATATATCGAGTCAGTAATGTGAACGGAGATATCTGAGAAAAAAAGCATGTTGTTCTGGGAAGTTAGTGACCACAGATAGCCTTACAATAATATCAACGCTATTGTTGTTTCCATCTTAATATGAAAACCTATAATTGCAGAAGTTGTGTACATTGACATTATTACAACCAGCATTCTTAAGAAGTTAAAAATTGGCTGTTTACTATAAAAAAAAAAAGAAAAAATTAAGTTATACGTTTTCAGAATTTCTTCTTGTGATGAGCCAAGTGAAGTTTTTTTAAGAAAGTGAGAATTGTCGAAACTTGTTGATGAATATATGACAAATATATTGAACAGTGTCAATGATGAATAAACATGCATCGCTAGTGCTGGTAGGGCATGCTTGCTAGGGTGGGTCATAGGTATAGGGTTATTTTTCGAAAGTTAATTTTTTTGCTCCCACTATCTATTTCACTTTCATTTGACAGGAAAATGATCTGGGCAAAATTTCATCCCAATCAGACAATTCCTAGGTGACTCACAGGTACCTTGAAGTTTGAAGTTAGTATACGCAACATTTACCTGCAAATATTTAATATTTTGGCTGTATCTCAAACGCCATCCAAGATCTGTTGTGCCTATTATGCTTTCTGGGGTTTTGCATATCTCCCAGATAGTTTTTCGTGTATTCATGTATTTGTATCAACAAGATAAATTTCATTAGTTTTTATACCTCTGCACCAGTGTACATTAGGAATTAGGAATTTTTGAGACTTTTTGTCAATTCAAAAATATCTTTGATAAAGTGCCAGTATGCAGCCACTTTCGTCCCT